>CP124716.1:123467500-124667500 GCA_031232105.1 Capsicum rhomboideum
TGCTTAGAAATAGACATATTTTAATGAGATTCAATCATACAGAGGATTATGTTAACATATTGTCAAAGAATGCATATTATATTTTAGGCAAAGAAGGAGTTGCTTACTAACTGAGACCATTAATTTATGACTCTAAGTTCAAGTTGGATGAAGAAATGACTCAGGCTATGACCTGGATTTCCTTTCCAAATTTGTTGCTTACATTCTTTGTCAAGGAATCTCTATTTTCCTTTGCAAAAGCAGTAGGGAAACCTATTCATATTGACATGGAAACAATTAATAGGACCATACCTAGTTGTGCGCGAGTTAAAGTCCAAGTGGACTTGTTAGCTGATCTGCCTAAGGTTGTTGAGATGGACATAGTGAATGGCTCTAGTAAGACAACAAGAGTAGAAAGAATAAAGATGTAATATGATTTTCTTCCAAAATATTGCAAAACCTATAAGCTACAGGGACATGATGAGAAAGAGTGTAGGGAACTTCATCCTGAATTGAGAGTGAGCAGACAAGAGGAAATCCAAGAAGAGTATAAAGATGCAGAGAAGCCTGGTAACAAGGTATATAGGGGAAGGTACAAAAGATTTGTGCAGAAGTGGAATCCCACTAATAGAATGTTTCCAAGAGAGAAAAAAAAAGTTGTTTCTACAAATGATAAAGGTTTTAAGATGGGCAATTCTTTTGATGTATTAAATGATATAGAGGAGGAGAATACAAAAGATTATATTACTGATGCTGGGAGCAGAGAGAGTCATGATATTAATAGTCACAAAGGTAGAGAGGAATCAGTTGACACTCTTGCTAATGCTAGAAAAAAAGATGATCATATTGTTGATATAATCAAGGGAGGAGATGAAAAAGAATTTGTAGAAATTGAAAAGGAAGATATGAAAAATGAGAACGTATTGCAAGATGACAAGAATGAAGGGAACAAAGAAGATCAGCATGCACTAGAAATCACATACCTCACATCAAAAATCTCAAGTTCAGCAGCACAGAAGAAAACATCACAAACAATAGCAACACAAAGTAAAAAAGGAGCACAATATAGCAATATGCCATGATAGAAAAGAGGAACAAATACAGAAACAGTAGAGGAAAATTAACAGCAAAGAGAGAGCATAAAAATGCACAGATAAGGAAATCAAAGCTCATGATACAACTAGCAGTGACCTACTTGATATACAACAGAAACAAGATCTGGCAAGGGAATTAGCAAATGCTGAATATCATGTGCCATTACAGATCAACAATTCAGGAGAAGCGGGAACTGATATAACTTTAGCAGCAGCATCAACTGGCAAAGAGATCTCTATTTGTCAAGAGGTAACAGCCTGCAAGATGAATTCACCAGTTAAAACTTTGCATAATCTTGTCACACACACCAAGTTGGAGAGGAAGAAGGGCAACAGTTATCAGTAAAGCACACAGAAAAACAAATTGATGATCTGGTTGAGGATAAGGATGAAGATGGTAGGCAGTTCAAAGAAAATTAGGTTTTGATAAAAGCTGGATTGTCCCCTAAATCATGTCAACAAGGAAGCAAAAATAGGTATTATGCCTACTAGGACTAATCCTAGGAGGAATGTTAAAAATGGTGGGAAATGAAGTTAAAGACACTATTTTGGAATGTGAGGTCTGTAAGAACTCAAAATTCATTCCATAGAATTCAAACATTGCACAGACACCATAAATTCTCTGTTATAACTTTAATGGAGCCTTTTTAGGATATTAGACAGTTGCACAAATATAAAAGGAGGTTGAGAATGCCATATGCTAACCATAATCAGAATAGAAGGATTTGGGTTTTTGTTAATGAACATATTAAAGTGGGTGTGATTTCTTATTCTGCACAACAACTTTCTTTAAAGTTAGACTTTCAAGAATCATTCCAGTATTCGGATGGTACCTTTTAAGGATTTGTATGGGAAGAGGTGTAGATCCCCCATGAGATGGTTTGATTCATTTAAGTTAGACCTTGGGGCACTGATTTATTGAGAGACTCGATGGATCGACTGAGATTGATTCAGCAGAGGCTCATAGCTGCCCAGAGTAGGTATAAGAGTTATGCTAATTAACAAGTTTATGATGTAGCATTCATTCTTGGTAAGCAGGCTTTATTGAAGGTATCACCCATGACAGGTGTGATGAGATTTTGGAAGAAACGAAAGCTTAGTCTGAGATTTATTAGACCTTTTGAGATTCCTGAGAAGTTTAGAGATGTGGCCTATAGGCTAGCTTTACCTCGACACTTGTCAGTTGTTCATCCAGTATTCCATGATTCGATGTGTAAGTGGTACCATCCCGATGATTCTTATGTGACCCGATGGGATTCAGTTGCATCAAATCATGATTTGTCCTTTGAGGAGGAGCCTATTACTATTCTAGATAGATAGACTAGGAAGTTGAGATCCAAGAATATTGATTCTATGAATGTTTAGTGGAGACATTTTCTAATTTAAGAGGCTACATGGGAGGTTGAGTCAGATATGTGGAGTAGATACCCCCAGCTTTTTACCGATTCAAGTACTTCCTTTGCTTTTTTATTTGAAGACGAACGCGTGTTTTAGTGGTAGATAATGTAACAATCCTCATTGTGATTTTTAGATTTTTCTATATTTTTACCATTTTGCCCTTCTCCATAGTTGTTTTATATCATTTATCACTTGTGGGAATGGTTGGTACAGTCCCTGAAGTATTCGAAAGTGATTTATATGAGTTTGAGGTTTTTGAATCGGATGGTGATTCTGTCAGTTTTATTAGATTCAAAATGTCATTTTGGGTTAGTAGAGTGGTTAGTTTGGGTTTCGAGTCTTTATTTCGAGTTTTGAGCATTTAGATGAGAAACTAGTTAAATTAGCCTAAGGGGGTTCTCGGGGAGTAATTTGTTAATAAGGACCTCTTTTGATAAACCTGATAGTTTCAATGAGTCCAAAACTTTGAAATTAGTCTAGTCGCGTTATTAGTTTATTTTTATGGGGTCCCGAATGAATCTCGATGGTCCATTCAGAGGATTTTTTATCATTTTCTTTAGCTGAATAGTTGATATCTGGTGCATCACTAATGTGAGGTGGTGGCCGTTTCTTGAAGAGTAATTGGGGTCTGGTCGGGTTTTGTTGTTCATCGCGTTCGTGACCAAGCCACCGCATTTGCGACAGGTACGGGTCGGTAGCCTTCGCAAATGCAAGGGACCAACCGTTTTCACGATGGAGGTACTATTCACCCGAACAGTATTTAAACCTCCTTTTGGCTATTTTCTCTATTTTTTACCATTGTTGGACCTTGAGACCTCAGTTTTGGGTGATTTCAAGAGGTTTCTTCTTCAAACTTGCTTGGATAAACTTCTAAATATTATTTCTATCATTACCCATTGATTTTATCTGTAAAACAACTTCAAAACTTGGATTTTAAACTTGGAATTCTGGAATTTTACTTGGTAAAGTGAGAAAATTATTTTTTTTATGATTTCAAGCTCGATTTCAACTTGTTTTTCAATGGGTTTTCATATTTAGAGCCCTTAGAGTATGGGTAACATGATTCTTTAATAAAATTTTTGATTTACCCTTTTTATTTCAGAGTCGATTTGAAATATTTTTGGACTTAGAACTAAAGTAGCTAATATGGGTATTATTAGACTCATATTGGCATGTAGATTATGTTTTTGATAGATTGGATTCATTTTGAGACCACACGAAAAGGAAAAACTCCTTGTTGAAGGATCCAGGCTCGTGTTTTAGCCTTCAAGGTAGGTTATCGCTTTAACTTTCTTCAGATCGAGCTGAGTAGTTAACCATTCATGTAAAATGTACTATGAGCTGGGGATTTTATCGTGAGATTCATCTTTTGAGATTATTATTTTATCATGTTGCCCGTGAGGGGCCTTATGTGAATATTATTATTGACTTGAGAGATTATTATCATTAAGATGCCCATGCGGGAGATGGTATTGGTCTTGTTTGAGTATTATTTGTTTTTTATTATTATTGTGATGCCCGAGTGGGGGTTTGGATTGATATTGTTGATGTCTTACATGACTCTCTACTACTGTGTTGCCATACAATGACTTATAGCATGATCTATTGAGATTTAAGCTCATTTATACCATTATTGAGTTGATTCATTACATGATATTGATTTGGCTATGAGCATGCATCCTCATTTCATTCATCCATATTCATGGAACTGGTACTACTGAGAAACACTGATTTTGAAAGAAAATGAGATAGTTTATAAAACGCCTTCACTGCGGGATGTGCCGGCAAGGTTGAAAGATGAGATTGTGATAGTATATTAGTTGCGAACCCCCCATGGGTCCTATCCTGGAAGCTTATGCTTGAAAGGTGTATACGAGGTAACATTGAGACATTGCATCATTATCATTTCATTTCATTGCATCATTTGCATTTCTCTTATGTGTTTGATATTGTGTAATTGAGCCTTCTTTTTATGTATATATGTTGTGTAGATTGTAGTTGTATTATTTATACTGTTCAGGAGTTGTATGGCTTGAGCCACCATTGGGAACTTTTTTGTGTGCAGGTGGAAGCATTGCTCATAGTTTCCTTTATATGTTTAGTTTTCTACTTTTCTTGGTTGGCCTATGATGCTTGCTGAGTACAAGTGGACCGTACTCACTCATACTTTTTATATCCTTTCGGTGTAGATCTCAGTTCGAGTGCGACACGTGGAGCTTGAGTTCGGGATGAGTTGGGGCTGCTTTGAATACTAGTGAGCTCTTCA
Source organism: Capsicum rhomboideum (assembly GCA_031232105.1). Classification (NCBI taxonomy): domain Eukaryota; kingdom Viridiplantae; phylum Streptophyta; class Magnoliopsida; order Solanales; family Solanaceae; genus Capsicum; species Capsicum rhomboideum. Next base: position 123,472,238 of record CP124716.1, read on the forward strand.
TCTGGAACATGTTCCAGACTTCATCATATCATTATCTTGTCTTTATTTTACATTTTAGAGATAGAGTTTGTGTATTTTCCATATTCTATGTTGGTATTGGGGTGCTCTTTACTCATGACACTATATTTTGAGATTTGAGTTGTATTTATATTCAAATTTTGGTTTTGTTCTATATATTTGGCCAAACTTTATCCAAAAGTCTTGTATTTGAGTAGTATTTATCTTTTTTTCCTTCTTTCTTATCTCTTATGGAATTTGGCTTATCTACCAAGGTTGGATCAGGGTAGGTGCCATCATGACCTCAAATTCTGGATCGTAACATCCTTTCTTCTATTGAAGTGGATAAATGTGTTTATACGAAAGTGGTAGGCAATGGTTATGTGGTAATTTGCTTAGATGTTGATGACATGCTCATATTTGGTACAAGATTAAATATTGTGCAAAGTACTAAATTATTTTTGTCCAATAACTTTGATATGAAAGATCTGGGGAAAGTAAATATGATATTGGGAGTTAAAGTTATAAGGAGTGAAGATGGTATAATGTTGACACAAGAACATTATGTTGAGAGACTTCTAAAGAAGATTGGATGTTGGGAGGAAACTCTTGTAGTCACTCCTTATGATGCTAACTCTCAATTAAAAAAAAATAATGGTGACCCAGTTGCTCAGTCTAAGTATGCACAATTATTGGGAATCTGATGCATTTGATGAATATTACTAGATCTGATATAGCATATGTTGTGTGTAGACTGAGTAGATATACTCATAATCCCAATAAAGAGCATTAGTCTGTATTGAATAGGCTAATGAAATATTTGAGAGGAACCATAAATTATGGTATCTTATATAGTGGATTTCCTTCTACTTTAGAAAGGTATTGTGATGTAAACTGGATCTCTAATTCAGATGAGACAAAATCCAATAGTGGCTATGTGTTCACCCTTGGTGAAGGTGTAATATCATGAAAAACAACTAAGTAGACGATCATTTCTAGATCAACCATGGAGTCAGAGTTTGTAGTTGTACAGCTAGATGGTTCTGAGGCTGAGTGGCTAAGAAATTTCTTAGCGAATATCCTTTGGATAAAGGATGATTTGTTGTCTCCTGTGTTTATACACTGTGATTTCTATTGCAGAGAATAAATCTTATAATTGTAAGAGTCGATACATGAAATTGAGGCATGAGGTCGTTAAGCAGTTGCTAAGAGATGGAATAATTTTCTTTGATTATGTGAAGTTAGAATTGAATTCGACCGATTCACTAAGTAAATTTGTGGGACGAAAATTAGTTCTTTAAACCCAAAAGAGATGGGGTTAAAGCTACTATGATTGCTGATAAAGATGCTAACCCAACCCACGTGATTGGAGATCCCATGAAGTAGGTTCGTATGGGTAATAGCAAGTTGATATTGACAATGTGCACTAACTGAGAGTGCTTGAACTGCTACTAAATATGAGGGATGAGTTATTAACTCTTAATGAATTTATAATACTTAAAGATTGTGTATTTAAAGCAGTGTATACTTAATGAATTCACCTATATGAGAAGTAGAATGAGGCCACTCCTATGAGACTTGGAAAAATAAAGCGAGAGTATCTCTCAAGTCTCTAATTAATTAAAAGGGAGGACGATTGGATCCTGCAATATTAATTAAGTTAGAAGGGGTCAAGTCCTTCAAATAACCGGACAAAATTGTTCGACAACTACATTAGTTATCCCAACAACTATTCAATTGTCCAACAACTTCGCACAGTTATCAAAAAACTTCTATAGTTGTTGGGGTAACTTTTTACAGTTGTTGGAGTAAAAGTGTAAAAATAAAAAGCTAAATTTTTTTTTATCACTTTTAGCTAAAAAAATTTTTATCACTTTTACTCAATTTTTAAAACTGAAGGACCCCCACTTAATTGACAAACTTATTTGTCCCTTTTAGTTGCATCTCCCATGAGACTTTGGCCTAGTTTCTAGAGCTCTCATGAATAACCAGGCACACGTATGGCCTCTTGGTGCAAAACTGCATTGAACAGCAAAATTACCGTCAAAATATTATTGATAAAGTCTCTGGCTTTCAATAAGAATTATTGATTCATAGAAATATTATATTTCACCAGTAATTCTGTAAGTTAAATTTTATCGGTCTAAGTTTGATTCATAGTCCAAAAGACACCAAACTTATTGCATTTTGATCATATAAAGTCCAGCAAGTTTTATCCTTTTGAACCAATAATTTTTTAAAATACATGGGGGATTGTAAGATATTTTAAAATAAATTATTGGATATTTAAATTTACTTTAAGAGAAAGCAAAAATATTAATGAGAGATAAAATAAATATATTAATGTGTGGCTATCATTTAAGACATTTGTTTAATCTTACTTGGTGGTCAAGTGCTTTACATGAATTTGAGAAGCCAACATGTAATGTGTTTTAGAAGCTAATTATATTACTTGGAGAAAAAGGAAAAAATATGGTGTCTTTTATTACTTGGAGGAAAAGGAAAAAATATGGTGACTTTTTGTTTCAAGTGGCACTTTTTTGTCCAAGTATCATAGATAATATTTTCTCTTATTGGTCTATAAATAGACAATCTTTTGCTTCAGCAAATTCCACCAGAACAGACTTGATAGGAAAAAAAAACTTATCATTAGCAACCTTGAGCAGCAACAACTAATGCCCTTCCTCTTTTTATTTTCGTATCACTTACCAAATAAATTATTCTTATATTTTTCTATCCATTTTTCTGGTTTAATTTATTGGTTTTATAATTAATTTTGCTGATTCCTGTTTCCTCTAATTATTTAGGGAAGGCTTGTTTATTCTGGAAAAATATTTCACATTGCTGAAATAGTTTCTTAGGATAGTGTCTAGCACGACTCAAGTATAATTTATATATTACATAAAATATTATAGTAGTAATATTTATCTATTTTTCAGTACTGTTATATTACTGTTATTATTATCATTATATTATTTTGCTATTAATATACTAACCTTATACAAATGCTATTTAACAATTGATTTACTTTCAGTATTAGTATTTTGTTAATAAGTAATTTATATTACTCTTATAATTTATCAGTATCATTATATTGATGGAACAATATTACTATTGAGTTACTTTTATAATCGTTAAGTTTTTAACCATTGTTCCCCAACAAGTTTCAAAGAATCTATATTGAACAATTGCTCCTAGTCGACTTTGTCTTTCTTGAAAACGAAGTATGCTCACAAATTAAATGTCACTTTTTATATGTGTTGAACAACTGATCTTTTTCTCTATTATTTTGAGAAAAGAACAAGTCCCTTCTATTTGTAAAGAAGATGAAGAAGCAAAAATTACTATGTGAAAAAACTGTCTTGCCCAATCTATCTGCGTAGAAAATATGGGGAGTTATTCTATTGTACAATAATTTCCCGAAAAAGGGTCAAAACTACCTCTGAACTATCTGAAATGGAGTAAAAATACCCTCTGTTAGTTTTTTGACTCAAAAATGCCCCTCTCTCTAATGAAATACCACCAAGCACACCACATGGAAAAAAAATGCCATATGGCCAATCCACGTCAGCGTCCACGTGGAAACCTTTTTAAATACTACTAAGAATCAACCCATTTTTGTCTATTTAAAAAATCAAAAAACCCGACCCATTGAGCTAATGCTTCCTTCCCACTGTTTATCCTAATTTTCTTTGACAAAGCTAACATCAAACAAAATAATTAGGTGGAATGAAAGACCTATCAGCCAATAAACCTGGACCTGTCTTTATAATAAGAAAAGTAAGTTGTTTAGTCAACAATCACAAATGTCCAACACACGGGAAACCTCCCTGCTCTACTGGGTCACTGGAATATGCTCTACGAGGCTGAAGGATATTCTAGAGAAACAAGATAGTTATTTGTGTCCACACATCCGTTTGTACAAAGTACAAACATTTTCAATCCCAACCCACTTGCTTTCGTAATAAGAATCTAATTTAACCTTGCACATTCACAAATCTTGCCCAAAGATGAAGCACCTACTAGGAAAACAATACGTTCAGACATACACACACACAGGTTCAAACACATACAAAACAGTACAAACCAATACTGATATTATTTCATAAACTGCATATACGTTCAGACACATACCCTTTACTTTTGCCTCTTGGGTTGGATTTTTTTGAAGATGGGTCGGGGTCGGGCTTTTTAAATGGACAAAAATGGGCTGATGGTTATTTAAAAAGGTTTCCACATGAACGCTAAGATGGATTGGCCATGTGGCAATTTTTCTTTCATGTGGCGTGCTTGGTGGCAGTTCGTTAGAGAGAGAGGCATTTTTTAGCCAAAAATTTAACGGAGGGATATTTTTTAGCCAAAAAACTAACGGAGTGTATTTTTGCTCCATTTTAGATAGTTCTAGGGTAGTTTTGACCCTTTCCCAATAATTTCCTCTGAAGTAACTCTTTATGTGCTTATCTCTTTTAACTGGGTCATGTTGCTCCATATGGGTGACTCATAACTCAAATTTAGTATCCAAGAAGGACACATGATAAAGTATTCTTATTACATAATTTTGAAAAAAACTACATGTATTTTCAAACGTCTATTACGTAGTTAAGTTAACCACTATAAATATGTCATCTCTTTTAGTTATACACATCAAGCTCAATTGAAACAAGCCTGAGATTTTATAGCACACCGAGGCTAGCTAATTCATGTTATTAAAGAAAGTGACATATTTTAAGTAGTTAATTAATTTACGTAATGTGAACTTGAGAATGCACATAAAAAGAATTCAAAAAATTAAGTTAACAGTGTAAAAAGAACTCTTTATCACATCTTCAAGTGCTTAATTGAAATAACTATAATTTGAATGTTTAAAATAAATTTACTGACAACTTTAAGAAATTGACTATGTATTAAGCCTAAAATAAATTTACATAAATCAGGAGCATGATGCTCATTATTTGCGATTGAATAAGATTTAGATGTAATTTTCAAATTGTGGATAGCTTGAATAGATTTTTTTTATTTTTTTTTTGATAATTAACAAAATAGCCAAAGATAAGGAGGCTATTTACAAAAGCTCCTTTAACACTAAATTAAATTACAAAACATATCGGGGGCGCATGTATCTTAGGCCTGTGTATCTCAGATACACAGGCTCACGTGTATCTGAAACTGCTTATCTAGGACTGTGTGTTTGAGATTGTGTATCTAGGACTTAAAATATCCACCTATCTGTGCATAAATACACTTCCAAAAATCATAAAATACACAAAATTTCCATATAACACAGATACGCAAAATCATAAATATACATAAAGTCACAAAAATCACAAAGATACACAAAATGATGTATCCATATACAAAACATCCAAATCTGGCTCGAGCTCTGGCGTTCAAGTTCGCTGGAGTTTCAAATCTGTCGGAGATGAAGGGATGATCAACCAATTCCGACACCATCTCCGCCTCCACCACCTTCTTCCTTCGCTGCCGCAACCAGTCAACTCCCTTCTACAACCACCACTACATCATTAGCATCACCACCAGTAACCTAAACCCCACCATCACTACCGCTACTAAATCCACCACCTCCACCACTGTTGTTGTCGTGATCGGAGTTGCATCGTGGTGGTGGACCGGTGGTTTAGAATCACCAGAAAAAATAGGGAAATGAGGTTGACGACTGGTGGATACACGCGATTTTTTGTATCTCAGATACACCCGAATTTTATATTGTGTATTTGAATAATTACTTCGATATATTTTGTAATTAGGGGTAAAACCTCCTATATTTCTGATGCTTGCTCTTTTTTTTTTAGTGGATAGCTTGAATTGTTCCGCATTAAAAAAAACGAGAGGCTTAAGGGGGATTCCAACGCTGTCATGAAACGAGATTTCCAAGTGCTACTACTATATTTTCTTGGGGGTATTTGGATTGACTTTTTTTAAGTAATTTAAAAGCTAAAAGTTAAAAGTTAAAAGTAGATAACAACCTACTTTTGGCTTTTGACATTTATTTGTATTTTTTAAGACTAAAGTGAAGTACTTAAAAACACTTTTTATCTTTATCAAATACCTCTAAAAATAAAATAAAAAATTAAAAGCTAAAAATAAGCTAATCCAAACACCCTCTCAGTGTTTCTGGACGCTTCCATAATTAACTCACTAAACAACCAAAGCCAAATTTAGATTTGTCCTCGCGAATTGACAAATATAACCCTGGCATTCTTACTTTCACAATTTTCCTTTCCTCGCAATACAATAGCCTGTTGAATAAGGCAGGGGCTTTCTAGACAATTCACAATAATTTTCTTTCTCTACAAGCCACGAACACCTCTCTTTTTTGTCCTACCGCCATTAAACATTCACCTCTTTCTCCACATTTCTCACTTCTCCTTTTTCCCAAAATCTGATCCAAAACTCAATTTTGGCAATGTTGGTTAGTAGAATTTCATCGCGATTCCCAAGAAGAGCCATCCTAACTCAATGCCGGAGTTCGCTGCTTCACTATTCCCTACAACAGCAGCAACAACAACAACACGTTCCTATTATTGCATCTCAGTTCCACTCCCTTCGTGAATTCAAAGAAAAGGTTTTATTTTTTGCTTAATACTTTTGAAGTGAATTCACTTTTTGTGGATTTTTAATGTGTAGGGTTTTGCTAGGGTTTAAGGGGTACTCGTAATTGAGATGTTTTTTTTTTATGATAATGTTGCCAAGTTTTTGTTTAACAGTAGTAGTTTTTTTTCTTACAATAGACCCTTGTGGTCCAGACCTTCCCGGACTTGCGCATGGAGGGAGCTTTAGTGCACTGAGTTGTCCTTTTAGTACTCCCTCTGTTCTAATGTATACGACACACTTTTCTTTTTAGTCAATCCCAAAAGGAATAACATATTTCTATGTTTAGTAATTATTTAATTTTAAAATACTCATTTTACCCTTAATGAAATAATTTACAACCACACAAATATCTCTGACACAAATTTCAAAAGTCTTCCTTTTTTAAACTCCGTGTCAAGTCAAACTATATCACATAAATTGGGATGGAGGGAGTAATTGTTTTAGTCGCAAGTTCATAATTCCATTTTCTATTTATAATAGTGGTGTCTATTCAACTTGCTTGCACCTTGGTTGGTCCAGGAGATATTAGAGAATCTAATACTAGTACATACTAGCTTTGATATTATTTATCCTTTATTTGGTAGTATTCCATATTCAGTACTATTCTTAAGAGGGGATCTCATGTTTTGACAATTGCCTGCTAAAGTCACTTTTTTGTTTCTTTTAGGACATAAATAAAGATCATTGCTAAGGAGTTTGATTGTCGAATTGATCTCAAAATTGGATCTTGTATGGTGTCGAGAAATAACATGGATAAGATCATCGTTAAAGAGTTTTATCGTTAAATTGATTCCAAAAGAGGTGACCTGGTTAGAGCCGTAAGAGTAGGTGTTCAAGTGCTGGTGCTATGACTTGAAGAGTGGGTGGAGAAGATGTAAAATATATCATAAATGTTGGAATTCTAAGATAGAGGGGACGGGGGAAAGTAAAGGCCAAAGAACAAGAGACAAATTTGGGCTGCTCAGGATGAAGAACCAGAGGTTGGGAGTTGACACTATTAGTTGCTTAGACAGAATGAACGAAACATAATGAACCTGTGAGCCATTACCACTAAAAAATTGCTACGAGCAACATTTGATTGGACCCAAATAACTAGAGAACCAAGATGTATTTCAGAAACTTCGGCATTTGAAAAATTAAAAACCACCATAGAACTGAGACTAATTTGAAGTGGGAACGAACCAGATACAGATCCAGTGACTCAATATCAATCCCAGTTTGGAAAAAGAGCAGAAACCAATTCGTATAACTGTGATTAAAATAGATAAGCTCTTTAAACAAACTTGATTATTAAACCTTGAGGTTATAAGAATGAAATGCGAACTAGGAAGAGTGACAAAAGACTGATACCAATTGAACTATGCAAACCCAATATATAATCCTAGAAAGGCAAACCCAAGTGACCCTAGATAGGCATGAGTTCAAATATTGTAGTCATAGGTAAGCTCCAGCCTTTTAAATATCTAACTTGACAGAGCTTCCATTGTAAACCAAAACACATGTTCCATGATGAGCTTACATCATGTTTAAAAATCATGATTTGCTTGTGTAGTTGGCGTTGCTTGCCTATCAAAGAAGAAAGAGAAATGGACCTTTTGTAACAGGTTCCTTCAATATATTAAAGAATCACTGTTTATATAGAGAGTGCAACAGTAAAATGCGGTGAATAAACCTTGACCCGAAAATGAACCATGGTCAGACCTCGAACAGATAACCATTACTGACACACTAACAGTGACCCGTCACTGAATGCGAAAAGCTGAAACGTATTGTGGTCTTCTGATTTTATTCCATCTTAGCAGAATATTTTTTAAAAGCAGGATGTTCAAAAGAAATTCAACAATCACTTAAAACCTTTGCTGAAACTTTGAGAATCTAAGGTGCCAGGGAATGTAAAAGCTGTTGGACTGCCTCAATTGGCTGCTAGCTTACTTTTTCTAGACAACTATAGGCCATCTTTTTCTGCATTTGATGTAGTTTGCAATATTTAGAGCTTGTTCCGGGTACGTTTGGTATGGAGTGGTTATGTTGACTACCAGTCGTAGGATGTTTATCAGTTGGATTGGCTGGGTGCCTGGGTCATGTTTTAAAGGGAAATCCAGACCTACTCAATTTTAAAAACAGTTGCCTGGCTAAGTAGTTCTTTTTGCTGTAATCAAATACTGTACAGTGCCTAGATAACTTTATCGATCTTTAAACTTGCTCAAGCTGTAAACTCAACGTTCCACTAAGTTGATGCCTTGAGAAATTATGTATGAGTTATTCTGTACTTGTCAAAAGAAGAAATGCTCAATTTCCATATGCACCTAAATATTGCTGGTTCTGCTAATGGTGAATCAGCTTACCCTATTCCATGAATCTGTCGTGCAACGATTTGGAATTTCATCCTCTGCATCTCCCCAACATAATGAAAAAGAGACATCTGAGTCCCAAAGTAAACCAGGAAGCACAAAAGAGAATGGGAATTGTGAAGCTTCAGTGTCTGCTGATTCTCAGGTTCAAGATGAGAATGATGAATCAAGTTCTGATTTGGCATCCCATGATAACACAAATGAAAATGTCAAACGAAGGAGAAGACATACTAAACAGACTGTATTTTCTGATTCTGATTCTGATTCTGATTTAGATGCGGAGGACCTTTCTAGGGATGACTTGGTGAAACTAGTGGCTGAGAAGGAAGAACTCCTAAAGATAAAAGATGACGAGTTTCAGAAAATGAAGGATAAAGTACTTAGATCTTATGCAGAGATGGAGAATGTCATGAACAGAGCCAGACGAGAAGCAGAAAATTCCAGAAAGTTCGCCATTCAAGTTAGTTTTTCTAGCCACTTGCTTTGCCAGAGAGTCCTGCTTTTACTTTTTAATATATTATGTTATGCTTGTGATTTTCTTTCATCGTTTACATGAATGCTGTTGCAGAATTTTGTTAAAGCGCTTCTAGATGTTGCTGATAATATGGGTCGGGCTTCTTCTGTTGTAAAAGAGAGCTTCTCCAAAATTGATGAATCTAAGGATACTGTTGGAGCTGTGCCTCTTTTGAAGACACTTCTCGAAGGTGTTGAAATGACTGATAAACAGCTTGCCGAGGTACACTTTTTCACCTAAATATAGTCCATGGTTTATGTCCCTCTTTGACTGCTTAGTAGACTGAATTCATTTATGAAGCACTTAAACCTTTTTTTTAACAAACATTACCGTATAAGCAACTTTAGGTCTTTTAGGGTGAATTCCGGATAACAGTAATTATAAATTTCAACAAGCTAGTTCTAAAAGTTACCTTTCAAGGCCATGTAAAATCCTACGGATTTTGGCAAAAGAACCCACTGCTGCTCATTCGCTTCTTGCTAAATGCCCCAACCAGCTTCTGAAATGAAGCAGCAGTGAAGAGGGTTTGCTATATATATACGCATGCAGCTGGAAGAGAAGCCCCAAACATTTTTTTGATATTGGAAAAATCTCAGTAGAATTTTTACTGTCTCTCCAATTGGAATGTAAGGTTCAATAATTTCAGGAGTATTTCCGTTCCGCACCGAATAAATTCAGGGGGTTAAATTTGAAATTGTTCCTATTTCTTTCTGGTCTATGTTATTGTTGCTTCTTCAATATCTTGAAAAATCTTTGCAGGAGATCTCCGTTAGATGTTTCCCGTTCCTGCTTTTGGCTTACTGCTCATTACTTTTCAGGTATTCAAAAAATTTGGTGTTGGAAAATATGATCCTACAAATGAAGAATTTGATCCAAATAAGCATAACGCAGTGTTTCAAGTGTCAGATCCTAAAAAGGCTCCTGGCATGGTCGCTGTCTGCCTCAAGGTATCTGTTAGGAATTTCTTCTCCGGTATTCTTGTATTTTATTTGAGGCAATCCAGAACGTACTTCAGACATCCGTTTTCATTTAAGTTGAATGACTTAATAGACATGATTGCCTTCTTGTTGCAGTTGGGGTACACCTTGCATGACCGAATCATTCGGCCAGCTGAAGTTGGTGTAACGGTTGCTATGGAGAGTACAGAGGCAGATGAAAAATCTGAAGCTTAAACAGATGGATCATTAGTCAAGATTTTGTAGCTCGAAAATCTCTTAACTAGGTGAAACCGGAAGAGAAGTATTTGCTCACGTTCGGAAAGGACTTTAGTTCAAGATCCTGCAATGGAGCTGTCCGTCAGAGTTATAGCTTTTTCTAGTGTTTAAATTTTTTTTGATTTACATTGTTAAATAATGACCGTTATAATATCTTCATGGCGGGTGGGAAGGTTGTCTTTGCCATCCTGTGTCCCCTTATCCAAATTAGAATGGTGTTATGCTATGCTGTAGGAACTCCATATGAATAGTGATCTTACCTTTCATCTTCCATTTGTTTGATATAATATGCAAAATTGAATTTAGCATCAGCCCAACGTGTATTGGTTTACCAAACATCGCTAAACTCAACTCATAGGTCACCTTGAAAAAGAATGCTGAACCGCTATTGAAAGAGACCCTCAATTATGATGCACAGAAACTAGAAATTCAGAAGAAATAGAAACAGGGATGCATAGATCAAATAGAAAAAGGAGGGGAATACACAACTATGATGCAAACAGGCAAGTCGTCCGAAAAAACCAGAGGATTATATTTACAATCATTTATATTTGAGTGCCACTAGAATCTAAGTTACACACAGAAACTAGAGGGTTATATTTACAATCGTTTAGACCTAAATAACACTAGAATCTACGTTAGTCCTTCAAAAGAAACAGCCAATCTCTTCCATATCTCGCGGCACTCAATCACAGCCTTCCAAGTACAAGTCATAATTTACATCGCTTTCGGTGTGAATGGACTGATCTGTCCTCAGTTCCTGCAGTACACGAAAAAAAACCTTCATTTAGCTCACACCAGTATCAATTTCAAGTAGGCAGAACTGAAATTACTTCTATTAGAAGGATGTGGCCACTACATTGAACGAGAATAGAAATGACCAAATTTAACTTGGAAGTGCTAGAAACGCATAAAGAAGATAACACGAGAGTATGTCATCTAAGATATTCAGCCATCCTTGCATAGATCCTTCAGTACGACCATGTGATGTATGATAATTGAAAGTGATAAGAGTTGACAGATAGAACTAAAAACCACATGGAAGGAAGTTATTTCAGCAAACTTAAAATCCCTCAGATAGTCTCACCAGAAGAAGACTTTCTTTCCATACTCAAATAGGAACTTAAAATCGTCTGAAATAATTAGCTAGAACAGAACACAATGTCAACAAATGAATCATATAGGCGATAGTTGATATTGGACAAATTAGTTGTGTATGAACAAGTGTGAGATTTAGACAACAACTGATTTGTCTTGAGGCAAATTATTTACTACTGGAATTAAATGAACCTGACTAGCGCGAAATGGATATGGAGAATTCATATAATAAACCCTAGTTAATTTAGGATTTGGATATCAATTAATTCGATTGCTGAGGACTTCAGGAGTCCTAGTTTTGACACACAATAACAAGCTGGAAAATCCATGAGTTGGGAAGTCGGAATTTCAGCACATCTCAAGTAGGGTATTTATCGTTCAAGTGAATCAAAACTTATAAATGGATTTTTTTTGGTTAATACCATCTGGGACAGCCCAACATTCCACCACATTAATGTCCCCATTTGGGTTACAAGCCCACATTACGGAACTCGGCAAAACTTATAAATGTTTGATAAAGGGTAAGGAGATAATTGAGCAAAGGGGAGCAAACATAAACTTATAGAGAAGAAATTATAAAATAACAATAATGACAACAGAAATGCAACTGTTTTCTATAAGGTAACAAAGCTCAAAATATTACCTCAAAATCTTCATCAAAGATATCACTGATGCTTTGTTTCGTCAAGATATTATCGTTCGATGTTGAACTTGTGATAGCTTGATTCAGCTTCCTTGATTTAGCTTCGTTGTCAGGAGCTTCCTTTTTCTTTTCTTTCAAGTCAACAATCTGCATATTCGAGAGGTCAAAGGAGGAAAAAGCTTATTTTTTTGAAATGGTAACAGATTTTATACATTGCGCAAAATATGCAATAACTATTCTTACAAGAAAAAAGGGCAACCCGGTGCACTAAAGCTCCCGCTATGCGCAGGGTCCGGGGAAGGGCCCCACCACAAGGGTGTATTGTACGCAGCCTTACCTTGCATTACCGCCAGAGGCTGTTTTCAAGGCTTGAACCCGTGACCTCCTGGTCACATGGCAGCAACTTTACCAGTTACTCCAAGGCTCCCCTTCAATAACTTCTTACAAGAGATTAAAAAAAATTGTCAAACAGGCTAAAGCTGTACTTATGAAGATTCCAAAATCGCCAAATAGATAGAGCGTCTAAAGAGTATTCTTCTTTACACAAAAAAATAAATAACAAAAGCGATTTCATCTTAATCTTCTCAATTGAGCTGCCGGTGTCTTCAAAGCATCTCAGATTTCTTTCTCCAGACAGTCCATCAAATAAAGGCTGGTATTATCTTCCATCTGCTTTTCTACCTAGGCAAACCTCCTCCCCTATTCCAACATTTTAGTAAATCCAGCAAGTGATTTGGCATTAACCATGAGATCCCTCTCATACATAGAAAGATATCTCAAATTTGTCCAGTCACCTTACAGTGCAGGAATATATGACAATTAGTCTCAGGTTCTTTGCCACAAAGATGGCATTTGGAACACAACTGAATACACCTCTCTTCATTAGATTCTCTCTGTTAAACAAGTCCTTTTAACCATCAACCAAATAAAACAAGCCGCTTTGTATGGGACTCTTACCTTTCCAGATATTCTGGCATGACCATACCTCTATCATATTGGGAACTCTGCAACACATAAGAATCTTTGACTTAGTAGATCCCTTTACCATTTCCCTGCCACAACCTATCTTCACTTCACTCCACACCCTTCCACTGTTCAAGCACCACAGGGAACCTAGACATTTTCAATTTCTCAATCATTTAAATATCTTCTGAATATTAGATCCCACCCCTGGTTATCAAAGTTAATGCCTCCCCGGGATAAGAAAAGACCCCCATCTTGTGAGTTTTTTAAAAAAAATTTTTACTCGTACCTTTTCAGAATCCCATTTCAAATCTCCTGGGATTTGTTTTTTTGCTCCCAGAGGCATTCCCAGGTCTGAGGTTGGTAATGTTGGAAAAATTAGGCAGACCCTTGATAATATCACAAGGCACAAAGAGGATGGAAGAGGGAGATAAACATTAAGCTCACTTCATATCATTCTTAAGAACTCCACTCTTGCATAATATCCTTACAAAGGGGCTTATATCGGTAGTCTTCTAGAATCACACCTATTAAGTACTTTCACGCACACTCGAATCTAACCACATTGATACCATAAAAGTCACCTTGATAATACAAAAGACATGAATCTAGACACTTAGGGTCATCTGGTAAGATGTATTAGAGAATCTACAACAACAACATACCCAGTATATTCCCACCACGTGGGGTCTTGGGGGGGTAAGTGTACGCAGTCCATACCACTACCTCAAAAGTGAGATAGAGAGGTTGTTTCCGAAAGACCCCCGGCTCAAGTATTAGAGAATCTAATACATGTATTAGTCATGGTATTATTTAATTTTTTGTGTCGTAGGATTTTCAGCCTATGTATAACTAATACATGTATTAGTTATACCACGCTATTCAGTGTTATAGGGTGTATAACAAATACATAGCAAACCATGGTATTAGAAATGCAAGGGCTATTACTACATGGATAAACATGAGTAAAGACAGAACTGCGTTTAATACACCAAACCAAACAGTGGATAGGAAATAGTTTCAGCATTACTAATCCCAGATTATTAACACACTATATTCATTGCTATTCTTATACATTGTCCAAACAACCCCTTAAAAATTTAAGTTCACTATTATCAACATTCTCCCTTAAACTTAAACGTCTTTTCATATTTTCCAATCTTTCTTGACAATTTCATTATCATTTTCAACATCCTCTTTGTGTACGCCTTCATAACTGTAAGTGATTCATTCTCCACATCCTTCAAACTTTTCGCTATTTGCAAACACAATTTCACGTAGGACTTCTCACATCTTCTTTCTTATCTCGTGAAGTCTCTCAAGACTCACACCTTCTCGATGGGTTGCTCTTTCTTCACAAACCCAGAACTCTTCTCTATGCAAATAGCCGGCCTCTCAACAGATTCTCAAACTTGGAGACACACCTTCAATGGATATTGTCCAAAACTTTGCCCATACATCTTCCAGGATCGAAGGATCAAGCCAACGCTCTGATACTATCTATTTGAAAAACTAGGCGGGCCCTTAATAATATCATAAGGTACAAAGAGGATGGAAGAGGGAGATAAACATAAGCTCATTTCATGTCATTCATAAGAACTTCACTCTTACATAATATCCTTACAAAGGGGCTTATAATTAGATAGGTGCTAATAGAGTCTTCTAGAATCATACCTATTAATAAGTAGTTTCAACACACTTGAATCTAACCACATTGATTTCATAAAAGTCATCTAGATAATACAAAAGACATGAATCTAGACACTTCAACATTTAAGTTTACTATTTTCAACAGGTATATACTCCAATTTTTGCACCAAGATTAAGAGCGAATCTTTCCATATCAGAAACCACAACTACTGAAAACAAGAGATTATTACTCCAATTGTTATGTAAACTGGATACACCTTCAAATATAGTTAGAATCACTCTGATCATTCTGATTTGATCCAACTCAGCTTCACATTAAATGAGAGAGTCATCTGCATACAATAGAAAAGTGCTCGCCAGGTCAATACCATTCCTATTTGTTAGGTTGAAACCATTAATCCAATGTTATTTAACCCTTCCATCATTACCAAAATAAACACGAAGGGTGATAAGGGATCACCTTGTCTCAGTCACCTATGAGAAGGAAAAATACTTTCTCGGGATCCATTTACAAACATTGGGAATCTTACATTACTTATACAGAATTTCACTCAGTTTATCCATTTACACCCAAAGCCCATGTTCTCCAGCATCTTCAATAGAAAACCCCAACATGATCGTATGCTTTTTACAAATTAACTTATACAAGATCCTAGTCTTCTTCTCTTTGATCCTGGGGTCCACAAACAATTTAACCAAAAAAAAAAAAAGGGGGGCAAATCTAATAGGGAAAAGGGCCAAAATATACCCCTGAACTATTCGAAATAGGTCAAATATACCATCCGTAAAATGCTCAAAAATGCCCTTGGCATTACGCTATTGGCTAAAAAATACCCTCCAACTAGCCAAATAGCTTAAAAATACCATTCCTTCTAATGGTTGCTCCTAAATAAGGGGAAATGGGCCAGTTCAACTTAATTGCTCCTATTTATGATTTTAAATTGACTTTAAAAGGGCAAAAGTGGTGTCCAATTTATGTCCTAATTTTTTTTTCTTAATAGGTGTGCAGTGCATTGCCTCACAAATTAAGTTAATATGGACTAGAGGGAGTATAAAGTTTAATTTCCACCATTAATTTTTCAACTAAATATTTATTCTATTGTTTCCTTTCAAAACTATCATACCGACCCTCGACTGAAATTTGGGATGACTTGAAGTTACAACAAGTAATATAGTGTACCAAGGTATAATTGAATTTAATTATTTTATCATGTCATTCTTAGTGAGTTTGTTAAATAAATCCATTGTTTATTAGTGATAATTTCAGAAACCTCCCCTCAGGTTTTGCTTTATCACACTAACCTCCCTCGTCATTATGATATCCGCTCACCTCCCTTGTTTTAATTTTTTTAATTAAAAAATCTTTTAGCCTATTTATTTTTAATATAAAAAATTACAATATGACTGATTTTCCCTCTTTCAAATATTCTCTCTTATGATTAATTAATTTTTTGAATATTTTTTCTATCATATGCTTTAAAAATAAAGATTCTAATGGCTCCAAAATTCTCCCAGTTCGTAGATACGATATCTAATTATATCATTAACTGTCTTCCACGATCAATTCAATTCCATTAACAAAATACTTAAGCACGACTCCTTGAGCTTACTTAGTAGGTGTTTGGCCATGAAAACCAAATTGGAGTTAGAGTTGGCCATGAATATAAATTGGAGTTGTTTTTGAATTTCTGTGAGTAAATTGGAGTGAAAACGTGAAAACAAATTTTACTTGTTTTTTAAATTCCGGAATTCAACTTGAATTTTCAAAATTTTATGGCCAAACACATTTTTCTAAATACAACTCCAGGAAAAAAACAAATATCTTTCATGGCAAAAAGCCCCCTCAGTCAAAGTTGCATTCTTAATAATAGAATTGCTCAAAGTGGTTCCTCTCCTGCCAAATACTTGTAGAGGAAGAAACCTTCATAGCTTTTCAGGAAGCCATGAAAGCGCGAGAGAGAATGAGGCAGCCAAGAGTTCCGACTATTTTTAGCTATATATATTAAATCCTTATTCTAAAATAATTTTAAAATTGCAATAAATTAAAGAGAAGAGAATATTTAAGAAGGGAAAACTAGCCATATTATATTTTTTGTATATCAAAAAAACTTAAAATAAAGGAGGTAAGCGTAATATCTTAAACCACGAGAAAAATCTATGTGATTGAGCAAATCCTGAAGAGAGGTCTCTAAATTCTAAGTTGCTCAAACTCTCTAAAAATCTTGCCGCACCCGTGTCGGATCCTCCAAAAATGTACTACTTTTGAAGGATCTGACACGCACCTAATGACATTTTCGAAGAGTTCGTGCAACATAGTTTGAAATTATCACTTATCATTAATGTAGAAAAATAAATCTTTAAATAGTTTTGTAAGAAAAGGTACATGATATCATGTTTAGAAATAATAACTCATACCCAATGCGTCAAGAACCAGAAGAGGAAAAAAAACAATACGTCATCGTCTTTTGTTTGTTACATGAGAAGTCTTTATAGTACTATTTTTCTGAAGTAGATTCATTTACAGGCATCAAGACGATGCAAGTGTTGCAAGGATAGATCAGTTAATCTCACAAAAAAAGGATTTGTAGCTTCTTTCTAAACTATAGGGCTAACAAAATCCAGAAGGAGTTCTAAATTATTTACCGGGATCAATTTAGACCAACTAAAAAGGTTAACTAGACATCTGCCTCGCAAAAGATTGCTAGAAGTTGAGATTCCATCAAAACATCTTTTCTTATGTTGTTATTATATTTCTCATACGTCAACCCCCCACCCCACCCCACCAAACAATAATTAAACAAGAAGGTAGAAAAAAATCCATTTCAAACAGTTTAAGGGCAAAACTAGCCAATTTTCCTTTGTATTGGAGCACTCATTGGGAGGAAGGGTATGCTTAAGCTATTTGGCTAGTTGGATGACGTTTTTGAGCCAAAAGCATAATGACAAGGACATTTTGAGCCACAAATGTAACGAAGGGTAAATTTGACCTATTTCATATAGTTCAGGGGTATTTTTGGTCCTTTTTCCAATCTAATATTATGGTATTATGCACATTGGTAAAGACAAAATGTCAGGCTTAACATTCTAAGGACCCGTTTGGCCATGAAAACCAAAAACGTATTCACTTTATTTGGTATTTTTGAAGTTGAAAATAGAGTTGGAATTGTGTTTGACCATAGTATTTTCAAAAATATTTTAGGACTTTGGATGTGCTTTTTTATAAAGTGAAAGGAACTATTGAGTGCAAAAAAAGTAAAAACACCTCAAGGGGTGTTTTTCTAAAAAACCAAAAATTGTGAAAAAGTATTCCGGAATACGTTTTTGGTTTTCATGGCCAAACAAGTATTCCGGAATAAAGTGAAAACGTATTCCGGAATATTGTGAATAATATTTATGGCCAAATGCCTACTAAGTATAGTTAGAAGTTCTAACTTGACGAAGCTTAGCCTTATCTTTAGAAACAAGGGAAAGGAAGAGAAAAGAAGGACAAATACAAAGACAGAAAGTAGAAGATATAGTAGGGAGAAAAACTAGTTGATCCATAAAATGTTCCTCCCCTTCCCCTGTTTCCCTTTTCTCCATATTGTTCAAAAGTAGGGAAAGAAAAAGGTCACTAACTTTTTTCTTCCTTCCCCTTCTCCTTCCTAGTTCCAAGAGAAGTCCTAAAATTTGAATTAGCATCTATAGTAAGACTGAATCTCTGCAGATAGGGATGGGAATGGTGCGGGGCGACTTTAAGCTTATGTGGGGCGGGTTCAAATAGTTTTAGAAAAATTAACGTGGTTGCAGGTTCAAAGGATACTGTATCATGTATCATAAACACACACATTAAAAAACAATTTAAGAATAGTTGAACTATCACCTTTATCACTTATTCTGTCAAATATTTCTTAATTCTAATATGCTATGCTTTTAGAATTTTTTAAAAATCAAAATAAGTAGCTAATTAAGTGTAGGAGCTTTACATTTAAATCAACAAATTAAAGCTTATCTTCAAAGCATTCAATTCTTAAATAAACATTTTTGGTACTTAATTAACTAGTTTTTTTTGTTTTTGTTTTTTTTTTGATAACCATGGTGTTCGGCCCAACTTAAGCCCACCTCGACGAATTCCATGTGATTCCTGCCACCTCCCATCAGCAACAGGTACCAGGTAACTCTATCTAACAAGGCTAGAACAAATGAAAAGAAATCACCTAGTGTTTTGTCTCTGCTGGGATTTGAACATGAGAATTTGATCACTCATGGTACTCAACACAATTCATTGACCACTAGATCACACCCTTGGGTGCGCCCGCTACTAATTCTTACAATTTGTATAACAATAGAAAAGTATTTTTGAGGAAAAAAAAGTTTTGCAAAACAAATAATTGTAGTTTCCTTATCTTTTGAAATGTCCGTACTATATTCAGGAATATTTCAGTCTCTCAAGCCTCCAATTTCCAATAATTGATTAACTTGTATAGTCATAAATTTCCAAGTGAAATGAATATAAGAGAAGGGGAAAAGTGAGTGTATTAATTAGTACTTTACTTTCTAAAGCTGAAATTTTTATTCTTTAAAAATAAAAACCTATCTCAAACTGAAAAAGAAAGTAATGGAGATTGAATTAATGACCTCTCAAGTTGGCAAATGATTTACCACCGAGCTACTAACTCATTGAAAATGAAGATCAACTTTTTTTTGCTATATGCAGCGGGTCGAAAACATGAAATTTTCTTATGCGAGGCAGGTTGAAATCTTTGCGGGTTAAGGACGAATCCACCCTGCCCCACTACCATCTCTATCTGTAGATTTCTCGTTGAAATCCCGCCAAAACCAAAGCAACAAATATTGTCCTAAATTGTTCGTCCACAAAGTTATACAAAACCAGCAGGAAAGAAAATCTAGGGGACTATTTTGAATGTTTCCTACTTCTTGTTTACCTTATATTTGCCATGCATATGAAAATTCTCAATTTTTCCTCAGCAAAATATTCACATTATTAACGTGATTTAACTTGATATAGTAGGGTACTTCCATTTCATCCAGGTTATTTATAAATGGTGGTTATATAGTGTTACCTGAAATTACCTAGTAAATTTACCTGATTCTGCAAGTATTTCTTACACTATAAGGGCATATAACCTAAACTCTAAGAAACTAAGAAACTTTTGTTCTAATTGATATGCTTGCACGCACCCACCAATGTTTTTTTAAATCAAGTAAATGTATATTCATTCATAATAGTCAAAGTTCTGGCCATAATATACCAAAAGATAAAGAAACTACAACAAAAGATGATTCTCTACAAACTCCACTCATTCTTCTATACAATCGGGAACTCCATGGGTGCACCAAAAGAAAATAAGGGGTCAAAGGCTACTTCTCAATTGAGAAAAGCTCGACTCTACCCCCTCAATACCAATTGAGGCATACAACCTTTCGTTTTCTAATATTTTTCACCATCAAGATCACCGCTCTAGTAGCTAGCCAAGAGAAAAAGCACACCTTCCCAACACCTTGGATATCCAAATTGCATTACAAGGAAAAACTTCCTCTTCCCTAACCAAAATTTTCTCATAATAAGACTTAACAGAGCGCATACCATTCCTCCCTTCCCTCACCACAAAGTATCGGGAAAATCAACTGTCATTACTTGCTTATGGAGTAGAGACAACAATCTTTGCAACTCGGTCATCTCCTAGTCGTAGAAGTCCCTCCTAAGTCTTATGTCCCAAAAAGTATCTCCACCTTATGACCCCCTAATTTGTTGTATCAACAAGTCCCTTTGGCAACATATTCTGAGTAAGCTTGGGAAGTCTGCAACATATTCTGAGTAAGCTTGAGAAGTCTGCAACATATTCTAAGTAAGCTTGAGAAGTCCTCTTTCGGTAAAATATCCCAACACCACTTATGTCCCCAAAAGTCAACCCTCATGCTATCTTCCTACCTTGAATGAGATGTTCACTTCAAAATCACCCTATCCTTTCGTGATATTTCTCCATAAACCACACCCAAAAGGTATGGACATATTTCTAGTTCTCCAATCGCCTTCCATGGCCCCGTATTTGTCAAATATCACCCCTCTCCAAAAAGCTATAACCTCCACCCGAATCTCTAACCATTAACCAACAAGGCCTTATTAAACACCTTTAAGTCTTAAATACCAAGCCCACCCCATTTTTTGGAGATGTGACAGTCTCCTAACAATCCAAGTGGAACTTCTTTTCCCTATTCACCACATCCAAAAGAAAATTTCTTTGGATCTTTTCCAACTTTCCTGTGATTGAAGCTGGGGCATGAAACAAAAACAAGAAGTGGGAATGCTCGATAAAATGCTCTTAATAAGCATTTCCTTCAAGCCTTTGGACAAATAGCTTTTCTACCACCCTACTAATCTCTTCTCAATCCTCTCAAGAATCGGATTACACACCCTTTGATCCTTGTTTGAAGCACCTAACAACAATCCAAGATAGGATTCCCGACCCTGCAATTCAAAATCTAAGAGAGGGAACAAATGTTGTCTACCGCCCTGACGGGTATTATCTCATACTTTCTTAAATTGATTTTAAGACATGACACTACCTGAAATCAAGTGAGCACTTGGCCTAAATAATACAGTTGGGACTCATATACATCATAGGAAACCAAAGTATTATCCCCAAACAAGTGAGAACTGAGACTGTCCCAACACCCTCAACCGCTACGTTAAAACCCTTTAAAGAACCTCCCAAGATAACCCTATCCATCATCATGCTCAATAGTTCCATTACTAAAATGAACAACAATGGAGATAGAGGATCCCCTTGTCTAAAAGCCCTCAAACTCTCAAAGAAACCACAAGGATTGCCATTCACCAACACCGGATATCTCATCGAAGAAATACAAAATCTAACCCACTTTCTCCATTCAATGTCAAAACCCATCTATTGCATGATGGAGTTTAGGAAGTTCCAATTCACGTGATCATAAGCCTTCTCTGTATTTAGTTCACACAACATTCCTGCACTTCTTCACATGATGATAAGCCTTCTCAATATCTAGTTTCTAGAACACACTGACACTCCTTGCTTTCTCCTTGAATCCCTCACTTCATTTGCTACAAAAGTTGCTTCCAAAATCTGTCTACCTCAAGCATCTTGCGAAAAAGAAACAATCTCATCCAACACCTTCTTAAGTCTAAAGACAAGCATCTTGGAGATGATCACGCTTCTCAGTAGACTAATGGGTCTGTAGTCCTTCATGCTCGAGGCTCCCTCCCGCTTAGGGATAATAACAACAAAGGAAGCATTCAAACTTTTTCCAAATTTGTCTCTATGCTGAAACCCAGCAATAGTATCCATCACATCCTTTTTAACTATGCTCCAACAATGTGCACCCACCATATTAACATACTAAATATATAAATCACCTTGTGGGCCAACTGATATTCATATATAAGTTGTTAGAGCTGACCTGTTATATCATAAGGTAGTTTTTGATGTCAGTTCCAATATGATGGAAACAATGAATTGTTTTTAGGAATAGAAATCAAACACACCCAATTCTTGTTTTGATTGTTAAAAGACATCCAAATTCTACAAGACAATATTCTAGAATCTTTTGACTCAATACATGAAAACAACAATAAAACTTAAAATTTCATCACATAAGTTCAAAATTCAAGTAGAAGTGTAAGGCTAACATGTCATTTGGAATTGTTTCTAGGCGATCCCTTGAAATAAACAAATAAGTTACCTATAAATGAGACATTTAAATTGTCAATGTGCTTTAGCTGGAACTGGTCTGCTTTTGCAATATCAAAACTTAAAAAGTCTTGTAACATTAACTTTTGTTGTGTTGATTGGCTAGAACTTAGTACTTTATGGTAGTGTCCACTATCTGGAAGTGGATCCCTATTCACTTTGTCGCTAATTTTCTACACTGTTGCTCATGGAATTCGAGTACCATCTGATGCCATGACACATTTAGCTTTCATGTAATTTAATAGTGTACCATTTTATTCACTTCCATAATTTAAAATGCACAAAGATCAACCGCCCTTCACCGATATAAATTTAAATTGCATAGTCTAGGGGTGTTGTTGTTGGAATTACACTATGTATGTTGTTGTTGTTAGAGTCTAGGGGTATGTTTGGTATGGTTTTCAATTTCTCATGTTTGGTTGGTCAAAATGTCTTAGAAAACATTGTTTCTAGGAAAGTTCCCTATAGATAAGGAAAATGTCTTTCCTAGTGGAAGAATTGAAAACAAGTTTCATAAGTTACATTCCAAGTTAAATGTCTCTTTCCATCCACCAACACCCCCAACCCCCACCACCCCTTGACCATCCTCCTACCCCCGAACCCCCACTCCCCACCCCATCCCACTCAGATTACATAAAAATGCTTCTGTGATAATATCGTTTTGCTTACTTACCAAACACCCAGAAATCCATAAGAAACTCATCTGTTTTTCAAGAAGAGATAACAATTTCCTTCGTACCAAACACAACGTAAGAAGAAAAACTTGAATTGCAGAAAATAGCTCCGTTACATGTTCCATTGACACCAAAATTAAGGACTAACATTCACATTAAGACAGTACTACTTAATGTGTGTGTGTGTGTGTGTGTTTACCAGCTCTTTTTGCTTCCTTTGTGACTCAAACCCACAACCTTAGAGTTGAAAGTGGAAGGTGCTTACCATTCGAGCAACCCTCCGGTCAATGTGCGCTTACTAACAACTCTCATAGATAGAGCATCTCAAACATCCAAAACATTGAACAAATAGAATAGATAAATCAAACTAAAATGGTAACTAAACCCTAACAGTAAAAGAAAAACATCTATCACTTAAAATTTAAACTTACAGGTGCATATCGGAACTTCCGTTTAGGAGTCTCATCCGGCACAGTGGAGTCCCCCGAACGAGGCGTCCAACGACAGAGCATGAGTTTAGACCCAGCGACGTTGTTAGTGTTGCCGGTACCACCACGAACGTTGCTGTTAGGGTGAGTACTGACCCACTGCTTCTTCCATTTTCTAACTGGACCGCTAAAAACTGGAGCCGAAGAACCGTACCGAGACGAGGCCCGACCGAGTCTAGACCCTACTCCTTCCATTTTTCGCAGTTACAAGAGAAATATTTTGTGTGCGGAAAAAGTTGATGGCGATGACTATATATAGCAGGGACTTTTTTTTATTTTTTTCTAGCAGGATAGCAGGGACTAGAAGCTGCTCCCAACTCTGCTTCACTGCTCTGGCGCGATTACAAGCAGCCCCGCAAAAATCTTCCACGACGTCGTCTTGGGTCAGCCAGTGGTCATATCACAAGTCAATTTTGGTTAGGAATACATATATCGATTCGGTTCGGTTATGAAAGTTATCGATTTTATTTATTCATTATTAATTTGTATACATACTAAATCGTTAAAGAACCATTAAGATATCGGTTAATCGCTTATCAATTTATCAATTCGATTATCGGGTTAACCGTTAACATTCAAACTTGATAGTATTTTATATATAACAATTATTCGTTTGGTTTTATATATGTAATGTAATGCACTTATGTATTCAAAAAGAACAATATTGTTTAATATATTGAAATAATTTAATTTTTAAAAAAATTTTGACCTCAATAACCTGTTTTTTTTAGAGAATCTAAATATATTCACATAGATTGAGATGGAGGAGCAAACCATAAGTTATATGTATGAAACAACCCAATATTATACATATTTTTTATATGATTATATATATACAATACATGTACTGAACTTTGAAAGCGGACAACCCACTTATTTATCAAGTCATTAATGGGTGAAAAGGGAGGGTGTGTTGGTGTTGTGAATATGTGATATATCTTTTAATTTGGCATCATTCCCCTTTATCTTTATTTTCAATTATATTACTACTGTCATTTTCTTTAGCATTTTTAAACATACCCCTAGCCACAATGTGATGGTGTTAATAACTAAATTTCAGATCTTGAAATAAAAAGATGATGAACCTCACAGATATTCTTATGAAGTTGCATCTACTCTGGCAAAAAATAAATTTTAAGATGAATAACTATAATAACTTCACTTGAAGTTCACTTACCACGACTACAAGATTTTTCAGATTTATAGGTTATGCTGGACTGTTTCTTGTAAAGTTAAATATTTTAGTGTAAAATAAATTTCTTATTTCTTAGACTTTTGGATTCAGATTTGGGCTTTGTGAGGGCTTGAAGTAAGTTAGCCTTTTCTTTGCCATTCTCATCTTATAGTCTGGTATTGTGGGCCCATTAAACAAGCCCAAAACCAAAAACCGAAATTATTAAACTGAAATCGAACCGAACCGAATTAAAATAAACCGAACCGAATTAGTTCGGTTCGATATTTGATACACATAATTCCATAACCGAAAACCAAAAAAACCGAAATAAAAAAATCGAAACCGAACCGAATTACCGAACGCCCACCCCTAGCTGTTGGCCTCATCTACTTCGAAGTTTTGACCAAAATAAGCCATTTTTAAAATCAATTTATCAAAGTAATATGTTTTTTGAAAACTTTACAAAACTAGTATAAACGTTGTTGGTAGTAACGTATTAGGTTTTAAGAAAATTAACGGCCCACAAGGAATAGTAGACAGTGTTAAAGTAGGAATCGTTACAGACAGTAACGTTTTTGGCTTAAATTGTTCCTGATAGTAACGTCTCTGCCCAGAGTTGCAGAGTCTCGTTACCGTTGCTAACGTTTTAAGCCAAAAACGTTACTGTTAGTAACGATTCCTATTTTAACGTCGTTTTGGTCCGTTAATTTTTTTAAAACCTAATACGTTACTGTCAACAACGTTTATACTAGTTTTGTAAAATTTTCAAAAAACATATTACTTTGATGAATTGATTTTGAAAATGACTTATTTTGGTCAAAACTTCCCATCTACTTCTCAGAAGAGTTTGGTCCTCTCTTCTGTCCAAATCCAACAACAACAGTGACGAATCTGTGATTGTATTGTATACGCTTGTGAGCACGTCCTCTTGGCTTCTTCTTCTTATCCTGCTTAGCAACCTTAGGTGTTTGTCCTCTAACCTTACCAGCATGAGCTGGTGATACGTGTACCTTACCCATGGTTGATTTCTGAGTCGCCGGCCACCGGTTGTCGGTGAAGTTGGGAACAAATTGCCCCCAAAATTGCATGTCTGTTTTGGCAATGCCAACTCCCTCTTTTAAGATAGTATAATTTATTTTTCGAACTCGTCCAGTTGGTCAACGTGTTGACCTAATATATGCATAATTTCTTTGGCTAGATTAATTTGCATGAACAAATTCTCTAATTTTTCTTTTTCATCTCACTGTATCCAACTTTTCTTCCTTCTGCATTAACCTGACTACTTTTGTTCTAAAATTTAGCTTAAAAAATAGTTTAAGTAAATTAAAGCTAACTGCATTCTATTATACGTATTTCCATTACAAGTATGATTTAACAACATCATTTGCATTTAAGCTGCATGTCTATAGAAACATGATAGAGTTACAGGAAAACTCAAAACACTAATTTTGTAAGTTATATTTTAACTCATTGAACTCTTGTAACTCCCTTTAGTTATGAATAAGAGAACTAGAGAAACTAGGGCAAACAATAACTAATTAGGTGATGGGTCAATTTGGGCCAAAAAAGCGGATCACTTTGGTCAGAATAAATGGGTTAAGATGGGTTATGCCCAAATTAGCCCATGCTCAACCCATTAAAATTAGATTTGACGGATTGGGTGTGTCAAATGGGTTTGGGCTGAAATTCTTGGTCCTAATAATAATAGGGAAAATTATGCAGAATATCAGCCCACTACAATTATTTACAAGTAAAATGGTCCAACTTTGCAAAAATTACCCAAAATTGCCCATGTTGTATATTTTCTGTAATAAAACACATTTATTATCAAATCTTTCTTACACACTACTTCATCTCTCTCTAAACTTTTTTTTTTTCCAACATTTCACTGCACCATTATTTGTTAAATTATATCTTTCAACATTACATTTGAACGTTGAATATAAATGATAACCTATTTTTTTTTATCTTTTTCTTTTCTGCACTATTTTAAAAAATACTTTTTAATTGTTTTTTTTTGCTGTGCTATTTAAAAGAAAAATATTCGTTGTTTAAAAAAAAATTTGTTGCTCTTTTTTTAAAACTTTTTTTTTTAATTGTTTCACTTCTTTTGTGGAAAAAATAAATATTTATGTTGTTTTATTATTTTTTGTTTATACTTTTATTTTGTTAAAGTGGGAACGTATGATAGCCAAATAAATATCGACTTCGATACATAACATTACATAATTGTTTATATAATATTAATACACGATTATACACCATTTATACAATGTCAATACATTACATAACTATTTATACAATATCAATACATGTTTATATATACACATTAAATACTATTTATACAATATTGATACACGCTTATACACCATTTATCCAATGTAGATACATTACATAACTATTTATACAATATCGATACACGTTTATGCATATTTATACAATATCGATATATTACATATACACTACACAACTATTTGTACATCATATATACATATTTATACATCATATATACATATTTATACATCATTTATACAATATTGATACAAGTTTATACAGTATTGATACATTAAATATACACTACATAACTATTTATACAATATCGATACATTATATATATACTACATAACTATTTGTATATCATCTATACATATTTATACATTATTTATACAATATAGATACATGAAAAAATTGCATGGAGAAAGTTTTGAAAAAAAAGGGGAAAAGTTTTTTTTATATAAAAGAACTGCAGCAAAAAAAGTTTTTTTTTGAAAAAAAATTAACGTTGAAAAAAAAAGGAAGCAAAAATGGCCTAATGACCATGGGCCGAATTGAGTTCTGTTGAGCATATGACCCTTTATGGCTATTTTTTCTCTAAATGAAAAGTGAGTTACTTTTTTTGTAAATATTTTATTTTTCTGTATATAATTGAAATTTTCCCATAATAATATAGCATAACTACTTGTAATAAATTAACAATAACAAAAAATATTATGATAAAGTAGAAGATGCCAACCTAAAAAATAGGCAAACAATGAAATCCAAAGTGATTTGCTTCTATTTCTACTCGGGAACTGGCATCTTCTGCATGTACCACCCGGTTGTGGATGCTCATGCTTCACTTTTGGCAATTCAAACACTTGGCTACAAACTTCACAATGTCCTTCATTCCACACCACCAAATAGTGTTGATTCAAATCATGATACATGTTGACACCTCATTTTTGCCCTCCCCGACTAAATTTAATCCTGAGTTTCTTCGATTTTAAATAAAATTGAGATATTTGTTTATCCGGATAAATACTTTCTAAAATATTTATTTGAGTTAAATTTGTCAGTTAAGTGATGAATTATACACTCTTTTACTCATGTAAACGAGATCGTATAATTTTCGTTACTTAAATAATTATTTTATCAAAAATCGATTTTTATCAAACTATCTTGAAAATTGGTTCAAATAGGCTAAATTTTGATTTCAATATAACTTGTTCTTAAAATAATTTATTTGGAAAATATCTATTTGATTTTATTAAACCAAGAAGCTCGGGATTAAATCATTTTTTAATTCGTATCAAATTTTGATTTAATTTAGCCAAGTTTATCAAATTTGATCATAATTGAAATCAAATTGGCCATAATTGCAATGCAATTGGCGAATTGATTTTTAGTTTGGCCTAAATTTAAATACAAAGGGCTGAGTTCTTAATCAATTGGGTTATTTAATTAATAACCTAATCTATCCTTTTTAAAATCTGTCTAGCCCATTTCCTTTTAATTTTCTACCCATTCCTAACTCCTAATATCTATCCAGCCCGCATACTTACTTCACCTACCCGGCCCAACATCTCACACCTTATAACTCCTCTTCTTCAATCCAACAAAACCCAACAACAATACAACATCACCAAAAACCAACGACAACAATACCACCAGCGACGACCTCAACCAAACGACGTCGCCCCATGACACTTCCTCCCCTTCGTACCTCATCATGTGTAAAACACGAGGGTTGTACTGCGAAGGTTCTAGAACCCGCGACGTGGTGTCTCTCTACTCGTCCTTCAATTTCTATTCGTTTATTCAAAATTTCAATTTGCCAAATTCGTACAAGGTTCGTACGATTTTTTCCAGTTGGAGCCTTATCCTTTAATGATTTTCAAATTTTCTCTAACAAAATTCCTGAAAGTTCTCGAAAATGCCCTTCAAAAAATCCCAAAATTGCCCTTGAAATTCTTTATACCACATTGGTTGAAGCAAGAAAATCGACCTCAAGTTCTTTCTATAAATAGCTCACTGTAGAGCTGAAATTAGCAAGTCTTGGAGATTGAAAAAATTTCCAAGCAAAAAAGTCTAAAAGTTGCGAAGAAAGTTTTGAGCAAAATGGGAAATTTTGAAAGAATTTTCCCTAAGTTTAAAATTTCTAGTGGCGTTTTCCGGTGGTGGCAGAGGATTCCGAAGACTCGAAGTCCCGATTTGCTGCCCTGAGAAAGGTGAACCTTCACTTTCCTTTTCCTTCTTTTTCGGTTTTGTTTCGTTCTTTTTAATATTTCGATTTTCTTGTGTTGTAGTAGTGTATGATGGGATTGCTTGCTGTAGAGGCCTTGAAGGCTATAAGTTTCGTATGATGAAATGTTGGCTTTCTCTGTTGCCTTTTTCCTTTTCAGGTCATCATCTTGTAGTAGTTGAATAGATTTGTCGATGTTGATGCTGTAGTTTCTGTGAATTCTAGCATGTATACGGTTTAGCTGTCATTTTGGTGGTCTAGTCTTCTCACTAATAAAAGGATGAATTCGTTGTAATTTGCATTTAATGTTTGGTTGATAAATTATGGTTTTTAGAGGCATGCTCGATTGTTCCTAATGCTAGTCAAATTTTACTCTTAGGCCATGTTTCTTTTAGGATATGGATGTTTTGTTTTGCTCATATGGTTCTAAGACCAGTTTCAGATTGAAAATATTATTTCCTTCTGTCCTAGACCATGGTTTACTTTTTCTAATATTTGGATCTAATTCCACATGAATCGTTTGCCTTCATTACCTCTTTCCTGCGTTTTCATTAGAACATCTTTCAATGTGTAGTGTTCCAATTATGTTTACATTAGTGGCAGAGATCAATGTGTTTTGACCATCTGGTTTGATTTCTAAAGCATGCTTTGTTTTCGAAGTATTTCACTTATAGTCTAAAGATTTAGGCCGAACCCATTTGTTCTAAGATTAGTTCTTTGTTCTCGCTAGTAAAGGACTTTTTTCCAGATGTTTAAGTGCGCCTACTTACTTTTTTTTGTTGTCTTCCTAAATCTCACTATGCATCTTGACCTTAATTAAGTGGTGCTAGATATACCCATTAGCTTAAGGTTGTATATATCTTTTTTTTAATATGCTTTAAAATTCAACTCTTTGCTTAGCCGGAACGTAGGAGTTTTAGAGATGTTTAATTTACGTGCTCTACACTATTGGATTCTTTTCTTTCCATTAAATATTTTCCCTCAAAACCTAACATAATTAAGTCTCACCATGTCTATATCGATTTCTGCTATTTAAGTATGACTTATGTTACTTTGCTAGTCGCCAATTATTTTAGATCTGTTATTAATTTTTATTCTTTCCCTGCATATGAATTCTCCCTGTTCTTGTCTGTCCACTATCAAGTATGGTGCATGCTATTTTATTAAATTTGTTAAGTACTAATTTTAGGAAATGTATTAATCCTTACCTTTTCCTTTGCATGTAAAACCTGCCCGAAGTCCAAATGGACTCCTTTGCTTTGCTTTTCCAATGGGCCAGTGAGGCCCACTTTCTTTCGAAATTCGAGTCAGCCCCAAAACTCAAGTCCAAACGGACTATACCGTATCAACATATGGCATACAGGTTGAAGATAATGAAATGGGTCAAAGCCTATGATTGGAAGCTGTGGCATTTCTGAGACTACAGATCTTAGAAAAGATTCATGATTTATGGGCCTCGAAGCCAAACTTGTAATTTAATACAGGTGAAATCGTCATTTGAGCCTCAAAGGTTCAAAAAGTAGCTTAGGACAGGTTGCGGGTCGAAAGCCCAATTTTTAGACTTAGGACAGGTACATGGAGAAATTGGGCCTAGCTTAAGAGTTCAAGTTGGACTCTTTAGGGGTTTGGGCCTTAAAAGGCCTAAATACACCTCCTTTCCCTACTCATTTATTTATTATACATTGCATATTATTTGCTATTAACTATTTAACTTAGTTAAATCCCCGTCAAGTTGACAAAGTCTTGTTTGCGTAGATATCTTTTAAATAATTTTTTCCTTAATCACTTTTTTTAAATAATTAAAAAACATTTTCTATGTTAGCCAAATAAAGTTAGTTTCTTAAATAGCCTGGACAACCGCAAGTTAGCGGATACTCTTGGTGCCTTAACACCCTTCCAAGAGTATTACTTTGAACCCTTACCTGGATTTCTTATTTTTTAAAGATTTTTTCTGTTTAAGTCTTTAGAAAATTTTTAAAGGTTTTCTTAGTTTTTCCTAAATAAATTAAGTGGCGACTCCGTTTAAAATTGAGTTTGAAACTTTTTCCTAAGTTTTTGAATTCAAAATAAGTCTAAGTCATTTTCTTCGCAAAACAGAAATGGCGACTCCGCTGGGGACTTAATTAGGTTCTAACCACATATTTGAATCTAACTTTATTTGACTAACTATTCGGACTTGTAATAATTAGTATTTTAAATTGCTTTACTTGCTTATATTTTTAATTCTTGTCATATCATGGCATATTCAGCCATTCCTGGAAAATCATTAGGCATTAGGAAAAAAGGGCGGTTATGTGGGTTTTTGCACCCGCCCTTCAGTATAACACCTTAACTTCTTTGAACCGCCAAGTGAAGTAGTTGACTCGAGTCGGTCAACAGTCATTTGGTGTGTTACCCCGAAAAGTGCACTTCGGGTTCCCGGTCAATTCAAACAAACCATTCTAGTTAATTAAGATAGAGCGAAATCAAATCCCAAAGGTTTAGGCATTAGCCTAGGATGTCTTAATATCTCAGGGGTATTAAGTCCATTTGACAAACGCCAAATGTGTCAAAAGGGTCTACGACCCATCGACACCGCATCCAACTATGTGCTATTTGAAAAGACGTATGTGTTGTAACTAGACTATTGTCCCGAGGGTGGGGCCTAATGGTTAGCTCCTTTGTAGGATATCGCGGTTCTCGAATCTTAGCATGGTGGTAAATAAATCAACCCCCACTTGGAAGATTGCGAAGAAATACAAGAAAAGAACAACGGAAGAAGAATCATCTTCAGGACTACATTAGTTCTCGCCCCTGCGTGGGCTTGCTTCTTATGTATCTTTCATATATTCCCTGCGTGGGTTTGTTTTATTTGCCCCTGCGTGGGCCCACTTTAGGCATTATTCCCATTTTCTTTAAAATGTATCCCCTTTTGATTGGCTTTGTATCCCTTTGGGAAAGTTTTGGTTGGGGGCAATAGAATGGTTCAAAAACAACACATACGTCTTTTCAAATAATCGTTAGGCCCACCTTTGGCTCAAAAAAGGTCCCTTAAATAGGACGCGGATGTTATTATGCCTGTGTGATATAAACTGTCTTATGTGCTTATATGTGTTATGTTGTTTGAATCAAAGGCGGATTGATCCACTCCTACTTTCCTAGATCCCTTTTAAGCAAAAACATACACTCACTATATAAAAGTTCGACCAAAATACTCCAAGTCTCTCAGAAAAGTCCGCAACCATTCTTTAAAATTCCTAAAGTTATTCCTACCATTTCAGGAAGGTTGACTATGGGCTCAAAAGAAGTCACTGTAGGAAGGACTGAAAAGGGCGATAAGAAAATTGCTCAAGCCAAAAGGCGATTTCTGGAGTTAGGCCAAACAGATGAGATGTTGAAGGTGGAAAGCAAGAAAGTGGTTATGACCAAAAGAAGGATTGTCAAAGTCAATCTATCGATTGCACAAGAAAGTGATGTTAAAATAGAAAAAAGTAGGGAGTTGGAGGAGCAAACCGCCCTAACCAAAGCAAAAATCACTATGTTCGACCAAATGCTGAGGAAAGGAGAAGAAATACCAAAAAGAGACCTTGCTAGAGAGATCAAACAGCTAGCCATGGAATTTGAAGCGGCTGCGGAGATAATTGGAAAAATGATAGGGCGAGATAAAGGAAAAAAACCAGAAGGTGGTAGTCTCGTGAAAGAACAAACACCAATGACTCTCAAAGAACTCATGAGTGAAATGAAAGAATGGTCAAAAAACACGGACAAGACATTCTTGCCTTCGAGGTTCAGGCAAGGAGATGAACAGATCACACTCAAAGCAAGTACAAGGAGCTACTTGAGAGAACCAGAAATTGTGAAAATCTCAGAGATTTACCAAATGCTACAGGCTATGGGAACTTTGTGCCCGGTTAAGACTCAAGGTTCGCAATGTGACCCCGGGAATGAGTACAAAAGATGTGCTTACCATTTGCTTCAGAAAGGTCATACCACAGATGAATGTCGTGTGTTAAAAGCCAAAATATGCTATTTGATCCATAATGGAAAAATTTCTCACTTGTATGGACCACATGCTATGCTGGCATGCGATAGGATTGAACCAGGGGCACCCATCACTAGTGGTGTTATAATTCGTCGTTTGGACTTCACGGCTTTTAAGGATAACTATGAAGACATTTACTCCAAGTTGGTCCGAGCAAAAATCCTCCATCCAGTCGAGAGAAAGGAAAAGAAAGGTTCTGCAAAATGGAGGGAAGGTGATGACATCTGTCATTATCATAGTGGAATCAAAGGACATTCCATTAAGAAGTGTCAGGCTTTCCGCTTTGATTTAGAGCACTTGGTCAGAATTGGAAAGATCCGCGTGGAGTTCGTGCCAAATCATCCATGAGGCAGAAGAAGGCAAAAGAGCACGAAAACACTTTCCACTTTCCAA
This sequence comes from Capsicum rhomboideum, assembly GCA_031232105.1. Lineage (NCBI taxonomy): Eukaryota > Viridiplantae > Streptophyta > Magnoliopsida > Solanales > Solanaceae > Capsicum > Capsicum rhomboideum. The sequence continues at coordinate 123,506,258 of CP124716.1, forward strand.
AATCAAGCTTTAAACATAGCAAGTTTGTCCGTCTTTATTTTCCATGTATTTATGTTTCCCCCAATATATTGAAGATTAGTAAGTGAAATGAAATGAAAACAACCCTTTTACCACTATTCGAACTACGTAGGTCCTGATTTCTCCTTCGTGAGATACGTAGGCAGCCTTTCGGCCCGGCCCCTATCTTCAAGACCTCTATTATCCCCCACTACGGCGAAAGAAGGCAAGATGAAGATTCGAACCTTCTGATAAATTCTACTCATCCAAAACAATGAACAAAATCCTGTTCATTGGAACTTTCGAGTCATTATGGATCAATTCACCTGCGATGAGAAACAACTCTATGTGTTCCTTGCCTATGTGATTATCTTGCATTGCTTATTACTAACGGGATCTAACACATCTGCCTTTGAGTTGTTTTTACTTTGCAGATAATAGAAACTACTTTGTGTTGTCATAAGCTGGCTGAACACCCTTAGTTTTAAAGATATATTACGTATAAAGAGAATAAAATAGTATTCTTGATTATTTTATTTACTTCCACAAAGGTTTTTATTTCCTTATTTTTCTAACCCAATAAGAAAAATTAAGGGCCAGTTTGGCCACGTGAGATGAAATCATGAGATGAAGTTGAAGTTTTGTTTGGACATGTAATTTGGACTTTTTATGTTGTATGTTTTCTCGTAAACATAAGATGACATAAGTTGTGAAAACTATTAAAATTGCCCTAATTCTTTATACAATCTTAAAAAATAAGCAAAAGTTTATAACAAAAGTATAATACACTATCACACTATTCTTAAAAAAATACAACATTTATTGATCAAACTTTAGTTGAATAAAAAAGTAAAATTGAACATGAGTTGTAGTGTTTGGCACTATCGGCACAGAACCTTAAAATTCTTGAATACACTATCGGCACAGAACCTTAAAAGTCCCCTCCCACATAATACGGACAATCTCTTCACATTGAACTTGCATTTCTCAATCAAGTACCCGAGAAGACGAACCAACATTGTTACTTTGAGCCGTCTGTTGGTCAATACCATTAGTAACTATATCTTCATGTTCATATATTGTCAATTTGGTGAATAATAAATGGTAAAATAGAAGTTGGTTTGAAGTAATAATAAATTTTATGTTGGTGAGAATAATGGTCATATGAGATATAAGTGGTTTAAAAAGTAATAATATTAACTATAAATTTATTTACATATGAAATAAGTGGTTGGTAGATATAAATGGTGTTTTTGTTTTTTTTTACAAAATATAAACTTGTGGGTCAATTTTTGTATTAGAAAAATCTCAAATCAAGCTTTTTGGAGAATTTGAAATTTCATCTCATGATACCAAATCAACATTAAATCGCACGTCCAAATGTTGATTTCATCTCATGATTTCAATTCACGAGATGAAATCGCATATCTAAACACCCACTAAGAAACATGAAAAAGTCGTAACTAGGAATAAGTAAAAAGTTAGATAGTTATTTTAAAATATCTAATACACAAAACCAAATTGATTTTAAAGTTTCAATAGCTGAAAAATAATTAAATGATAATTATTTGAGAAAAAAATTAAAAAGATGATTTTGTCTGTTGTAGAGTCTTTTAATGAAGGACAAAAAGTTCAAACAACATTTCTAAGAATCATACTTTTAATATAATTTAGATATCGATATAGATTTTTTTCATGAAAATAAATTTGTTTAAAGGAAATGACTTTTCTAGTGAAAGCAAAGAAAATAATGTTTTCTCTACTTTCTTCACCACAATCTTGGAACTTCCACTCTCCACATCTCAATCTCATAATATTTTTCTAAATTACATATAAATATCTTTGAAATAATATTTTTGCTTATTTACCAAACACTAGAAAATAAATAAGAAACTTCAATTATTATTTTCTTAAAAAAAAATTCTTCGTACAAACACACTTATAAAGTTGAATGGAGTGCGAGCTCGAATCGAATTTGATCAAGTTTTAGTGTTTTACTACTACTGCCGTTTGTCCTAGTTCAAGCTAAGTTATGATTCTTTTCTATTTGTTTATGCATATTGGGCAATGCATTAGATACTTTTAAATTCAGGAAAAGATATCAAATGCATCTAAACATAAATTTATTTACCTTTTTTTTAGATTCAGGCTCATGTTTAATGAACTAACTGGGGATGTACGATCCCTGGTGATACCACGTATTAAATGAAACAACTACTATTCTAATTACACCATTATTTTTAAATCTTTTTACTAAATTATTTATCCTAATATTTTAACCCTAATCATCTCATTCTGACCTAAATCCATTTCATTTCACTCCATCCGCAAAATCCTATCTTAACTTATCGAATAAGTATTGGATATTTCAAAAAGAAATTATTTTGTTATTATATGAGTTCTTTCCTTAATACCTTATTGAAAATATTTACTATATTAATTACTACAGTATATTATACCGTTGGTTAACAGACCATTTGACTACTCATTAAATTCAAAATATAATTGATGATTTAAATTATTTTGAATGACATTTATTATATCTTATAAATGGCTTTTATTATGCCTTTAAGAATTGAACATTTTGATCATTATTAAGGGGTCTTGATATTCTTATTTTGTTGGTTTTTGTCCTGATTTTCTTATCAAATTTGAGTTTTATTTTTCTTGACAAGAAAACAAAAATAATACCATAATTACTTTTACTTTTCCTAAAAGGAAAATATAAAACTCTTCCATATTTGACTAACCTCTTTCTTGAAGGAAAAAATTTGAACATCTATAAATAGAAACCCCCCTTCTCATATCACAACACCACAAAATTCACAATGTAGTCCTTAAGGAGTCTTGTTTAGAGGGAGATTTTCTCTCAAATAGTTTTTATGTTTTTTTGAATTAGTTTTAATATGTAGGCCAATTGTCCAAATCATATTCAATAATATGTTTTAGTTTAATTTTTTTTGTCATATGATTTATCGCATCTATGGTTTGCAACTATAAGCTTCCGCATGACGCCCTACCGATTTCGAACACAACAAGTGGTATCAGAGCCTATGGTTCAAAGGTCCGATGGTTCAGATTGAGGACATGTTGAGATAAAAGTTGCAACCAACTTGACGATAATGAAGTTTTTTGTCAAAAAAAAAAAAAGTCAAAAAAACTACATGTGAAACAATTATCAATCATATTTTCAACAATCCTGCTGCTACATTATTAAAAATAAAGCTCACTTTTAACCCTGCAAAGGGCTCCAATATTTTTAACCCAAAAGGGCTCGTTTATTTTTAACCCAAAAAAGCTCCATTTTTAAACATGCTAAGCAGCAGTGATATATGAAGATTGTGTGAAGAAGGAAGATCAAGATTATTTTGTCAAGAAAATCAAGCCAAAAAGGAGAGATTTGTTAGGGTTTTTACCCTGATTGTCTTACCAAATTTGAGTTTTATTTTTCTTAACATGAAAACAAAAGTAATACCATAATTACTTTTACTTTTCCTAAAAGGAAAATCTAAAACTCTTTCATATTTGGCTAACCTATTTCTTGGAGGAAAGGATTTGAACCTCTATAAATAGAAGATCCCCTTCTCATATCACAACACAACAAAATTCACAATGTAGTCCTTAAAGAGTCTTGTTTAGAGGGAGATTTTCTCTCAAATAGTTTTTATGTTTTTTTGAATTAGTTTTAATATGTAGGCCAATTGGTCAAACCATATTCAATAATATGTTTTGGTTTAATTTTCTTTGTCATCTGATTTATCGCATCTATGGTTTGAAACTATAAGCTTCCGTATGACGTCCTACCGATTTCGAACCCAACAGGTTCATATACCAATATATAATCTCAAACTAGTTGGCTTTTGGGAGGCAGAAAAAGATGAAGAGAATTTTGTCATTTTACCGTTTATATTTTAATAATATGCTGGGTTTTTTTCTGATTAAATCTTTGTTAGATTCTGGCTTCTAGCTAGTTTATACTAATTGTTGAATTCTGTGGAATACATCCATACCGGGTGAAATATCCTTAAGGACAGTGACAGAAGCACGCCTCAAGCTATGAAGGATTTCCTACAAGTGGTCTTTTTAATTGAGTAGATTCCGTAAGATTTACAACAATCTTAAGGATATTTTCTTATCTATATTCTTACGAAAAATAAAAAGTCAAAAACCACAAGAACTAGTTGGTTCTACTGCTGCTAGTAGATATCTTGTTCTTAAACTAGAATTCTATGAGTGAAGAGATGAATTTATCCCAAGGAATTTTCTATCTTTGGCTTTCTGTGTTGCTTGGTGCGACGTTGAATTGGACTACATCACAAGGCTCTTCCAGCTGCTCAAATGATTTTGGTTGATATGGGATATAGATTTCTTTGTGGAGTGGGAACTTGCTATGTCATAAGGCTGTCCGATGATTCTATAGTAAGAAGTTCTTGGATTTTTTTGTTGATGTTAATGAGGTATGTGAAGATACTATATGTCTATATTTTAATATATTCGTGTATGACAAATTGAGCCTACATACCCCTCAATGTTGAAGAAGATTCGGAGAAATGATAATCCCGCTAAATAAAAATAAATTTGAGTAAGCGGATGATATAAATTATTGTAATCATTTCTCAAGTGAATCTTGTGATCAATATGTGAAAGATTGGGTGTTAGACTTGGTATTACTAAGCATATTTGTGTTAACAAATTAATTTTGTATTCTACACCCAAGTTGAAAAAGAAGAATGTGTATATGTTGGTGATTGTAGAACTACCAAAGTTCTTAGAATAAAAAAGTTCTTATTGAACTTACATCTGAAAAATATTGGAATTAATTAATTGAGGTGGTATAGAGGTGATAATATTTGAACCAGCTTGATGTTTATGAGATAATTTGGTATAGCTTGGTGAAAATTTTATTTGAGTTTAATAAAGTGTTGACTAATATAACATTTTGGTGAACGATGAATTGGCAGCCATGAGTTATTTGTGACTAATAATTTTCAATATGAAAATGTTAGTTTTTATGTTTACGTGACTGGTTCGAATGTTTATGATAAGTGTTTGAATATACGCCAATTTTTTTGACAGATCATTTATGAATAGTGTTAAATTCAATTTATCTCTTGCAGTTGATATAAATCTAAATTAGAATATGCTAAGAATGTGTATCTGGCTATAGTGATTTTTGTCTTCAAATGTTTTTTTTTCTTTAGTGGCCCTAATGATTTTCATGATAATATAAAATTGAGATGGTCAATTTCCTTAGCATATATATTTGTTATATGTTTATTGTTTTATATGGTAAAAATAATGAAAAAATTCTCTATTTGAAATATTTGAAAATATGGGGGTATCTAGCTAAGGTTATGTTTAGGGGTGTTCATGATTTGGTTAAAAACCAAACCGAACTGCGAATCAAACCAAACCGACTAAAAAACCGACATTTGGTTTAGTTTGGTTTTAAATTTTAAAAACAGACATTTTTTGATTTGATTTTGATTTTACTAAAAAATAATCGAATAAATAACCGAATCGAACCGATAAATTATATACATAAATTTTATTATTATTTGAGTATATGATATTATTTTTTTCATAAATAATTATAAATATTTTATATCTTTTAATCATTAATTTGATTTTAGTCTACTTCTTTCATATGCATTACAATACTTTTAAGTTTCATTTCTTAAAAAATATGCCCAAATCCAACACTCTAAATCTAATTGTCTATATGTGGTGTGGTATATTACCGATTTTTAATTTTCTTTGCTAAGACATCCATCTACTCTTCAATACCTTGCACCTTTGATTTTTTTGTAGGATTAACCATTCTATTTAAAGTTGTATCTTAGTTTTGTGAATGTTAGATATTTTATGCAGAGTAACATCTATAGTTATGCAACTTAAACTTGCTAAAACATCAAAATAGTAATAAAAAATACTAGAAAATTTATATAAATTCATCTTGTGATAGTAAATAGAAATTCATCGATTCCTAATGTTCAATTGAAATAGTTATCTCATGTTTCTATTATTTTACCATTATCAATTTATCTTTAGCTAGTTAAAAATCGATAAAAACCGAAAAATTGAACCAAACAGAACCAAAACCGATAATAACTAAACCGATGAATTTTATTTTATTTTATTTGGTTTGGTTTTAAAAATTTTAAAATCGATTGAGTTGGTTTGGTTTTGATTTTAATCAAAAACCGATCCAAACCGAACCATGAACACCCCTAGTTATGTTACACAATCCTAAGAAATATTGGATCAAATTTTTTTATAGTGTATTTATTGAATATGCTGCTTATTGAATTCTTGTTATCAATAGTTATGTGATTAAGCACAACATTAGTTGAAAAGAAATATGATTAAGATTTTGAGAAATATCTTCCCTTAAGAAGTGAATATTTTATATGATCTTATTTTGAGAATAAAGATTAGAGATGGAAAAAAAAATGATGATGCATTTACCAATTTATACTGTTGATAGTATTAACATTGAATATAGTGAATTTGTCGATGTACTAGTGATGCTAATTGGTTCTTAGATTCAAATGAGATAAACCATAAGTTATTATGTGTTTACCTTGTGGGGGTGTCATAACATGAAATCCAAACTTACTAATTTGGAGTTGGTTGGTAAAAACTTACTAATTTGGAGTTGGTTGGTAATGAAGTTGGAGGGTTAAGAGACCTCTTAGTGAGTATTGAGGTTGAAATAAATCAATGTGTTTGAGAGATAATGTGATAAAATAGCTGTTGGGAGATAAAATTATTTACGTAAATAATTTATGTGTAGTCTGGGGTGAATCTGATCAATTCACGGACTAAAAAAAAAATCGAGGGGAGTGAGACTTTAGTCAATTAAGAAGATTAACAATGATGGTAACCCAACCTATTTGATTGGCGATCCCATGAATTAGGTTCATATGGGTAATAGCAAGTCATTAGTTGATCAAAGTAAGCACTATTAAATTATGTCCCTCCTATGATGTGTGAATATAGTGTAGTGCTGCAAGGCACAGTGAGGGTTGAGTTAAACTCTTAATCCAAATCATATCCTTTATAGGTGGTGTATTGCTCTGCAGAATACACTTGATAATTGGACCTATATGAGTGCGGAGTGGTGCCACTCCTATGAAATTGTGACAGATTTCTAGAGCACTCATGAATACCAGGACACGCGCATGACCTTTTAGCTCAAAAACGTGATAACGACAAAGACTGTGTGGATATAATGTGAGAGAATAAGACCATGGGCTTACAAAAGAATTATTGCTTCATAGAAGTTCTAAACTTCACCAATTGTTCTGTAAGTTTAATCTTATTTTATCTAGGTCTGGTTCATAGTCTACGCGACACCAAATTCGATGCATTATACTCATATGTGAAAACCCAGCTAAAATTTGTATTTTATTATTTTTCTTACTATTCTTTTAAAAATATATGGGGGATTACTGAATATTTCAAAAAGAAATTATTTTGTTATTATATGAGTTCTTTCCTTAATACCTTATTGAAAATACTTACTATGTTAATTACTACAATATATTATACCATTGGTTAATAGGCCATTTGACTACTCATTAAATTCAAAATATAATTGATGATTTAAATTGTTTTGAATGACATTTATTATATCTTATAAATGACCTTTGTTATGCCTTTAAGAATTGAACGTTTTGATCATTATTAAGGGGTTTTGATATTCTTATTTTGTTTATTCATATACCAATATATAATCTCAACTAGTTGGATTTTGGGAGGCAGAAAAAGATGAAGAGAATTTTCTTATTTTACCATTTATATTTTAATAATATGTTGGGTTTTCTTCTGATTAAATCTTTGTCAGATTCTGGCTCCTAGTTTATACTAGAAGGACTTGTTGAATCCAGGGGGATACACCCATATCGGTTGAAATATCCTTAAGGACAATGACAGAAGCACGCCTCAAGCTATGAAGGATTTCCTACAAGTGTTCTTGTTGAGTATTTTTCGTAAGATTTACAACAATAAGAACTCCAAAAAAGTGTGTCTAATGTTGCTTTTGATACTATTTTTTATGCTCCATTCAAACCAACTCTATAGGCATAAACCACTCCTCCAACTCTTTCCTCTATTCATTCTTCTACTACTTTAACTCCTACCTAATGATGAAGTTTCTCTCAAGGAAGTTTGTTCAACCTTGTACAGTTATGAACAAAGGAAGAGAGAGAAACAAAAAGGTGGAGAAGGAGAAGCATTGTTCGTAAGAGGTCATTCTCAAAATCAAACGAGAATGAAGAAAGGAAGATCCAAGTCAAAATCCAGACCCAGCAAAGATAAATGTGCCTTTTGTCGAGAAAAGGGGCACTGGAAGAAAGATTGTCCAAAGTTGAAAAATAAGGCCAAACCTAACAACGAAAAGGCTGTCATGGACTCAAATGTAACTGATTATGATAGCTCTTATTTCTTACTAGTTACAACAGAGCCATCTAATTCATCTGAAGTATGGTTAATGGACTCGGCTTGTAGCTATCATATGTGTCCCAATCGGGACTGGTTCACTGATTTACAAGAAGGAGAATGTGGAGTTATTCACACCGCAAACAACAATCCTCTTACCGCATATGGTGTTGGTTCCATCCTATTAAGGAACCATGATGGATTGAGCAGAACATTAACAGATGTTCGATACGTACCGAATTTGAAGAAAAATCTCATTTCTATAGGGGCCCTAGAGTCAAAGGGGTTCAAATTTATTGCAGATAATGGGGTGATGAAAATTTGCTCCGGTTCACTGGTGGTAATGAAGGGAATTCGAAGAAGTAATAACATGTACCACTATTTAGGTAGTACAGTTATTGGGACTGTGGCAGCAACATCCAGTGATGATAAGGAGACAAAAATGACCAGGCTGTGGCATATGCGCTTGGGGCATGCTAGAGGAAAATCCTTGAAAACTTTATCAGATCAAGGATTGCTAAAAGGATTAAAGACATGCAACTTGGAGTTTTGTGAGCATTGTGTCAAAGGGAAACAGACAAGGGTTAAATTTGGAACTGCCATCCATAATACTAAAGGTATTTTGGATTATGTTCACTCTGATGTTTGGGGTGCTTCCAAAATACCTTCATTAGGTGGGAAACACTATTTTGTAACCTTTGTTGACGACTTTTTCCAAAGAGTATGGGTGTATACAATGAAAACTAAAGATGAAGTATTGAGAATTTTTCTCAAATGGAAGGCGATGATAGAGACGCAAACTGGCAGAAAGATCAAATGTCTTCGTACAGACAATGATGGAGAATACAAAAGTGATCTTTTCAAGAAGATTTGTGAAGACAATGGCATTGTCAGACACTTCACCGTTAGAAATACACCACAACAGAATGGAGTGGCAGAACGCCTGAATCGGACTTTACTGGAGAAGGTTCGATGTATGTTGTCCAATGCTGGCTTGGGCAAAGAATTTTGGGCTGAGGCAATAACATATGCATGCCACCTCATTAATCGTCTACCATCTGCCGCAATTAGTAGCAAGACACCATTAGAAAAATGGTATGAAAAACCTGCTGGTGATTATGGTTCTTTGCATGCATTTGGCTCAATTGCATATTATCATGTAAAAGAGTCCAAATTAGATCAAAGAGCAAAGAAGGTTGTATTTATGGGGATTACTTCTGGAGTCAAAGGGTACCGATTATGGTGTCCAGAGACGAGAAAAATTATATTCAGCAGGGATGTTACCTTTGATAAATCTGCCTTGACAAATAAGGTAATAGGTGAAGATGTCAAACAAACTGATGGTGCTTCAAAGCAGGTGGAGTTTGAGGGAAAATTAATTTTTCCAACACAAGAAGAAAACGAGGAAACAATAGAAGATTTTCCTCGGGAAGAAGAGCCAGTTGAAGAGGAGATTCCATCTATGGAACCTCAACCAGAACTTGAATCAGTAGCAACAAGCAAGCCAAAAAGAACAATAAGAAAACCTACTCGGTTCATGGATATAGTGGCTTATGCAACCTCAATTGTAGTTGATGGTATTCCTACCACTTATAAAAATGCAGTCCAAAGTTTAGAAGCAGATAAGTGGAGGATTGCCATGAATAAAGAAATGCAGTCCCTTCGTCAGAATCACACATGGAGCTTGGCCAATCTCCCGAAGGACAAGAAAACAATTGGGTGCAAATGAGTATATACAAAGAAAGAAGGATTTCCTGACCAAGAAGGCGTTCGCTACAAAGCAAGATTGGTGGCCAAAGGATATGCTCAAAAGGAGGTAATTGATTATAATGAGGTGTTTTCTCCAGTAGTAAAACACTCCTCCATTAGAGTTTTGTTGGCTTTGGTAGCACAGTTGAATTTGGAATTAGTTCAGTTGGATGTAAAACCTGTGTTTTTACATGGAGACTTAGAAGAGGAAATCTACATGAATCAGCCAGAAGGATTCAAAGTTGCTGGAAAAGAAAATATGGTATGCAAACTTGAAAGATCGTTGTACGAATTGAAATAGTCTTCTAGACAGTGGTACAAACGATTGGACAAGTTTATGTTACGGCTAAGGTATAAAAGAAGAAAATACGATTATTGTGTGTATTTGCGCAAGCTTGAAGACGAATCCTTTATATATATTTTCTTATATGTTGATGATATGCTGATAGCATCCACAAGCAAAGAAGAAATTGAGAAGTTGAAGATTCAACTAAAAAATGAGTTTGAAATGAAGGATTTGGATGAAGCAAAGAAGATTCTTGGCATGGAGATAAAAAGAGATAGACATTTAAAGAAACTCTGTTTATCTCAGAAAGAATACTTGAAGAGGGTACTATACTGATTTCATATGAATGAGCTAACGAAGTCGGTTAGCACTCCTCTTTCTCCTCATTTTAAGCTTAGTGATGCTATGTCACCAAAGGATGAAGTTGAACAAGAATATATGTCAAGAGTACCAGATGCAAATGTTGTTGGTAGCTTGATGTATGCAATGGTTTGTACAAGGCCTAATATTTCACATGCTGTGGGAGTTGTAAGCAGGTATATGCATAATCCTGGAAAGGAACATTGGCAAGCTGTGAAATGGATTCTACGGTATATTCGTAATACTATAGATGTTGGTTTGGTTTTCGAGTAGAAGGACGGTTAGCATCTGGTTGGATATTGTGACTCAAATTACACTGGTGATTTGGACAAACGAAGATCAACTACTGGTTACGTTTTCACTTTAGCAAACGCACCAGTTAGTTAGAAATCTACTTTGCAGTCAACAGTTGCTTTGTCTACCACTGAGGCAGAGTATATGGCAATTACGGAGGCTGTGAAGGAGGCAATTTGGCTTCAAGGTTTGCTTAGAGAGATTGGTATTAAACAAGAAGGCATCATAATATTTTGTGATAGTCAAAGTGCTATCCAATTAGAAAGGAACCAAGTTTATCATGCAAGGACGAAGCATATTGACGTTCGATATTATTTTGTACGAGACATTATAGAAGAAAGTGGAGTCATAGTACAGAAAATTCAGTCTACAGATAACCCTGTCGATATGCTGACGAAAGTGGTAACTGCGGTCAAGTTTCAACATTGTTTGAACTTGATCAACATTATTGAACATTAAAGATTAAGGTTGAAGACACAATCAAAATTTGTTGCTGAGAGAAAATTGAAAATGGGGAATCTTGCCAAGGTGGAGATTTGTTAAATTTGACAAGATTCTAGAACTAGTGTGAAGTTTGACTAGAACTAATGTGAATGTTTGACTAGAACTAATGTGAACGTTTGACTAGAACTAATGTGAACGTTTGACTAGAACTAGTGTGAACGTTTTGAAAAAAAGAGAATTCTTCTTTGGGAAGAAATGTCTAAGTTCAACTTGTAGTCGAAATCTTTGACTGCCATTAAATGATTTCACACGTTGAACTTTGACATTTGTGTAATGATGATGTCACTGATGACATTGAGATGATAATGATGATGTCACTGATGACATCGAGATGATGATGATGTCACTGATGACATCGAGAAGATGATGATGTCACTGATGACATCAAGAAGATGATGATGTCAATGATGTCACTGATGACATCAAGAGGAAGAATTCACTTCTATAAATAGGGAAACTTAGTTCATTTGTAAATTATCTCAATCACTTTCCTTGTCATTCTTTAAGTCCTTTGAATCTTTCTTTTCTCTCTTGTAGTATTTCACTTGTATCTTTTTGGAGTGAAATAAAGTTTGGTTGGTTGTGTCCAAGGAGTAGGCAGAAAATAAAATTTTGCCGAACCACGTAAATTTCTAGTGTTCTCTTATTGGTTCTCTCGTTTATTATTTATATAGCTAACTTTAGATATAGTAGTTGCGACTTAATCGCACTCTATATATTCGGCTTCCGCAACATGTTTAACCTATTACTATTGAATCTTTATAAACTAAGGATGAGCTTGATAAGGATATTTTAGATTCAGATCTAGAATCACCGAATAAAAAAGGATTAGATTATTAGGAGTGTTGTTGGGTATGGTTGATAAGAAGTGAATGGAAAATGGAGGTAAAAACATGGAAGGAAAATGAAGAGCAAGCCTTCACTTTAAGAAAGTGAAGTTCTCCCACATTGGTGGGAGAAAAGACTTTCTTGTGTATATATTGGAATACACACCTTCATGTGGATAGTGAGGCAATAACAAGACAAGCCTCGAGTCGTCATCGTCGTCGTCGCTCGCTCGACTCAACTTCGGCTTCAGATTTGGATTTGGATTTGGCAAATGGTCGATCGAGAGACTATCTTTTTGGACAAAGTTTATTTGAAACTCGAGAATTATTGATAGTTTAATCCAAAAATCTGATAGGAAATTATTTCTCCATATGCGGACGCATGTCACAATGCACCTTGAAGGGACGCGACCCTTCGAGGCACTTGTTGACACCGGATTGGCGACCTGCGCGCGCATGTGGCACCTGCACAGGCCAAACCAGTAGCTACTGGTTTTGTTCCATACGCTGACCTGCAGCCGCATGTGGCCACCTACGAGCGCAGGTCACGGCGCAGGTCATGCATCGGTTCGAAACAGTGTGTCTTTTCTTCAACCATTGCTTCTCATCTGAAGTACCTCCTCTTAGGCTATAATATGTATGTTTTTCTCAGATGAATGAGATACGAAATTATTATTTTTCACAAGTTAAAAGCTTTCTTCTTTACAAAAGAATCAAAGTAAGTGTGATTTACTCCATTAGTTGAGTTCGACAAAGTTCAACAAATTCCATTGCCGGTTTTGCTGAATAGTGTTCTATTCTAACCTGGGAGGAATTAATCCAAACCTTGGGCAATTGTGAGGGGATTATATTTTTTAAGGAAACACAGTCTAACTGTGGGCTTAGAACTTTCATTTTAATCAATTTTCTGGTTTTTACGGGTGAAGGAAGTAACAAAAAAAAACAAGCTTAAAGAATATAATTGCATTTTGTTTACATTTTTCTGCTTCATCTCTATTTCTGTTTGTGGTTAGAGATTAAAGTTAAAGACTTTCTACTCCATTTTTTAACTCGATTCGAAGAACATAAAAACTTCATCGAGTTAATAAAGTTATTTCTATCGATTTAAAGAACATAAAAACTTCATCGACTGAATAAAACCACATTGATTGTTAACCAGTTATTGAATTTTGTTTGTGTGTGATCAAACAGAAATGGAAGAATCAACTAATGGTATGATGGCTTCTGCATCAGTGGAAACGAATGCTAGTTCGTCAAGCCGTGTTACTCTCGCTATGTCTGCAGCCGAAAAGCCCAAAAAGTTTTTCGAAAGTGATTTCAAAAGGTGGCAACAGAAGATGCTGTTCTATCTAACCACCTTAAGCTTGCAGAAGTTTATTGCGGAGAACATTCCAACTCTACCGGATGAGACTCTGGAGAAAGAACGATTTATGGTGACCGAGGTATGAAATCACTTTGATTTTCTGTGCAAGAACTATATCCTAAATGGATTGGAAGACAGTCTATACAGTGTTTATTGTGTTTGCAAAACACAAAGGAACTTTGGGACGCTTTAGACAAAAAGTATAAGATAGAAGATGCCGAACTGAAGAAGTTTGTAGCAGCCAAGTTTCTTGAGTTCAAGATAGTTGACAGCAAATCCGTCATGCATCAAGTTCAAGAATTGCAAGTGATCATACATGATTTACTTGTGGAAGGAATGTTCATCAACGAAGCTTTTCAAGTAGCAGCATTAATTGAAAAGTTGCCTCCTTTGTGGAGGGACTTCAAGAACTATTTGAAACATAAGCGAAAGGAAATGACTTTAGAGGATTTGATTATTCGTTTGCAAATTGAAGAAGACAACAAAAATGCAGAAAAGAGAGCAAATGCAAAGTCTTCAATCGCAGGAGAAAACAATGTTGAAACTCCTCAAAAGAAGAAAAAGAGAAAGAAGTCGGATGATGAGAAGGAAGCACCCAAGAAGAAAAAGTTCAAAGGAAATTGCTACAATTGTGGCAAAGTTGGTCATATGGCTTTTGTTTGTCGAGCTCCAAAGAAAGATAAAAAGAAAGAGCAAGCAAACTTGAATGAAGAAGTAGATAACCTTTGTGCAATGCTCTCTGAATGCAACTTGGTGGGAAATCCAAATGAATGGTGGTTCGACTCAGGTGCAACCCGCCATGTGTGTTCCAACAAGGAATTGTTTTCATCTTATACTTTTTCTGAAAAAGGTGAGACCATTTGTATGGCAAATTCAGCAACCGCAAAGATAGAAGGAACGGGCAAGGTTGGCTTGAAGATGACTTCGGGCAAGATAGTGACCCTCAATAATGTCCTTCATGTTACAGAAATGAGGAAGAATTTGGCCTCAACATCACTTCTAGTCAAGAATGGGTTTAAGTGTGTGTTTGTATCCGATAAGGTTGTAATAAGTAAGAATGACATGTATGTAGGAAAAAGGTTACATCACCGAGGGCCTCTTCAAACTAAATGTAATCTCTATTGATATGAATAAGATTTCAGCTTCTTCTTACTTACTTGAGTCAAATCATTTATGGTATGCACGTTTAGGACATGTAAATTATAAAACCATGCGAAAAATGATTAACTTAGAATTATTACCTAAGTTTGAAAGTAACAATGTAAAATGTCAAGTATGTGTGGAATCAAAGTATGCAAAGCATCCTTATAAGTCTATTGAAAGGAATTCAAATCCTTTAGACTTAATCCATATAGACATTTGTGATATGAAGTCTATACCATCTCGTGGTGGAAAAAAATACTTCATAACTTTCATTGATGATAGCACTTGATATTGCTATATGTATCTGCTTAATATCAAAGATGAGGCAGTTGATGCTTTCAAACAATACAAGAATGAAGTTGAAACACAACTTAACGAGAAAATCAAAATGATTAGAAGTGATAGGGGTGGTGAATATGAATCTCCTTTTGTTGAATTATGTTTGGAATATGGAATTATTCATCAAACAAATGCCCCATACACTCCACAATCCAATGGGGTTGCGAAAAGAAAGAATAGAACATTAAAGGAGATGATGAATGCTTTGTTGATAAGTTATGGTTTACCACCGAACTTGGGGGGGGGGGAAGCTGTTCTAACAGCTAGTCGGATACTCAATCATATACCCCATAGCAAAACAAAGTCCATTCGTTATGAACAATGGAAAGGAAGGAAACCCAGCTTGAAATATTTCAAAGTGTGGGGGTGCTTGGCTAAAGTGCAAGTTCCTAAAACCAAAAAGGTTAAGATAGGACCAAAAATAATTGATTGTGTTTTCATTGTTTATGCAACCAATAGCAAAGCATATCGGTGTCCGGTTCATAAATCAGAAAATCCCGACATTCATGTGAATGTAACACCCCGTAAGTTTTTGAGTTTAGTTGACTACCGTAACATTCATGGAAATATTGAAACATGAGAGATTTGATGAATTATACATTAATTTGTGGGCATTAATAAGTCTTGTGCCATTGGGCCCAAATGAGGCCCAAAAATCATAAGAAGACATGGCCCAAAAATAGAAATTTGACCCATTCTTCCACTACTCTTTCATTGAACAAGTAAACACACCAAATGTGTGGATAAGGATAATTATAAAGGGGCTATATAAGTCAAGAAATAAGATTTTTATTTCATAAAAGCACACATGCCTTTTCTAACATTTTTCTCAAACATTATCTCTCACACAAAACCCTAAGGCAACTACTTGTTGGGCCAAGATCACTCTTTAGTAAGCTTTGGTAAGTGTTTATATTTATGGTTTAATATATTATATTCATGTAAGATGGTGTAGATCATGTTCGTTGTATTGGCAAAGTGTTGGACAGTGTGCTATGTGTAAAACTGTCTATGTTTGCAATCGGAGAATGGTTTTGTCTTGTAAACTTGAACAGGGACTTGTGGTCTTGAAGGAAGTGAAATTGATGGATTAAATATTTTCATGTGATATGTGATTATAGTCTTACTTTGTTTTGTCCTTGTGTATAATATTTGGAATTGTCATTGTGAAATTGGTTATGGATTTGGTGACGTATTGACCAAGAAGTGTAGTTTTGGGTTTTGTTATGTGTTCTGTCAGACCATGACTGATTATTGGCATTCAAGATGATCAAAAATATGTCAAAATAAGTTTAGTTATGATCATGGACCATTCATTGCATAAAAAGACCCAAAAGAGACCAATTTGGACCAAACGGGCATCCGCCCCCGCAGACGAAGGCACCTGCGGGCGCAGGTGCCTCTGGAATCTTCCAAAGTCCACCTGCCTACGCAGGTGGCAACGCAGGTAAGCCCCAGGTTCGGTTTTGTATGTTTTTGCATCTAGTTGACCCCCGAAGGCCCCTATACCCTTTTGGATGTAATTATCAACTTGTGATGCCGTTTTAATGACTTTAAAGGGGCCGTATGGAGGTATGTTGGACTATATTAATTATGTATTGTTGTTCATAAGTCATTGTGAGGCAATTTGATAGAGTAATTATGATGGCATGATAACGAGAAGGCATAAAGGGTAAGTGTGGTGTGAAATGTCTTGGTCAATCTGTGGAATGTTATGATGTTGTTGGTATGATAATGTCTTGGATTGTATTATAAAGGGTGAAATGATGTTATACGGCAGTCATATAGTTCGTTGTCTTCTTGTACACTTGTACGATAACTAATGGTTAACGTAAGCTCCGTTATGTACTTGTATTGTAGAGTGAAACGTAAGGAAGGAGATGGACTATTGTGTTCATATATAGGCTTGTGTATTCATACTTGAAAGTGAAGGTATGTAAAGTTACTCTATCCGTATCCTTCTGCAGCACATATTATTCACATTGACATTATACTTGTTCCATTCCGACATGTTCTAAGGTATCTTATTTCTGGGTATCCGTTATTGTTTATCATATGTTTCCTACTCATTAAGCAATGGTGATTCACATTTCTCATATGCATTGATAAAGGTTCCAAAGGTCCCATGTTTCTAATAATGTTATGTTTTCAATAATGTTTATTCACATGTCTCCCACTCATTGATTATTGATCCAAAGCTTCCAACAAGGTTATGACTATCATTGTATCAATCTCAAAAGTAATGAATGAAGTAATACACATGTGGTTAATGATTGAGTGTGGGTGGTAGCTTTGGGGGCGAACGCCTAGCTCAAGCCGATCCCGAGATTTTTGGATCAGGGGGTAGTCCTAGAGGCATAAGCCTAGCTCGGACCGATCCTGACAGGTGGTAGCTCGAGAGGTAATAACCTAGCTCGAGCCGAACCTGAGATATGAGTTTATGGGTGGAAGCTCTAGAGGTAATAACCTAGCCCGAGCCGAGCTCGATGTATTGATTTATGGGTGGTAGCTCTAGAGGCATAAGCCTAGCTCGAGTTGATCCCAACATAACGTTATGTTATGTTAAAATCCACTGTTCAGTCTGGGCCCGGGTATCACAGGTCACAGGCAAAGATGAATAATCATAGAAGCAAAAAAGCAAAGAAAGTACTGAAAGCAATATACATGGTTCCCAAAACACAGAATGATGACTTATCCATATTGGTTATTCCTTTGTAATTGAGCTCATTGACGTATTTATGATTCATACAGTTTCATTTGAGCCTTACATACTCAGTACATTCTTCGTACTGACGACCCTTGTGGGACTTACCTTATTTGCTGCAGGCGCAGGTGCTAGTCGGCCTCCACAATAGGTTGCCATTTGTTTGCGGATCATTGGTGAGCTCCAGTTAGTTCGGGGCTTCTCCGAGTCACAATTGTATATGTGTTTTGAGTATTGTACATGTTGTATAAAGCGGGGACTTGTCCCGACTTTCAGTTGGTCTTGTAAATGCATCTGTTAGAGGCTTTTGTAGACGTATGTGGGTGTATAAATGTAAGAAGATACATGTCGTTTTTGACCTGACGCCCTCAACGGCCAAGTTTCACATATGTATATATATCACATGTTCCATGATTTCCATTATTGTCCTTTTATGTTCTTACGTGAGAGTGGTGTTTCCTATGGCATGCATATGAATGAATAGAAGCAAAGTTTGGTTCTCTCGGGCCTTATTGGCTACGGGTGCCAATCCGCCTCAATGGGGTTTGGGACGTGACAAAAGTGGTATCAGAGCAAGGTCGTTCTAAGGGTGTCTACAAAGCTGTGTCTGAGTAGAGTCTTACTTATCGATGTGTTGTGTACCACATTTATAAGTAGGAGGCTACGGGACATTCAGGATGTTGTTTCTTTTCTTCACTTCTAAATCATGGAATAGAGCCAATGTGGTAAGTGGAATCGTATCTAACCATTGGAATTGATTTTCTTTGATACAGTAACAATGCCGATCACAAGAAGAGTTAGAGGTAAAGGTAAGCAGGTAGATATGCCTGCTGAAGAAGGAATGAGTAGATTACCACCTGACCAAGCTAGTCAAGGTGGAGAAAATGCTGAAATTTTATCGCGGTCTTCTTCTACTTATCCAGCTTCGGAAGAGCCAGTCGGTAGAGAAGTACCCGCAGAACCACCAATGAATGCCACAGATCAGGATTTGAGAAATGCAGTACATATGTTGACTCAGTTAGTGGCAGGACAAAGTCAAGGACGAGCTGGTCCGACTACGAATGCGGATGATGCGGCTAGAGTGGCGAGTCGCAGAACACAGGATTTTCTGAAACTGGACCCTCCTATATTCACTGGGTCGGATCCGAAAGTAGATCCACAGGATTTCATTGATCAAATTCAGAGGGCTTTAGAAGTTATGCACGCGACTGGGGTTGAAACAGTTGAACTTGCGGCATATAGATTGAAAGGAGAGGCGATATTGTGGTATGAAGATTGGAAAAAGTCTCGTGGTATCGGGGCAATGCCACCTAATTGGGAAGACTTTAAAGCAGCATTCCTTGATCACTATCTTCCCTATGAGATCCAAGAGGCTCGTGCAGATAAGTTCTTAAATCTTCATCAGGGAAATCTAAGCTTTAGAGAATACAATTTGCAATTTAATTCCTTGGCTCGGTATGCTCCAAACGTGGTGGCCATAATGACAGACAGGGTCCATCGATATGTGGACAGATTAGAGCCATATTTGGTAAGGGATTGCACCATTGCTGCCTTGAATAAGGATATGGACATAGCTAGAATACAAGCCTTCGCCCAGAAAATGGAAGATCAAAGACAGAGAAGAAGGGTACATGAATTTGACAGAGGATAGTCCAAAAGGGCTAGACCTATGGGACCATCTGCGATGTCCCAAGGAGGATCTAGGCCTCGGATGTTTCCCAGATCGCCTAGACCATCATTCTCTTATTCCACAGAAGGTGCTCACTCTCAATTTTGAGGGTCTAGAGGTGGTCCATCTGGGCAGAGTAGTGGGGTTCACGAATCACAGGCAACAGGTTTTCCCCGTCAGCAGTGTCAGCACTGCGGACGTATTCATGTAGGTACATGCCGATTGGGGACAAATGCTTGCTTTTGGTGCGGTATGACGGGGCACATGATGAAAGAGTGTCCCCAGAGGAGCATGGGTGGTATAGCACGACCGACAGGGTCGGCTGTTGCGTCATCATCATCGGTTCCTTCTTTAGGCCAAGGTGTCCAGTCTGTTGGTAGTGGTAGAGGTTCCAGAGGAGCAGCCAGTACTAGTGGGGTCCAGAATCGCACTTATGCTTTAGTGGACCGACAGAATTCAGAGGCTTCTCCTGATGTCGTCACAGGTACATTATCCATATTTTCGTTTAATGTATATGCATTGATTGACCCAGGTTCTACATTGTCATATGTTACTCCATTGATTGCTGCGAAATTTGAACGAACACCAGAATTATTGCTTAAGTCAATTGAAGTGTCTACACCAGTTGGTGAATATATTGTTGCAAAAAGAGTATATCGTAATTGTGTGGTAACTGTGTGTGGTCATGATACACTGGCCGACCTTATCGAACTAGACATGGTGGATTTTGATGTGATAATGGGGATGGATTGGTTGGCTTCTTGTTATGCCACGGTAGATTGCCGGGCCAAGTAGGTGCATTTTTGTTTTTCGCAAGAAAATGTTCTTGAATGGTAGGGTAATGTGGGAGCACCAGGAGGAAAATTTATTTCCTATTTGAAAGCGAGGAAAATGATTGCCAAGGGGTACATATGTCACTTAGTACGAGTAAAGGATAATGATGTGGAACCACTAACTCCGCAGTCGATTTCGGTGGTCAATGAATTTCTTGATGTATTTTCAGAGGATCTCCCAAGCTTATCCCCAGAACGGGAAGTAGAGTTTGGTATTGATGTGATTCCAGGCACTCAGCCTATCTCTATTCCCCCCATATAGAATGGCTCCAGCAGAACTGCGTGAATTGAAGGAACAATTGAAAGATTTACTGGACAAGGGCTTCATTAGGCCTAGTATGTCCCCGTGGGGTGCACCGGTATTATTTGTACAGAAGAAAGATGGCACATTGAGAATGTGCATCGACTATCGACAATTGAATAAGGTAATGATTAAGAACAAATATCCCCTCCCTCGAATTGATGATTTGTTTGATCAGTTACAGGGTGCCAAGCGTTTTTCAAAGATTGACTTGAGGTCGGGTTACCATCAAGTCAGAGTTAGAGAAGAAGATGTACCCAAGACAGCATTCCAAACACGGTATGGCCATTATGAATTTTTAGTTATGTCATTTGGACTAACAAATGCTCCAGCTGTGTTTATGGATTTGATGAATAGGGTGTTTAAGCCGTTTTTAGACGTGTTCATGACGGTATTTATAGATGACATCCTAGTTTATTCAAGATCACCAGAGGACTATGCTAATCACTTACGGCAAGTGTTACAGATTCTCCGTGAGCATAAGTTGTATGCAAAGTTCTCTAAGTGTGAGTTTTGGTTAAACTCCGTCGCATTCTTGGGTCACATTGTGTCAGATGAAGGGATACAGGTTAATACACAGAAGATTTAAGAGGTGAAAAATTGGCCAAGACCTACGACACCCACAGAGATTCGTAGTTTTCTTGGTTTGGCAGGTTATTACATAAGATTTGTGGAGGGTTTTTCCTCCATTGCTGCACCGTTAACAAAGATTACACATAAAGCAATTAAATTTCAGTGGAATGATGCGTGTGAGAGAAGCTTCCAAGAGTTGAAAGATAAATTAACATGCACACCAGTTGTAGTACTTCCCGAAGGTACCAAAGGCTATGCAGTGTATTGTGATGCTTTCGGGGTTGGCCTCGGATGTGTATTGATGCAGAGCGGTAATGTCATAGCATATGCCTCACGACAGTTGCGGCCACATGAAAGAAACTATCCCACACATGATCTTGAATTAGCAGCGGTGGTATTTGCTTTAAAGATATGGTGTCATTATTTGTATGGGTTTCATGTTGACATCTATACTGATCACAAAAGTTTACAGTATATCTTTAAGCAAAAGAAACTCAATTTGAGGCAACGAAGATGGCTTGAGCTATTGAAAGATTATGATATTAATATTCTATACCATCCAGGAAAAGCAAATATGGTAGCTGATGCATTGAGCCATAAGGCAACAGGAGTCATTAGTGGCCAATTGACGAAAAAGCAAGAGATAATCAAAGACCTATATCAATTAGCCATCTTGGGGGTTCGTCTTCTTGAATCCTCAGATGAAGGGGTTATTGTGCAAAATACGGCTGAATCTTTATTGATAGTTGAAGTGAAAGAGAAGCAGTTTGCAGATGCTATATTATTACAACTAAAAGAGAATGTGCAAAGAATTTGACAAAGGCATATGATCTTACATAAGAAGGGGTGCTTCAATGCCAAGGTAGATTATGTGTACCGGATGTAGACGAATTGAGGAAACGAATTATGACTGAGGCGCATCATTCGCGCTATTCTATTCATCCGGGAGCTACTAAAATGTACCATGACTTAAAAGAAGTGTATTGGTGGGGAAATATGAAGAAGAACATTGCAGAATTTGTCGCTCAATGCCCAAATTATCAACAAATAAAGGTAGAGCATCAGAAACCTGGAGGTTACATGCAATGTATCAATCTTCCAGTATGGAAATGGGATATGTTTAATATGGACTTCATCACAGGTTTGCCTCATACAATGCAGAAATTTGATTCTATATGGGTTATAGTTGACATGCTTACCAAGTCAGCGCATTTCCTACCAGTCAAGACCACCTATACAGCAGAGGATTATGCAAGATTGTATGTGAAAGAGATAGTATGGTTACATGGGATTCCGATCTCCATTATATCAGATAGAGGAGCACAATTTACTGCGCATTTTTGGAGATCTTTTCAACAGGTGAATCTGAGTACGACTTTCCATCCTCAGACAGATGGACAAGCAGAACGTACCATTCAAACACTTGAAGATATGCTACGAGCGTGCATGTTAGATTTTCAAGACAGTTGGGATGACCATTTGCCTCTTATTAAATTTGCTTATAACAATAGCTATCATTCAAGTATTAAAATGGCACCTTATGAAGCTTTGTACGGAAGGAAATGTAGATCACCAATCGGATGGTTTGAAGCAGGTGAAACTGCTTTACTTGGGCCAGATCTTGTTCATCAGGCTATGGAGAAAGTTAAAGTGATTCAACAGTGATTACAAATGGCCCAGAGTTGACACAAGTCCTATGCTGATCTTAGAAGAAGAGGGCTTAAATTCGCCATAGGTGATTGGGTATTATTAAAGGTGTCACCGATGAAAGGGGTAATGCGGTTCGAAAAGAAAGGGAAATTGAGTCCACGGTATATAGGACCATATGAAATTATTGGAAGATTTGGGCAGGTTGCGTATGAGTTGGCGCTACCCCAAGAACACTCCACAGTTCATCCAGTATTTCATGTTTCGATGCTTTGAAAGTGCATAGGAGATCCATCTCGTTTTACTCCCATTGAAAAAGTGCAAGTTACGGAGGATCTTACCTATGAGGAGATACCTATTGCCATTCTGGATAGACAAGTGAAGAGGTTGAGGAATAAAGACATAGCTTTCGTAAAGGTACTTTGGAGAAATCAGCAAATAGAAGAGATCACATGGAAAGCTGAAGAAATGATGAAATCCAAGTACCCTCATTTGTTTCAAAGGGAAGAACAAGCTCACGACATGAGATCGGAACAATGACAAGTAAGTATTTATAAGCATTGAGTATATGTATATGATAACATGAAGAATGCCCCTAGATTTGTAATTGTTTAAATTGAATAATGTCACTAACATTCGAGGACGAATGTTTCTAAGGGGGGAAGAATGCAACACCCCGTAAGTTTTCGAGTTTAGTTGACTACCGTAATATTTATGGAAATATTGAAACATGAGAGATTTGATGAATTATACATTAATTTGTGGGCATTAATAAGTCTTGTGCCATTGGGCCCAAATGAGGCCTAAAAATCAAAAGAAGACATGGCCCAAAAATGGAAATTTGACCCATTCTTCCATTACTCTTTCATTGACCAAGTAAACACACCAAATGTGTGTATAAGGATCATTATAAAGGGGCTATATAAGTAAATAAATCAGATTTTTATTTCATAAAAGCACACATGCCTTTTCTAACATTTTTCTCAAACATTATCTCTCACACAAAACCCTAAGGCAACTACTTGTTGGGCCAAGATCACTCTTTAGTAAGCTTTGGTAAGTGTTTATATTTATGGTTTAATATATTATATGCATGGAATATGGTGTAGATCATGTTCGTTGTATTGGCAAAGTGTTGGACAGTGTGCTATGTGTAAAACTGTCTATGTTTGCAATCGGAGAATGGTTTTGTCTTGTAAACTTGAACAGGGACTTGTGGTGTTGAAGGAAGTGAACTTGATGGATTCAATATTGTCATGTTAGATGTGATTATAGTCTTACATTGTTTTGTCCTTGTGTATAATGTTTGTAATTGTTATTGTAAAATTGGTTATGGATTTGGTGACGTATTGACCAAGAAGTGTAGTTTTGGGTGTTGTTATATGTGTTGTGAGACCATGGCTGATTATTGGCATTCAATATGATCAAAAATATGTCAAAATAAGTTTAGTTATGATCATGGACCATTCATTGCATAAAAATACCCAAAAGAGACCAATTTGGACCAAAACGGGCATCCGCCCCCGCAGACGAGGGCACCTGCGAGCGCAGATGCCAACGCAGGTGCCTCTGGCATCTGCCAAAGTCTACCTGTGGGTGCAGGTGGCAACGCAGGTCATCCCCAGGTTTGGTTTGGTATGTTTTTGCATCTAGTTGACCCCCGAAGGCCCCTATACCCTTTTGGATGTATTTATCAACTTGTGATGCCGTTTTAATGACTTTAAAGGGGTCGTATGGAGGTATGTTGGACTATATTAATTATGTATTGTTGTTCATAAGTCGTTGTGTGGCAAGTTGATAGAGTAATTGTGACGGAATGATAACGAGAAGGCATAAAGGGTAAGTATGGTGTGAAATGTCTTGGTTAATGTGTGGAATGTTATGAGGTTGTTGGTATGATAATGCATTGGATTGTCTTATAAAGGGTGAAATGATGTTATACGATAGTCATATAGTTTGTTGTCGTCTTGTACACTTGTACGATAACTAATGTTTAACGTAAGCTCCGTTATGTACTTGTATTGTAGAGTGAAACGTAAGAAAGGAGCTGGACTATTGTGTTCATATATAGGATTATGTATTCATACTTGGAAGTGAAGGTATGTAAGGTTACTCTATCCGTATCCTTCTGTAGCACATAGTATTCACATTGACATTATACTTGTTCCATTCCGACATGTTCTAAGGTATCCTATTTCCGGGTATCCGTTATTGTTTATCACATGTTTCCTACTCATAAGCAATGGTGATTCACATGTCTCATATGCATTGATAAAGGTTCCAAAGTTCCCATGTTTCCAATAATGTTATGTTTTCAATAATGTTTATTCACATGTCTCTCACTCATTGATCATTGATCCAAAGCTTCCAACAAGGTTATGACTATCATTGTATCAATCTCAAAAGTAATGAATGAAGTAATACACATGTGGTTAATGATTGAGTATGGGTTGTAGCTTTGGGGGCGAACGCCTAGCTCAAGCTGATCCCGAGATTGTTGGATCAGGGGGTAGTCCTAGAGGCATAAGCCTAGCTCGGACCGATCCTGACAGATGGTAGCTCGAGAGGTAATAACCTAGCTCGAGCCGAACCTGAGATATGAGTTTATGGGTGGCAGCTCTAAAGGTAATAACCTAGCCCGAGCCGAGCCCGATGTATTGATTTATGGGTGGTAGCTCTAGAGGCATAAGCCTAGCTTGAGCCGATCCCAACATAACGTTATGTTATGTTAAAATCCACTGTTTAGTCGGGGTTCGGGTATCACAGGTCACAGGCAAAGATGAATAATCATAGAAGCAAAGAAGCAAAGAAAGTAATGAAAGAAATATACATGGTTCCCAAAACACAGAATGATGACTTATCCATATTGGTTATTCATATGTAATTGAGCTCATTGATGTATTTATGATTCATACAGTTTCATTTGAGCCTTACATACTCAGTACATTCTTCGTACTGACATCCCTTGTGGGACTTACCTTACTTGTTGCAGGCACAGTGCTAGTCGGCCTCCACAATAGGTTGCCATTTATTTGCGGATCATTGGTGAGCTCCGGTTAGTTCGGGGCTTCTCCGAGTCACAGTTGTACATGTGTTTTGAGTATTGTACATATTGTATAAAGTGGGGACTTGTCCCGACTTTCAGCTGATCTTGTAAATGCATCTGTTAGAGGCTTTTGTAGACGTATGTGGGTGTATAAATGTAAGAAGATACATGTCGTTTTTGACTTGACGCCCTCAACGGCCAAGTTTCACATATGTATATATATCACATGTTCTATGATTTTCGTTATTAGCCTTTTATGTTCTTACGTGAGAGTGGTGTTTCCTATGGCATGCATATGAATGAATAGAAGCAAAGCTTGGTTCTCTCGGGCCTTATCGGCTACGAGTGCCAATCCGCCTCAATAGGGTTTGGGGCGTGACAGTGAATACGGTAATTGAATCAGATAATGTTGAATTTTTTGAAAACATTTATACGTATAAAAATGAATGTGGTTCATCTAGTTAAAAATATAAATGACCTTGGGAAGTGTCAAAGAGAAGTACACCTAATGAGGAAAGTCCAAGACGTAGCAAACGTCAAAAGACTTCAACTTTCTTTGATCCTGATTTCTGGACATTTTTAGTCGAGAATGAGCCTCAAACGTTCAAAGAAGCAATGAGTTTTTCAGAAGCACAATATTGGAAAGAGGCAATTAATAGTGAAATAGAATCCATATTGAACAATCATACATGGGAATTGGTTGATCTTCCTCCAGGAAACAAACCATTGGGTTCTAAATAGATCTTCAAAAAATTTTTGAAAGATGATGGTACTATTGATAAATATAAGGAAAGACTAGTTGTAAAAGGTTTTAGACAACGAGAAGGTCTTGATTATTTTGACACATACTCGCAGGTAACAAGAATCACATCTATTCGAATGTTGATAGCGTTAGCCGCCGTGTATGGTCTTCAAATTCATCAAATGGATGTGAAGACAACCTTCTTAAATGGAGAATTGGAGGAAGAAATATACATTGAACAACCTGAAGGGTTTGTAAGTCCAGGAAAAGAAAAGAAGGTGTGTCGACTTGTTAAGTCGCTTTATGGGCTAAAACAAGCGCCCAAGCAATGGCATGTAAAATTTGATCAAACCATGTTTCCAAATGGATTTAAGATCAATGAATGTGATAAATGTGTTTACATCAAGAACATTCCAAATCACATTGTCATTGCTTGTTTGTATGTGGATGATATGTTGATAATGAGTAAGGACATTTTCGACATACATGCTACTAAGTGTATGCTTGCTAGCAAGTTTGATATGAAAGACTTAGGAGTTGCAGATTTGATCTTAAGAATTAAAATTCTAAGGACTCCTCAAGGTCTAGCTTTGGATCAAACTCATTACATCAACATTGTACTTGAAAAATACAAGTATTTGGACTTAAAAGTTGCCAAAACTCCAATTGATGTGAATCTTGCTCTCACAAAGAATCAAGTTCAAAGCAAGTCACAATTGGACTATGCAAGAGTGTTGGGAAGTTTGATGTATATCATGAATTGTGCGCGACCAGATATAGCATGTGCTATTAGCAAATTAAGTCGGTACACAAGTAATCCCGATCAAACTCATTGGATGGCAATGAAGAGAGTTTTGGGGTATCTAAAACATACTCAAAACTATTCTTTGCATTACAACAAATATCTAGCGGTAATTGAAGGATATAGTGATGCAAATTGGATCATCGGATCAAATGAAGTACTCTTGGTGGAGGAGCAGTCTCTTGGAAATCATCCAAACAGACGTGTATTGCTCGCTCTATAATGGAATCTAAGTTTATTGACTTAGACAAGGACGGTGAAGAAGCAGAATGGCTACGGAACTTTTTAGAAGATATTCCTTTGTGGCCAAAACCAGTGGCTCCTATATGCATACATTGTGATAGTCAAGCGGCAATAGGAAGAGCTAAAAATATTATGTATAACGGAAAGTATCTTCACATACGGCGAAGGCATAATACCGTTAGGCAACTACTCTCTAGTGGAATTATCAAAGTTGACTATGTGAAGTCAAAGGATAATGTGTCGGATCCACTTACAAAAGGCCTAACTAAAGAGGCGATTGATAAATCATCGAAGGGAATGGGTTTATGGCCTAGAACAAGTCATTGTAATGGTAACTCTACCTAGTCATGGAGATCCCAAGGTCTAGGTTCAAGGAGATCAAACAAAGTTACGAATGACGGTTCAACATTGTCACTACAAGTATATCCATTTCCGTGATATGACAATGTTCAAGAAACAAGGATAAAGCTTAAGGTTTGAAGCTTTTTAATGGTTTCTAAGTTTGGCAGGAATGACCAAATAATTTGTCTATTGGATAAAATGGTTAGGAATCACCTATGTGAGTGTGAAGTGGAAGCCGCTTCAAGGAGAATAAGAGCAAGGTCAGTTCTCTACGCACTCATGAAACCAGGACGTGTTCATGGCTGAAACGAACAAAACAATGAGAACCAAGAATGGTTAAGGGTTGATTGTGTGACGTATGTTGTCTAGGTATACGTAAAAGCTCAACGGTTCAAAGATATCAAATCTGCCGATTGACCAAGGATACCCGACGTATGTTCACTATGGAAACTTCAAAGGGAAACCTACTTACGCAGATGCGATTAATCCTTATTTGTAGATCACACAAGTTTTTATATAACATAGCCATTCCCCATTCATGTGGGGGATTTTTGGGTTTGGTTGATAAGAAGTGAATGGAAAATGGAGGTAAAAACATGGAAGGAAAATGAAGAGCAAGTCTTCACTTTAAGAAAGTGAAGTTCTCCCACATTGGTGGGAGAAAGAGGCTTTCTTGTGTATATATTGGAATACACACCTTCATGTGGATAGTGAGGCAATAACAAGACAAGCCTCGTGTCGTCATCGTCGTCGTCGCTCGCTCGACTCGACTTCGGCTTCAGATTTGGATTTGGCAAATGATCGATCGAGAGACTATCTTTTTGGACAAAGTTTATTTGAAACTTGAGAATTATTGATAGTTTAATCCAAAAATCTGATAGGAAATCATTTCTCCATATGCGGACGCACATGAATGGATGCGGAAGCATGTCACAATGCACCTCGAAGGGACGCGACCCTTCGAGGCACTGGTTGACACCGAATTGACTACCTGCGCGCGCATGTGGCACCTGTGGACGCAGGTGACCAGCGCAGGCCAAACCAGTAGCTACTGGTTTTGTGCCATACACTGACTTGCAGCCGCATGTGGCCACCTGCGGGCGCAGGTCGCGGTGCAAGTCATGCGTCGGTTCGAAACAATGTGTCTTTTCTTCAACCATTGCTTCTCTTCTGAAGCACCACCTCTTAGGCTATAAATATGTATGTTTTCCTCAGATGAATGAGATACGAAATTATTATTTTTTACAAGTTAAAAGCTTTCTTCTTTACAAAAGAATCAAAGTAAGTGTGATTTACTCCATTAGTTGAGTTCGACGAAGCTCAGCAAATTCCATTGCCGGTTTTGCTAAATAGTGTTCTATTCTATCCTGGGAGAAATTAATCCAAACCTTGGGCAATTGTGAGGGGATTATATTCTTTAAGGAAACACAGTCTGACTGTGGGCTTAGAACTTTCATTTTAATCAATTTTTTGGTTTTTACGGATGAAGGAAGTAAGAAAAAAACAAGTGTTTGGGATAAGGAACTAAGAATTTAAGGAGGAAAGAAGGACTGAAAAGAGAAGGAAGAGATGGGAAATAGCTTCCTTGACTAAACATGTCAAGTTAGGAACAAAAAGAAAATGGCCAAATATAAGGATTTGATGAATCTGCAGATGGTAATAGAAACAGTTTGGAAGGTAAGTTAGTTATGATGAGGTTTTTCTAAGCTTCAGAAGAAGTTTTCAACATTGAAACAGATTCAGATGATTTTAATGATGATGAAAGAGAGGATCAACAGAGAGTTAAAGCAAAAAAAAATAGAGTTGCATTTGATTCAACTTATAAAAAATGATATAAAAAGGTCTTGTATTTGAAAGTGTTAATGAATTTAGAGTTGTTATTACTAGGCATGTAGTTGATGAACATGTTGCTATTGAAAAGCATGTTAAGAAACCCACAAGGACAAGAGTTAGGTCTTAGGTGTGCAATCAGTAGTACATGACTTCTATTTGCTTGTTTTGATTCTAAAACTAATAACTTTGTCGTGAAGAACTGCAATTCAATTTACAAATGTGACTTTATTAATAAAAATGAACTTTGCAATATCGATTTCTTATTCATTTACTATAATGAGAGGATAAAGAAACTACCCAATATTAAAATCTTTGAATTTCAACAAATTATAAAACATTAAATTTATATGTTGGAAAAACAGTGTATGAAACAAAATGTTACAAGAGAAAATGGGATAATCAGTTACTTGACTATAGTTGTTGTATGAAGTCTATAGTTGTATGAAGTACATCGGGTTGAATTGACTATTTTTTAAAGAGAGTTTTCTAAAGGTTAGTTACTGATTGTTGTTTGTAAAATAATAATAATCAAATGTTGTCACTGACTTGGACAACAGTTAAGGTTGAAAACCAATACACTTAGAGTTGATTTGTGAATCTTTTAAAAAAAGATCTTCAGTAGTAGATGAGTGAGACACGTTAATTATAACATATATGTAAAAGGTTAGATTAAGGGTTAAGTTCACTTCAAAGATAATAACTAATATTTTATTTTTATACTATTATCTATTGAGTCTTAAAAATATCATTAATGAATAATTTTTCTAGCACTCGGCACATCCAAGCTAAATAATCCAAGACATGAGGAATTTAGATCAAAAGTTATTTTTGGATAGTGCAAGATATGTCTTTGAGGTTAAGCAGATGGAAAGTCATGATCATATGAAAAAATGGAGATAGTTGATAAATTACTATACTACAATCCAAAAAAATAAAGTAAGATTTATCTTAAATATACCAAAAGTGTGACAATGTAGATAACATGATTGAAAGTTTCAATGCATGGATATCAGGAGCAAGGCACAATGATATAATTATAGTGCTTGAAGAAATAAGAGTGAAAATAATGAAGAAAATAAAATAATAAGAGAGTTTTGCAATAATTGGCTCTGTGATATTTCTCCAATGACAATGAAAGTTTTGGATAAGAACACATCAAAAGATATAAAATGAAACATTGAGTGAAATTCTGATACATGGTATGAGGTGATTCAAGGATAATACAAACATACTATTAATCTGTTAAGATATGTTTGTAGCTGTAGAGCATGGATGTTGAAAAGCCAACAGGAATAAATCAAATATATAACTTGACTAGAAATCACACGTTTAGCCTGTTAAAAACATCAAAATACCGATACGGGATCATCTTGATCGAATGTTGATTAGAATTAACCATAAATTTCTTAAACACCAAATTTTCAACCAACAATCAAATCTCTCTCGAAAGCCTCGAAACCTGAATCAACTATCCAACTAACTCAAAAATCACCTTTTGAACCTAATGTAACTATAGAAATTCAATTTTCGAGTTTACCTGAAATGTTGACTTCGATCAACCTTTTCAATTTTCAAAACGGAGAAACTCTCCAAAAATCCTTCTGATCCCCCCTGAGAATCGTGTCGCCCATCCTTGTAGGCCACAAATAACATATTGAAGCTACAAAAAAGGGTAAAGTAGAAAAAATACACAAAAATCATAAAGTTACTATGAGGTTCATTAGATCATCAATCACTAAAACACATGTTCGTCCTCGAACATAAAGAGAAAGAAGGTACATAAATCATTCAAAGGGTGGGAATATCTACTCTTCATGTGCAGCTTGACCCATCAAGTAGCTTCCGTTGACGCCCAATTTTGACCTCTATATACCCAACTCGAGTTGCTATTTGACTAATTAATATCTTTTAGATTTTCAAAAATTAGATTCTTTTATAGAATTATTTATACATTTGAACAATTAGCCATACATCTTATTATGTTGACATATTTTAATTTTATAATTTACAAGTGTATTATTTATTATTGTTATTAATTTCATACACAATTCATATATACATACTTTAATGTAACTTTTCACAATTTTCATACTTTATTCATAACTAATTTCAAAATAAAATTTTATACAATATTATTACTAATTATTTTAGCACTATTATTTATTTGTTGAATTATATATATGATATTTTATTTATTAAATAGCAGCCTAATTCAATTCAATTCAATTTACCCCAATCCATTTAATTTCTAGTTATTTTGTATCTAATTAGTGTCAATTCTAGCCTAAATTGAGTCAATTGACTCAATTTTAAACCCCCAATTAATTTCCTTTCTAATCCTAGTTAACCCCTAAACCGTTATCCCTAATTAATTTTACTCCCTCCACCCGCCAAGCCCAACACCCCTCTCCTCTTTCTTCCTCTGACCACCATCACCGCCGCACCACCACTAGCTCCAGTGAACCACCACTAAACATAAACCCCAATGCCATCCTCTTCTTCTTCCTCTTTTCCTTTCTCTCCGCTCAAAATCCAGAAATCCCAATATTTGTCTCTGCTCGGGAAAGGAGGGTTTGTACGAGGAACCAAGTATTCGCTTCATTAAAATTTAGGCGTTGAGGGTATTGGAGACTACTGGAAATCACTGTTAGTCTCTGTTCTGGTAAGATTCAACATTTTGACATAGGACGGATTCATGTGAATTCATCCCATTCATGCTCGTTTCTCAATCCCCCTACATCATTTGATTTTAGTTATCGGCAACATTATCTGATTTACAAGTTGTCAAGCATGATTATTGATTTAGGTATAAAACGTGTTCTTCCATGTTGAATATCGTGTTAATCCTAGTACATGTTGTGTCTGATTTGGTTGTCAATGTTGTATTCATGTTATGTATGCTTGCTTGCTTACTTAATTAATTAATCACATATTCAAACAACATGCTATTCTGCCAATATAGACTGAGTGAAATTGAATTTTATTATCAATTTGCTAACTTATTTCTTTCCTTATAGCATTTCTTTACGTGTTAAATCATAGTCATTGCAGGTTCAGACTTGGCATGACTTTTGTACTTGTCTAGTTATGTTATACCGTTGACTAGTTTGGATACTTTGAATTCAAAATTTAGTTGCCTTATTTAAGAATATGCGTATGTGGTGGTCTATTTGATTTATTTCTTTTTTGATAGCTTTTGAATGATTGTTTGCCTTCTCTGGTTGAATTCGAACTGTGACAGCCTAAGTATGCTATTTTTGGTCAAAACTCATGCTAAATTGATTGGTTACCTGTTCTGTCTAAGAGGAAATCTTTTGATTTATATTTCTTTTTATTTTTTATTGGGGCATGATTTTAGTACTTGCCTATTTATGGTAAACCCTAGCATGTTAAATAATTTGTTCCCTTTACTTAGCTTGGACAACCTTAATAATTATGATAATTTGAGATTCTACTCTCACTTGATTGATTCAATGATACAAGCATGGGTAGCACACATTCCAAGGACACTCATCCAAAGCCGAGCCAAAAAATTCAATGAGTCCCAAGCTATAACTATGGAAGAAGAAGCATGTGAAGGGCTCACAATGCACCAAAGAAAGATCTCCAATGTATGGAAGGCTAATTGAATGAGGAAAGGAGAGGATAACAAATTATCCACTTTAGCGACACACTATGACTTCACCAAAGTCAAGGGCGATGCGCCAAAGTGGAGAAACTATCGCCCAACGTCAAAGAAACACACTACACACTTGAACGAGCTTAAGGACAGTTTGGCGATGGCAATGAGCCACTTGGGTGATGCTTGCCACCTTTGGCAATGATAGGTGGCCTCTTTAGCTTATTTAGGTTACTTTTTAAATAAGTGCTAAGTGTGTAAAGGGAACTCATATAAATACTTGCCTTACTAATTTCATTAGTTAGTTTTTGTGGAATTATGAGCTTGAAGCTTGTAGTAGAATTCTCTAGGTGAAGCCTAGCATTAGTGTAATTTGTAGTTGATAATCATAGATTGAGTGATTAGGGTGGATTCTCTAAATTGCTCGTGTTAGCTTCTTCTCGCTTAATCAATCATCGAGTCTCCCTTTTTGTGGATTCAATTTGATTTTCTCGTCTTTGATTGAGTCAATTTTATTGTTATTTGATTGGATTCAATTGAGAGGTGAAGGTATGGAGCCCTTTGTTACTCATAAATCCATCAATAATTCCACATATCCTTTTTGTTATTTCAATTTTCTGTCTTTTGATCCTAGTTTCCGGATTAGGATCGTATTATTCAATCTGGTATGGTTGATATTTCCTTCCTCTTTTAATCCCCTGATTAATTTAACTACCATTGCTCTTTTCTCTGTTTACATTTCCCTAAATTATTTAAAATGGAGCAAAAATACCCTCCATTTATTTTTGGTCTAAAAAATACCTCCTCTCCTATCCAAGTATTAGCTCACAAATACCGTCACTCTAACGGAATGCCACCAGATAGCCTATGTGGAAAAAAAAAACCACCTGACCAGTCCACATAAGCTGCCTACATGGATAAAAGTCCACATGGATATACAACTAACAGGCCACTATCGTGAATGTAGTTTGAGTGTGAAGCTGAGAGTTTACTGTTATTAGCTACCGAAAAAACGTAGTCGCCTACGACAATGCCATTATTTCTAACCGGAATTTCGGTTGTATTATCGGTTCAGGTAAACAATTTCTCCGTCATTGAACTTTTGCTACTTAATTTTTGAGTATTTCTGCTTAAATGTTTAGTTGATTAGTTTAGACTTCAGTATAGGGAAGTTGAGAATTTCTATGGCAATTTTAGAGTTTTTGAGAAATAGTGAAGAAGTATTCGATGGAGGATGCATGTGGTCAATTGATTGTATGTCTGTTGAACTTGTGAGTATAATTTCTAATGATTAGAAATATTTAATTTATGTCGACACCCAACTTTGTCCCTCTTTTCTTTCAATTTACATGTTTTAAGCTTTATTTCAATTTACAAGGCCAACACCATTTTGCTCATATTTTATCAAATTTTGTGCTAACATATGTTATCCACATTAGTTTAGTATCATTTTTTTTTTTTTTTATTATTATTATTATTATTATTATTATTATTATTATTATTGTTATTATTTTATGTACTCTTTTGTTGCATCTATCTATTTTATTATTATTATTATAAATACTAAAAAAAATATTTTAAATTTGTTATTTTGTTAAGATCTATAACTGATGAAATATTTTTGACTAAATAATATTGATATAATTATATTTTTGTACTTGCATATGATATTTAATAATGTACAAATATGATTAGTGATTTAAAATTGTTTAAATCTTCTCAGATATCTCCACCTTGTATCTTGAAAGTAAGAAATCTTTTCTTTTTTTGGACAAATATTACACTTTCTTTGATTGATTCTTTTCCTTTTTTTCACTCCCCCCACCTAACGTCTCTTTCTCTTCTTTTCCCTTCATATACCTAGAATTATATAAGGGAAGAGAGGGAGGTCAGACAGAGGAAGAGAGATTCCTTAAAGCCATTCCCTAATTCCTCCAGGCACAATTTCCATTCTCTCTTTTACCTCTCTTGTGTTGGAAAATAGTACATAGCGAAAGTATTCCAGAATCTTACTGCTTACATGAATTATAGACAACAAACAAAAACACATAGTTCACACAAAGCGTGCTTAAAATTAACCAAGGAATACCTCTTGAAGCGTGAGTAAATATCTTGAAACGTGACCGTCTTCAGTTCTGCGGTCTTGTACAGTGATCTGAAACTCACAGCCGAACTCTCTCAATACTTGGGTGGGCAAGTACTGAATAGAAAACTGAATTGAATTTCTGGATTAGGGAATTCTATTTATAGAGATACTTCCCTCAGTCCAAGAAGGAAAGAAAACACACGCCTGTTTTCTTTTGAACAAGAAAAGGCGGTGACTTCTCCTTTTCTAGGATTCTGAGTTTTAGTTTAATATGGGCACTGTAGGGACCACAAAATTAACTACCGAGGCTCCCTATTATGAAAATAATTCAAAACCTTAATTTGAATTATTCTTACCATAATAAATTACAAATCATTCCACTAAAAATTCGTAATTGCACTCCTCTATTTTTATTTCAAAATTTTCCATTAGCACTTATGTAATTCCCCATGTTAAGATTACAAATACTAATCAATAAATTAAATTACTAACGAATTTAATATAATGATTAATTTCCTTTAGAGCAATACTTAACTTATTTCATATGTCGGATTCATAAATCCACCGGCCGGATTTACACATGAAAATTTATAAGCTTCTCATAAAAGGCGTATCATCAATCTCTATACCGAGAAATGGATTCCATCAACTAACTTATTATTTCACTAATACATATTATTATCATCCAATCTACTAGGAATATAAACCCATCTCAGAATATCACCTTTTAATAAATTAAAACGATAAATAATATATACAGATCATAATAGTTATATCAAGATTGAGAATATAAGTACATTTAATAGTTTAGAGAATATGTTTTTATCAGTCAGTCTAAAACAACTATCTCTATTCGGTCATGTTCAATACATACAAAATGCACTCGCACGAGAAGTTAGAACTATACCATTCTCGTAATCAAGATAAATTATATTTAATCTCGTGCTTCAATCATTCTGATGGTTATCCAAATTTCTATCTACGATTGTAAACGATAATTTTAACTTATAAGAACCGATGATTTAATCTTTTGTGTATAAACTTAAACTCTATACACCAAATTATCTACTATATAAGTTGAGGATACATATATGACAAAATGATCTATTTAATTTAACACTTTATTGAATTGAATAAATAAATAAACAATTATTCAATAAATAATACTATATCAAAATGCATGATTTATAGTATATCCTAACAATCTCCCACTTAGGCCCATGACCATGCGCCTACAACTGTAACACCCATTCCTTCTACATGCCTATCAAAGGGCTTTTGTGGTAAAACTTTTGTGAAAGGGTCTGCCAGGTTGTTTTCTGATGCAATCATCGCAACCACCATATCTCGGCTTTGCACTATATCTCGAATTAAATGATACTTACGCTCAATGTGTTTTGCCTTTTTATGGCTCCGTGGTTCCTTTGAATTTGCAACTGCACCATTATTGTCATAATAAATTGTAAGTGGGGTTTCTATCGCAGGAACAACCACCAAGTTTTGAGAAAGTTTCTGAGCCATACTGCCTCCTTAGCTGCCTCAGAGGCAGCTACATACTCGGGTTCCATGGTGGAATCAGTAACACATGCTTGATGCTCCTCCCAAAGTAAACACATTTTCAGAGGTTGACTTTCTAGAGTCCTTGTTAGATTGGAAATCCAAGTCTGTGTACCCTATAGGCACCAACTCATTTGAATAGTAGATTAGCACCAACTCATTTGAATGGTAGACTAACATGTAATCCCTAGTCCTTTTCAGGTACTTGATTATATGTTTAACTGTTGTCCAGTATTCTCGTCCAGGATTAGACTGAAATCTGCTAACCATGCCTACGGAAAAACAGATGTCAGGTCTAGTGCACAACATCGCATATGTTATACCCCATTTTTACACGGGTCAAATCGAGGTACAACATATTGGAAACCTCTAAGTAAATTAAAGGAAGTCGCCACCTAATTAATTATACGGTGAATTTGGACACCTATTATAAACTAAGTGATTAAAACTAAAGGACTTCATTTAAGGTCTACTTAACTTAGGTGATTCTAGGTAAGGGTTCTAAATTATCCTAAAGGGAAGAGATTAAGCATCCTAAAGGATCCACTAACTACGGTTAACCGACCAAACTTATGTTAGATCACTACTAAAAAAGAGCAAAAAAACGACGGCCAAAAGCATTTTTTGGTCAAAATCGATGGAAAAATGGCGCAGTCACTTGCGTCGTAAAAAGGCTCGATGATTTTTTAAAATGACGGACAGCATCACTTTTTTTACGATGGACAACGTCGTTTTTTGAAGAATCTTTTTTTAAATTTTTTTTAGAAAATGCGACGTTGTCTGTCGTTTTTTGTTCTTCATATGAAGAACTAATGATAAACAAAAAGCGACGGACAACGTTGTTTTTTAGAAATCTTTTTTTTATTTTTTTTTCAGAAAATGCGACGCTATCCGTCTTTTTTTGTTCTTCATATGAAGAACAAATGATGAACAAAAAGCGACGGACAACGTCGTTTTTTAGATTTTTTTTTTAAATTTTTTCAGAAAATGCGACGTTGTCCGTCGCTTTTTGTTCTTCATATGAAGAACAAACGAAGAAAAAAACGATGGACAGTGTCGATGTTTTTTTTTAAAAAAAAAGAATTGAAATTGAAAAGTGACGGACACCATCGCATTTCTGGAATATTTTTTAAAAAAATTCCAGAAAAGTGACGGACAAAAGAGACACTGTCCGTCGCTTTTCTGCATACTTTTTGGATGTAGAAAACTGCATTTTCTACATCCCACCTTCCAAATGAAAATGCAATTCAATATGTATAGCCCCAAGCAACACACATTACGCATATAACACATAATACTAGTCAACAACACTTAAACAATTAATCCAACAACATTCAAAACACTAAACAGTCAATCCAACAACATTTAAAACACTTAAACAATCGTAAAGGTTTTCAAAAATTTAAAAGTTAAGTTCAACAATGTCTAAAAAGTGTCTAGAATCATCGAATCCAACAACACTAGGGAGTGGCCCCAACTAACTTCTCGTCACTCTCTGTGTCTTCTTCGCTACTTGAATCGGGTGATGGAGAACGATGACGACAACGACGAGCCATGATAACCATTTGATTTTTAAGTTCCTCGATGGTCTTGCACATGATATCATTTTGAGCAACGGACTGTGCCAAGGCAGGTTTAAGTTGTGCAATCTGCTGTGACATAGCAACAAGTTGAACACCGTCAACTGCCTCTGCCTGGTGTGAGGAACCAATTCCTTCCAATCCTAACCGAATGCATCCCAATTCATTCCGAGAGCCCATCCATAGACTCTCCCCTTTTGTTTTCCCCCCGCCACTTTTTCAATCCAAATTTGAATAGCTTCTTTCTGTGAAGGCGCGGTTGGACCTAACTCAGACAAGTAGCGTTTTTAATCATTGTGCATATTAAGAAAGAAATGTTAGCAGATTTTACTATTACTAAGCAAGGTAGAGCATAACGTAGAAAAGAAAAATTACTTTGTAAGTAGATTTTACTTTGTAAGTAAATTTTTAAAACTTACATTGGTATTTTCAGCCCTTGGCTCAACCCATACATCCGGGTCTGACTCTTTCATCTTTTTCCTTAATGTGTTCGTTCGAAGATCTCAAGTTGAGTCGGTTCGCGACCCAAAGCTTTTGTCTATAAACAAAAAGCAAATAAACATAATCAACTAGTATTTAATGAACTTTACATAAACATGTAAATTAGAATCTAAGGTTATTACTTACCATTTCCCGAATTATGGTCCAGACACTCTCTGTACCCCGGTGTGTAATGAGCTACCTTTTAAACTAGCTCTGGCTTGCTTATTTTTCTCAGACAATGCCTTGTATTCAGGAGAATCCCAAATAGCACGCATGTCATCATACACTTCTTTAAGAAGCCATTCTTTTACATTTACCTTACGCCTAATATGTTCAAGCCAACCTTTTAGCCTCGCTCCAGCATGATTTTAAAATATAATAGAGATGGCTTTATTGTGTTTTCGCAACCAAGTACACATAGTCTGAAAATCAATTGACTAGCATTAGATGATATATATATTAATATTAAAGTTAAGTAAATAACAATTAAATTCAATATACCTTAAACTCATTAAACATGGCTTGTCGATATCTCTCTGGAATCTCCCTCCAACTGACCCAAGGATGCGAATAAAGCTTACTAACGCTCTCCCTTACAACTTTATTAACTTTTTTTGATGAGGGATACCACCTGTAAAAAAAAAAATAATATGTCAACTCATAAATATTTAATTAATAAAGATAAAAAAAATTAAATAAACTTATCAATTAAGAAAATAAACTTAAGATGATCCATCAAGTTCCATGAACACTTTACCAAGCCTGTCCGTATCACCAGGTACTAGTCCGATCAGATCCGGATTAGCATCATCATCTACAGGATGAGGTGGAGGTACAGATCCAGATGTAAGTGCTACTCTCGGAAATGCATAATGCTGAGTCAACGTGGGAGTAGATGTCTATGCATCAGAGTCAGAGCTATCTCTAAGCCCAATCCTGAGAGGTGGGGGGATGAATCGCGGGGGGATGAAGTAGCAGATGATAGTCTCGAAGTCCCTATATCTGTAGGTCTGATAGTATATGAAGCAGAAATGTGTAGAGATAGTGATTACTTTCTGGGACCATGAAAATCTGCAGATTTTCCAGTGCCATAGGAGACATAAGATCACCCTAATGAAAAGTGTGCATCCATGGTTGGGATGAAAGTTGACCAGGAGTATCATTAGGATCTATAGAAGTCCTAGATTTCTTCTGAGCAGTTGATTTCGAACTCTTATTAGTACGAGGTTGATCACCATCACCACCGGATGTCATCTGTATGCAAGTTTACATTAAAACATATAAAAAATCATTAGTATTAACAAATAACTAGTGGTAACAAAAAAAACTAACATGCTAGTCTATATTCTCCCAATCTTCCTCCTTGCTTGTTTTATTTCCATCATTCTCCCACTCTTCCTCTTCAGTTGTTTCATTTTCGTCGTTCCATTTTTCCTCCCAGAATGATTCATTTCCCTCATTTATTTCTTCCTGAATATTTTTCATGGCAATGATCTCATCATCAGAAACTTCTTCTAATATGCGTTAAGGATGTTCTAAATAATTTTCCAACTCAACATCCACTGTTTGATCAACAACTATGACTTCATTTTGGTATGCCACAGCTAACACATTCTCAATCTCAATTCTCCCCATAGGCTTAGTATTTATAACCACCCACCAATTGGTTTTATCTCTAAGCAATGGATATGTAGCTTAATATACCTGCCTGGCATTTTGTGTAATGATAAAAGGATCATAGCGATTATATTGCCTCGTGTGCTTAACTTCAATTATATTATATTGCTGATTTACCTTGGTACCTCTATGTGTTGGATCAAACCACTTGCACCGAAATAGTATTATCTTCTTTTTTGGCCAACCAGGGTACCTAACTTCAATAATCTCTTGTATGATACCAAAATATTTAACGATTTGACCGTTACCATCAACATCACCTTGAACGCACACGCTGCTGTTATTAGTTTTCTTATACTTAGAAACTTCTTCAGTTTGAAACTTGAAACCATTTACACAATATTTATTCATCATATGAATTTGATTTCTAGGCCCAAATGCAACATCTGTCACCAATTACAAATGTTCGATGGTACAATATTCATCAAAAACCTACATATCGTTAATCCAAAATATAAAGTTTTATTAAATGACATATATAATTTTAGTAAATGCACATATGAAATTTCATACTTACATATTTATTCAACCAATCGAAAAACTTCGTATATATGGCATCATTACCCCATGTCCTTATGAATAAACTGTTAAGTGTACATCATTGAGATTTTTAATTAGTTAAGTGTTGTTACCAAATTCATGTAATTCGATAGCACAATTAACACTTACTCAAGATATGGTTGAATCTCCGGACAATTGAGCAAAACATGTGTCATAGCAGATTTTCTTTACATACCAGTGAAGGCTCGCGTATCACTATTTTTAGATCCTTTGCCCGATTGATTAAAAATTGAAATTGGTGGAAACATAGGATCACCATCACCTTCATCATTGCTATTGGGCCTATTTCTCTTACATGGCACTTCATCCCCAAAGTAGTAAGAACAAAAATGTGTAGTTTGTTTTGCAAGATAAGCTTCACAAATTGATCCTTCAATCTTTCCCCTTTGCTTTATAGTTTGTTTGCACTCTCCAATTTTTCTGCATAATTGTATCTTAGGTAGTTAAATAATTTTTTTTAAAAACTAAAGCATTAATCAAAAGAAAATGTACCTCTCACCTGGATACATCCACCTCATTTGAACTGGCCCCCCAAGACGTGCCTCTTCTACAAGGTGAATTGGAAGATGCTCTATCACATCAAAGAAGCCACATGGAAAGATCTTCTCCAACGTAGTGGTGATGACGGGAATATTCTTCTCCATTCTGTCCAAACTACTCTCCAATAACTTTCCCAAACATAAATCTTTGAAGAACAGACTTATCTCTGAGATTGGTTTCCATATCCTCTCGGGAAGGTGGCTAAATGCAATAGGAATCAAGGTTTCCATGAAAACATGACAATCATGACTTTTCATACCAATCAACCAATCAACTTTCTTCTTCCATATCTGGTCGTTTTTCTAAATTTGAAGCCTAGCCCTCGGACATTCTCAAATTCTTAACCCACTCACATATTTCTTGTTTCTCATCCAATGTGAATGAAAAACTGGCCTTGGGCTTAAACAACTTACCATTTTCTTTTTCTTTCAACCACAACTCCTTTCTCTTGCAATATTCCTTTATGTCCATTCTAGCTTTTGGATTGTCTTTTGTCTTGCCCTTAATATCCATGACTGTGTTGAACAAATTATCAAAATAATTTTTTTCAATGTGCATCGAATCAAGATTATGTCATAGTTTATTGTCCCCCTAGTACGGCAACTCCCAAAATATGCTTTGTTTGGTCCAATTATGTTCAACACCATATCCGGGAAGTCTAGAAGGTGGACCATCTGTAACTTTAGGCAAATTACAAACTCTTTCCCAAATCTGATAGAGGTGGCAGATCATTCTCAATCTTATTCTTTCTGAATGCATTTTTCATCTTTCTAAACTAGTGGTCCATTGGCAAGAACTGATGGTGACAATTAAACAACAATTTTTTCGATCATACTTTAAAGTGAATGCTTTACTATTTTTCATGCAATATGGCAAGCTAATTTTCCAGCAGTCATCCAACCAGACAATATCCCATATGCAAGAAAATCGCTAATAGTCCACATCAAATTAGTATGCATAACAAAATTCTGCATAGTTGATATATCATATGTCACTACA
The DNA here is from genome assembly GCA_031232105.1 of Capsicum rhomboideum. Taxonomy (NCBI): domain Eukaryota; kingdom Viridiplantae; phylum Streptophyta; class Magnoliopsida; order Solanales; family Solanaceae; genus Capsicum; species Capsicum rhomboideum. The sequence continues at coordinate 123,549,399 of CP124716.1, forward strand.
CCTTCATACCATAATTGTAGTAACTTATCGATCAATGGCTGCAAATAAAAATCAATCAAAATTTTTGGATTACGAGGACCGGGAATAATACAACTTAGGAATATGTAGGGACTTGTCTTGCACATTTTAGGCGGAAGATTATATGGAGTAATAAATACAGGCCAACAAGAATAAGGTGCACCAGAATTAGAAAATGGTGTGAAATCATCTGCACACAAGCCCAATCTAACATTTCTTGGTTCTCTAGCAAAATCAGGATAAGTTCTATCGAAATGCTTCCAAGTTTCTCCATCCGATGGATGAGACAAGACACCCGGTGGCCTTCTATTTTCATCGTTCCATCTCATATGCGGGGAAGAACTCATTGAATCATACAACCTCTTTAAACTAGGTATATAAGAGGTAAATAGTGCATCGCCTTAATCAGAACCATCTTTCACCGGGAGTCCGCTTATAACGAGCATGTCCACAAAACTTACAATTATCTAATTCAGCATTATTCTTATAGAACAATATGCAACCATTCATACAACAATGGATTCTATTATACGACAATCCTAACTTGGAAACCAATTTCTTTGCCTGATAAAAATTTTGAGGTATGTTCAACTCCGGGTTAACTGTTCACCCAAAAGACCAACCATAGAGTCCATAGCAGCTTGAGCAATGTTCCAATTGGATTTGATACTTATTAGTCTAAGTGCAACAGACAAAGCAGACTAACGACTCCCTTCACATAGTGGGCGACTAGCCTCTTCTAATTGTTGATAGAAATGTCTTGCTTCTTTATTGGGAGCTTCTTCTAAATTTTGTTTGGGTTCCATCCCATCCCTAATCCCAAAGGTATCATTGACCATTTCATGAACTCTATCATCATGTTGTACCCTATCGTGTTGAACCCTATATGAAACTCTAGCATGTTGAATCCTAGCATGTCGACCATGTACAAGCATTTCATATTCATCCTCATGCAGCAAATTATAAAATATACCATTCAAACCATCTCTCTCTCTCTTTGATCGACCCACACAAAATATCTTGGCTTAAATCCATTATGATAGAGATGAGTCATAACTATATCTGGTTGAAAAAACTTCATGAACTACAAGGACACCTAACCACCCCACTTTTTTGAAACAAGTCTAGTGACATTGCATGATTGATAAAACCTCTAACACCATTAAGATATTAGGGTTTTAAACCCCCACCAGTTTCATAATCCATATCATATATCCACAAACGATGATCCATCTACAAAAATATAGATATTCAATTATAAATTTGTATTTCCAAGTCACTAGTTTACAACTTCAATTCACTAAACACTTCATATTTATTAAGTCACTAGTTAGCATTTTTAAGTCACTAGTTTGTATTTTCAAGTCAATAGTTCATAATTTCAATTCACTAAACACTTCACAAATTTAAGCACTACTTCACTAATTCCAAGTCAATACAAAGTCACTTCTTCACTATTTAAAGTCACTAGTTCACAATTTTAATTAACTAAACACTTAGCATTTTTAAGTCACTAGTTAACATTTTTAAGTCACTACTTAACATTTTAAGTCATTAGTTAACATTTCCAAATCAATAGTTCATAGTTAACATTTTTAAGTCACTACTTAACATTTTAAGTCATTAGTTAACATTTCCAAGTCAATAGTTCACAACTTCAACAATCACTACTCAACAACTTCAATTCACTATATACTTTACTATTTCAAGTCACTACTTAACATTCTCAATTCATTACTTAAATATTTCAAGTCATAATTTTAATTCACTAGTTAATATTTCTAAATCACTAATCCACAACTTTAACTCACTAAACACTTCATATTTATTAAGTGACTAGTTAGCATTTTTTAAGTCACTAGTTAATATTTCCAAGTCAATAGTTCATAATTTCAATTCAGTAAACACTTCACAATTTTAAGCACTATTTCACTAATTCCAAGTCAATACAAAGTCACTTATTCACTATTTAAAGTCACTAAATACTTAACATTTTTTAAGTTACTAGTTCACAATTTCAATTCACTAAACACTTGACATTTTTTAAGTCACTAGTTCACATTTTCAATTTACTAAATAGTTGACATTTTTTAAGTCACTAGTTGACATTTTCAAGCCACTACTTAACATTTTAAGTCATTAGTTAACATTTCCAAGTCAAAAGTTCACAACTTCAACAATCACTAGTCCACAACTTCAATTCACTATACATTTTACTATTTCAATACAAAGTCATAACTTCTTCACTAATTAAATTCTAGTACAATTCAAACAATCAAATAAGTAGAGGCGTCGCATGTTCCACTCACACCAAATAATCACAACCAAAGTTTCAAGTTACTAGTTCACATTTCAAGTAACTACACTTAACCATTTTCAAGAAACAAGTTCACAATTTCAAGTCACTACATTTAACGACTTTCAAGTCACAAATTCACATTTCAAGTAACTAAACTTAACCATTTTCAAGACACTAATTCACATTTCAAGTCACTACACTTAACCATTTTCAAGAAACAAGTTCACAATTTCAATTCACTACACTTAACCATTTTCAAATCACTAATTCACATTTCAAGTCACTACACTTAACCATTTTCAAGTCACTAATTCACATTTCAAGTCACTACACTTAACCATTTTCAAGAAACAAGTTCACAATTTCAACTCACTACACTTAACCTTTTTCAAGTCACTAATTCACATTTCAAGTCACTGCACTTAACCATTTTCAAGAAACAAGTTCACAATTTCAAGCCACTACACTTAACCATTTTCAAGTCACTACACTTAACCATTTTCACAAAAACAAGTTCACAATTTCAAGTCAATACACTTAACCATTTCAAGTCACTAATTCACATTTCAAATCACTACACTTAACCATTTTCAAGAAACAAGTTCACAATTTCAAGTCACTACATTTAACCATTTTCAAGTCACTAATTCACATTTCAAGTCACTACACTTAGCCATTTTCAAGTCACTAATTCACATTTCAAGTCACTACACTTAACCATTTTCAAGAAACAAGTTCACAATTTTAAGACACTACACTTAACCATTTTTAAGAAACAAGTTCACAATTTCAAGTCACTACATTTAACCATTTTCAAGTCACTACACTTAACCATTTTCAAGTAACAAGTTCACATTTCAAGCCACTACACTTAACCATTTTCAAGAAACAAGTTCACAATTTCAATTCACTACACTTAACCATTTTCAAATCACTAATTCACATTTCAAGTCACTACACTTAACCGTTTTCAAGAAACAAGTTCACAATTTCAAGTCACTACACTTAACCATTTTCAAGAAACAAGTTCACAATTTCAAGTCACTACATTTAACCATTTTCAAGTCACTAATTCACATTTCAAGTCACTACACTTAACCATTTTCAAGTCACTAATTCACATTTCAAGTCACAACACTTAACCATTTTCATAAAACAAGTTCACAATTTCAAGTCAATACACTTAACCATTTCAAGTCACTAATTCACATTTCAACTCACTACACTTAACCATTTTCAAGAAAAAAGTTCACAATTTCAAGTCACTACATTTAACCATTTTCAAGTCACTAATTCACATTTCAAGTCACTACACTTAACCATTTTCAAGAAACAAGTTCACAATTTCAAGTCACTACATTTAACCATTTTCAAGTCACTAATTCACATTTCAAGTCACTACACTTAACCATTTTCAAGTCACTAATTCACATTTCAAGTCACTACACTTAACCATTTTCAAGAAACAAGTTCACAATTTTAATTCACTACACTTAACCATTTTCGAGTCACTAATTCACATTTCAAGTCACTACATTTAACCATTTTCAAGAAAACAAGTTCACAATTTCAAGTCACTACATTTAACTATTTTCAAGTAACAAGTTCACATTTCAAGCCACTACACTTAACCATTTTCAAGAAACAAGTTCACAATTTCAAGTCACTACACTTAACCATTTTCAAATCACTAATTCACATTTCAAGTCACTACACTTAACCGTTTTCAAGAAACAAGTTCACAATTTCAAGTCACTACACTTAACCATTTTCAAGAAACAAGTTCACAATTTCATGTCACTACATTTAACCATTTTCAAGTCACTAATCACATTTCAAGTCACTACACTTAACCATTTTAAGTCACTAATTCACATTTCAAGTCACTACACTTAACCATTTTCAAGAAACAAGTTCACAATTTCAAGTCACTACACTTAACCATTTTCAAGTCACTAATTCACATTTCATGTCACTACACTTAACCATTTTCAAGAAACAAGTTCACAATTTCAAGTCACTACACTTAAACCATTTTCAAGTCACTAATTCACATTTCAAGTCACTACACTTAACCATTTTCAAGAAACAAGTTCACAATTTGAAGTCACTACATTTAAACATTTTCAAGTCGCTAGTTCAAATTTTCAATTCTAGTGTAAGTGAAACAATTCAACAAATTTAATAAAGCAAATAAGTAGAGACGTCACATGTCCCTCTCACACCATATAATCATCACAAAACCTATGTCTTTCAAAGCCTTCTACAGTAAATAATCCCACCATAACACCACATTTAAGGACTTCAATATAAGAAAATAGAGAGAAATCAACTTACTTAACTTGGTTGTTGTTGCTGTCATTGGTGAGAGAAGGAGCGAAGAGAGATGAGCGGAAAGATGGATGTTGCTGTTGTCCGTTGGCTGCTGTTGTCCTTTGACAGCGTTGTCGGCGCAGATTAGCGTGAGAGCGAAAGAGTTGTTGGAGAGAAGAGAGAAGGAAAAGAAAAGAAAGAGAGAGAGAGAGAGACGCGAGGAGGTAGAGAGAAATAAAAAAGAAAGAGAGGAGAGAAGTTTGGAGTCTTTCCCTAATTATATGTTGACTGAAAATTTGACTAAAAAAAGACGGACAAAATCGACGTTGTCCGTCGATTTTTTAAAAAAATAAATATATGATTTAATTTTTTAAAGTATAAAATTTATTAATAAATTAAAAACATCAAAAATCGACGGACAATGTCATTTTCATAAAATTATTTTTTATTTATTTTTAACAAAATTGACTCTGTCCGTCGATTTTAGTAAAAATAAAAAAAATTAAAAAAGCAACGGACAACGTCATTTTTTCTAAAATAATTTTCTTTTTTAAAAAAATAATAGTGACGCTGTCCGTTGATGTTAGTAAAAATAAATAAAAATTTAAATTAAATTAAAAAAGCAATGGACAGCGTCGCTTTTCTAAAATTAATTTTCTTTTTTTAAAAATTAATAGCAACGTTATCCGTCGCATTTATAAAAAAAAACTATAAATTATTTATTAATTGTTTGGCACAGCAATCCGCAAAAATAAGTGACGGACATTGAGACGCTCTCCGTCGATTTTAATAAAAAATAAATTAAAAATAAAAATAAATTAAAAAAACGACGGACAGCGTCCCTTTTCTGGAGCGACGCAACCGGTAGCTTTTTTGTCCGTCGTTTTTTTGCCTTTTTTTAGTGGTGGATAAGGAAATCAAAATTATATTAAGAAAGATATAAGTAAGGTATTAAAAATATATATGTCTTTTAAAAGATAACATATGCCAATTATTTATAAGAAAAGATTAGAAAACTTTAGAAAACTCCCATCATAAATTAAAGATTCACCCACTTTCGAAAATTTATCGAAAATAATACAGCCTTATTGTTATCAAAAGGAAAGTATTTATTTTTGAAAGATATGCAAAAGCTTCTAATTAATAATTTAAACAAAGGTCTAGATTTAAAATAAGTTAGTTATGCTATATCAAATCCACGTCTTTCTTCATTGTTAAAAATATCTCTAACTTTATAATATAGCATAAATTAACCTATGCTAAGTGAATTATTGAAAGATCACTATAAAAAAATATAATTGTTTATATCTATATTGACTTGAGATTTTGTTTTATTAAGAAAAGGCTCATGTTTTAAAAAATATTATTTTGGTCATTTGAAATCCTAAAAAATGCCTTGCTTCAAATTGGCAAAGCTGCCATCTTTTATTAGAAATTGGTGTAAACTGGAATTGATTTACCATATCCAAAATAATTAAAGCCAATTTCCGAGTCTAACGATGATGAGCTCGTCTACCACAAAACTTATATTTTTTGCTATTTCGGTATTACTAACCAGTGAAAAAATAACTTAAGATCTAAAGATAAGCCCCTACTCCATATTAGAGAAGCATTAAAAGTCTTGTAATAACTCGGCTATTAAACTCTAAAAGGTATGCTCTTTCCTATTAAATTTTAGCCTTTAACGATACAAATAAACACCTAAGCCTAGCGATTAAGCTAAATTAAAAATCTAAGAGGGGCAGGAAGAGCACAATTAATTCGCTATCATATTTAAAGGTTTTACCCTAATTCAAGTAGAGCATACAAAACACAAATTTCAAATAATAATGTGTGAAATGTTAAATGAAAAATAGTAACAAGTGTCTACAAGGAAGATTAAAGTTTGGAAGAGGGAAAGAGGTTCTAGACTGCTAGACGAAAATATGTAATGCATCTATTATTCGCTTCTCTAATTTAGACAGAGATGGAGTCAAGCCATGAGAATCCAAACGCGCTCCCTAGTGTACATATGAAATAATAAAGAAAAGTATTAGAATGTCATTCAACATTTCATGATACGGGATAAAGAAAAAAACCAAACAATTATAAAGCCAAATGAAGTCATGCAATGAATTTAACATCCCGAAAATACAAAATATGCAAATACCAAGTGAGAAATCATCTTTGCAATTGACAACTTCCAAACAAACTGAAAGATATTAATTTATGATAATATTTTAAAAAAAAAATAGTTCTCAAATAAGACATCTCCAAATTATATAAAAGTTGTTCCTCTGAAGCAGGAAATCGATCAATGCAAAGTCCAGAACTACCCAAAAATCCAAAATCTAATGCATTTCAATTGGAATTATGTAGTTAAGAGCAAAGAAAAGATTTGAACATGAATCTTAAAAAGAGACTACAAATATCCAAATTCTCACCACTCACCTATCATTTTTGAACTATAAGAGATCAACTTGAAAAAGATTTAGGAGATAGAGCAATTTTTCACACGTTGAAACTCCAAATGTTGCTAAAGCCTCAAATCAATCAAGCACATGCTAATCCTAAATTAGTTTGGATCAACCATATAGATCCTCTGTATGTAATCCTCTCTACACTAAATAAATTAATAACTTCCATGGTGTTCATATATAAGTTCAGATTTCAACAATCTACTTCCATCAAGGCATAGACATGACAATAATAAATTCTTCATGGAAATCACGACATAAAAAAAAATGTCACACAAAAATATTTAAATCCTCAAAAAAAAGGGTCTTTCTATGGGTGAGGTCTTTGTTGATCAGGCTTGAATTTGGGCCAAAATTGCATGAATATTATACTCTTTGGGCTTCTAAATCAATATAAAAGACATACTGAATAAAACATAAAAAGTATTTGAATAAATAAAAATTGTTGGTGTTGGAACATAATTATTAATACTTAATAGAGTTGCATAATAAAAAGTCAGAATTAAACGATAGTATTTATAATGTATAAAATTAAAGAAAATACTTCATTCAATTCAACAAAATACATATAAATGCCATTTTGCGAAAGTTTAAAAGGGAACGCGAAAATAGTAATAATAATAATAATAATAGTAATAATAGTAATAATAGTAATAATAATAATAATAATAATAATAATGAGGACAATAATAATGATAATAATAATAATAATAATGAAATAATACAATAGTATTAATAGTAATTATAATGGCTAAAGTCATGAAAAATATTAGTAAATAAAGTATTTGATTCATTGATAAGTTAGAAGCTTAACGAAATAAACTGAAAGAAAGGAGGATCAAAATTGGGTGTCAACAGCTGTCCCTCTTTGACCGAAGATGATGAAAGAGTTTTTGGACAAAGAAGTTGATAAAGTAGCCGATTTTGTCCCGACCAACAAAGTTGGAATATAGTTAAGAAAGGTATAGGGTCAAAGAGAAATTTTAAAAAGTTTATGGCCGAACTTTGGATTTTAAGTTGCCTATATATCTCGGGTTGCACAAGAATCAGACCAAATGTAGTTCTAGAGTTGTAAAAAGATAAGATTGAAATGAACTTAGAACACCCTGATCCATAAAGGTGTCCTTGTATCGGTGAATGATAAAAAAGACTGTGCAGATGGATAATTAAGAGGTTAGGCTTGAAGAAGTGAAAAAATATAATTTGAAAATGAAACGAAATCAAAATGGAACTTTAATAGGATAAAGACTAAATGGAATTGGAGTGAAATTGGAATTAGGGCTTAACAAAAGCGGAGATGTTGGAGGAACAAAGTGAAAGCATAATCAAAGAGTAGTAAGCGGTACTCTTCTAAAAATTATCCCAGTATCGAGTTACGATGAGACTAGGTTTCAAAATTTGATAAAAAGAACAGAGACAAAGGGTTTAAGATAGAAAAGCATAGCGAGATTTAAGATTCTATTATTGAAAATAGAAAAGTTGATGTAAAATTTTCTACATTTTACGAATGTGAGACATAGGTTGAGTTGAGTTCGAGAGTCTCCAACAAATTTCCCTAGTTCACCGCTAAGATAAAGTTCCACATTGTGCTGTGTCTTTTGTTGCTGCATGTGGGTTATGCTTCATACCAAATCTTGATAAAATTGTTAGTAAAAATAGAGTAAAACATAAAAAAAATGTAAATAAATGTCTTACAACAAAGATCATAAGAAAAATGCATGCATTCTGCACTGGTTCTCCAGATGCGATTAATCGAATGTGCGATGTTTCTAATTAACAACTTCAAATTATATACATACAAAATTCATCAAACTAAGTAGAAATATTAGCAAAAGCAATGCTAAAAACAAATGGATAATTAAGCTTGACTTTTTCAAGAAGTTCAAAAGATTACATGCAATGCTTAACTAATTAAAAATAAATAAATAATTAAGGCATTGCGAAATGTTTAACTAAAGGCAAACAAGCGTAAATATCCAATTGAAACATGTATAAAATATCTTATTAGAGGGCAGACTATCCTAATATGTCCTATTTTAGGGTCGAAGAACCCCAAAATATCTTATTTTAGGGTGGATGAACCCAATGTGTCCTCAAATTATATGCCTGTAAATTTATCAAACTGAAAAAAAGTGCTCAATAAAATACAAATGAGTAATTAAGCTTGATTTTTCAAGAAATTCAAAAGATAGCATGCAGTGCTTAACTAATTAAAAAATAAATAAATAATTAAGGCATTGCGAGATGTTCAATCAAAGGCAAGCAAGCATAAATATCCAATTGAAGGCAGACATGCATAAAATGTCTTATTAGAGGGAAAACTAATCCAATATGTCCTATTTTAGGGTGGACGAACCCAACATATCCTATTTTTGGGTGGACGGACCCAACGTGTCCTATTTTAGGATGGACAGACCCAAAGTGTGCTATTTTAAGGTGGAAGAACTCAATATATACTATTTTAGGGTGAACGAACCCAACATATCCTATTTTAGGACAGACGAAACCAATGTCTCCTATTTTAGGGCGGACGGACCCAATGTGTCCTATTTTAGGATGGATGGATCCAATGTGTCCTAATTTAGGATGGACGGATCCAATGTGTCCTATTTTAGGGTGGACGAACCCAATGTGTCTGATTTTAGAATGGACGGACCCAATGTGTCCTATTATAGGGTGGACGAACCCAATGTGTAATGCAAACTTATGAATATTGATGCAACGCAGAGAGCTTGGTGCGATTTTCTCATAGCAACAAACATTTATAAACCAGTGCAAAAAGTCTGGTGTAGTGCTTTTGCGGTAGTAAATATCTAAGGTGCGGTGCTTTTGAATAGTAAACATTAATGGTGCAATTCCACAGTAGTGACTATTCATAATGTGGTACCCATAATTTGGGATCTTCCACCGCACTCAAAGAAAATTGTAAGTTTTGAAATTTAAATTGCATTGATTTTGCCTCATTCTTTGCTTCATCTGAATCTTGTGCTGCCTTTCTTGAGGTTTGAGCTTTGTTTGCAAGTGTTATCCTTTAAGAAAAAACTAAAAATCAGCTCTGCATTACTCAAAGAAAAACTTGTTAGTATAAAATAAAATAATTGCCTTGCATTGAACCATAAAGTTGGCGTTAAATTTGTGCTTCTTGTAGCTATGGCATTGCTGTGATTTGATGATGCCTGCTTAGTCAAAATAATGATAGGCTATCTGCAAAGCTGTCCCAGTTTTATCTAATTGGGGAGGGGGGGGGGGGGAGGAATAAATTTTTTATAATATCGTGACCGAACCCATAATAGGCACCTACGTATCCCACTACTAATAGGAATCAGGTCAAACGTAGTTCATACAAAAGTTCAGAAAGGATTGTAAAATAGTAGCTGATAATAAAGGAGGGAAAAAGGAGAATGATATTCTCAAGTTGCAAAAATAGTAGCCACTCATAAAGGAGGAAAAAGTAGAATGATATTCTCAAGTTTCAAAATAGTAGTCACTTATAAAGGAGGGAAAAGGCGAATGATATTCTCAATTTGCAAAAATAGTAGCCACTAAAATAGTAGCCACTCATAAAGAAGAAAAAAGGAAAATGATATTCTCAAGTTGTAAAATAGTAGCCACTCATAAGGAGGGAAAAAGAGAATGATATTCTCAAGTTACAAAATAGTAGATGCTCATAAAGGAGAGAAAAGAAGAATGATATTCTCAAGTTGCAAAATGATGCCCTTGTCAGTCCTCTAGACTTGTTGTACGCTTTCTCTTCAAATGCCTTGGTGCCAATTTTAATGGATCACCCTTAACAAAAATTGTGCCCTTATTTGTGACATTACCATTACTAATTGGAGGCTCTTGCTACAACTTTATTTTGTCACTTTCAATCATAATTTGAATCTTGAATCTTAAAGCTGGACAATTTTCAGTGTCATGTCCTTGAATATTTGAATAATAAGCACAACTTTTGGATAAATCAAAGTTTAGAGATGGATACTTAGGTATGAATCCCTTTTTGGGTTGCAGAAGTCCCTTAGTTCTCAATCTCTTAAATATATTGGCCAATGGCTCATCCAGAGGAGTGAGGAGAAAGATTTCATTTTTCTTTTATGGTCACGAGCTAGATTGTGCTTGGTGAAACTGTTGTTGTGAGCTATTCTGGAAATTTTGCTGGCAAGGAGGCTGGAGATGCACATTGCAAAGGTTAGAAGAAGCATGAGGTTGCAAAAATTGATGACTTTGATGGCATTGCGATTGGTGCATAAAAGCTGATTTGTGTTTGCTTTGCAGATTTTTCGACATCTTTGATTGAAAAGTTGTATGAACAAACTTGTGTTGCTAAGTTTTCTACAATGCTTCCTTCTTGAATGCCATTTCTATCTTGTTGGCAATCCAAATCAAATCAGAGAAGTTGCATGCACAAGTTCCAAACAACTTATCATAATATAGTCCTTCTTGAATTTGAATGAAGCCTGAGATCAATTCTCCCTCGGGGAGTGACGGATGTATCTTTGAAACTTTTAACCTCCATTATGTGACATATGCTTGAAAAAACTCATGCGACATTTTCATTAATTTGAGCAAATCGTTCATGTGCAGATCGCCTCTGATATTAAACTCATATTGCTTTACAAAGTTGTGAGCCATATCTTGTGTGTCATTTGCTAAAATCTTGCTTGGTGTACCAAGTGAGTGCCAACCTTGATAAAATTTGAATGAATAGTTTCATTCGTATGGCTTCATCATGTCCAATTCTAATTAATCTGCTGCAATAGTCCCTTATGTGAGCGACGGGATATCCTTTCGCACTGAAAGTGTTAAACTTTGGAAGCTTGTACCCTTGCGGAAGCTCAACATTTGGGTGCACACACAAGTCTTCATACTTTAGACTCTGATAATTTCTTAAGCGCAACTCTTTATCAAGTGCTTTTTTCAGACTGTGGAGTTCTTTTTCCAAATTTTCATGGCGAATTGACTGGATTTCCTTTCCACGTCTAGTATATTGACAAACTGCTAGCTGGTCATGCTTATTTTCCTTGGAAGGAAGCATAATTGTGGGAGAATGGATATTTGGCATCATGGTAAGCTGAAATTTTTTGAAATTAGTAGCATATATGGATGGCATTTGCGGAGAGATTGTATAGGCAGGAGTTGGGCGAGGAGATATGGTTAAACAAATATTTTTGGTTGAGCTGGAAGCTATGGTAATGGTAGGAAGAAGGCTGAAGATATTTGGTAGATCGACCAAAATGTTTCTTCAGACCACATTCTTCTTGTCATTATCATTTTGTGCTTGCACTAAACCCATACCGGTAGTGATTGCTTCAAATTTGTCTGCCATTAGTATTGTTCTTGGTGCAAATTCGCAGTCAAAATAGTGTTCAATGCCAGGTAACCTCTAAAAAATAAAACTTTAAACACAAAATAAAGTGTTAGTGCATGCGAACTGCATATAATAATAATAATAATAATAATAATAATAATAATAATAATAATAATAATAATAATAATAATAATAATAATAATAATAATAATTTGGTAAAATAGATTATTCCATGATTAGCCTAAGTAAGAGTTCTAGACTAGAAGAGAAGATCATAGTTGCGAAAAGAATGGATCAAAAAGACTTCTTAGCTAGTAGGCTCTAACGCTTGAGATGCAATGAAAGGGAACCAAAAACTGATTTGGAGTAGTAGTTAGAAGAAAGGTTGACTCATGTCGAGCACCAAGGCTTGGATCTAACTTAATCCTTATGCTTTGCTAACTCTGACGTATCCCAAAATTTGCCCCAGTCTTGCAGACAAACCTAATGATGATGCCTCATCTTTGCGTGCAGAAATTCTTCCCCAGTTGCCTTCTCATTTTTGGGGGGAATATAAAAATATTTAATAAAGAGACCGATCCTTATGCAGGCTGCCTACGTATCCACTAAGGAAAATCAGGTCCAACGTAGTTCCAATTACATGCAAAAGGGATCTTGAAATCCTATGCTATTATGATCGAATCCCTATGTGGAATGCCTACGTATCCACCAAGGAAATCAGGTCAACCATAGTTCAGCTTACATAAAAGAAAGTTTTAAAACATACGAAGGATTGATCATTTAAGTTCACAAAAAGTACATAGTTGCTCCAAACAAGATGCTACCCAAAAACTGACTATCCTACCACATGTTTCCTATGCTTTTAAAGAAGTCCCATTATGCTCTAAATTTCATGCTCAATAAAACCATTGCTGGAGTTCTGCCCGGCTCTATTATAAGTTTTTGCAAAAGATGCAGGAAAGGATGAATTTGTTTCTTTTCCTTTTGGACCCTTAGGAAACTCTGTAGATTTCCTTTTCAATGGACCAACTCCTCTAGGGATATTGCTAGGAGACCCATATTGAAAAAATCATCAACTAGAACGCCCCAAGAAAATCATTTCCACATAGCTTGCTTTGCATACCACATCAAAGCTGGCCCTGTAAGCATCCTAACAAAAAGTCTCATCTTTAGTTCATTGTCTTGCCCAATATTTCTCACCCAATCAACATATGCCTTCAGGTGGTCTACAGGACTGCCTACCCCATCATACATTGGAATATTTCCATACTCCATCTCAAAAGGTAAAGCAAACTCATTTGTAACGAAAATTTGATTAGTCTTAACATTGAAATGCCTTCCACCATTTTTTCCACCCTTGCTATTCTCTCTCAAATTGTTGAATGTCTCTTTTGGCAAAAATGAGTGCATGTTAGAGAAAAGTTGGGCATTACAATCAAAGATGGGAAAGGCTGCAGTGCGAAGGGGTGAGTATGCTTCTAAGTTTCCAATGACTGACTTCTTAAGGTCGACAATCATTTCTTTCATGCTGTCAATATCTTGCTCCATTTGTGACACTTTTGTATCAAGCTTAGCAACTTTATCTTGGTATGATGTTGGTTCTTCACGGTCAAACTCATCTTCAACTAGGTCAATCACAGTAATTTGTTCGGCCATATCGTCCTTGAATTATCTTTGGTGCTCAACTTAAGTCAACCTTTGGAAGGGAAATGAAGCACTTGGTAAGCATAGAATAAGTATATGGAAGGCAAAGAGTGAAACATTTAGAAATGTGATTAAAAAGAATCTAATGGATCGAGTCCTATAAGGGATATAAGCTTCAGATAACAGAAAATAATTAATAAGGAAATAGAGCGCACGAAGATTAAACTTTGGTAAGACAAAGGATTGTGAGTGACTCAAAATTTAAAAATTATCGAGGACGAAGACAATTTTATCCAATAGGATTGCTCTCGACTTGAGTGCCAAAACTTAAATTTAAAATAAGTGTGGAAAGATTAATTTGAATAATCCCAAGATAGGAGTGACGCAAGCATTTTGAATGAGTGAAACTTTTGAGAAATATCAAACTTGAAATGTCGCTCTTGAACAATTTGACGGAGAGAATCAAACAAATATCGTCAAGTGCAATTTAGTAGTTTATACAAATAAATTGGACATCTACCAATATAAGAATGAATAAATGTGTGAAGGTCAACGATAAATTGAATGAATTTGAGAGCATAAGCAAGAGCTTTATGACGTAGATCGGCACTAAATAGATACTACGAAGCATGGGACTAACGGGCTAAATGTTTCGTCATTAGAAATAGAAGATTATACTCATAAAGGAGAGACTTGGAAGAACTTTAAAAGGCAAAAAATCTAAAATTTTGAATTTGACACGATTCTAGCAAAATTGACTTAGAAAAACAGATAAAATATTAGACCTAATTGCGAAGAATTATACCCATGTTAATATAGTAGAAAGAAATTTTAAAGCAAATTGTGGACACGAGTATTGAAAAACTCGAAAGAAGAATTTTAAAATAATGACGAATTAAACTCGCTAAAAAATTAACTGAAGAGAACCTTATAGAAGATCAAAAAATGAAAACAGACGAAAATATTAATTGAAATACTTAGAGTTCGGGCTAGCTTAAGATAAATTCCTAAATGGTGCTCTAGAATCATTTATGTGCGCTAAGCGTGAAAGTATTATATTATATAATTATAAAAAATAAATAAACTATGAACATGATATAAAAACATATAAAAATTGCAATAGGTAATCAAGTATAGAGATAGATAAATATGAATTTAATTCTCTTCTCTGAAATTAAAGGGAAATAAAGATGAAGTTAGTAAATATCAAGTAAAATATGTTGCAAATAAAGTTCACATAGGTCACGTAGCAGGTAAAAGACCAAATAATTTTCCAAAGCACAAGTATAAAACGTCCTAAATAAAGGTGGCTCCTTTATGCCGGAGGTAGGCCTAACGTGTATTTGAAAAAATAAATGTGCCATAATATGTCATTTCATTGCTTTCAATTAATTAAACAAATCTATCCCCAAATAAAATACAAATATGGCCTTAAGCCTACACGCAAAAATAAAAGAAAATAAAGATTTTTTTTTGGATAAAACTAACAAGAAGATATTATATAATATGTGTGCATTTCTTCATCGTGTTTGAGTTTCTTTATCCCATGACATTTTTGAGATTCATCGACCAACCAACGCTCGAGATATCTATAATTATCTGCATAACAAAACGATTAGTCGTATCCTCCCACCTAAAGTTTAATTATCTGTAAATGGTCCACATTATGAAAAAAGCATTCTTCAAATAATATGCACATATAAAAATGATGAGCGTCACTTGGAGTTGTGAATCCACTTGGACATTAGGGCAAGGTTGACTAATGAACTTAATATACCGAGCATATTAAACCTCCTAAGTTTGAATGATGCATGTTACTTAAAAGGTTTTGGCTTGGCTCTATCAGGTATACTAAGAGTTGGGTAGACACGGACTTGAATTTTCCTATATGAGAAGGCACGTGGTCCTACGACAGTAAAACTCTCTCTCACCCCACATATATGTCGATGCAAAAAAATAAAGTGATTTAAAAGAATTTTGGAAAAGTGCAATGCACAATCCGCATGTACAATGTGTGTGAGTGTCATTTGGACTAACAAATGCACTAGCTGTGTTCATGGATTTGATGAATAGGGTGTTTAAGCCATTTCTAGACGTGTTCGTGACGGTATTTATAGATGACATCCTGGTTTATTCAAAGTCACAAGAGGACCATGCTAAGCACTTACGACAAGTGTTGCAGATTCTTCGCAAGCGTAAGTTGTATGCAAAGTTCTCTAAATGCGAATTTTGGTTAAAATCCGTTGCATTCTTGGGTCACATTGTGTCAGATGAAGGAATACGGGTTGATACACAGAAGATTGAAGCGGTGAAAAATTGGCCAAGGCCTACGACGCCTATGGAAATTCGTAGCTTCCTTGGGTTGGCAGGTTATTATCGAAGGTTTGTTGAAAGTTTTTCTTCCATTGCTGCACCTTTAACAAAGCTTACACACAAGGCAGTCAAATTTCAGTGGAATGATGCATGTGAGAAAAGTTTCCAAGAGCTGAAAGATAAATTGACTTCCACACCCGTATTAGTACTTTCGGAAGGCATTGAAGGATATACAGTATATTGTGATGCTTCTGAAGTTGGCCTCGGATGTGTATTGATGCAGCACGGTAATGTAATAGCATATGCCTCACAACAGTTGCGGCCACACGAGAGAAACTATCCCACACATGATCTTGAGTTAGCAGCGGTGGTGTTTGCGTTAAAGATATAGCGTCATTATTTGTATGGAGTTCATGTTGATATCTATATTGATCACAAAAGTTTGCAATATATCTTTAAGCAGAAGGAACTCAATTTGAGGCAATGAAGGTGGCTAGAGCTCTTAAAAGACTATGACATTGATATCCTCTATCATGCAGGAAAAGCAAATGTGGTAGCGGATGCATTGAGCCGCAAGGCAATAGGAGGCACTAGTGGCCAATTGACAAAAAAGCAAGATTTAGTCAAAGATCTACATCAATTAGCCAGCTTGGGGGTTCGTCTTCTTGAATCCTCAGATGAAGGGGTTATTGTACAGAATGCGGCAGAATCCTTATTACTAGCTGAAGTGAAAGAGAAGGAGTTTGTGGATCCTATGTTAGTGCAACTAAAAGAGAATGTACAACAGAATTTAACAAAGGCCTTCGATCTTACACAAGAAGGGGTACTTCAATGCCAAGGTAGATTATGTGTACCGAATGTAGACGAGCTGAGGAAACGAATTATGACAGAGGCGCATCATTCGCGATATTCCATTCATCCGGGAGCTACCAAAATGTACCATGACTTGAAAGAAAGGTATTGGTGGGGACATATAAAGAAGAACATTGCAGCATTTGTAACTCAATTCCCAAACTGTCAACAAGTTAAAGTGGAGCATCAGAAACCTGGAGGTTAAATGCAATGTATCAATCTTCCAGTCTGGAAATGGGACATGATTAATATGGACTTCATCACAGGATTGCCTCGTACATTGCGGAAATTTGATTCCATATGGGTCATAGTTGGCAGGCTTACCAAGTCAGCGCATTTCTTACCAGTCTAGACCACCTATACAGCTGAAGATTATACAAGGTTGTATGTTAAAGAAATAGTACGATTACACGGGATTCCGATCTCCATTATATCAGACAGGGGAGATCAGTTTACTGCGCATTTCTGTAGATCTTTTCAGCAGAGTTTGGGTACACGGGTGAATTTGAGTACGGCTTTCCATCCTCAGACAGATGGACAAGCAGAACGTTCTATCCAAACACTTGAAGATATGCTACGAGCTTGTACGTTAGATTTTCAAGGCAGTTGGGATGACCATTTTCCTCTTATTGAATTTGCCTACAAAAATAGCAGTTATCATTCAAGTATCAAAATGGCACCTGATGAAGCTTCGTATGGAAGGAAATGTAGATCACCAATCGGATGGTTTGAAGCAGGTGAAACTGCTTTACTTGGGCCAGATTTTGTTCATCAAGCTATGGAAAAAGTTAAAGTGATCCAACAGCGGCTACAAACGGACCAAAGTTGGCATAAGTCATATGCTGATGTTAGAAGAAGAGGGCTCAAATTCGCCATAGGTGATTGGGTATTTTCGAAGGTGTCACAGATAAAAGGGGTAATGCGATTCGGAAAGAAAGAAAAATTGAGTCACACGTTATATAGGCCCATATGAAATTATTAGAAGATTTGGGAAAGTTGCGTATGAGTTGGCACTACCCCAAGAACTCTCCACAGTTCATCCAGTATTTCATGTTTAGATGCTTTGAAATTTCATAGGAGATCCATCTCGTTTTACTCCCATTGAAAAAATACAAGTTACGGAGGATCTTACCTATGAGGAGATACCTATTGCCATTCTGGATAGACAAGTGAAGAGGTTGAGGAATAAAGACATAGCTTTCGTAAAGGTACTTTGGAGAAATCAGCAAATAGAAGAGATCACATGGGAAGCTGAAGAAATGATGAAGTCCAAGTACCTCATTTGTTTCAAAGGGAAGAACAAGTTCACGAGTCGAGATCGGGACAATGACAAGTAAGTATTTATAAGAATTACGTATATATTTATGATGATATGAAGAATGATCCTAGACTTGCCATTGTTTAAATTGAATAATGTCACTAACATTCGAGGACGAATGTTTCTAGTGGGGGAAGAATGTAACACCCCGTATGTTTCCGAACCTAGTTAATTCCCGTAACATTCATGGAATTATTTGAACATGAGAGTGTTTGTGAATTATGCATTAATTGTTGGGCTTAAATGACTCTTGTGCTATTGGGCTCAATGGAGGCCCAAAATTAGACAAAAAGACTTGGCCCAAACATGGAAATTGACCCATTCTTCAATTGACCAAGTAAGCATAACATATATGACTAATATGTGGCTAAGAATGAGACTACATGGGACTATAAAAGGAACCAAAAATCAGATTTTTATTCATATCCATACATATGTCATTTCTAGATTTTTCTCAAACATTTCTCTCTCACACAAACCCTAAGCAACTATTCTCTTTGGCCAAGATCATCATCTTGCAAGCTTTGGTAAGTATTTATTCTCATGGTTTAATATATTATATGCTTAATGTGGTGCATAAATCATGTTGGTTATGTTGACACAGTGTTGGACAGTTCACTATGTGTAAAACTGTCTATTTTTGCAATGGGAAAAGGGTTTTGGCCTTATAAACTTAAAAATGGACTTGTGGTCTTGAATAAAATGAACTTTATGGATTCAATATTGACATGTGAGATGTTATTATATCCTTAACTTGTTTTATCCATGTACATAATGTTTGGAATTGTTATTGCAAAATTGCCCATGGACTTGGTGGTGTATTGAAGGAAAAGTGTGGTTTTGGTGATGTTCATGTGAGTTGTGAAACCATGGGTGTTTTTT
Organism: Capsicum rhomboideum; assembly: GCA_031232105.1. NCBI lineage: Eukaryota > Viridiplantae > Streptophyta > Magnoliopsida > Solanales > Solanaceae > Capsicum > Capsicum rhomboideum. Next base: position 123,568,799 of record CP124716.1, read on the forward strand.
GGCATCCAAGTGACCAAAAATATGCAAATAAAAGCTTACTTATGGCCTTGGACCATTTATTACACAAAAGGACCCAAAAGAGACCCTTTCTGGCCGATTTAGGCATCTGCCCCTGCAGACGAAGGCACCTGCGGGCGCAGATGCCAACGCAGGTGCCCCTGTACACTACCAAGGGTCACCTTCGGACGCATTTCATCCACCTGTGGGCGCAGGTGGATTCGCAGGTCAACCCAGAATGTCATTTTGTATGTTTTGTCTCTCTTTGATCCCCGAAGGCCCCCATACCCTTTTTGGATGTAATTATCAACTTATTATACCTTTTTAATAACTTTAAGGGGTCATATGGAAGAATTTTGGATTATATTAATTATGGATTGTTGTTCATATGTTGTTATGAGGCAATTTGATGGAGTAAATGTGACAGAATGATAATGAGAAAGCGTAAAGGGTGAACGTGGTGTGAAATGCTATTGGTTTATGATGTCTTGGTCAATGTGTGGAATGTTATGGTGTTGTTGGTATGATAACACAGTGTATTGTATTATAAAGGGTAAAATGACGTTATATGGCAGCCATGTAGCTCATTGTCTTCTTGTACACTTGTACGGTAACTAGTTGTTGACGTAAGCTCCGTTATGTACTTGTATTGTAGAGTGAAACATAAGGAAGGAGTTGGACTATTGTGTTCATATATAGGCTTGTGTATTCATACTTGGAAGTGAAGGTATGTACGATTACTCTTTCCGTATCCTTTTGCAGCTCGTAGTAATCACATTGACATTGTACTTGTTCCATTCCGAAATGTTCTAAGGTATCCCATTTTCGGTTATCCATTATTGTTAATCACATGTTCCTTATGCATTGATCAATTATGATTCACACGTCTCATATTCTTTGACTAATGTTCCAAAAGTTCCAATAATGTACAATTACCAATGTATCATTCTCATGGAGGTAAAGAAATGAAGTAATTTATTACTCTTCTAATGAAAGAATGAAGAAATGTATCATTGTTTGTATATTCTTAATAACATCCCAGGGGCGACATAAAAGCCTAGCATGGGTTAATATAACATCCCAGGGGTCAAAGTACCTAGCATGGGTTAATACAATATCCCAGGGGTCAAAGTACCTAGCATGGGTTAATATAACATCCCAGGGGTCAAAGTACCTAGCATGGGTTAATCACATCCCAGGGGTGATAGAAAAGCCTAGCATGGGTTAATCACATCCTAGGGGTTAAATACCTAGAATGGGTTAATCTCATCCCAGGGGCGACTTAACAGCCTAGCATGGGTAGAACGATAAGGATGAATAAAAGTAAAAGCAAAAGAAGTAAAGGACGTAATGTACAAGGTTCCACATATGCAGACCGGTGCTTTATTTGTACTGACTATTCTCTTATATTTGATTTCATGGAAGCACCTATATATCATGCAGTTTTATTTGAGCCTTATATACTCAGTACATTCGTCGTACTGACGTCCCTTGGGGGACTTACCTTACATGCTGCAGGTGCAGGTACTAGTAGACCTCCACAGTAAGTTGTGGGTCATATACTGATCTTTGGTGAGCTCCAGTTGGTTCGGGGCTTTCCGAGTCACAGTTGTACATTGGTTTTGGTTTTGTAAATGTTGTATAAAGCGGAGACTTGTCCCGACTTTAGGTTGGTTATGTATGTGCATATGTTAGAGGCTTTTGTAGACGTATGTGGGTATATAAATGTAAGAGATGTATGTCCATTTTGACTTGATGGCCCTAACGACCAAGTTTCTTATATGTATATAACACATGTTTCCATAACTTCCGCTATGAGCATCTAGTATGTATACGCGATGATGAGGTTTCTTGAATGACATGCGTATGAATAGACATGAGCAAAGATTGGTTCTCTCGGGCCTTATCGGCTTCGGGTGCCAGTCCACCTCAATGGGATTTGGGGCGTGACAAATAGTTATAATAATAATAATAAAATAATACAATAGTATTAATAGTAATTATAATGGCAAAAGTCATGAAAAATATTAGTAAAAATAAGGTATTTGATTCATTGATAAGTTAGAAGCTTAATGAAATAAACTGAAAGAAAGGAGGGTAAAAATTGGGTGTCAACAGCATACATGAGGTTTCCCACAACTGATGCATAAGGAACTGCCTTCATGTTTTCTATCTCCTCGTCTATATTAGGACATTTAGATAAAGAAATTTCATGTCTCAAAAAAAGAAATCCTTTCTTGGAATCATGCATGCTGAACCTGGTAAGAATTGTATCAATATAAAGAGCTTGAGATATGCCTAACATCCTTTTCTTGCGATCACATAAAACCTTGATCCCAAGAACGTGAGCAGCTTCTCCTAAATTCTTCATATCAAAATTATTGGATAACCATTCTTTAACTGAATTCAACAAGCCCACATTATTTCCTATGAGTAAGATATCATCTACATACAATACTAGAAACACCACTTTGTCCCCATTCCACTTTTTGTACACACAAGACTCGTCAAGACGTTGCTCAAAACCAAAGGTCTTAACTGCATTGTCAAAACAAGTGTTACATTCCCTAGAAGCTTGCTTTAATCTATAGATGGATCTCCTAAGCTTGCACAACATATGTTCTTTCTCTTTTTCAATGAAACTGTTTGGCTGCTCTCATCAAGACTTCCATTAAGGAAAGTTGTCTTGACATCCATTTTCCAAATCTCATAATCATAATGAGCAGCAATGGATAAGAGAATTATAATAGAATTAAGCATGGCTACTGGCGCCTAAAAGTTTCCTCATAATCAATCCCTACTTTCTGAGTAAACCCTTTTGTAACAAGCCTAGCTTTGTAAGTTTGCTCTTTTCCATCTACTCCTCTCTTTTTCTTATAGATCCACTTGTATCCAATAGGTTTGACTCTATCTATAGGTGATTCTACAAGATCCCAGACTTTATTAGAGTATATGAACTCCATTTTTGATTATATAGCAATAGTCCATTTATCTGCACCTTTATCCTGTTGTGCTTTATCATAATTCATGAGTTCAATGTTCAACTCTTCAGGGATTTTGTCAAAAGAAACTCCCAAGAGTGCTTATCGAGATGGTTTTCTTATCTCTCTCCCACTACAACGAGTCACTTCAGTTGTAGGGGTAGGTATAGAGGTAACTGCACTATTATGATCTTGTGGTTGAACCACATTATTTCTGGATTTTGAGTATCAATGTTATCCTCATCACTTTGCGGTGTTGGGACATCGATGACTCCTTCCTCTAGCATAATTTGTTCGGTGCTACCCTCACAACTTTGATGCAATGGATTTTCAGGAACTTGCACATGTGGAACTATATGTCTATTAACATCTCTTCCACTACTAACATGTAATGGTATGTTAACTCTGACATCTGGAGTTTGGATTTGGTTTTCATTATTGTCAGTAGATTAAGTTATTACCTCTTTGCTTAATTTCCGTAAAACTAGTTTACTTCTGGGAATGTGTTTTGTTAAAAATCCTTTTCTAGAAACTTGGCATTGGTACTTACAATGACCTTTTTTTCTTTAGGATTGTAAAACAGACCACCTTTCATTCCTTTAGGGTACCCAATAAAAACACATACTTCTTATCTTAGTTCCAACTTTTCTGCCTTTCCTTTCAGCACATGTGATGGACATCCCCAAATCTGAACATGTTTTAGACTATGTTTATGTGCAGTCCACAGTTCTATGGGTGTCACAGGTACTGACTTATAAGGAACTAAGTTCAAAATATAGTTTATAGTTTCTAGTGCATAACCCCAAAATGAAGAAGGCAAATCAGAGTAACTCATCATAGATCTAACCATTTCTAAGAGAGTCATGTTTCTTCTTCCTGCTACACCATTCTTGTAATGCCTCATAATTTCCCACGTTCCTTGTTGTGTCATTAGAGCTAAGAAAAAAAAAAGAGTTATTTGGAGTATAGAAACTTTGGGAATGTTGTTAGATTTAATTGATGGATTTTAGGAATAAAGAACGCGAGAAAAAAATATTTTTGAAGCCCAAAACAGTGTACTGCCGCATTGTCCCCGTGCCACAGAGCAAGGGGACAAAAACAATCAAATTTTGGCTCAAAAAAGTGGAGGTCCGCGATACCTCCATGTCACGGAGCTGGACCTTTGCGATATCAAGGTGTCACGGAGGCCAGCCTCCGTGATATTGAGGTGGCATGGAGATGTTGTTGTCGGCACCTCCTCTTATTTGCTTACTCATTTTTAAGGGGGTCTTTTGGTCTTCTCCTCATCCAAAACCGTCCCCTACCTTTACAAAACCTTCCCAAATCCCTAAGGCTTGATTTTTAACAACCTACACACGTTACTCTTCTCCCCAAAAGTCTCCAAGATTCAAGAACACCTAGGGTTCAAGTTTAAGGTTCTTCAATAAAAAATTTTGCTAAGTTTCTTATCAAAAGGTATGTAGAACGACCCTACTTCTATCGAATTTCGAAAGTATGTTTCTTAAACTTATATTCATGTATAAATTATGATTTCAACCTAATTTCAAGATCATGGCCCTAAATCTCCATTTATGCCTTAAATTATGAATTAAGTTAAGATAGAGTTTTGAATGTTTTCTTAAGTGGGTTTGGAGTGTGTTAATTGAATTATGAATTGCTCTTGTTCAAATGTAAGTATATGATTGTCTAAGAGAGATGATTTATGTTTTTAGGCTCTAGAGAAATCTTGAATAAAAGATATTTTTTTCTAAACCTTTACACAGATTTTGAAAGAGAATTCTTACTTGATCCTTAAATAAACTTTTGTGTTCAACTTTATTTTTGAGGGGCTAAAGAGAAGATAAGAGATGACTTATGTGACTTGCAAGTCTTGGTATGATGATACCAAATAAGAGAATGCCCCCTAAGAGTAAGAAATGATTTTTGAGAATGACTTTTGTTTAACTAGGTTAAAATATGGGCTTAAAGAGGATTAGATAGTTAACCGAGAAGGTATGAGTTTGAAAAACTCATTACCCAAAATCGTGTTTTGCCGACGCGGGGATGACGTATCCTTTATTAATGGATAGACTCATTGTGTGTTTTCCTCGTGCATTTGCATACTAGAGAATAGAGAACCTCAGTCCCTATGACAAACATGGATTAGGGGCTTAGCTGACGAGTTAAAGTCGGATTTACATAGCCCGTAGTGCATAGAGATGTCGGGGATACCATCTAGTTCAAAACTAAAGAAAAGAGTAGAGTCTATGATTTTTAACTATTCTTTGAAGTCTTCATTTATATCTCTGTGATTTGACTTCTACTATTATGACTATTTTGTATAAATCATATCTTATCATTTGGTTGTTCTATATGCCAATACATTCCATGTATTGACTGTCTCTAGGTTGCTACATCATTTCATGATGTAGGTTTGGAGGTACCTTCCCGTGGTTCTGTACAGCGTTAGGATCATCAGGACAACATTAGAGTTGGTGAGCCCTCCATCCTTCGAAAGGCGGTCTATCTTAGATATTTAGTATTTTCATATTATGGTATCATCGGGGCCTTATCCCGACTTAGACAGTTTTCTTATGTTAGAGGCTTCTTCGTGGGCTGGTCTAGTTGGATGTTATTATGTCATATTTTTTAAAGTCTTGGATTACTGTTTCATTTAAATTGAATGACTTCTTTTGGGTCTATTTTATTTCTGCAACTGAAGAATGATTATGCTATAACAAGAGGCTAAGGGATCTTCTCGGACCTTCATTAGTTTGGGATACCCATTATAGCCAGGGCCTAGTCCCGAATCACGAAAATTATGTTGTGGCATTGTAGGTGCAGACATTTGAGATGTAATTCCTTGTTCTGAAAAGTAACTAATGAACTCATTGGATAGGTATTTTCCACCATGATCAGATTGCAGTGACTTGATGTATTTTTCATGTCGTTTCTCCATTTATATCTTAAACTCTTTGAATTTCTCAAAGCACTCATACTTTTGGTGCAACAAATAAATATATCCATATTTTGAGTAATCATCAATTCAAGTCACGAAATACTCATAACCACCTCTCGCTTGAACATTCATTGGGCTACACAAATCAGAATGAATTAACTATAATTTATCATTTGCTCTATTTCCTTTTAAGGGAAAAGGTCTCTTAGTCATTTTTCCTTCTAAACAGGATTCACATGTTGGTAGTGCCTCCACTTTCAATGAACCTAAAGGTCCATCTCAAACCAACCTCAAGATCCTATCTAGATTTATATGACATAGATACAAATGCCATAAAAAAGTCTCATTAAATTTATTAGAATGTTTTCTTTTACTTGAAAGGTTAACATTATTCATTTTGATAGTTTGTTGCAGTTCAGGAGAGACATTAATAATAAAAATATCATCAATCAATGTACCAACAGAAATAAGATGTTTATTATAGCTAATAACACAACCGTTATCAGAAAAATTAACATCATAACCATCTCTCAAAACTTTAGAAACTGAAATTAAATTTTTTCTAACAGCAGGTGCATATAATGCGTCTTTTAAAATTGAAACTCTACCACTACCAAATGAAATATTAATATTTCCTAATGCTAAAGCTGGAGTTGCTGAACCATCCACTTGAAAAATTTTAACTTCACCTTTAATCAGCTTGTGCGTTTCTTGAAACCCCTGCAAAGTAGTGCAGATATGATCAGTGACTCTTGGATCTACACACCATGAAGTGGAAGAAATAGCCACTAAAAATATTTCAATGACAAGTGAAAGTGAGTTACCTGTCTTTTTTTTCTTCTTGGCAAAGAAAACTGGACAGTTTGCCTTCCAATGACCTGACAATTGTAATGAAAATACTTGTCTTTAGGCTTTTTCACACCTCCAGTTGGAGCTACAGCTGTCTTAGCATTGTGAGTCTTTTTCTTCTTCTGTCCACTTTCGATTTAGAAGTAGAACCTTTCTCAATATAGAGTGCCACAGTTGGTGCCTGTTGTTTTATGATAGTCTTTGCCTCCTGCAGCTTATTCAATAGTAACGTCAAAGATAGCCTCATCTTATTCATATTATAGTTCAGGTGAAACTGTTGAAAACTGTCTGGCAAAGATTGCAATATCATCTCAACTTGTTAGTCATTATAAATTTCAGCCCCCAAGACCTCTAGTTCATTCAGAAGATTCATCATCTTCCGAACATGGTCTCTAACAAGAGTGTCTTCAACCATTTTAGTGTTCATAAGAGCTCTCATCGCAGTTTACTTAGCTACACAACCATGATGACCAAATATTTATTTGAGACTCTCCAGAATCTCAAAAGCAGAAAGCATATTCTGATGCTGATGTTGCAGCACATTTGACACTAAAGCCATAATGTAACACCACACCATCTCATATGCTTTTTGCCATTTTTGATAAGCTAGCTTGTCATCATCGCTAGACTGGTCATCTGGTTTCAAGGGACATTCTTCATAAAGTACAAATTTATACTCTTTAATAGTTAATACAATGTCAAGATTTCTCCTCCAGTCAACATAGTTATGACCCTCAAGTTTGTTTTGACCCAAAATAGTGCTAAGGGAGTTAAAAGGAGACATATTGAATCTGAGATTGAAAAACGTTACAATAGATCAACAAAACAGTCATATAAATATTGAATAATTAAATTCAAACTCATCACATACATATATATTCATGCATCTCAAATAGTCAATCGATGGGATTGGAGAACTACTCATGCAATATATATATACATATAATGACTGATTATTCACTCCATAAACTTTTACAGACCTAACTCAGATGGAGAGTATACTGTTAGTTTAAGTCAAGTGAAAACCTAACCCTAGTTACATTAATCCAATCATATATTACTCAGTTTAGGAGAGTTAATACAGATTATCAAACTAACGATTAAATACGTAATAACCTGTATTAAATTTATCCGATATGGAGAAAGGTCTAAGCCGGCACATAAACTTAATACTTTATTACTATTTAATCTTGATAATCATGGGATGAATACTCATTACCAAATAAATTTCACTTTTATACTAAACCGATAATTCATGTGAAATATCATCTCTCAGATACATATATCCAATTACACATATAAGAGAAACAAAACAAAACACATAATGAAGAAAATTTTTGCAATATAATTGACTTTGGTCCTCTATTATTTCCAAGAATCATGGATTATTGTTGCCATCATTCACACGATCTTAATTATGGAATTTGTTTTAAACAAAATTCAATCAAAATAGCAAATCCAATCACGTGAAAAAGAAACAACACCCAATATTGAACAATATGCAATGCCTTACAGTTATAATCTTAAAGATAAGGATCTTTTAGAATTTTTATCATTAACCAAGGCATTAAAAATTCCAAGACCAAGAAGTAGACATTCAATTATGCAATTCTTTACTGCTATTCTGACGCCACATGGACAATCAAATTCAACCTCTTTTGTCCTTTATATTAAATTACTCTTTTGTCCTTTATATTAAATAATTTAAGAATTGATTAAATTTCAAAATTTCAACTACACCGTATTCTTTGTCACTGCTCTTAGCACATTATAAAACTTCGCAAGATTTTCAACTATAAAATTATGAAAATAGCGCACACTTTACAACACACAAATACGTCATGTCTAGATAATCTATAAAGATGTAAGTAAGGCTCGTGATACTAATTATTGGAAAATAGTATACAACAGAGGCATTCCAGAATTTTGCTGCTTACATGAATTATAGACAATAAACATAAATACGTAGTTCACACAAAGCGTGCTTAAAATTAATCAAGAAATACCTCTTAAAGCGTGAACAAATATCTTGAAGCAAATCCGTCTTCAGTTCTGCGGTCTTCTACAGTAATCCCAAACTCACAGCCGAACTCTCTCGGCAAGTATTGAATAGAAAACTGAATTGAATTTCTAGGTTAGGGGAATCCCTATTTATAGAGATACTTCTCCCAGTCCAAGGAGGAAAGAAAACACACGCCTATTTTCTTTTGAACAAGAAAAGGCGACGACTTCTCCTTTTTTCCTAGAAAATATAACTCCAAGTTCTAGTTTAATATGGGCATTGTAGGGACCACAGAATTAATTACTGAGACTCCTTTTAAGAAAATAATTCAAAACCTTAATTTGAATTATTCTTACCATAATAAATTACAAATTATTCTACTAAAAATTCGTAATTGCACTCCTCTATTTTTATTTCAAAATTTAATTTCCCATGTTAAGATTACAGATACTAATCAATAAATTAAATTACTGACGAATTTAATATAATGATTAATTTTCTTTAGAGCAATGCTTAACTTATTTCATATGTCGGATTCATAAATTCACCGGTCGGGTTTACACATGAAAACTTATAAGCTTCTCATAAAAGGCGTATCATCAATCTCTATACCGAGACATGGATTCCATCAACTAACTTATTATTTCACTAATATATATTATTAGCATCCAATCTATCAGGAATATTAACCCATCTTAGAATCTCACCTTTTAATAAATCAAAACGATAAATAATATATACAGATCATAATAGTTATATCAGGATTGAGAATATAAGTACGTTTAATGGTTTAGAGAATATGTTTTATCAGTCAATCTAAAACAACTATCTCTACTCAGTCCTGTTCAATACATACAAAATGCACTAGCACGAGAAGTTAGAACTATACCATTCTCGTAATCAAGATAATTTACATTTAATCTCATGCTACAATCATTCTGATGGTTTGTCCAAATTTTCATCTGCGATTGTGAACAATAATTTTAACTTATAAGGACCGATGATTTAATCTTCTGTATATAAGCTTAAACTCTATACATCAAATCATCTACTATATAAGTTGAGAACACATATATTACAAAATGATATATTTAATGTAACACTTTATTGAGTTGAATAAATAAATAAATAATTATTCAATAAATAATACTATATCAAAACACATGGTTTATAGTATATCCTAACATCTTGGACCTCACTCACGCTATCACCACTGCTTTTCACTACTGCTACAACCTTTTTTTTATTTACTGAAATACATTATATTCATTGTTTTGTGGCCACGTTTCACCGGCTGTAAGCCAAGGCAAAGTTCAATTTCTTTCGGCTCAACACATTAGATGTACAGATTCTTGTTGCTTCTGTTCGAGTTTACTTACTAGCTACATGCAAATACTGTTTATTCTGGAGATCAGTTGGATCATTCATTGTCGTTGAAGTTCTGTTTAGGGCTATTCATTTGGTTTCTGGTTTTCTATTGTTGTCGCTGCCCATCACACTACATTATATTTCTGTCGGGAAATGTCCAGGTTAGATCTTCATTTCCCTTTCCTGCTTCTTTACCAGTTTTGTGTGTGCTTTTTGTGCTCAAGTTGTGATCCATGTCCATACAAAAGTACGTTTGTCAACTTGTTTGGGACTGACGAATAGTTATTATTTTATTTCAAGCAACTTGTTGCAATTTTACGATCTGTCACTATCAAAAAAAAAAGAATCCTGTTGTAGGATCTGAATCCATTTGTTAATTGTGAGCCGTGCTTAGCAGACCTCTAATATTTGTTGGTTTCGTATGCAGCTAGGCGGCTTGAACTTTTTTTTTTTAAAAAAAAAAAAAAAAAGTTAGTTTGTTGCTATGTTGTTCTGACTCTTTAAAAATGTCAACGAGTGTATATCGGATTCGTCAAAACTAGTGTATTTTTGGAGCATCTGATACGGGTGCGGCATCAAAAGTGAAGAGTCTGCGCAACTTAAGTTTGTTTAATTAGAATTCATATTGAGTATAGAGCATTTCTCAAGCATACGCCAACTCAGAATGCTTTAAGATAAAGTAGTTGGGTAGCATGGTTACAAATATTATATTTAGAATTGCACCCTTGCTTGCATATAACTTTATTAGTTGATCTTCCTTTTTGTTTTTTCCACTTTATTAATAATATGAATAGTTAGTATTTGACCTTGGTATTGACAGTAGTATTGAGTTCTATGGTTTGCTATCTTCTCTATAAATTCCTATGACTCCTATTAATTAAATATATTTTCCTTAGTTTGTATACGTGCACCTACACTTTCATTAACATTTCACTAGCATGCTTATAATTAGGATCTAATGCACTCTTTATTACATTGGGAATTTGGTTTAAAATTGCTCCATACGTCGTGTCTTAAAATTTTGATATAGTTTCTACCTTTATCCACCTAGTTGCACTTTGCTTGTATGTTTAAACTGTCAGGGATGGGGAACGTGAGTGCTCTTTGCCTTTTGCCTATTTGGTATGAACTGGCAACATATTTGATGGAAAATACTTCACTGCTAGATGCCATGGCTATAGAAATTAGTTTAAGATGAGTTAGAAATCATGTCTATAGGTGTTAATTATATAAAAGTGTTTGATTATATATTTTTAGCATGCTCCCCACCTCATTATTTTAATTAATCAAGAGGCTTGTATGAAGACCATTATACGTAGCCACGTAGTGAGCATATAACAAACTATTCTTTCGCCTTTTACTAAAGAATGTCGTGTGCGCTGTTATTAGTGGCATACGCCAATTTTTGGAGGGGTTTTCTCTTTGAAGACCCCAACTCTTGTATAAAAAAAAAATATGAAGGCCATTATCTGTTATTTTCCAAAGTCCTTGTATTTCTTTTGTATGACGCTAATTCCGCATCTAATTAAGCAACCTACGATTTTATTTTGTCTATACCCTAATCCAAAATAGCAAGTCCAATGCCTCTTGGACATTAAGTTGGGACGGGTAGACATTTTAGGATCGTTAATTTTATCATTTTCTTTAGTAAGCTTCTAGGCTTAATAATAACATAAAAACCCAACTTAGGCAGGTAGTGGAAGATGATAGTCTGTGCTCGCTTCCAGGTCATTTCCCTCATTTATGCGTATTTCCAGCTCGTAGAGCTTTTCGATAGTTTCCCTAAGTCATTTGTGACCTGTTGGGACTAACGGTTCAGTCATTAGGCAGATCGTTTAACTTTTAGATTCGTTTCCTTATTTAGAGGTTTCAGGTAGTCGGATATGGGTCTCGGGTCTAAACTCCAGTTATACAGCCTTAGATGCCATTTCTGACCATCTCAGCGGATCCAAAATGCCAACTTTAGGCTATATGGACCCTTGGTTCGGGTCTGGAGTTTCCCAGACTTATTTTGGGCTACAGGTCGGTCATTGGCTTTGCTATGTCAACCCTTGGGGCGTGGGCCCTACTTCTTATCGGAAATACCTCTAATGGAAATTCCACCAGCGCTATTGAGTCGAGAGCATTGAAATTAGTCAGGTAGCATAGTTCGTTTGTGTGCACGGGATCTCGGATCAATCCCGTGTACATAGTCGAAAAGGCCCGAACTTAGCCATTTTTGGGCCATGGTCAAGCGTTTAAGCGACCATGGGCAAGTGCTTAAGCGGCCAAGGGTTAGATTTAGTGTATGGGTGCTTAAGCCACCCAAGGCAAGCTAAAGCGGCCACTCGATGGGGCGGTGGGCAGCGCTTAAGCGGCCACTTATGGCGCTTTAGTGCTGGGGGCTTAAGCAGCCATAAAGGTGCTTTAGCGCCACCTGCAGCCTATATATATGTTTCCACTCTTCTCTCTCATTCCAAGTGGTGGACATGGCTATATACTCCATTTCTGGACATAAAAACTCAACTTTGAGCTATTCTCTTGAGGTCTAAGCTTGGGGGTTGGCATAATTGAATCTGTGGGCTCGTTCTCGTCATTTCTACGATATGTTTTCTTGGTTTTACGGTTGTTTTTGTTTACGTTAGTGGTGTTGCTACTTTTATTGGTGCTTGAGCTATTATTTGGGCTTGGATTTAGTTATGGTAGTTGTGACTATTGGTCACGAGGTAATTTGGGACGTTGTGACGGTTTCAATTTTGATATTCCATAAGTGAACCCCACATCGATTGTTTGGTCGCTTTCTGACCTAGTGCAATATGGGTGTCGATAGTCATGTTTTGACTTATAATTTACTATGGTGAAATTGTTGCAGTGATTGGAGGCCTTTCGGAAGGAGAAGGCTCTTGTGTAGCTAATTCGTGGATATGTTTTCGATGGCATCCAGTTAGGTTTCGATCTACTGTATTCTATTAGATATTGTTAATTTTAATTATGTACTAGGTGGGGGTGTGACCTAGGCTGCTTGACTTTTCTTTTGGCCTATACTTTAAGGCCTTCACTGCAGCATGATTATTATATGAACCTTAGCCTAGACTACCTGCCCTAGCTTCGGTATATTGGTAGACCTGATTGGTCATGTACTATACGTGACCTTAGATTGGTCTTGGAGATCCCTATTATGGGAGATAGGGTAGTATCTGCTCGTGCCACTGGTATTTACCTGATTATGCTACCCTGGTAGTATGATACGCATCCTTGATGCCATACCCTGATAGTGTATACCTAGTTGTACGACATGCATCTGATAGTCTCATGTCTGGGGTTTCTGCTTACGAATATACCTTGTGCTCATGTCATATATTGTTCTATTGGGCCCATGGCCTTGGTTACGAGACCATGGATACCAGGTTAGTTCACTTACACCTTGCTGAGAAGTTGTGAGTTGGTTTATAGATATGTGGGTACTTACCTTGACTTGTGTGGATATTGGTGATGGAATGCATTGGTTACGCATATTTCGCACATGTGGTAGCCGATTAGTGACCCTACCATCAGAGGCTAAATTTGAATTCCCATTTATTGATAGATAGCCGCCTTAGGGCTAGACTTGGTCCCTTATCAGCACTTTGGGTTAGGAGTGAGGCACCTTAGACTTAGTTTGGGTAGGCTTTATCACTAGAATGAGTTGTAGAGCCTGGTAGGAGGCCTCACTGCCTTTTGTTAGGTAGATAACTTTATAGATCCATCTTTTGGATCTAGATGACACATGTATTTGGACTGGAGTATGCCTAGGCTGGTTAGAATGCCTAGTTAGTTTCATTACCCTCAGAGAGAGTTGTAGCTCAGCTTAATAGCTCGAGGTTATAGTTTTAGATACCTGGGTAGGTATATATATATACGGGTGGTTGTAGGTTTAGGACCCCTGGTTTACCACTAGTTATGTTACACCTAGGAGCTCCGGCGGGATCTTGCATTAACTTATACTGAGATTGGCCTTCATTAAGAGCACTGGTTACGATTACGTTGACTATGAATTTCGGTTTGACTCCGGCAGTGGTTCAAAATTATGATTTATCAGGCCTTTCATTATTAACCTGAGGATTCGGTTCGAGTTTGGCGGTTATTATTGCACGGTTATGGAGCAGTTGGTCTCTGAGCTACTAATATGACATATGGCTCTAGACTATGATTATGGAAGTCCTGGTTCGGGACCAGGCAGTGTATGTGGACTTCCCAAGTCCCCTGCGGACCCCTCTGTTCGAGAGCTATAGTGTCAGAAGAAGTTAGTCACTGTGGGACCCGCCTTTGCGAGCTAGGTGAGTTGGATGGGGTGTATACACTTAGTTTGCTTGGATTTGATATTGATTTCACCGACATCAACAATCAGTTCTGGTTATGGGTCTGTTCCTTGCATGTATCGCCTATCACCAATATGGTTCTCACTTATGTGTCCCACCGTGGTTTATGGGGGCCCGATTGGGTGGTTCCATTTCCTTCAGTATCCCTCTAAATTATGGGGTCCAGGTTCGGTTTTGTTTGCAGTGTGTGCCTTTCTGGCTTGCCGGAGGAGGGATGATAGCCAGTTAGGTGATGATGTGTTCGGACTGGCCGGTTAGATTCTAACTACTTGACTATGGCTTTTCAGTGATTACAGCTCCGGTGGGACCGAAACTTGTTAGTTAAAGTTGGACACCTGGGACTCGAGTATCCCTAATTTTGTACTTATGTTTAGGGTGAGCTTTAGGTATATTGAGCCTTATAGGCAGACATGAGCTTTAGGTATATTGAGCCTTATAGGCAGACATACATACCCTGTTTAGGGACCCTTCTTATGTCAGGATTAGCTCCCCTAGTTGGTCACAATTCTCAATATACTGGGCCCACTGCCTTTAGTTAGCCCAGCCCAACATAGTTATATTTACACTATATGACCAGCTGTCCCCGTGGTGGGGTGTGTGTGTATATATATATCCATATTTATACACTTCTTCCTTCCTACTACTACTACATATCATTTGTATACCCTTCTTTCATATATTTGTTGTTTGTCTTATGTCTTCTTCTTCATTACACCACGGTATAAGGACTAGCCTTTTGTTGGTATAGCCTGGTCTCAAGATACCTGTAGGGTGATAGTATATGTTAGCTACTCTTAGTTTGGCTTACAATCCTAGCATTGTGATATCTCATGTGAATAGATAGTTACCTGCACTACTTACACCTGTTTTACATGTGATCAATATTTACATTATCTTTGGAGCTCAGTCGGTCGATGCCTACTGAGTACCTCGTGTAGTTACTCATACTACACTTCTGCGCCCTACAGTTCTTAGTACGAGTTATCACTGCTGATTTGTGCATCTTGCAGAGCAATCATAGACCGGAGACCTGAGGTAAGCTTCAGACGTTCGGAGTGTACCTGATCTCCCTCTTTTGTTGGACTGATCCTTATATTATATCTCGGAGATGGTTCTACATATACTTACATTATGTTTATCTTATACTCTTGGTTATTAGTGGCTCTTGTACTAGCATCACCAATCTTGGGGTATTCTGTTGTATTTCTTTAGACTCTCTTCTTCTTGCATTTGATCTTATCTTCGATTCTTATGGTTAGTCCACTACTAGCCATTCTGGACTATGGGTTGGCTTACCTACTGGTGGATTAGGGTAGGCGCCATCATGACATGAGAAGTTGGGTCGTGACAGTTTGGTATCTGAGCATAGGTTTTGGGTGTAGTTGGTACAAGTGCAAGTGCCTAGTAGAGTTCCGTGGATCGGTACGATGACGTCTATAGCCTCTCTGTCGGAGGCTATTGGGAATTCCTAGGAAAGTATGGATTCTTGATTCTCTATCGTGTGACTTGATTTTTCCAGCTCCTAGATATCTCCTTGATTCTACTCTTCCTTAGATGAACAGTGTGAGGTCGCCGATAGACGCTGACGGGACTTCTACTCACGTTGCCAGAGTTTCAGCTCAGAGTCATACCAGGGAGATAAATTTTATGAGGATCTTCAGCATCAACCCGAGCATTTGGTGCTTGCTCAGACTTCGATAGAGCTTGTGACTGCTTCAATATCTCAGGATTCTGTGTTGGGTATTCTGAGTCTGTTTGTGGATATTTCTTAGCCGGAGGTGGTGCCCGGTGTGTTGAGTAGTTTTTAGGACAAAGTTGGGTTTGTTGGTGTTCAGCAGGATTCTCCATCAGTTGTTGAGTATGAGATTGGGTTTTTGGATTGGGCCAGCTGTACCTCTATGTTGTTTCCTAAAGCACGAGATGGTGTGTGGTTTTATCAGAGGATTGACTTTATTGCTCTGCATGGTGTTGGGGTATTTGATAGTAGCTGAGGTTTTTTTTTGCCTCAGGTTGTGGAGCATGCAAGGGTTATAGAGAGGATTTGTCTTGAGAAGTACAAAGGTAGCAGTAGTAGACCGCGTCCATAATACAGTGGTAGTGGTGTCCCTTCTGGAGATAGGGATTCTTTTTACAAAGGTCAGCATTGTCCGTAGTCTATTAGGTCAACTCAGGTAGTGTCTCTGAGTGTAGGTGGCTCTCGAAGAGTTCATGGTGGTTATAGTGGACAGAGTTCAGGTCAGTCATTACGGGGTATTCGATCTATGTCTTAGGCCATGGCGGCCATTTTGGATTAACAGGTATAGTGCAGCAGAGAGTTCCAGGAGCATTTTATACTTGTGGTAAGGTTGGTAATTGGTCCAAAGAGTGTCCTCAATGCGGGATTGTTGAATAGTCGGCGCAGCCATATCAGTCTCTCAGGGGTACGATACATTCAGATAGTGGTGGTATGCCTAGTGTGTCAGTTGGTCATTTAGAGACTCAGTTTGAGAGTAGACGCACTCAAATTCATATTTCTTCAGACAAGTCAGATGCTATGTCTTTGTATTTCACCATTTTAGGTGCATGTTGATTTCTATTTTCTAGTTTCTATTTGAGTAGGTGATTATATGCTTTGAGCTAACTATATGATCTTTTGTATGCTTGAGTGGTTACGTGGCCTGGTAGTGTTGTATTTATTATGTGCCCTTGGTGTAGGTTCTTATGTATTTGGCTTTCCTCATAGTTGATCTCTTTTATTAGTGGATTGGATAAATCAGTACGGTATGTTTCTTGGGGATGGTATAGCACCTTATATTATGGTTAGTCTTGATATTTCCCTGGCATTGGGCACATTTTACCTTTATGCCACTGGTACCTCATGTTGTTGTAGTATTGACATTGTCCTAACCTATGATAAGCCTATGTGTAACCTATAGTTGATTAGTGATATCTAGTCTGTCTCTCTTTTCTTATGATTCTCGTTTCGACGATTATCTTCGATAGCTCGCCTCTTGTGTTGTCAGTTAGAGGTTATCCTTTGGGTTAGTTTGAGTTACTTATGGGTAGTTGTTGGTACTGGTGTTAGTGTCGAGTTAAGTACCCTGTCCCCTTTCTATGGCACGGGTTATGGTTAGTTGAGTTGGGAGTGGCTAGACGAGTGGATTCTGGGGTTTCTTGTTTGCTGTCTATCCAACCTGGTATATTCTCTGGAGTATCCCTGTTTAGGGGCTTATGTGGTGTAGCAGATGTTCGCGACTTGTGCAGATGCACTCTGGGAGTGAGTAGTTGTTGTTACGGATTATGGGTATTAATGGAGCCAGATTTAGGCTAAGATGACACTTTCTGAGTTATTGGGAATTTGGACACCATTGCTATGCTTTGCAGCCACGGTGGGATCTTGGTTTCATCTCGATGGTTTATGTCTACAGCAGATGTGGTTGTTTCTTCTATCCTCAGGTGTGAATTCTCTCTCAGACAGGATTTTCCTCTATAGGACTACGTTCGTCGGTTACGCGTCAGTTTCATCTCTTGCAGGAAGTGTTAGATATATGTTAACCACCACAGGTGAGTATGAGGCAGTTGTTGGGTTTTAGTACAACATTATTGCCTTCAGCGCAGCTAGTTGGAACGCAGTACTGATTTCTACGACTTTAAAACTTGATTTTCAGCCCTTGGTATAGTATGGATAGCTAGATAGAACATAGTGGGCTTGCTCGTGTGGTTTCCATACTGTATTTTTAGTATATCAACTCCAATTTTTCGAGGGTCATATGATGTGATTATGTGGGCCAAACCCAGACCCAGATGATACTCGATGCAGTTCATTATAGGCAGTTTCAGAGATTAGACTTGAAGTTTGGAGTTAGTGTCATAACTCATACCTTAATTTGTCCCTCATTTGGTTGGGTTTTTATTTGGATTATGTAGGTATTGATGTGACATTAAAGTTCTATGTTGATGATCTGCATTTCTCGATGGGGCCGGTTGTGGCTGGAGGTTGATTGGCTGCCAGTTATGGGTTTCTAGTTTGACGGAGTGTGAAAAATAAAGGAATACCTACAGGAAGATCCCTTATAGGCGTTAGTTTGTGCTAGAGGCATGATTATTGTATGAACCTTAGCCTAGACTACCCACCTTAGCTTCGGTATATTGGTAGACTTGATTGGTCGTGTATTATATGTGACCTTAGATTGGTCTTGGAGAGCCTTATTATGGGAGCTAGGGCAGTATCTGCCCGTTCCACTGGTATTTACCTGATTATGCTCCCCTGGTAGTATGATACGCATCCTTGATGCCATACCCTGATAGTGTGTACCTGGTTGTATGATATGCATCTGATTGGTCTCATGTCGGGGTTCCTGTTTACGGATATAGCTTGTGATTATGTCATATATTGTTCTATTGGGCCCAAGGCCTTGTTTACGAGACCATGGATACCAAGTTAGTTCCCTTACACCTTGCTGAGGAGTTGTGAGTCGGTCTATGGATATGTGGGTGCTTACCTTGACTTGTGTGGATACTGGTGATGGCATGCATTGGTTAGCCGTAGTTCGCGCATGTAGTAGCTGATTAGTGACCCTACCATCGGAGGCTAGGTTTGAATTCAAATTTTTTGATAGATAGCCGCCTTAGGGCTAGACTTGGTCCCTTATCAGCAATTTGGGTCAGGAGTGAGGCACCTTAGCCTAAGTTTGGGTACGCTTTATCGCTAGAATGAGTTGTAGGGCCCGGTAGGAGGCCCCGCTGCCTTTTTTTAGGTAGATATCTTTATGCGGTCGTCTCTCGAATCTAGATGACACATGTATATTGGTAGGTGTTACCCCAGACCTGAGTATGCCTAGGCTGGTTAGAATGACTAGTTAGTTTTATAACCATCAGAGAGAGTTATAGCGCATCTTAATAGCTCGAGGCTATAGTCTTACATACTTGGGTAGGTATATATACACGGGTGGTTGTGGGTTTAGGTCCCCTGGTTTACCACTAGTTATGTTACACTTAGGAGCTCTGGTGGTTTCTAGCATTGACTTATACTGAGATTGACCTCCGTTAAAAATGCTGGTTACGGTTACGTTGACTATGAGTTTTGGTTCGAGTCTGGCAGTGGTTCATAGCTATGATTTATCAGGGCCTTTTTTTATTACCCTGAGGATCTGGTTTGAGTCCGGTGGTTATTATTACATGGTTATAGAGTTGTTGGTCTCCAAGTTACTAATATGGCATATGGCTCTGGACTATGATTATGAAAGTCCTGGTTCGAGATCAGGTAGTGTATGAGGACTTTTCGAGTCCTCTGCGGGCCCCTCTATCCGAGAGCTGTAGTGGCGAAAGAGGTTGATCGCCGTTGGACCCGCCTTTGTGAGCTAGGTAAGCTGGAGGGGGTGTATACACTTGGTTTGCTTGGACTTGTTATTGATTTCACTCGACATCAGCAATCAGTTCTGGTTATGGTTTTGTTCCTTGCATGCATCACCTATCACCAGTATAGTTCTCACTTGTGTGTCCCACTGTGGTTTATGGGGGCCCGGTTGGGTGGTTCCATATGCTTCAATGTCCCTCCATATTATGGGGTCTAGGTCTGGTTTTGTTTGCAGTGTGTGCTTTTCTGGCTTGCCATAGAAGGGATGATAGCTAGTTAGGTGATGATGTGTCTAGACTGGCTGGTTAGATTTTGACTACTTGACTATGGCTTTTCATTGATTATAGCTCCGGTGGGACCGACACTTGTCAGTTATCGTTGGACACTTGGGGCCTCGAGTATCCCTGATTATGTACTTACGTTTAGGGTGAGCTTCAGGTATATTGAGCTTTATAGGTAGACATACATACCCTATTTAGGGACCCTTCTT
The DNA here is from genome assembly GCA_031232105.1 of Capsicum rhomboideum. Classification (NCBI taxonomy): domain Eukaryota; kingdom Viridiplantae; phylum Streptophyta; class Magnoliopsida; order Solanales; family Solanaceae; genus Capsicum; species Capsicum rhomboideum. The sequence continues at coordinate 123,589,096 of CP124716.1, forward strand.
ATGTCAGGATTCGCTCCCCTGGTTGGTCAAGATTCTCGATATACTGGGCATGCTGCCTTTAGTTAGCTCGGCCCATCATAGTTATATTTACACTATACGACCAGTTGTCCCTGTGGTGGTGTTTATATATATATCTCCATACTTGTACACTTCTTTCTTCCTATTACTACTACATATCATTTGTATACCCTTCTTTCATATATACGTTGTCTGTCCCATGTCTTCTTCTTCATTACACCACGGTACGAGGACTAGCCTTTTGTTGGTATAGCCTAGTCTCAAGATACCTGAAGGGTGATAGTTGATGTTAGCTACCCTTAGCTTGGCTTACAGTCCTAGCATTGTGATATCTCCTGTTATAGATAGTTACATGCACTGCTTACACCTGTTTTACTTGTGATTCATATTTCCATTGTCTTTGGAGCTCAGTCGGTCGATGCCTACTAAGTACCTCATGTTGGTACTCATACTACTCTTCTGCACCTTGCAGTTCTTAGTACGAGTTATCACTGCTGATTTGTGCATCTTGCGGAGCAATCATGGACCAGAGACTTGAGGTGAGCTTCAGATGTTCGAAGTGTACCTGATCTCCCTCTTTTGCTGGACTGATCTTTACATTGTATCTCAAAGACGGTTCTACATATACTTACATTATGTTTATCTTATACTCTAGGTTATTAGTGCCTCTTGTACTTGCATCACCAGTCTTGGGGTATTCTGTTGTATTTCTGTGGACTCTCTTCTGTTTGCACATGATCTTATTTTTGGTTCGTCATATTAGTCCGCTACTAGTTGTTCAAGACTATGGGTTTGTGTGCCTACTAGTGGGTTAGAGTAGGAGCCATCATGACCTGAGAAATTAGGTCGTGACATATGAGCAATCCTAAAGCGGGTTGTGAAGTATTATTTTAGTTGCACGGGGTGATCGCGTTAGGATAAAAATAACCTCCCCCCTCAACTATTTTTCCTCCTACGTAGGGAGTGATCTAGATGATAAACTTATAGCTCGATAGTCATTGCACTCTGACTAAGAAGTTTTTTCTAAGATTTCACACGAGGTTGAGCGATTACTCTCTAACATACCGGATCTACAGTTATAGGCTTTGCTTGTCATGTTTGTTTGGGGTAGTCTAGGTTCAATTTTATTATTTTGTAATTCCTCTCTTTCTATCATTGTGTCAATACTATCTTCTTGCTTATCTGAATTTACTGATTTGTATATTTATATTGTTCTCATCACCTAGATTAATATTAATTAATTAATGAGTATGTTTAGCATATTTATTTATTTTCATCACTTAGTTAACATTAGATAATCATTAATATGTTCTCATCAAATATTAATTATTAATATTTGTGCATCTTGTGGAGCAATCATGGATCGGAGACCTGAGGTGAGCTTCAGACATTCAGAGTGTACCTGATCTCCCTCTTTTGCTGAAATAATCTTTACATTGTATCTCAAAGACGTTCTACATATACTTACATTATGTTTATCTTATACTCTTGGTTATTAGTGCCTCTTGTACTGGCATCACCAGTCTTGGGGTATTCTGTTGTATTTCTTTGGACTCTCTTCTGTTTGCACGTGATCTTATTTTCAATTCTTCATATTAGTCCGCCACTAGCCATTCCAGACTATGGGTTTGCATGTCTACAGGTGGGTTAGAGTAGGAGCCATCTTGACCTGAGAAATTAGGTCGTGACATATGAGCAATCCTAAAGCGGGTTGTGAAGTATTATTTTAGTTGCACGGGGTGATCGCGTTAGGATAAAAATAACCTCCCCCCTCAACTATTTTTCCTCCTACGTAGGGAGTGGTCTAGATGATACACTTATAGCTCGATAGTCATTGCACTTTGACTAAGAAGTTTTTCCTAAGAGTTCACACGAGGTTGAGCAATTACTCCCTAACGTACCGGATCTACAGTTATAGGCTTTGCTTGCCATGTTTGTTTGGGGTAGTCTAGGTTCAATTTTATTATTTTGTAATTCCTCTCTTTCTATCATTGTGTCAATACTATCTTCTTGCTAATCTGAATTTACTGATTTGTATATTTATATTGTTCTCATCACCTAGATTAATATTAATTAATTAATGAGTATGTTTAGCATATTTATTTATTTTCATCACTTAGTTAACATTAGATTAATAAAATCGTTAGACCTTTTGTTTATCACCTAAATCCCCCACATAATATATAAATTCGGTCGAGATCCATATTTGTGGACCTCGAAAGGTACTTAACACCTTCCTTATGAGGTAACTTGAACCCTTACCCGAATTTCTAGTGACGTAGGCTAATAAATAAATGTTCATTATTAGTTTAGAATGGTTCCCTAACACACCTTAATTCGTCAGGTGGCGACTTCTCTTTTAAACTTCCTGAAAGAGTTGTCACATCAAATCCCATCTTTCGCGAGAAAAATGAAGTGCGACAATTGTGTAAATTCGATTTAAAATAGGTCGTATAAGGACTTGAGCCTTATGAAAAAATCTTTTTGGTTTGATTTTGTGCTGGACTTTTGGATTTCTCTGTGTTTTTTTGAGCTGTAGTACTGTGTCACCTTGATAATAAAATTAGCTAGTTAGGGTTTGGAGATTTGTGGTTCACGATGGTGAGATGTTAGTTGTATAGCCAAGTGGACTTTTATCTATATAGGACTGACCAGGTGATACTTCGTCAGAGTGAAGGGTATTTATGAGCCAATATTTGGACGGGAGGGGTATTTTTGAGACAAAAAAAAAATGGAGGATATTTTTTCAAAAGTTCGGGGTTAGTTTTCGCCCTTTTCGGTTTAAAAGATCTCATATTGTGAGGATAAGTGAGGCTGGTTTTTGGTTTCTCTTGTTACTTTTGCTACTACCTGTTTAGTTCCCTTAACGAAGCATTCAATATTTTGTGTGCTAGTTCTGTAATTTTAAGTCCTGCATTGGTTAAGTAATTGGGAGATTTGAATGCTTTAAGCATTCTATGGGAAGCATTCAGGTATGTTTCCAAACCTAATCGTGGAATATTATAGTTTTAGAATCTGGGTTTCACTTAAGTGGTTTCAAAATGGGACTGATCATACTTGTTTTGATTTCATGCAACGTGTTAGATGGCGCATGTGAGAATCCGTTAGTTTGGTATATACTCCTTTCTGCTCATAACTTGCTTTCAATAATTACTTTGTTAAATATATAAGCACGACTTTATGATTTTGTAATATCTTATTTTTAAATACTTATCTCATTTAGAATTTGCCTGTACTTCTTTGAATTCTATCTGCTAAGCATGATGTGTTCACAATGAATATGTTTGTTTGAGCAAATATAGAAAGATTCTAATGCATTCCATACCCTTGACACGAGCACTGCCTGAGACCTTTGAAGTTCTCCTGATCTTGACGTGTCAAGGGTTGGTTATGGCATGCTATAAATCTTTTGGATTTTGTTGGTGTGTTTTTGTGCATTTTGGTGTTTAATAGGTTCCTTACCAGAGTGTTTTGGGTGGAACTGATTGAAGAGTTGCCTGGGAATAGAAAGGGCGGATATTCAAAAGTTAAAGGTAGGGGTGTGCATCGGTCGGTTCGGTTCGGTTTTATGTATTATCGGTTTGATTTATCGATTTTCAATTTTTAAATATGCTAAACCAATAACCAAACCAATAAAATATTTTTTATCAGTTTTTGGTCCTTAACGATTTGGTTTTCGATTTAATCGATAAGAATATGCTCATAAAACAAATATCAATTTGGCACAATGATTTTCAATGTGGTGTAACAGTAGCAGTTAACATGACATCAATAAGAATGCTCACAAAATAAAAACAGTAGCAGCTAACATGACATATGACTTGCAGTGCCAAATTTCATAAAATAAGAAGTCCACCATCCTATCCACAAACTACGTAACAATTAGACTTAGTGATAAATGTCAAATATGCCTTAAACATCCTCTTCATATTATAAAATGAAGCATCACATATGCCTTGAAGTGTCAAATTTCACAATGAAGAACTATTATCCCTCGTAAGTCGCAAACCTTCGCCGTCAGTTTACCAGAGAGGAAATTGAAAAGGTTTAACTTTATCGAGTTATAGGTTTTCAGATTTTGGATAAATTTGTAGAAATTAAAGAGAAATATATAATAAGTAATATATATATATGTATGTATGTATTCTTATTATCGGGGTAAAGTACTAATTTAGTATATTCTTATTGGGTTATCGATTTACCCAATAACCCAATAAGAAAAACCAAAACCGAACCAATAACCCAGTAAATTTTTTTACAAAACCATTAAAAAATTGTTAACCCAATAATCCAATAACAATAAACCAATAGCATTTTTATCGATTCGATTTCTTGGTCGGTTTGATATTTGCACAACCCTAGTTAAAGGCTCCTATAATAGTTTGGTAGTATTTCCATATCATCACTTGCTCGTTTGGTTTGTAAAATAATGTATAGAAACGATGTTGTAATAATACATAAGGGGCTGCTCTGGGGTTTGGGAAATTATGTGCAATGTGTCTGCTTTCTAATTTTTAATTTTCATTTTCTTACTCCTCTATTTTTGTTTAACTCAATTTTTATTTCATTGTCAAAACTCATTGTTTGGTACCGTTTTCACAATTTGGACCAAACAGGGCACCATTCTACTACTACTTATGAATATCCATATTTATTAGTCTATATCATCAAAAATACGAATAAGGATTCAAATTACCTCAAAAGAAAGGTGTTAGACACCTTTCGAAGTCCATAATGTAGGTCTTGACCAAATTCATTATTATATGGGGAATTTATGTGATAAAGCAAAAGGTCTAACAATTTTATTAATCTAATATTAACTAAATGACTAGATATAACTAACTGATCAAATTTTATCTAATTAACATGAACCTAAGTGATAAGTGAATGGGGATGCTTCAACATATATTGGTTTTAGGCTTATGATTGCTTGGAGTTTGATTATAGGATATATTTGTAGGTGGTATATTATGGGGATTTTGTGGAGCTGGATGGGTGGTGTGCTTTGGTGGCTGAGGATGTTGATTATTTTTAGGAGATGTATATATAGGATTCGAATGGTTATGGGGTTGTGATGTTGGTAAATGATGAGTTGGGAAGGTGTTTTAGGCATTGGTATCAACATTTCCATCAACTTGTGGTTTGAGATAGGTATTCAAAGTAAGGGAAAGATTAGCTAAGTTACAAATTTGTGACAATTTCCCTTGTAGTTCAACTATTCTTTGTTTCATTCTCAGAATCAATTCATTAAGCCCTATAGCATGCTCCCTCTCTACATTTTCCTTCTAAATACTAGTAACCAATCTTATCGACGGTGCTACGATTGTCTTCCATTTTTTTTTTTACTTCTACGACCCAGAATTCCTAGAAGAGAAGGATGAACCCCTTTTGATCTTGTGTTGTATGCCATAATGCACAAATCAACCTTTGAAGAAGGGAAAAACAAAAAATAATCAAAAGAAATTAGTGGAGTGACACATAATGTTAGTAGAAACACATTTGTTCATAAGAAATAAACTATCTAAATGCAAGGAGGCTCGTTGAGTCAAAGGTAGGACTAAGACGATAAGTATATGATTCGTGATAATTAATCCAAGCAACATTTGACATATTCGGAGATTAGAGTTAGATAACAAAGAAATTGAACTATTTTATTGAATCAATAATTTATAACCACTAAAATCTCTTGAAAAGTTATTAAGACAGAAATGAAAAAACTAAGAAAAATGGGATAACAAAGGGGAATAAGCCTAGTCTTCAAATGCTTCAATAGTTGTGATTCAGGGAGCTTGGAACAATTTGCACCAACATCTCTAGGAAATAACATAGTGATGAATCAACACATTTCGAACCAAGAGAGTCTATTCCATATCTTCAAACCCATGAATTTGTCCTTACCTGTTAAGGCCTACGTCTTCAGCATCCTCTCGAAGCCATACATAATAGTCTGAAGTTGAATAGGCTTGCTCATCCTACACATTGATGGTCAGCAATTCATTCCATCGTTGAAGCACCTCTTTGACCTTAGGACTCTCTTGGATTGGCCCAAACTCAATATTTAGTTCACCCATATGTGACCGCAATGGTATGACCTGATTTCTCCTAAATTGGCGAAACACTCGTATTGGGTCATATGGTTGGATACCCTTTAGGCCAATGAGCTCAATGTAATAGAGCCCGTATCCTCTTATAACAATAGTTGACGCAGGCAACCATGAATACTTCCATTAAATTTGATAACCTAAAAGCGACCTCATATAGACATACTAATCTTCCGCTCCTATAGGGGAACTAAATCTAGCCATTCTCCAAGGATGAGTATTAATCCTGTTACCCACCCCATCAAGAATGTTCACCATGTTGGTCTGCTTATAAAAATTCTCCACAACCCATAATAGGAATAGGAAGTTGCATCCTTCAAAAAATCTTCCCCCTAGCACATTTAGATAAGTCCTTCACTATCTCTGCTACGATCATTGGCATCAATGTTACCTCAATGTTACCAACTCTTTGAGTTATAGTACAAATCACATAGCTAAGACATGTGAAAATTTTCCCATGCTCTCTAGGGAATACCAAGGTACCTAACAGTGTAATAGCAAAAGCATCCAACCGCTTCTTTTTCCACTTTTCATCTGAGCAAAAGAACTCCCTCTGAAATATTGCGTGACGGCCTTTGTGACCAAAGCATTCATACAAAAAATCTAGAGAGACCCATTTAAAATCCACCTATTTAGTAAGAAAACTCTGAGTTTGACGTTGTATGTCACCTTCTAATAGGTCTCTCTGGATTTTGAATGGGTCTCTCTGAATTTTTTGTATGAACTCTTTGATCACAAGGCGGTCACATAATATGACAAAAGGGGTTCTCTTGCTCAGTCGAAAAGTGGAAAAAAAAGTGGTTGGATGCTTTTGCTATTGCCCTATTAGATACCTTGATATTCCCTAGAGAGCATGGGAAAATTGACATGTATCTCAGTTCTATGATTTGTACTATAGCTCGAAGAGTTGGTAACATTGAGTTTACATTGGTGCCAATAATAGTGGCAAAGATAATGAGGGTTTTATCCAAATATGCTAGGGGGAAAAGGTTTTTCGAAGAATGCAAATTCCTAGTCCAGTTACGGGCTGTGGAGCATTTTTATAAGTGGTCCAACATGGTGGACATTCTTGATAGGGTGGGTGACATGATTGATACTCATCCTCGAAAAATGGCTAGATTTAGTTCCCATGTAGGAGCGGAAGATTGGTATGTCTACATGAGGGTGCTTTCAGGTTATCAAATTCAATGGAAGTATCCATGGTTGTCTGTGCCAACTATTGTTATTAGAGTCCGTGAGCTCTATTACATTAAACTTATTGGCCTAAAGGGTATCCAACCATATGTCCTAATATGAGTGTTTTACCAATTTGGGAGGAATTAGGTCATACAATTGCGGTCACATATAGGTGACTCTGACATTGAGTTTGGGCCAATCCAAGAGAGTCCTAAGGCCAAAGAGGTACTTCAATGATGGGACGGATTATTGACCATCAATGTGTAAGACGAGCAAGCCTATTACATTTCAATGATGGGATGGATTATTGACCTTCTAGGATATATGCTTGTTTGAAGTTGACTCTAGTTTAAACTTAGCTCGAAACTCAATCGGTAAGAAAACTTCCAACTTAACTTTGTGATAGGGGTATTGTATGACTTAGTACATGTCCAATGCACTTCCATACTAAAGCATTGATCCTATAACTTATAGTGGAAGAGGTTATTATGCTTTTTCTGTAGATATTTTTAGTAATGACGGAATGGGTCGTTACAGATCAAATGATGTTTAACAACTTAGAATTGCAGCCCCGTTTTATGTATCACAAGGGTCATAGCCACACTTTATGTATTACAAGGGTCATATAGTTACTTTATGTATTACAAGGGTTGTTTGCCCCCAATTTAGAGAATCAATAAATGCCATGCATTCCTTTCTCTCATGCCTTTGCTACAAACAAGTCTTTGGATTTAACTCCAAAGTTTTACTAAAGCTGAATGATGAAGTCTTTGGCTCAAATTGTAAACGCTACCACTATGAGGATGTAATCTGTGAACTCAAATAGTAAAAACTGTTGCAATGAGATGAATTCTCTAAACTCAAATTGTAAAAGCTACCGCCATAGCGATGCAATCTCTGGACTCAAATTGTTAAGATTCTTAAAAGAGTGTTGTGTCTATAAGTGGGGTCGAGAAGTCCTCCCCACAGTTACCAAACAAAATAAATGGCCCTTTTTACCAAATTATTATTCCCAATTTATTACTTGTGAATTGGACACACATTTCCCGTAATTCAATAAAGATTATAGTTTATGAAAAAGGATCATGGTGGCAAATCCTTATGGCTAAAGTGTGATCTATAATCGGACGCATGATACTCGATCATCTAATAAAGAACATAATTATTAAAGAAGAAATTACCTAATACCACAATTTAACTTATCTAAACTACTTAATATCCCTACCCTTTTAATTAATTACTTAAATCCTTATTTTACATTCTCTCTCTAAAACCATTGGATGCATCACTAAATTAAACCTATACCCAAACTCCCTTTTTTCTCGGCTGAAGATCTGCGACCCTCCCCCTCCCCCCCCCCCCCCCTTTCATCTTTTGTTTCTCTATTAAAGGAGAATTTTGCGATACAATAACAACAATCAACAAAACAACTCGACAATATATTTCCCCCCTAACTTCATCTTCAATTTCTCACTTTCAAGGTTCAGACACTTCTTTCAAATCTCCATTTAAGTTTCTTCTTATTTTTTTGGAGTTTTTTTTTCTCAACATTGTTTTTAATAAATTGATTTATTCGAAATTGTGAGCCAATATCTGTTAGATTTTTTTTTCTTAACTCAAATTTATGTTTTTCAATGGATCGTGATTCATAACCATCTGTTAAATCAAAGAAAAAATGGTGTTCTGCTTATTCGAAAGGGAAAGGTGGTCCTTCAAAACACAAAGTTGTTGAAAAAACTAAAATAGACACTCCAAAAGGTATTTTACATATGTATCAGATTAAAAAATTCGTCAGATATATAATTTTTTACTATTGAGATACATAAATGACATTATTTTCATGCATGAGACATAATTTTAATTATGCATCTCTCTTTAGTCTAATTACTGTATTCTGTATGTCGACCAAATAGATTAAAAATGGATGTATCTCCGTAATAAATTTTGATGTTGAGATACATAATTAACATCATTTTCATGCATGAGACATAATTTTATATATGTATCTCTCTTTAATATTGAACAAAATTATGTATCTCCACCTAATAACTTCAAAAAATGGATGTATCTCAATCAATATGACTAATAACCAAGTTGATTACTAACCGCTCTAATTTTTTTATGTATGTCAATGCAAGGTATGCATTACGTTGTCAAACAAGTCCCACCACATCCATTATGGTTGACAATTTTTGCAAGGCTAAAATTCTAGAAAATTTTAAACAGCTGCAACAAAAAGATAAGAGAGGACAAACTTATTTCTATAAGAAGAATGACGTTCCTTGTGTTTTGAATACCAAAATTTTAACTAGTTATGTTTTTCTAGGGATTTTGAAATCACATTACAACTGATGTGCGTGATTTGCTCATCAATTAAGAAGATTTCCATTTTGTTCCCCTTTTAACGCACATTAACTTCATTTTTGGATGTATCTGTTAGGATGTATCGGGTGTCAAATTATGTATCCAAAAAATAAAATCAGGAATTATACACAATATTGTTAAAAGTAGGGATAAGGAGTAATTAGGGGTAAACTTGTTTGGATTTATGTAAGTTTTACATTATTAAAATAGATCATGGCGGCTTATCCTTATTCTCTTAAAAAAATCCAATCCCAGTTATTTAATAAAGAATATAGGTCTGCATAGGATCGAGGCGGCTGGCCCTTAACAAAGTATTTCCGACTTTCCTTGACCGCAGGGATAGTCATGACCCCAAAAGACCCAGGTTAAGCTGCTATCTAAGATTATAAACAAGAAGTTACCGCACGAGTAACCAAGACCAAAAAAGGCAAACCAAGAGTTAGGGATGTTCATTAGTCGGTTCAATCAAGTTTTATATATTATCAGTTTCTGATTTATGAACACCCTAAATCAATAATATATTTGTTATCAATTTTTTGATTAATAAATTTCGGTCCTTAACAATTCAGCTTTCAGTTTAATCAATAAGAAAATTCTCCTCTATTTTTTATTTTTTTTGCTTTCTCTTATTTTTATTTGTTCATATATACATTTTCTTAATGCATAAAAATCTTCACGAATTACAAGTAAAAGTAAATAAATTATTGTTAAAATAAATTTGTTTTCTTTTTAGTTAAGTAGCTAACTTAGCTTGATGCAAAGTTACTGTAGCAATCCCTCAAAAAGATATAAAAAAAAAAGGTCATTTTATAGTTCACGTTAATGGGTAGAACCCCCAACGAACCAACGACTTCATGAAGAAAACAACAAAACCAAGGCAACGACTATAAAATGTAAAAGAAAATACAGTTTGTATTTAAAATCTAAAGCCACCTTTATATAATTAAGAGTTAAAAAGATACTTTTAGTATAATTTTATTGAATTATCAATTTAACTATTAAATAAAACCTAGAATCGGAAATTGAACGATATCCCAATAATTTTTTTTTATAAAATTGTTTAAAATCATTAATCCAATAACTCGATACCGATAAATCAATAACATCTTTTTTGATTTGGTTTGTTGGTTAAACCATTTTTGCACACCTCTCCCAAGCATCCACTGAGATAATCTTCCTACACGAAAAAGAAAGGATAGACAAAATGAAGAAAGGAGAACGAAAATAAAGAAAAAGAGAGAAAAAAGAAACATCATTTCACGAGCTAGAAATGGAACCTCTTTTGGATCACTCGAACAGGTAAAATCCTTTTTTTTTTGACTTTAAAACTAATCATTTTTCAGTTGATGAATGAACAAACATTCAAATAAGGTGGCACAATTGGAAGCACATCAGATTAAAAGTATCTAGAAGAATGAGTTCCCGATCGAAGGTTGTCCCAAAGAGACAAAAATATTCAAGAAACCGAGGGCACCCATTGCACTCTTTTCCTTGACCTAGATTTTTTTAATCTTGAATAGGGTTTAACTTGGCAAGTTTTTTAAAGAGACAACAATCATAAAATGTATTATCATGAGCTTTCGTAGCAACACTAACATCCGGTGCCCAGAGTGACCTAACTAACGAACAACACATGATCAAAATATCAAATGCGAGAAGACAGAGGATGATCCTTCCATGCTTTAACAAGGAATTTGAAATTCTTCCACTTCCCTAAAAACATTGTATTAGGTAACAGGAAAGTGACGGACTATCTGTATAGGACAAAATGGATCTATTGAAAGGAACAAACCACGTCACAACATGTGACAGAATTAGACACTGAAGGCGACTGTGGCGACTCAGTGAAACTAGAAGAAGCCATCCTCGGTATGCCTCATAGAGTATCGAGCATTTTCTCCTGTAAGACAGGCACACGATCGAGTGTTTGAGAGAGTTTTCATCTGGCTCAGACCGCCTTACAGCTGGATATGATCATAATGTACCTCGGAAGTCAAACATAAACCTCAAGCCGCATGCCTACTGTTGGGTTCAAAATCGGTTGGACGTCATGCGGAAGCTAATAGTTACAAACCATAGAGACATAATTTAGATGATAAAAAAAACTATAATAAAAAATATAATATTTGATATGATTGACCAACAAGCCTACATATTGAAAACTAAATCAAAAAGCTTAAAATCTATTGGGAGAAAATCTCCTCCTAAACAAGACTCTTTTAACGACTACATTGTGGATAGTATTGTGTTGTGGTATGAGAAGAGGGGTCTTCTATTTATACAGGTCCAAAACCTTTCCTCCAAAAAAAAAGGTTAGTCAAATATGGAAGAGTTTTATATTTTCCTTTTAGAAGAAAGAGGTTAGTCAAATATGAAAGAGTTTTATATTTTCCTTTTAAAAAAAGTAAAAGTAATTATGGTATTACTTTTATTTTCCTTCTAAGAAAAGTAAAACTCAATTTTGATAAAAAAAATTAGGACAAAAACCCTAACACCTACCTTCTCCAATCAACATCAAATGAGGCGTCAGAAGGTAGATATGTGCTATAAGATAAGCCTTTTCAATGCTAAGCGTGTTGTCATTCATATTTAAGAAACAATTCAGTTTTGTGGCATATAAAAAGAGGCTCTGTAGAGAATATAACGCATCAGAAAAAAAATCCCTAGAAGCTTAAGATTATTTTTTTCTTCTTCTTCCCATAGAATTCCTATGGAAGAGGCCTTGAAACCTCTCTCCTTCTTGTACCATTCTCCTTTTGTATAGCCACATGCTTATATTGAATCACAACCTTGGTGTTTTAGCTTAAATGAAAGGAACTTGATCGGCCTTAACCCATTTGCGGTTAAATTATTTTACAAATTTTATCATTAAAAGGAATGACGATTTATTTCGGAAAACACTCACTTCTTTGATTCTTGAGCACACAGTCTTTATTCGAGTACAATACTCTCTCTATCCATAATTACTTGTTTATGTGTGACTTGACACATCCTTAAGAAGCAATAAATAAAATGATAACTTACTATATCACCCCTTATTGCAAGTTATCTAAATCTTGAGAAATGAATAGTACTGAATAATAATGATAAAATAGATATAAAATGGTAAATTATCTCTTGATTTTTTAAACTGAACAAGTAATTAAAGTGGACATCTATTTCAGTACAGTGGACAAGTAAAAGTGGACGGGAGATTACAACTCAAAAGAATCACCCTTATTTATAGGTGGTGATGGAAGAATCTTGTGGGAGATATTCACTACTCTTTTCTAGATTATTCCTAACTATATTTTTTGTAGAATAACTCTAGAATTCTAATTATGGAGTTCTTCCAATTTTTTACAACTTTTTTAATATTTTAGATTCTTCGTGAAATATTTTAGATATTAATTAAATTAGTGATGAATTCTTTAACATAATTAAACAAGCTAACACAAGCTCGGAGCAACCTCACACAAATAATTAGATATATCCCTTTTTCTGTATTTCAATTGTTTCTGTTTTCATCTCAATTTTGGTTTTTCTATTCATAAAGAGATGAGGAGAAGCACAAGATGAGCACAAAAGTTAAATAGCATTTCATGTTTCTACTAGTTTTTCTATAGGTGGGGAAAAAAACAAAATGCCTGTGACGATATGTGGCTGGCTGTGTTCAATTCAGCCAAGCAAGTCCCATACATCCTTTGCCACCCTCACATGAAACATAATTTTGCAATGCACTCTGTTTCTTTTTTCTCTCTTTTGCCTTGGTTCTGAGGATGGATTACTTTTTTCTCCATATACTTGACAGTGTGAGATTAACATTTTACCATAATATCTGAACATGTGTGAAAGAGTCTTACATCGACTATTTAAGAGATGAACGGTCTTTTTAATATGATTTATGTAATTCTTATCTCAAGAACTAGCTTTGTGATTGAGTTAAGACTAAAGTCTATTTTTTAGCATGATATTAAAGCAAAACTCATCCAAATATTCATTTCTTGATGTTGGGGCCATGTTAAATTGCATACACTCTAGATGTTCAGCCTAAGGGTGGGTGGAGGAGGACCAAGTGTGAAAGAGTCCCATATCAGCCAAATTCAATAGATGAATGGTCTCTTTAATGTGTCTTGTATAATTATTATCTCTTGAACTAGCTTTTGAGGTTCAGTTTAGCCTAAAAGTCATTTCCAGCTGCAATTAATAAATACTAGCTTGCTCTTTTTCAAAAGGAATTCAGAATTTTAGTCCATGAGCTTCTATTGCAATCTCAAATTGATAAGTACATAAATAATAATTAGATCAATAGACTAAGTTCTAAACTAAATATTTTTATACATTTAATAATTTTAAAAAATATAAATGCATGATTTAAACAAAAATTATTAAATTCACGTGAACCTTATAACAACTAGTGCACTAGAATCACCTGTGCACTTTTTGCATGTGAGAACATATATAGTACTTATAATAAAGAATAGTGTCATAATGCTGCGTTTTGTTTGCATTATAGGTGTTTAATTTATGCATTAGCACCTCGTCATCCAAATTCCAATCCCAATACAATTCAATTGGTTTAATGAATATATATGATGATTTTAACCAACTAGGCCTCCAGAGTTAGCACTAAGATCATTGATTCGTGATGACACCTGGAAATGATCACCACTTTTGCCCGTGATCAACGCAAAGTTAATTCAAGGATTTTATGATTCTTTCTTTACTCATATGCCCATCCTTTCCTTTAATTACGTAGTTGCCCCTTTTCATGTCCCAAACTTGGTTAACAAATTTCCCTACAAGGTTTCTCTATTTTCACCCTTATCAATCAACTTCCAACCGAACAAAGTCAGCATGTAAATTAAGAATCCACATGTAATACACATTAACTAGTGCTCTTATTTTTCTGTCAAAAAAAAAAATAGAAAAGAACAAATGTCTAATTAGATCAATCAAATTAGGTGCAGAGACTTTACTTTGTTAGAATGGAGTTATTGTCGATTAATGATTGACCGAGGGGTCCTTTTTTCTTTTATAAGAAAAGATATTGTAGCTGGATACAAATAGGTCAGTGAAAAACGAGTAGGCAAGCACACATTAATTTTGTTAATTACTTTAGGAGTGCTTTCTTCCTTTCAATTTATGTAAATTTCTTTTGTTTTTAATTTGTTTAAAAAAGAATCAAAAATAATTTAATTTGAATTTTTCATGTTACGTTTAATGAGAAGCTTTTATTGTCATACAAATAATTATAATATATTTAAAAATAAGTTTCAAAAATTGTAGACACAAATGTCATTGCATATTTAAGACAATAACTCCCAATTTTTTCCCCTTAAATTCTGCGTGATCAATCAAATTGATTTACATAATTAAAATGGAGAGAATGATATTATAATTATTAATCAGATTGACACCTTCACTTTCTAGAGCTCCACCTCAAATATAATAAAGAATTATTTCCCTATTTATAAAAATTTATAGTCGAATGGGATAATACAAGTATATAGTGGCTTAGCTTTGTCGGGTTATACGACCATCAATTTAATTTAATTTAATATCTTCGATCCGCAGCTGCTGCTTCTGGAATAGATTAATATCTTAATTTGTTCAATCATTAGCTCTTGCAGCTAGGTACTCCTTAATTGCATTGACTAATTAATTACATGAAGCAAATATTTATAGTTTTTCTCTATTTAGCTTGGACTAGCTCTCACATTGCTTTAATCAGAGGATTAAGTGTTGGGTTCGAAATCGAGAGGGCGTCATGCGGAAGCTTAAAGTTGCAAACCATGTAGACGATAAATCAGATGACAAATAAAAGTATACTAAAAACATATTATTGATAGGGTTTGGCCAATTGGCCTACATATGAAAACCTAACATTGAAAAAACATAAAAAATCTATTGGGAGAAATCTCCCCCTAAACAAGACTCTTTGATGACTACATTGTGGATGCTATTGTGTTGTGATATGAGAAGAGGGGTCTTCTAATTATAGAGGTTCAAAAACCTTTCCTCCTAGAAAGAGGTTAACTAATTATGGAAGAGATCTTTTCCTACCAGGAAACCTTTTCCACAAAGAAAACCTTTTTGAAGTAAAACACCCAAGTATGGTAAAATTCAAGTAAACTAGAAAATTCAGGACAAATTCTAACAAATCTCCCCTTGGCCTGAATTTTCTGGCAAAGTTGTTCTTCATCTTCTTCTTCACATAATCTTCGTATATCACTGCTGCTTGGCATGCTTTAAAAATTGAGCTTTTGGGGTTAAAAATATATGAGCCCTTTCGGGTTAAAAATATTGGAGCCCTTTGTAGGGTTAAAAGTGAGCTTTTATTTTCAAATATGTAACAGCAGGATTGTTGAAAATATGATTGACAAATATCTCCACATGTAGTTTTTTTGGACAAAAATCTTCATTATCATCAAATTGGTTGCAGCTTGATTTGAAACCGCTTTGAACCTGTTTTTAATCTCGTTTCACCAAACTATTGGACCTTTGAACCGTAGGCTCTGATACCACTTGTTGGGTTCGAAATCGAGAGGGCGTCATGCGGAAGCTTAAAGTTGCAAACCATGTAGACGATAAATCAGATGACAAATAAAAGTATACTAAAAACATATTATTGATAGGGTTTGGCCAATTGGCCTACATATGAAAACCTAACATTGAAAAAACATAAAAAATCTATTGGGAGAAATCTCCCCCTAAACAAGACTCTTTGATGACTACATTGTGGATGTTATTGTGTTGTGATATGAGAAGAGGGGTGTTCTATTTATAGAGGTTCAAAAACCTTTCCTCCTAGAAAGAGGTTAACTAATTATGGAAGAGATCTTTTCCTACCAGGAAACCTTTTCCACAAAGAAAACCTTTTTGAAGTAAAACACCCAAGTATGGTAAAATTCAAGTAAACTAGGAAATTCAGGACAAATTCTAACATTAAGGTGACATAGTAATTAATTGAATAACAGTTCGAAACAAAGCAACTCGAATTGAGGGATGATTAGTCGAAAATACTAAGCGGTCAAGATATAATGGAGAAAATCAAGTGTGAGTCACCTATAAGCATACATAGGATCGGACTAAATATGCATGTAGTAATATTTCTTGAGTTTAAGTTCTATGTATTGATGATGAAAAATTATTTAAACAATGGACACTTATCAGATAATTGTAGGTAGATCTTTTAATAAGCATTAATTGACAATATTTTAAAAGATGATGTCACATATTAAAGTACAGTAATAGTGTAATTAAACATCTTTATAAGTTAGGATATGTAACTTAGATCCTTATTTTTTACTCTATTTGGTTGGAAAAACCTGATTTTAGAAAGAGAAAGAGTCGAAGAAAACAAAGAGTTGAGAAACAGTATGATAGTCATTTTCCTATAGACACTAAAATTTAGACTTGTATAATTGTAGCCTTTTATGTAACAGAATTTGGATTTAGTGAAAGATTTCGATCAATACAACGTCTGGCCAAGTCAGTCAAATGTCGGTCTTACCCCTCAGTGTCATTTTCGTAAATAAATCCTTAAAAACTGGCAAAAAGTTTACACCAACAATACCATCAACAAGCCAGCTCTTATCTCTGGTTCATTATTACATATACGACGACGTAGTCAGCGCCCCCCCACGCTTACAGCTTGTTTGGATGGTTCCACTCTTACTGCTTGTTTGGATGGTTATTTAAGTATTGTGTTGTAAGTTTAAATACAATATTTATATTGAGATAAGTATTGAAAATATTCTTAAATTTGACGCGAATGATTATATTAATCTCCAAACTATTGACAGTCTTAAGAACACTCTTATATTTGACTAAATGAATTTAAAAACATCCCTCTTATGTCACGGGTGTGTATATATATGTGGAATTTTCTGCTGATGTGGAATACACATAAATATATATATAATCAAAAAAATATATTTAAAAAATTAAATGCTAAAAATTTAGAAATTAAAGAAGAGAAGAAGAATTTTTTTTATTTTAAAAAAAATAATCTTTTTCTTATTCCATCCCTACCCCTACCCAGTACCCCAACCTCCCCCCCTCCCCTCCCTTAATTTTTTTAAAATTATTTTTAAAACAAAATTAAATATTTTTTTCTTACTTATTTTCTTGTATTCGATGTGCAAGTAGAAAAGATTTTCCTAAAAGCATTTATATATATCTAATACAAAATTAAAAAAAATAGATTTTTTTTGAAGGGGTGGGAGTAGTAGGGTAGGAATTTTTTGGGGGCGGGTTAAGGGTGTGGAGATTGGGGTAGGGATAAGAAATTCTTTTTAACTTTTTTCTTAAAAATATTTTAATTTTAAAAGTTAAAACAAATTTTTTTTTAGGGGGATGGGGTGGGCTGGGGCTGGAGCAAGAAAAAAAATTAATTTTATTTTAAAAATAATTTAAAAAATTTTAATTTTATTTTTAAAATAATTTTAAAAATTTTAATTTAAATTTTTTTTTTTTTTTGCGGGGGGGGGGGGGGGGGGGCGTTGGGGTAGGCAGTGGGGTGGGATAAGGAAAAAAATTTAATCTTTTTTTTTAAAAAAAAATTGGGTGGTGGGGTGTGGGCTTGGGGTACTGGGTAGGGAATGGGGTGGGGTAAGAATAAATTTTTTAAATATTTTTTTTACTATATATATCTATGTGTATGCCACATCAACAGAAAATTTCACATATACATACGTGTGGCATAAAAGGGATGTTTTTAAATTCACTTAGTCAAGTAAGGGGGTGTTTTTAAGCCTGTCAATAGTTCGAGGACTAAAGTAATAATTTGCGTCAAGTTTAGGGGTGTTTTCATTACTTATCTCTTTATTTTTATTGTTATTTTAATTTTATGGAAAAGGGCCAAATATACCCTTCAAGAATTAAAAATGAATCTAAATATCCTCCTTCCATCTTTGAGCTCTAAAATACTCTTCCATCCACTCTATTTAACCTTTCCCCTTAACAGAAAATTTTGAAAAAATAATTAATATTTTCATTTAACACGTGTCAGTTTCTTATTGATTGAAATTTAATTAATTAAAAACTTAATAATCCTTTCAAATAACCCTAACCAGCCACCCAAATCCAACCCACCGAACCGATCCAACAATTCACTTCGTTTGCAACTTTATCAATTCCGACAAACACCAACAGTAACAGCCGTCAAGCGACAGTGGATTGGGTGGAGGAAACTGCTAGTTTCTTTGAACTTGATAATCGCCCCATAATGTTATTCGACGGTATAAACTTTTAGACATTTTAGGTTGCTCTTTGTTGCAAAATTTAATTTCCTTAATGCCTAAAAGGCCGGCCTTTTTCCACTTTTAACAAAGAGAATTAGGTGATTATCAAGCATAACTCCCACTTTTAGTATAGAGAATTAGGTGATTATTAAGCTTAACTTTGTCATCATTTTTATTTTGGTCTATTGTGATACCGTTGAAATCGATTTTTAAGTTTTAAACACAAATTTTCTGAGTCACGTAAAGTTCATCGTATTATGTTGAAATGTTAGTTTAGAAAAGAGTCATTGAGTTGGTTTAGATAACATTATGTGTGAAACTGAGAAATGTTTTATATATTTGATAGGTGTGTGCAACCTGTCGTGTAAATTTTATCTTGTAATTTCCACTGCCGCTTGACGGCTGCTACTGCTGGTGTTCGCCGGAGTTGATAAAGTTGTAAACGGAGTGAATTGCTGGGTCGGTTAGGTGGGCTGAATTTGGGTGGCTGGTTAGGGTTATTTGAAAGGATTATTAAGTTTTTAATTAATTAAATTTCAATCAATAAGAAATGACATGTGTTAAATGAAAATACTTTCTCCGTTTTAAAATGAATAACTTACTGAATTTATGCAAATATCTCATTAAAGTTACTGAACTTATGCAAACATTCCATTAAAGTCACTTTTATTTTTTTTAGGATAATATTGTCATTGAATTATGTATATTTTTTCAAAATAAAGTGAAACTAAGAAATAATTAAATGCATGTTTGGAAAGCCACAAGAGAATTGAAATTGAATATAGTTACACAGTTTGACATGACATGCAATATAAATTAACAAGTCAATACTACTAAAGTAAATAAATTGAAATATAAATTCAAAAATAAATTAAAAAACAAACAAACATAATACTCTTTTTATATTTTTCCTTTTTGATTTTTTTTACTTTTTTGAATTTTACATCATTTATCTTTCATCTCTTTTCTTCTCATTTTCCAACCTTCACTTCTCATGATTCAATATAATTGCTAGTATTTTTTATTTTCTTTATTTAGCACATAACCGCATTATTATTCTAGTATTTAAATTAAAGGAAAATTTTATTATTGAATGGGATTATGGACTTGCGTTTCTTTGGGTAAAAATCATTTCCCCCCTCAACTTTATTTTAAAAATCAAACTCCCCCCTTAACTTTAAACAATAAGCATTCTCCCCCCTTTTTTCTATTTGTCTTTTTTAAATACCTATTTTACCCTTACACTGTTAATCTTTATTTTTTCTTTACCTCTTTAAAATCATGATATTTTTTTATTTTTTTAATATGTATAGTAAATTTCTTTAAATAAATAAAAATATTATTTTCTAGACGAGAAAAAGAAAAGTGAGAAACATATATTTAGTATATAAGTTAATGATTTTCTAAATGGAATAAATAATCAGGATAATGCAATTAATTTATTAATAATAATTTAAACTATAATATCTATTTATACAAGTGAAAATAACAAACAAAACTAACTTTATAAACACATTCCAATGCATGTAATACAATCATATATAATAAAAATGGAGATATATTTTATAACAAATTAATCCAAAAGTTTACTTATATTATAAATAAATTTTAATTTATTATTTAGAATATTTCATTAGTGACAATCGAAACTCATTTATCTATATAAACAATAGAAATAAGAGTGAAACTTAAATATACACACATACATGTGCATACATATATATGTATATATATATATATACATACTCAATGCATGTAATAAAATAAGAGATAAGGTACAAGTACCCCCTAAACTATACCCGAAGTTGCTATGACACATCTAAACTTTACGGGGGTCCTATTACCCAATAAACTCTTTTTTTCTGTATTTTTGTGCTCCTTTAAGCTGACGTGACTGCCAAGTATCAGAATATTTTTATACTCCTTTTATGTGAGTATAAAAAATTCTGATACTTGGCAGCCTCGTTAGCAAAAAGGCTTACAAAAATACAGAAAAAATGAGTTTAGGAGGGTAATAGGACCCTCGTAAAGTTTAGGTGTATCATAGCAACTTCGAGTATAGTTTTGGGGGGGGAGGGGGGAGGGAGAGGGATACTTGTGCCTTATCTCAATAAACTAACAATCATAAAAAATAGCATTAGCTTTTGTGGCAAGTTCATTAAAAAGATTATTCTACTTATAATACTAAAGAATTTAAATAATATATATATAAATACTTGACTAAAATAAATAATATATAACATAAGAAGATATTATAAATGTCAAGGTTAAAATAGTCATTGTTAAGGTAAAAGGGGGGAGAATGCTTATTATTCAAAGTTGAGGTGATTTTTAAAATAAAGTTGAGGGGGAAAAATGATTTTTACCGCGTTTCTTTTCGTTTGAATTATATTTTTACTTACGTTATTGTGAAACTTATTTTATTTTATGTTGGAATTTGATATAATATTTTATTTTTTTTTGAATTTATGTTTCAATTTATTTGATTTAGTAGTATTGACTTGTTAATGTATATTGCATGTCATATCAAACTGTGTAACTACATCCAATTCGAATTCTCTTATGGCTTTCCAAACATGCCTTTAACTATTTCTTAGCTTCACCTTATTTTGAAAAGATATACATAGTTCAATGACAGTATTGTCCTAAAAAAAATAAAAGTGACTTTAGTGGGATGTTTGCATAAGTTCAGTTACAATTTAGGGAATTAACTCTTTCTTTTTTAGTCTGTTTAAAAAAGAATGACTCTTTCTTTTTTTGGCAATACTTTAATTCCAATTTTTCACATGACATGTTTAAGACCACAAGATTAAAGGGCATTTTGGTACATTTGACACAACTTTAATTTATGACCATAAGATTCAAAAGTCTTCTTTATTTTCTTAAACTCCGTGCCAAGTCAAAATAGGTCATTCTTTTTGAAACGAAGAAAGTACTAATTATTTTTTTAAAATTTTTTGTTAAGGGAAAGGGTAAAATAGAGTCATATAGATGGATAAAAGGATATTTTAGAGCCCAAAGGTGGAAGGAGGGTATTTTAGAATCATTTTGAGTACTTGAAGTATATATTTGGCCCCTTTTCGTTAATTTTATTGTATCATATCGTTAAAACTATTGTTAGATAATGATGAAAAGTGGTGTGGTCGCATCGTTAACATTTTTTTTTTTCATATTCTCTTTACTAATTATTGGATAATCTCGTTTTATTTTGACCCTACATTTTTATTGTAACTCTACTTGTACCCTATTTATCATATAGATTTATTCTTCAAATTAGTATTGTGTGACATTATGTAATGACGTATAATAATATAATCTATTCAAATATTATATTTATTAAATCAGATATAAAATAACATTTCCTTCGTTCTTAAATAAGTGCATGTTTAATCCTTCAAGAATATTTTGATCATATTCTTTCTAATATGTCCTTGTACTATTAATGTCTAACTCTTTATTTTAAATATAATCAATGTTAACTTGAAAAGATGTATAAATTTTATTTAGGAGTAAGTTGATAAAATTATACGAGTATTTTATTTTTTTTAGGAATGAGTAGTTTAGAAATAGAGGGAGTACAATACGATACATTACTATGAAATAAACTCTTGAGAATCGTCCAAACAGAGTGTTAAGTTGTCTATATTGCGACTTCCAATATATCCTTTTCTCTCTTAGGTCACTCACTCTTTTCTTTGCTTTCTGCTCACTGATTTTAAACAAACACTCATATAGTATTGATTGTTAAGTAAAGTAGATCTGTCCACCACATTTTCCCAACAAAACCCTACTCATCCAGTAAGCAAATCCTTCATTTCACTTCTGTTTTTCCCTGCTTTTTAAGTGTTCTTTTTGGAGGCCTAAATGTTTTCAACTAGTTATGGCATTCAATTGTTATAGAAATGTACTATTTTGTTGTTAATTTGAACTACATTTGTGTATATAAAGGGTCGATGTTGGATAGGCGTCAAATCTTGCTATGAATTTTTCTTTCTTAATAGAGGTGTTCAAATGATTTTATCACTTACTCCCTCCGTCTCAATTTATGTGACACATTTGGAGTTTCGAATTGTTCTTTCTTAATAGAGGTGTTCAAATGATTTTATCACTTACTCCCTCCGTCTCAATTTATGTGACACATTTGGAGTTTCGAGAGTCCATCAAATTTTTCTTTGGCTGAAATTTCTTTTTATGTCTTTTAAATATTTTAAGTTATTAATTAATGATTATTACAATTTATAGTACCTTTTATGTAGTTTTCAAATATATAAGTAAATTTTATTTCAAAAACCTTCAAGCTTCTGTGTCTTGAATTCACAGTCAAAGTTTAGAAGTTTGAAACTGTGCAACATAAATTGAGACAATGGGAGTATTTTGTGGTCTAATAAGGTGATGTAAGCTCTATGGCCAATTGTAGTAGCACTTTTCTGGTTCTTCTAGTAGTGATGCGCTTTATCTACCATAATGTTGAATCGATTTCGTCAATTATTCACACAGTATATATTATTAGCTCAACAAAGAAAAATGCTTTTTTTTTCAATGTTGTTTCAAAGATGTCATTTTCCTTATGTTGTAGTGCTGGTTTTAATGTATATTTTGAATGATATATGGCTTTGTGCTCTGAAATATAACTTAATTTTCTATATATATCTGTTTTCAGTTTGATCCAAGCGACTGAAGATGCCAGCAGTGGATACTCAAAATTCTGCTCTTGGAGAAACAAGTTGTAGTTTTCTACTACAACAATTGCAGGTAATTCTTTTATTCTTGCTGTTAAATTTCTTGTTTAAGAAATAAATCATGCATTAGCTGCGAGAACAATGCTGTGTTGTTAATCTATGTTGCTCGGACTCTTTGATAATGCTGAAGGATGCGTGTCAGGTCCTCCAAAAGTAGTGCATTTCTGGAGGATCCGAGTGCGGCAGCATTTTGGAGAGTGTGAGCAACATAGTTGTTAATAATGTAATGATTGATGGGTAAATAAATTTTCTGTCAATGCAGCAAATTTGGGATGAGGTTGGTGAAACTGATGAAGACCGAGATATGATGCTTCTTCAGATAGACCAAGAGTGCTTGGATGTCTACAAGAGAAAGGTTGACCAAGCAGTGAAGTCACGGGCTCACCTTCTTCAGGCTTTGGCAGATGCCAAAGTTGAATTATCCAGGCTGCTATCAGCCCTTGGAGAGAAAACATATGATGGAATTGTCAGTTGGCTGAATTTCAGATTGGCTATGGATCGGCGGAACTATTTAATATCCTTGGCTGAAAGTCATTAGACTGTAAATTTTTCTAATATTCGCTTTTTGTCTTGGGGTTTATTTGCAGCCTGAGAAGACTTCAGACTTTATCAAGGAACAACTTGCAGCTATAGCACCAGCGCTGGAAAATCTGTGGAAACAGAAAGACGATAGGGTAAAAGAGTTCTTGGATGTACAGTCACAAATTGAAAAGATCAGCGGTGAGATTGCAGGGACTAGTGAGCAAGTAGATTGTCCCAAAGTAGATGAGTCTGATTTGTCTCTTAAAAAGCTGGATGAGTTTCATGCACAGCTTCAAGATCTTCAAAAAGAAAAGGTCTAGCGATATTTTAGTAGGATTTATTCCTTTACAACTGTTAAACTAGTTCAGCCTCCAACGAGCTACTCACCATACATCCTTGTTTAATATTGCAGAGCGAGAGACTGCACAAAGTCCTTGAATTCGTGAGCACAATACATGATCTATGTGCTGTTCTCGGCATTGACTTCTTTAGTACTGTCACTGAAGTTCACCCAAGCCTGAATGATTCGACTGGTGTACAATCAAAAAGTATAAGCAATGACACGCTATCAAGTCTGGGTAGAACTGTCTTAGCACTAGAGGAAGATAAGAAGCAAAGATTGCAGAAGGTAAATGTCCTTACTATTTTAAATTGGTCCTTTCACTTAGCCTAACACTTCATACCAAGTTGGGATGTACAATCAGTGAACAGTCAATAATGGACATATATTGAAATACCTAGAAGTTATTTCAAATTTTCTTCTACTGTACTTGGATCCTTAAGTACTGGAGATTTCGTCTATACTAAACAAGGGAATTGTTGCCCTGCTGTTATGGAATCTCTTGTCCATCCTCTGCACATGATAGGAAATTTTCTCCTCTGAATTGGTTAATCGGTATCATAGTTCATTCAGCTTCCCACGATATCACTTGTTGATGTTGGACTTGCTTGCCAATACTGATTTGCTTCTCTGTAGTGTTTTTTCACTATTATTTGGAGTTCACATCAAGATGGAATTTAACTGAGGCCTTCAGATGTGTCTAACCAGTGGTCTCTCACGTCTAGATGATAAATATTTTGGTCAGTCCTCCATTTTCTTGAAACAATCTCTCTAACAAGGATCCCCTCTTGTAGCTCCAAGAACTTGCAACTCAACTGATTGATTTATGGAATTTGATGGATACAACCGAAGAAGAACGGAGCTTGTTTGACCATGTCACCTGCAACATATCGGCTTCAGTTGATGAAGTGTCAATTCCTCGGGCTCTTGCTCTTGATCTGATTGAACAGGTATTAGGAGATGATATGAGTTTTGAAATCTATTTTGAGCATTAACAGTAATTTGTCGGTAATGGTTTTTTGCCTGTTATTGTCCAGGCTGAAGTGGAAGTTGAAAGGCTTGATCAGCTAAAAGCTAGCAGGATGAAGGAGATTGCTTTCAAAAAGCAGGCAGTGCTTGAAGAGATTTTCGCTTGTGCCCACATAGAGATTGACTCTGAGGCTGCTCAACATAAAATTATGGCACTAATTGATTCTGGGAATATTGAGCCTGCAGAGTTACTTGCGGACATGGACAACCAGATTGTAAAAGCAAAAGAGGAGTCTCATAGCAGGAAAGAAATATTTGATAAAGTTGAGAAATGGATGGCAGCTTGTGAAGAAGAGAGCTGGCTTGAAGACTACAACAGGGTAAATATATCTTCTCTTCTTCATGCTGTCTTGTTTATGAAAATATGAGATGACTTGAACTTGATTACTAGTATGCTACTTCCAGTGGAAACACCACCTCGTTGCTCTTTTTTTTTTTCTTTCTAAGATATTACTCTTTCTAAAATAGTTACAATTCTTCCTTGCTATCATATTTCTGGGTCATGTGATGCTAGGACGCCAATAAATTGCAGTCCATCAAGTCCAACTCATGACACTCTTTCTATTTTGGGGCTCTCCAAAATTTTGCAAAATTCTATTTTTGTACTACTTTCAAGAATTTAAATTCATAACACTATTCACATTTTAACTTCGATTAGCTATGATATGATTGATTCTCACATTTCAACCACTAATTTAATATTTTCTTCCATCATCATTAATATATATTTTAAGTCATTAACATTTTAAAATACCGTCCCACTCAAACACTGTCACATAAAATGAAATAGATGGAGTAATTGAAATCACAGGGGATCTATCTTGAAAAAGAATCTGGCTATTCATGGTTTGTGCTTTTCACACATATAGCTTCCAAAGAGATCAAGTTGATGAAACCAGTAAAGCATTCTTTGATGAGAAAATAAAAGATCCTTGAGTAATGAAATTTTAGCTACTTGCATTACAAAATCTACAGCATGAAATTGTGGTTAATTACTAAAATAATAAAGTAATCTCAAGTTTCATAGAAATTTTAGTTGTTGTGGGAGCAGGGCTTATTGATGCACTCAAATGTGGTATATGATAGTTAGCTGTAGAAGATAACCAATCATCTGACTAGAAACAGACACTTCTAGTTCTGGCTTCATTTGTAATATGTTTATAATTTAGAAGTGCTAATGAGCAAGTTTTGATAGTTAAATATGATTCAGACCGGTAAGATTTTGGAATTTGGTTAAAATGTGGATTGCATGTCCTTCGTTCATCAAAATTGTGTTAGAGATGTCTCTCCTGATATTATGGTATTAAAAAGTCATCACTTGTGGTGAAACAGGATCAGAACAGGTATAACGCAAGCAAAGGTGCACACTTAAATTTGAAGAGGGCTGAAAAAGCTAGGATATTGGTTGGCAAAATTCCAGGTAATACCAAATGGTGATACATATCCCTAAATAGGGATGTGCATTATTTGGACTAAACTGAAAAACCAAGCCAAATCAAATTCCTTTTGTTACTAGATTTGGTTTTTCGGTTTTCGGTTTGGTCTCGGATGAAAGAGTTAAAAATTTTGGTTTCTTTGTTTAGTTTTGGATTAATTAAAAAAAAACAAACAAAAAAAAACAACTGAAACGGAGAACCGCATTATTAAACAAACATATATATATATATATATATATATATATATATATATATATATATATAAAACACATCTGATTCTGGGTATATGATCAATAAAGGAATCAACTAACATTAAATAAGTACCTACCTATTTAATACTACTTGACATTTTTCTGGGATGTTATTCATACTGCCAATAACCATTATAGGGATTTCTTTTATACTCTATCTAGTGTCTTAGATTACTAAATTTACCCTTCTACTCAAGGAGATTTGAGATTCTTTGCTTTTCGGAGGAAGTCCAACAATATAAGTTTTCATCAATATTCATACATATTCCTGAGTTCGAATATGTAATCCCTTAATTTGCAATGTTGATCGTTCCTGGAAGAGGATTTCCCTGTTAATTGCACAGTTATGCGATCATCATTAACCGGGGGTTGTAACACTAATTGACAATGTTGGCTATGTAGCTCTTGTGGACTCCTTGATTGCCAAAACAAGAGCTTGGGAACAAGATCGCGACACTACGTTCACATATGATGGTGTTCCACTGCTTGCCATGCTAGATGAATATATGATGCTCAGGCACGAGAGAGAAGAAGAGAAAAGAAGATTGAGGGTAAGTGCATTATATTTTAGGCGTGTGATCAATTTTTTGGTGCTTAATAATCAAGATAATTGATCTTTTGACTTTTCATTCAAGTTCATATCCATAATTCTTACAATATAAAGGGCTCGTTATTACGTATATTCTATTGATGTGGGGCAGGACCAGAAGAAGTTCCATGAGCAGATCAAAGAACCAGAAACACCATTTGGGTCAACACCAACCCCTGTTCGACCGCTTGGTACAAAGAAGGTGGTGGGTCCACGAGCAAATGGGTCAGCCAACAGAAGGCTGTCTCTTAACTCACACCAAAATGGTTCCAGGTCAACAACTAAAGATGGGAAGAGACACCACTCAAGAACGGTTGCTCCTGTGAACTATGTTGCCATTTCAAAAGATGATGCAGCCTCTCACATTTCTGGAGCTGAACACATTCCCAGCACACCGTAGTCACTACTGAATTAGACGTATGTATGTGCATTATCATCTGCTGTCATAAGTAGCCCGGATCATGTAGCAGGATAATATTTTGACGAGTAATCACATAGAGACCGATTAGTTGTTTATGTTATAGTGGTAATATTATAAATTCCTTTGAATCGTTTGCATTTGTCTGAGTTATGCATCGAGCTTGTTTAAGCACTTCTAGCAAATGTGATTAGCTTTTGCCAGGGGATCTAACAAAGCTGCCTAACCATTTTATTAACAGAGAAGGGCCTAAAATGCTCTTCACCTATTGAAAATGGTGCAAAAATGTCCTCCATCTACCTTTTGGCTCTATAATGTCCTTCACATCCACCTTGGGCTCCAAAATGCCCTTCACATCTATCTTTGGGCTCCAAAATGTCTTTTATTTAACATTCTCAATATTAAATAAACGGAAAAGGGCCTAAAATGCCCTTCACCTATAAGAAATGGTGTAAAAATGCCTTCCATCTACCTATTGGCTCTATATTGCTCTTCACATCTACCTTTGGGCTCCAAAATGTCCTTCATATCTACCTTTGGGCTCCAAAATGCCCTTCATATCTACCTTTGGGCTCCAAAATATCCTTTATTTAACATCCTCACTATTAAATAAATAAAAAATATTGTATTCAGCGTAGTGTCGGCTTCTCCCTTTCAAGAAAAGGCAATCGCCTTAGGCCCCCAAATTTGAGGGGCCTTATTTTTAGAAATAATAAATTATATATATTTTATTAAAAAATACTAAATACTATTTGTAGAAAAATAATTTTTTTATAGAAAAAGAAATAATTATTAGAAGAAGTTTGATATATCTAGAGTACTTTGTTACAAGAAAGATTAAATGCATTAGTTATATTATTAATTGAAAAAAGAATTAGTAGAAGAAATTGATCATATAAAATTTATTTAATAACTTTGCATCTCAAGAAATTTAAAAAATAGACTTCACGAAAAAAAATATTGATTTTTCTAAAAAAATTTAAGGCCTCAGCTTGTAAAAATCATGTGGTGAAAATTGTTCTATTCTAAGAACCATGACATATTCGATGAGTATACAATAAGATTTTAGCTGTTCATCACATGAATTTCAACCCACAAAAAGTACTAGATCACATGAATTTCAAACAAAGCATTGTGGGTTAGGGTTTTTTAATTCTTTTAATTAATAAAATGCGGACCAATGAGAATGTACCACTTCATTAATGATTTTTTTAAATTTAATATTGGAGATGTTAAATAAAGGGCAATTTGAGCCCAAAGGTAGATGTGAAGGGTATTTTGGAGCCCAAAGGTGGATGTGAAGGGCATTATAGAGCCAAAAGATAGATGAAAGACATTTTTGCACCATTTTCAATAGGTGAAGGGCATTTTAGGCCCTTTTTCGTTAAATAAATAAAAAAAAATCATTAATGAAGTGGCACATTCTCATTGGTCCACATTTTATTAATTAAAAAAATTAAAAACCCCTAACCCACAATGCCTTGCTTTGAAATTCATGTGATCTAGTACTTTTTGTGGGTTGAAATTCATGTGATGAACAACTAAAAACTTGTTGTACACTCATCGAACATGTCATGGTTCTTAGAATAGAACAATGCTCACCACATGATTTTTACAAGCTGAGATCCTGGTTATGAGAGCTTCAGTTTTAGAAATCTGTTGGAGCATACAAAAGAAATGATGCTTTGCCTTGTGAACTACAATGGTATAGTGCATGTAAATCTAAAGGGGTTTAGAAATTAATTGTAGTAGATCAGTAGATAATTCTGTCCGTCTTTAGTAATTCTAGGCTTCTAGCTAATTTTCTCTAAAGTGATATCAATAACGCTGAATTAGGGATGGTTCAAGCACATTGGGGGCCTAAGACCAAAATCAAACGGAGGCCTTAATTTTTTAGAAAAATTAATATTTTTTTTCTTCGTGAAGTCTATTTTTTAAATTTCTTGAGAAGCAAAGTTGTTAAATAAATTTTATATAATCAATTTCTTCTACTAATTCTTTTTTCAATTAATAATATAACTAATGCATTTAATCTTTCTTGTAACAAAGTACTCTAGATATATCAAACTTCTTCTAATAATTATTTCTTTTTATATAAAAATAATTATTTTTTCTACAAATAGTATTTAGTATTTTTTAATAAAATATATATAATTTATTATTTTTAAAAATAAGGCCTCTCAAATTTGGGGGCCTAAGGCGATTGCCTTTTTTTGAAAGGGAGGAGCCGACACTACACTGAATACAATATTTTTTATTTATTTAATATTGAGGATGTTAAATAAAGGGCATTTTGGAGCCCAAAGGTAGATGTGAAGGGCATTTTGGAGCCCAAAGGTGGATGTGAAGGGCAATATAGAGCTAATAGGTGGATGAAGGATATTTTTGCACCATTTCCATTAGGTGAAGGGTATTTTAGGCCCTTTTCCGTTTTATTAATAAGGAAGAAACCTTTTTTTACCAACTACAACACGCCTAAGAGCCTATCTGGATTGGCTTTTGATTACTTTTTAAATTTACACACACTCTAAAAGTGCTTAAAATCTATTTTATCTTAAAAACACTTAAAATTAGTCAATCCAAACAGGCTTTAAGTTAATTCTTAATTTTTTTTATGAAACAAAATATTTGAGCGTCAATTGGCTTGGATCACACCTATCCACCAACTTATATATCACGGGGTGTCCTTAATTGTTTCAACTTTTCCTTTCGTTAAACATATTTCTACAAAAGTAGCCATGATGCTACACACCTGCTAGAATTTCTCCTCCCTATTTTTCTCCATTTTTTCTTTCTGTTCTTCCTCCAACTCCGTCTTGCAATAAATAAAAAACCGTGTAGTATAATAAGAAGCAAGAACAACAATTCTATAGCTTAAAGCAATGGAAGAGTTTTTGAACTTGCTACCACACGAATCTGTCTCAAGTCCACTTTGAATCATTAGGAAATAAATTATTGATCTTCACCAACTAAATGACCTAATTTTGTGTATCAAGGAGTTATTTTTGTGTTGAGAGAATTTTTATCAGAAAGAAGCATCCTTAGAAGTTAGTTTACGAGGATAATCCATTCCCTTTTTCACTTCTATGTTGGAGGAGTTTTAGGGATGTGGTAACTCCTCTAAAACTGCTTCTTCCTATATCTCCTAACCGGGTCGGGTCACCACATGAAGCAACATATGACCATAATCCAACATCTTCCACTTCGCTCATGGTGGGCTAGATCTACAACATACGAAACTCATACATGCAAGTAGTTAGTGCGACCTGCGAGCATCAGGAGTTATACCTTTTAAGGTTTTTACAAGAGCTCCACGTAGGAATACAATCACATGCAGAAAAAAATTCACCATGAGGATCCTATTACTCGCAATACCCCAAACATCATTCACTACTTCATTAGTTACTTATTCGATTCCTCATCCACTAAAAAGGTGAACTCGAGTTCATGTTCAACTTTATATCCACAATTACACTTGACACCTATATGGTAAGTGTAATGACCAGCCTGTGTATTCAAGTTAAATTTTTAATTTTAATTATCTTTCCTTTCTACTCAAATCTATCTATTCCAGATCAATTGCTTTCCTAGACATGCACTGCATTGACGAATCACTCATGGCTATTAGTGACATGCTAAAATAGTAACACTGATTGAAACTTCAAAAAACAACCAAAGGTCAAAGGGTATTCCAAGAAAAAGTTAATGTAACTTTTTGGGGTCTCACACAATGAAGAAGTAGGGAATCATTTTTTCACTAACCTATTAGTCGCTAAGCACACGTGGTATGAAATACGTTTTATGCTATTTTCACCTTATATTGACTCGTGTGTCTCATTCTTTTACTTATTCAACACCGTATAGATCTTGGTCTAGACACTTCTAAGTGTCTAACCTGAGTTTCTCTCTTCAATGATTCTCCAACCTATATCTGACTTTACAAAATAAGTCGTAATATGGTTGTAGAACTCATCTCTTCACGTTCTTCAATGTAAAAGATGATTGCTCGTGTGAGAGAGTCAATCTCGTAACTTGTTCGACATGTTTTATCAATATAATACATTATCACATGATGCATACAAGATATGAACATAAATTCAAGAGTCTTATATTGATAAGAATATTATGACAACCAAGTCATTTTACAATACAGAAATATTATCATATGCAACGCAAACCTAGATCCATAATATATTTCTCAAACAGATCTCTAGATATTCCTTTGTAAAAGGATCAACAATACATTTCTATTCATTTCTCGTGTAGAAATGTATTGTAAATTTATTTCTCCACCTGCTACTATGTCTCTCACAAAGTTATACTTGATGTCAATGTGTTTAGTCTTGCTGTGATCCTTAGGATCCTTCGTGTATGCGATAATCACTTGACTGTCACAATATAAAATCATGGGACCTTGAGAATTCTTTCCAATATTCAAATGCTCAAAGAATCTCTTCAAACAAATAATTTCTTGTACTGTAGATGCACAAGCAAGGGATTCTGATTCCATAGTTGAAAGCGATGTGCAAGTTTGTTTCTTACTTTCCCATGAAATAACACCACCATTAAGTAAGAAAGTATAGCCGGAGGTCGATTTTCTGTCATGCCGGTCATCAACCCAATCAATAGCTGCATAATCTCTCATGAGTAAATCAGATCCACTATAACATAATGAATAATATACAATTCTCTTCAGTTATCGAAAAATTCTCTTCACTGCTTTTCAATGATTTTCTTTAGAATTAGATTAATACCTGCTAACCAGACCCACAACATAAAAAAAATGTCTAGGTGAGTACGCATCATACCTTACATAAAGCTTCCGACAACACTAGAATATGAAACTCGAGACAAGTCTTTTTTTTCAATCTTTAAATACATTTCAAGGCTTAAAGTTTCACCTTTTGCTATAGGAGTATCCATGAATTTGCAACTATTCATTCAAAAGCGTTCTAAAATTTTCTTTATATATGTTTCTTGAGATAGACTCAAAAATTTCTTGGAAAGATCTCTATGAATCTTAACACCCACTATATAGTCTGCTCCACCCATATCTTTCATGTCAAATGACTTTGAAAGTCATAATTTGATAGTTTTTATGTACTCCAAATTATTTTTGGCTAATAAATATCGTCCATATAAAGGAAAAGAATTATAAATATTTCATTGGACTTTTTCACATAGATGGAATGGTTTTCATCAATTATGGTGAAATCAAATGAAATCACCTCCTTGTGAAATCTCAGGTACTACTACCTTGAAGACTTCTTCAGGCCATAAATTGATCTTTTCAATTTACAATCATTCTTTTTTAGCCTTTAACAATGAAAACCTACAGGTTGTTCCATGTAGATTTTCTCATTTGGTTCTCCATTGATAAAAGCAGTCTTCACGGCCATTTTATGTAATCTAGATCCAAATGTGCAACAATAGCCAAAAGTAATTGAATAGAGGTAAACTTTACAACAAGTGAAAAAGTTTCCTCATAATCTATTTCATCTTCTTGAGTAAAAACCTTTTGCCACTAATCCTGTCTTGTGTCTTTCTATTGATCCATCTAATTTATGTTTAACTTTGAGAATCCTTTGGTTTCCAATAGCTCTACATGCAGGAGAAAGGTCAACTAGATTTCAGACTTTGTTGGTTTGCATGGATTCTAATTCTTATTTCATTGCTTTTATTCACTCATCTTTTTTAGGACTCGTTAAAGCCTCAGTCACAGAATTAGGTTCACCAATTCTGTGGGAGATACCAAGATAATATAATCCTCAATCTAATACAATCGTTTAAGTATACCTTTTCAGGTACTCTTACGTAATTGAAGTTCAGATTCATCAAAAGGATTTTGGGATTCAAAACTCCCACTTGGATCAGGAACCAATTCTTGATCTATTTGATTATCAAGCATGTTTGAAGACCTTGTCTAATCATCTAAATTCAATATTTTATAAAGAAATTCACTTCCCTTTATTTCACCCTTTTTGAAAAAATCATTTTCTAAAAATGTGACATCTAGTGATTCAATTTCAGTAATATTTTCATCCTTCAATTCACCAATAAAAAAAATACCCTTTGGAGTCTTTAGAGTATATTATAAAGATACATTTATTTCCTTTTAGATTCAGTTTATCGAACTCATCAAAATGATCTTCTGCATATGCAGCACAACTCCAAGGTCGTATATCATAAGATTTGTTTCTTGACCAGTCCATAGTTCATAAAGAGTGGAAGATACTGATTTAGAAGATACTTTATTTAATATGGAGGTTGCATTTAATAACGCATCTCTTCAAAGGAGATAGGTAACTTTACATGTGCCATTATGGACCTTGTCATGTTCAATAGTTTTCTATTACTTCTTCTAGCTACACCTTTCTGTTGAGGTGTATAAGGAATAGTTAACTGACTGATAATGCCTTTTTTAGTACATAATTCTTCAAACTATTTTGACAAATATTCACGACCTTTATCGGTTCTTTAAGTCTTTTACCTTTATCTTATTGATCCTCAATTTCATTCATATATCTTTTAAAGCATCCAAGTACTTCAGATTTATCAAAAATTAAATAGATATAACCAAAGCGCGTGATTGTCAATAATTGTAATGAAATATAAAATTCTAGGACTTACTCTCATATTCATTGGATCACATATATCAAAATGGATTAACTGCAGTGAAAGCTCATCTCTCTTAGTGTTCCCAAATGGTTTGCATGTAATCTTTCCAGCAAGATAATCTTCACATGTTGGCATATCAATTTTGAAGAAAAAAAATTAAATATCCTTACTTTGCCAATCTATTCATTCGATCTTTCCCTGTGTGACCCAATCTCGCATGTCATGTAATAACATCATCATTATTACTAAAATAACATGTCATTACATAATGGTCAACATAATAGTCATAGGTTGAAGGATTACAATCTAAAACGATAAAACTATCATAATGAAGTTCAAAATCCCAAAATAAATATTATCTAGAGTGATTCTAACACCTTTGCGACTAAAATATAAATCAATACCAACACCTAAAAGAACAGACACAGACTAAGTTTCGTCGAATCTCTAGAGCATATAGGACGTCATGCAATATAAAAGATCGGTCACCACGCAAATCCACTTTGCAAGTTCCTATCCCTTTGACTTCTAGTCTTGCATTATTTCCTACATATATCCACCTTGGTCCAGTTGAGACTCGACTGAACTACACAAATGCTTCTCGCTCGCAACTACATGGTCAGTGGCTCCCGAGTCTACAATTCACATAGGATAAGATTTAGTTATTAAAGTAGTGTAGAAATATATATATCACTTAGAGATGCATTTATAAATTTTATCTTTTTTTGGCTCGATTCAATCACGAGAAAAATGCCTTGGAACATGACAGTTGTACCACTTCATCTTGCTCTTGTCTTTCTTCTTAAAAAATTAATTTCCTTCTTGAAATTTGGCTTGTTCTTTTTCTTGAAGGTCCTTCTCCAACCTCTTTATCCTTTCCGTTATTTTCAATGCTTCTTTCACTTGAATCCTGAAAACTTCGTACCACTTGATTATGCCACAAAGAGATTAGATACAGCTTTAGCAACACCAAACCACTCGCCTTCAAGCTCAACGAGTCGGGTAATTTTAGAAAAGATTTTGATGCTATCATTGTGGGTTAATTTAACTTTCAAATGTTCTCGACTATTGAGAAGAGACTGGATCATTGCCAAATCTGTTGCTTATAAGAGAGAACATGACCAACACTTTTGTGTTGAGAAATCATGTTTGACATCATCCTAAGGTGTGTTGTTTTGATATTCTGATCACGAAACTTCTTATAATTTTTTGATGGCCATCTTCTAAGGTTGGTCACAAATGTAACCCCATATGTTCCTCGAAGGTGTTACCATATAGCATGAGTAGTGGGAAATTTTTCACATTCATGAATGAGGTCATCAACACCAGAACTTACAATATTCACACGTGCAACTGAATCTTTCCTTTTTCAAGCTTTATAAGCTTTAAGATTCTAGGTTGCTGTCATGATCCAACTGATCGTGAGTGGCACCCACCCTAACTCTACAGTGGAAGGACCGTCTAATCCAACCCTTAACCAATTAACTAAGAATTCTCATGAGTCACCTTCATCAATTAACTACTACTTAACTCATTAAATACGATATTAAAAAAATGATTTCATTTTTAACTTAATTAATATTCCAAAAACAGAAGAGAATGTGGAAGTATCTCTAATTATTACAACCCCCGGGACCTGAAAGTCACCGTACAAGAACATCTAAGAATATCCAAAAACAAAGTCTAAACATTAACCAAAATATGGAATATATGGAATGTCTCTATCTCAAAACAAAGGACATGAACGACATAAAGATGATCTAATGGCTTCCTAGACATGGTGCTTACCCTTGAATTGATGTTGGAGTCACGAACTAGAGCTGAGGTCTCATCTCAAAAGCTGGAATATGCTCTGTACTCAATAAAAAGAAGAGCACAGGTAGACACACAATTAGTTGATAAGCAATGTATATTCATAACACTTCATCTTATCAACAATATAGGTATACAATAATAACAATTACACTTAGGCAAATTCTTTCAACAATGGTCACCGCAATATATATATTCAAATGAAATGATGATATCATGCATGCAAGATGTACACACATACTAGAGTCAACATGGACTCTCAGTTATGACCTGTATGGGATGAGCTCAGTCCATGTACTAGTACTTGTAACACCCCGTGCATTTTCGACCCTACTTGATTGGTGATCTAGGGCGTATTTATATGCCTTATTGACAACTTTGAACCATTTTTACCTTATCTTTGAGAGCAATAAGTACGTATTTTGTATTGTTTTGATGGAGTATTTGATATTGTACTAGTATCTGCAAAGAAAAGTCCAAGAAAGGAAGAAAATCAGAATTTTGGTGTCAGGCGCGCAGGCAGCGTGCCGGGCCGCTTTTGACAGAAATTTTTATGGCATGGACAACAGAGGGGTCCGCCAGGCAGTGTGCCAGGCCGTTCATGCACGCCCTTTCAGGGCAGAAATTTTGGTTAAGTCTTAGGCGCGCCCAGGGGCGTGCCGGGCCGCTTTTTGCCAAATTTTTTCTCCTACCACCAGTCTATAAATAGGGCTCTTGAGTTATTGTTTAATTATTCCATCGTGGTAGGCCTACTCTTGGGCAATTTTGGCATCCAAATTAGGGTTGATCAATTTATGTTAATTAAGCCAAGAGTGGCTAAAATCGCTTATTCTTAGGGTTGAGGCTACAAACATGAATCTCGTGAGTTGAATATTGTCTTAACATTTATGGAATTATTTAAACATGAGATTGTTGGGGTATTATACATTAAATTTGGTGCGATGAATTAACATGTGTTAATGGGCTCAATTTAAGGCCCAAATTTAAATCAAAAGACATGGCCCAAATGGGGCAAATGACCCATTCTTGTGTTGACCAAGTAAACATGGCATTTAATGGCCAAGAAGTGGCTAAAGATGACTTGAGGGACTATATAAAGGCACAAAATCAGCTTTTTATTCATTATAACACACATGCCATTTCTAGAATTTCCAAAGATATTTCTTATCTCTCACAAACCCTAAGTCATCACTCCCTTGGAAAAGATCATTACTTTGTAAGCTTGGGTAAGTGTTTATTCTTGTGATTTAATATATTATATGCATGAGAGATTGTGTAGATCATGATGGTTATGTCTAAAAATGTTGAGTAGTGCACTTTTGCTTTTTGCTAAGAGATGTGTCATCTAGGTGACTTGAACTTGAAATGAGACTTGAGGTTTTGATGGAAGTGAATGGTGTGGATGAAATATCAACATGTATGGTGTGGTTATGTCCTTAACTTGTTTTTTTTTCTATGTGTATAACTTATGGGATTGTTGTTATGAAATGTATTGAGGTGACTTGATGGAGTAATTGTAACTTAGTGTTAATGAGGGAGCGTAAAGGATAAACTTGGTGTGAAATGCTATTGGTTTATGATTTCTTGGTCAATGTATGGAATGCTGTGGTATTGTTGGTATGACAATGCCGTGAATTGTATTTTAAGGGGTGAAATGACATTATAGGGAAATCATGAAACTCATTGTCGTCTTATGTACTTGTAAGGTAGTAAGTTGTTAACCTAAGCTCCGTTATGTACTTGTGTTGCAGAGTAAAACGTAAGGAAGGAGCTGGATTATTGTATTCACATATAGGATTGTGTATTCATATTGGGAAGATAAGGTATGTAAGGTTACTCTTTTCGTATCCTTCTGCAGCACATATTGTTCACATTGTAATTGTACTTGTTCCCTTTTGAAATGTCCAAAGGTATCTCATTTTCGGTTGTCATATAGCATTACTCACAGGACCAATTGTGATCCACATGTATCAGGTTCATCGACTAATGTTTCAAAGTTCCAATAATGTACAATCACCAATGTATCACTCTTATAATGGAAGAAAGAAGTAATGTATAATTGTTTGTATATTCTTGAGTAACATCCCAGGGGCAATAGAAAAGCCTAGCATGGGTTATCACAGTAACATTCCAGGGGCGACAAAAAAGCCTAGCATGGGTTAATTACATCCCACGGGTTAAAATGCCTAGCATGGGTTATCCTCTTTTACCTCTGATCAGTTGGTCATTTGTTTATCATATGCTTTATAATTTCTTAACGCAAAGTAGGATAACGTTAACAATGGACGATAATGATGAACGAACGTAAAGGTAAAGAAAGTAATGAATGTAACATACATGGTTGAAAACACATATAGAACGATGGTTTATCCATATTGACTATTCTCTTATATTTGATTCCATTGATGTTCTTATATATGATGCAGTTTCTTATGGCCTTACATACTTAATACATTTTTCATACTGACGTCCCTTAGGGGACTTACCTTACTTGCTGCAGGCGCAGGGGCCAATAGACCTCCACAGTAGGTTGCGGGTCATTTGCAGATCATTGGTGAGCTCCAGTTGGTTCGAGGCTTTCCGAGTTACATGTGTACATTAGTTTTGGTACTTTTTAAATGTTGTATAATATGGGGACTTGTCCCGACTTTAGGATGGTTATGTATAGGTATCTGTTAGAGGCTTTGTAGACGTACGTGGGAAGATGAATGAAAGAATGTATGCTTTTGACATGGTGGCCCCAACGGCCAAGTTTCATATATATCACATGTTTTTTTCCATGACTTCTGCCATTGGTATCTTGCATCTATATGTGATAAAGTGCTGTTCATTTAGTGACATGCATATGAATGTACATGGACGTAGGTTGGTTCTCTCAGGGCCTTAACGGCTTTGGGTGCCAGTCCGCCCTGTTGGAATTCGAGGGGTGACAAAAGTGGTATCAGAGTAGGTCGTCCTAAGGATGTCTACAAAGCCGTGTCTGAGTAGAGTCTTGCTTATGGATGTGTTGTACGCCACATTTATAAGTAGGAGTCTACGGGACATTTAGGAGTTGTTTCTTTTCTTCATTTCTAGATCGTGCAATAGAGCCAATGTTGTAAGTGGAATCGTATCTGACCGTTGGAATTGGTTTTCTTATTTATAGTAAAATGTCGATTACAAGTCGAGGTAGAGGAAAAGGTAAGCAGGTAGATATGCTTGCCGATGAAGGAATGAGTAAATCACCATCTAACCAAGCTAGTCAAGGTGGGGCTGACACTGAAATGGCATCGCGGTCTTCTTCTACTTTTCCAGCTCTGGAAGAGCCAAGAAGTAGAGAAGTACCCGCAGAACCGCCTATGAATGCCACTGAACAGGATTTAACAAATGCAGTGCATATGTTGACTCAGATAGTTACTGCACAAACTCAGGGACTAGCTGGTCCAACGACAAGTGAGGATGACGCGGCTAGAGTCACTAGTCGGTACACACAGGATTTTCTTAAATTAGACCCTTGTATATTCACTGGGTCAGATCCGAAAGCAGATCCACAGGACTTCGTGGACCAAATTCAAAGGGCTCTAGATGTTATGCACGTGACTGGTGTAGAAACAGTTGAACTTACGGCCTATAGATTGAAAGGTGAAGCTATATTATGGTATGAAGACTGGAAAAGATCGAGGGGTATTGATGTACTTCCAGCTGGTTGGGAGGAATTCAAAACGGCCTTTCTTGATCACTACCTCCCATATGAGATTCGGGAGGCACGTTCAGACAAGTTTCTAAATCTTCGTTAAGGGAATATGAGTGTCAGAGAATACAGTCTGCACTTTAATTCTTTGGCTCGATATTCTCCGAATGTGGTAGCCACTATGGCCGACAGAGTTCATCGGTATGTGGATCGGTTGGAGCCATATTTGGTAAGAGATTGTACGATTGCTGCATTGAACAGAGATATGGATATAGCTAGAATACAGGCTTTCGCACAGAAGATGGAGGAGCAGAGGTAAAGAATAAGGGTACACGAAGTTGAACGAGGGCGGTCAAAGAGGGCTAGACCTATGGGACAGTATATGGGATCCCAAGGAGAATTTAGGTCTCAGATTTTTCCTAGACCGCCTAGACCATCATTTTCTTCCCCTACTGCAGGTACTTCATCCTAATTCCGGGGATTTAGAGGCAGCCATTTTGGGCAGAGTAGTGGGATGCAAGGTTCACAGACAGCAGGATTTTCTCGTCCTCCGTATCAGCACTGCTGAAGGTATCATTTAGGGGAATGCCGATTGGGGACAAATGTTTGTTTTTGGTGTGGTACGACGGGGCACATAATGAGAGAATGCCCACAAAGGGGCACGGGTGGTGTAGCACTACCTACGGGATCAGCCGTTGTATCATCATCATCGGTTCCTTCCTTAGGCAGAGGTGTACAGCCTGCTGGTTGTGGTAGAGGTGCTAGAGGAGCAGCTAGTTCCAGTAGAGCCCAGAATCGCACCTATGCTCTAGTGGATCGGCAGAATTCGGAGGCTTCTCCTAATGTAGTCACAGGTACACTATCATTATTTTCACATAATGCGTATGCATTGATTTATCCGGGTTCTACATTATCATATGTTACTCAGTTGATTGCTGCGAAATTTGAAAGAACGCCAAAATTATTAATTAAGTCATTTCAAGTATCTACGCCAGTTGGTGAATCTATTGTTGCAAAAAGAGTATATTGTAATTGCGTAGTAACGGTGTGTGGTCATGATAAACTGGCTGATCTTATTTAACTAGAAATGGTGGATTTTGATGTTATAATGGGTATGGATTGGTTGGCTTCTTATTATGCTACGGTAGATTGCCGAGCTAAGAAGGTACATTTTCATTTTCCACAAAAGAATGTCCTTGAATGGAGGGGAAATGTTGAAGCACCGACAGGTAAATTTATTTTCTATCTTAAGGCTAGGAAAATGATAGCCAAGGGGTACATATGTCACTTAGTAAGAGTGAAAGATACTGATGTGGAACCACTAACTCCTCAATCGATTCCAATGGTCAATGAATTCCTCAATGTATTTCCTGACGATCTTCCAGGTTTGCCCCCAGAACGGGAAGTAGAGTTTGGTATTGATGTGATTTCAGAAACTCAGCCTATCTCTATTCCTCTGTATAGAATGGCTCCAGCTGAATTACGAGAATTAAAGGAGCAATTAAAAGATTTGCAGGAAAAGGGATTCATAAGGCCTAGTATGTCCCCGTGGGGTGCACCAGTATTATTTTTACGAAAGAAAGATAGCACGTTGAGAATGTGTATTGACTATCGGCAATTGAATAAAGTAACGATCAAGAACAAATATCCCCTCCCTAGAATTGATGATTTGTTTGATCAGTTACAGGGTGCCAAATGTTTTTCAAAGATTGACTTGAGATCGGGTTACCATCAAGTAAGAGTTAGAGAAAAGGATATACCCAAGACAGCTTTTCGAACACGATATGGCCATTATGAATTTTTAGTTATGTCGTTTGGACTAACAAATGCACCAACTATTTTCATGGAATTGATGAATAGGGCATTTAAGCCATTTCTAGACGTGTTCGTGACGGTGTTTATAGATGACATCCTGGTTTATTCAAGATCACAAGAGGACCATGCTACTCACTTACGACAGGTGTTACAAATTCTTCGTGAGCGTATGTTGTATGCAAAGTTCTCTAAATGTGAATTTTGGTTAAAATCCATAGCATTCTTGGGTCACATTGTGTCAGATGAAGGAATTCAGGTTGATACGCAAAAGCTTGAAGCGGTGAAAAATTGGCCAACTCCTATGGCGCCCACAAAAATTGGTAGCTTCCTTGGGTTGGCAGGTTATTATCGAAGGTTTGTTGAAGGGTTTTCTTCCATTGCTGCACCTTTAACGAAGCTAACACACAAGGCAATCAAGTTTCAGTGGAATGATGCATGTGAGAAAAGTTTCCAAGAGTTGAAAGATAAATTAACTTCCACACCCATATTAGAACTTCCGAAAGGCACAGAAGGGTATGCAGTATATTGTGATGCGTCCGGAGTTGGCCTAGGATGTGTATTGATGGAACACGATAATGTAATAACGTATGTCTCACGACAGTTGTGGCTACATGAGAGGAACTATCCCACACATGATCTTGAGCTACCAGCTGTGATATTTGTTTTAAAGATATGACACCATTATTTGTATGGAGTTCATGTTGACATCTACACTGATCACAAAAGTTTGCAATATATCTTTAAGCAGAAGGATTTAAATCTGAGGCAGCGGAGGTGGCTTGAGCTGTTGAAAGACTATGATATTGATATCCTATATCATCCAGGAAAAGCAAATGTGGTAGCCGATACATTAAGCCACAAGGAAATAGGAGGCACTAGTGGCCAGTTGACGGAAAATCAAGACTTAGTCAAGGATCTACATCAACTAGCCAGCTTGGGGGTCCAGCTTCTTGAAGCCTCAGATGAAGGGGTTATAGTGCAAAATGCGGCAAAATCTTTATCAATAACTGAAGTGAAAGAGAAGTAGCATGCAGATCCTATGTTATTGCAGCTGAAAGAGAATGTACAACGGGGTTTGACAAAGACATTTGATCTTACACAAGAAGGAGTACTTCAATGCCAAAGTAGATTTTGTGTACTGGATGTAGATGAGCTGAGGAGACGAATTATGACAGAGGCGCATCATTCACGATATTCTATTCATCCGGGAGCTACCAAAATGTACCATTATTTGAAATAAATGTATTGGTGGGGAAACATGAAGAAGAACATTGCAGAATTTGTAGCTCAATGCCCGAATTGTCAACAAGTAAAAGTAAAGCATCAGTAACATGGAGGTTATATGCAATGTATCAGTCTTCCAGTTTGGAAATGAGATATGATTAACATGGATTTCATCACAAGTTTGCCTCGCACACTGCGGAAATTTTATTCCATATGGGTAATAGTGGA
Organism: Capsicum rhomboideum; assembly: GCA_031232105.1. Taxonomy (NCBI): domain Eukaryota; kingdom Viridiplantae; phylum Streptophyta; class Magnoliopsida; order Solanales; family Solanaceae; genus Capsicum; species Capsicum rhomboideum. Next base: position 123,632,673 of record CP124716.1, read on the forward strand.
CAGGCTTACCAAGTCAGCGCATTTCCTACCAGTCAAGACCACCTATACAGCTGAATATTATGCAAGGTTGTATGTTAAAGAGATAATGCGATTACATGGGATTCCAATCTCCATTATATCAGACAGGGGAGCACAATTTACTGCACGTTTTTTGGTGATCTTTTCAGAAGAGCTTGGGTACACAAGTGAATTTGAGTACGACTTTTCATCCTCAAACAGATGGACAAGCAGAACGCACTATCCAAACACTTGAAGATATGCTACGAGCTTGCACATTGGACTTTAAAGGTAGCTGAGATGATCATCTACCTCTTATTGAATTTGCCTACAATAATAGCTATCATTCAAGCCTCAAAATGGCACCTTATGATGCTTTATATGGAAGAAAGTGTAGATCGCCAATTGGATGGTTTGAAGCGGGTGAAACTGCTTTACTTGGACCAGACCTTGTTCATCAAGCTATGGAGAAAGTTAAAGTGATCCAACAGCGACACAAGTCATATGCTGATGTTAGAAGAAGAGGGCTCGAATTCGCCATAGGTGATTGGGTATTCTTGAAGGTGTCACCAATGAAAGGGGTAATGAGATTTGGAAAGAAAGGAAAGTTAAGTCCACGTTATATAGGTCCATATGAAATTGTCAGGAGATTTGGGCAAGTTGCGTATGAATTGGCACTACCCCAAGAACTCTCCACAGTTCATCCAGTGTTTCATGTTTTGATGCTTCGAAAGTGCATAGGAGATCCATCTCGTATTGCTCCTATAAAAGATGTGCAAGTTACGGAGGATCTCACCTATGAAGAGATACCTATTGCTATTCTAGATAAACAAGTGAAGAGGTTAAGGAATAAAGACGTAGCTTCCGTAAAGATACTTTAGAGAAATCAGCAAGTAGAAGAGATCACATGGGAAGCTGAAGTCAAAGTGCCCGTATTTGTTTCACACGGAAGAAAAAGTTCAAAGTGCGGAAGGGAAGAAATAACAAGTAAGTATATATAAGTATTATGTGTACATATATATATTCCAACATAAAGGAGCATTTTTGTACATGGGAAAATGTTATTAACATTCGAGGACGAATGTTTCTAAGGGGGAAAGGATGTAACACCCCGTGCATTTCCGACCCTACTTTATTGGTGATCTAGGGCGTATTTATATGCTTATTGCCAACTTTGAACCATGTTTACCTTAGTTTTGAGAGCAATAAGTACGTATTTTGTATTGTTTTGATGGAGTATTTGATATTATGCTAGTATCCGCAAAGAAAAGTCAAAGAAAGGAAGAAAATCGGAATTTTAGTGTCAGGCGCGCCATGCAGCGTGCCAGGCCGCTCATGCATGCCCTTTTAGGGCAGAAATTTTGGTTAAGTCTCCGGCGTGCCCAGGGGCGTGCCGGGCCGCTTTTTGCCAAATTTCTTCTCCGCCCACTAGTCTATAAATAGGGCTCTTAGGTTATTGTATCATTATTCCATCGTGGTAGGCCTACTCTTGGGTGATTTTGGCATCCAAATTAGGGTTGATCAATTTATGTTAAATTAAGCCAAAAGTGGCTAAAATCGCTTATTCTTGGGGTTTAGGCTACGAACATGAATCTCGTGAGTTGAATATTATCTTAATATTTATGGAATTATTTAAACATGAGATTGTTGGGGTATTATATATTAAATTTGGTGGGCTTAATTAACATGTGTTAATGGGCTCAATTTAAGGCCCAAATTTAAATCAAAAGACATGGCCCAAATGGGGCAAATGACCCATTCTTGTGTTGACCAAGTAAACATGGCATTTAATGGACAAGAAGTGGCTAAAGATGACTTGAGGGACTGTATAAAGGCACAAAATCAGATTTTTATTCATTATAACACACATGCCATTTCTAGAATTTCCAAAGATATTTCTTATCTCTCACAAACCCTAAGTCATCACTCCCTTAGAAAAGATCATTACTTTGTAAGCTTGGGTAAGTGTTTATTCTTGTGATTTAATATATTATATGCATGAGAGATTGTGTAGATCATGATGGTTATGTCTAAAAATGTTGAGTAGTGCACTTTTGCTTTTTGCTAAGAGATGTGTCATCTAGGTGACTTGAACTTGAAAGGAGACTTGAGGTTTTGATGGAAGTGAATGGTGTGGATGAAATATCAACATGTATGGTGTGGTTATGTCCTTAACTTGTTTTTTTTTCTATGTGTATAACTTGTGGGATTGTTGTTATGAAATGTATTGAGGTGACTTGATGGAGTAATTGTAACTTAGTGTTAATGAGGGAGCGTAAAGGATAAACTTGGTGTGAAATGCTATTGGTTTATGATTTCTTGGTCAATGTATGGAATGCTGTGGTATTATTGGTATGACAATGCCGTGAATTGTATTGTAAGGGGTGAAATGACATTATAGGGAAATCATGAAACTCATTGTCGTCTTATGTACTTGTAAGGTAGTTAGTTGTTAACGTAAGCTCCATTATGTACTTGTGTTGCAGAGTAAAACATAACTAAGGAGCTGGATTATTGTATTCACATATAGGATTGTGTATTCATATTGGGAAGATAAGGTATGTAAGGTTACTCTTTCCGTATCCTTCTGCAACACATATTGTTCACATTGTAATTGTACTTGTTCCCTTTCGAAATGTCCAAAGGTATCTCATTTTCGATTGTCATATAGCATTACTCACAGGACCAATTGTGATTCACATGTCTCAGGTTCATTGACTAATGTTTCAAAGTTCCAATAATGTACAATCACCAATGTATCACTCTTATAATTGAAGAAAGAAGTAATGTATAATTGTTTGTATATTCTTGAGTAACATCCCAGGGGCGATAGAAAAGCCTTGCATGGGTTATCACAGTAACATCCCAGGGGCGAAAGAAAAGCCTAGCATGGGTTAATTACATCCCAGGGGTTAAAATACCTAGCATGGGTTATCCTCTTTTACCACTGATCAATTGGTCATTTGTTTATCATATGCTTTACAATTTCTTAACGCAAAGACGGATAACGTTAAGCAATGGACGATAATGATGAACAAATGTAAAGGTAAAGAAAGTAATGAATGTAACATACATGGTTGAAAACACATATAGAACGATGGTTTATCCATATTGACTATTCTCTTATATTTGATTCCATTGATGTTCTTATATATGATGCAGTTTCTTATGGCCTTACATACTTAATACATTTTTCATACTGACGTCCCTTAGGGGACTTACCTTACTTGCTGCAGGCGCAGGGGCCAATAGACCTCCACAGTAGGTTGCGGGTCATTTGCAGATCATTGGTGAGCTCCAGTTGGTTCGAGGCTTTCCGAGTTACATGTGTACATTAGTTTTGGTACTTTTTAAATGTTGTATAATATGGGGACTTGTCCCGACTTTAGGATGGTTATGTATAGGTATCTGTTAGAGGCTTTGTAGACGTACGTGGGAAGATGAATGAAAGAATGTATGCTTTTGACATGGTGGCCCCAACGGCCAAGTTTCATATATATCACATGTTTTTTTCCATGACTTCTGCCATTGGTATCTTGCATCTATATGTGATAAAGTGCTGTTCATTTAGTGACATGCATATGAATGTACATGGACGTAGGTTGGTTCTCTCGGGGCCTTAACGGCTTTGGGTGCCAGTCCGCCCTGTTGGAATTCGAGGGGTGACAAAAGTGGTATCAGAGTAGGTCGTCCTAAGGATGTCTACAAAGCCGTGTCTGAGTAGAGTCTTGCTTATGGATGTGTTGTACGCCACATTTATAAGTAGGAGTCTACGGGACATTTAGGAGTTGTTTCTTTTCTTCATTTCTAGATCGTGCAATAGAGCCAATGTTGTAAGTGGAATCGTATCTGACCGTTGGAATTGGTTTTCTTATTTATAGTAAAATGTCGATTACAAGTCGAGGTAGAGGAAAAGGTAAGCAGGTAGATATGCTTGCCGATGAAGGAATGAGTAAATCACCATCTAACCAAGCTAGTCAAGGTGGGGCTGACACTGAAATGGCATCGCGGTCTTCTTCTACTTTTCCAGCTCTGGAAGAGCCAAGAAGTAGAGAAGTACCCGCAGAACCGCCTATGAATGCCACTGAACAGGATTTAACAAATGCAGTGCATATGTTGACTCAGATAGTTACTGCACAAACTCAGGGACTAGCTGGTCCAACGACAAGTGAGGATGACGCGGCTAGAGTCGCTAGTCGGTGCACACCGGATTTTCTTAAATTAGACCCTTGTATATTCACTGGGTCAGATTCGAAAGCAGATCCACAGGACTTCGTGGACCAAATTCAAAGGGCTCTAGATGTTATGCACGTGACTGGTGTAGAAACAGTTGAGCTTGCGGCCTATAGATTGAAAGGTGAAGCTATATTATGGTATGAAGACTGGAAAAGATCGAGGGGTATTGATGTACTTTCAGCTGGTTGGAAGGAATTCAAAACGGCCTTTCTTGATCACTACCTCCCATATGAGATTCGAGAGGCACGTTCAAACCAGTTTCTTAATCTTCGTCAAGGGAATATGAGTGTCAGAGAATACAGTCTGCAGTTTAATGCTTTGGCTCGATATTCTCTTAATGTGGTAGCCACTATGGCCGAAAGAGTTCATCGGTATGTGGATCGGTTGGAGCCATATTTGGTAAAAGATTGTACGATTACTGCATTGAACAGAGATATGGATATAGCTAGAATACAGGCTTTCTCACAGAAGATAGAGGAGCAGAGGCAAAGAAGAAGGGTACACGAAGTTGAACGAGGGCCGTCAAAGAGGGCTAGACCTATGGGATAGTCTATGGTGTCCCAAGTAGAATCTAAGCCTCGAATTTTTCCTAGACCGCTTAGACCATCATTTTCTTCCCCTACAGCAGGTACTTCATCCCAATTTTGGGGATTTAGAGGCAACCATTTTGGGCAGAGTAGTGGGATGCAAGGTTCACAGACAACAGGATTTTCTCGTTCTTCGTGTCAGCACTGCGGAAGATATCATTTAGGTGAATGCCGGTTGGGGACAAATGTTTGTTTTTGGTGTGGTACGATGGGGCACAAAATGAGAGAATGACCACAAAGGGGCACGGGTGGTGTAGCACGACCTACGGGATCAACCATTGCATCATCATCATCGGTTCCTTCCCTAGGCAGAGGTGTACAACCTGCTGGTCGTGGTAGAGATGCTAGAGGAGCAGCTAGTTCCAGTGGAGCCCAGAATCGCACCTATGCTCTAGTGGACTGGCAGAATTCGGAGGCTTCTCCTGATGTAGTCACATGTACGTTATCCATATTTTCACATAATGCATATGCATTGATTGATCCGGTTCTACATTATCATATGTTACTCTGTTGATTGCTGCGAAATTTGAAAGAACGCTGAAATTATTAATTAAGTCATTTGAAGTATTTACGCCAGTTGGTGAATCTATTATTGCAAAAAGAGTATATCGTAATTGTGTAGTAACGGTGTGTGGTCATGATACACTGGCTGATCTTATTGAACTAGAAATGGTGGATTTTGATGTTATAATGGGTATGGATTGGTTGGCTTCCTTTTATGCTACGGTAGATTGCCGAGCTAAGAAGGTACATTTTCATTTTCCACAAAAGAATGTCCTTGAATGGAGGGGAAATGTTGGAGCACCGACATATAAATTTATTTTCTATCTTAAGGCTAGGAAAATGATAGCCAAGGGGTACATATGTCACTTAGTAAGAGTGAAAGATACTGATGTGGAACCACTAACTCCTCAATCGGTTCCAATGGTCAATGAATTCCTCGATGTATTTCCTGACGATCTTCCAGGTTTGCCCCCAGAATGGGAAGTAGAGTTTGGTATTGATGTGATTTCAGAAACTCAGCCTATCTCTATTCCTCCGTATAGAATGGCTCCAGCTGAATTGCGAGAATTAAAGGAGCAATTAAAAGATTTGCAGGAAAAGGGATTCATAAGGCCTAGTATGTCCCCGTGGGGTGCACCAGTATTATTTTTACGAAAGAAAGATAGCACGTTGAGAATGTGTATTGACTATCGGCAATTGAATAAAGTAACGATCAAGAACAAATATCCCCTCCCTAGAATTGATGATTTGTTTGATCAGTTACAGGGTGCCAAATGTTTTTCAAAGATTGACTTGAGATCGGGTTACCATCAAGTAAGAGTTAGAGAAAAGGATATACCCAAGACAGCTTTTCGAACACGATATGGCCATTATGAATTTTTAGTTATGTCGTTTGGACTAACAAATGCACCAGCTATTTTCATGGAATTGATGAATAGGGCATTTAAGCCATTTCTAGACGTGTTCGTAACGGTGTTTATAGATGACATCCTGGTTTATTCAAGATCACAAGAGGACTATGCTACTCACTTACGACAGGTGTTACAAATTCTTCGTGAGCGTAAGTTGTATGCAAAGTTCTCTAAATGTGAATTTTGGTTAAAATCCGTAGCAATCTTGGGTCACATTGTGTCAGATGAAGAAATTCAGGTTGATAAGCAAAAGATTGAAGCGGTGAAAAATTGGCCAAGGCCTACGATGCCCACGAAAATTCGTAGCTTTTTTGGGTTGGCAGGTTATTATCGAAGGCTTGTTGAAGGGTTTTCTTCCATTCCTGCACCTTTAATGAAGCTAACACACAAGGCAATCAAGTTTCAGTGGAATGATACATGTGAGAAAAGTTTCCAAGAGTTGAAAGATAAATTAACTTCAACACCCGTATTAGTACTTCCGAAAGACACAGAAGGGTATGCAATATATTGTGATACGTCCGGAGTTGGCCTAGGATGTGTATTGATGCAGCACGGTAATGTAATAGCGTATGCCTCACAACAGTTGCGGCCACATGAGAGGAACTATCCCATACATGATCTTGAGCTAGCAGCTGTGATATTTGTTTTAAAGATATGGCACCATTATTTGTATGGAGTTCATGTTGACATCTACACTGATCACAAAAGCTTGCAATATATCTTTAAGCAGAAAGATTTAAATCTGAGGTAGCGGAGATGGCTTGAGCTATTGAAAGACTATGATATTGATATTCTATATCATCCAGGAAAAGCAAATGTGGTAGCCGATGCGTTAAGACGCAAGGAAATAGGAGGCACTAGTGGCCAGTTTACGGAAAAGCAAGACTTAGTCAAGGATCTACATCAACTAGCCAGCTTGGGGGTCCGTCTTCTTGAAGCCTCAGATGAAGGGGTTATTGTGAAAAATGTGGCAGAATCTTTATTAATAGCTGAAGTGAAAGAGAAGCAGTATGCGGATCCTATGTTATTGCAGCTGAAAGAGAATGTACAACAGGGTTTGACAAAGGTATTTGATCTTACGCAAGAAGGATTAATTCAATGCTAAGGTAGATTATGTGTACCGGATGTAGATGTGCTGAGGAGACGAATTATGACAGAGGCGCATCATTCATGATATTCAATTCATCCGGGAGCTACTAAAATGTTCCATGATTTGAAAGAAATGTATTGGTGGGGAAACATGAAGAAGAACATTGTAGAATTTGTAGCTCAATGCTCGAATTGTCAACAAGTAAAAGTAGAGCATCAAAAACCTAGAGGTTATATGCAATGTATCAGTCTTCCAGTCTGTAAATGGGACATGATTAACATGGATTTCATCACAGGTTTACCTCACACGCTGCGGAAATTTGATTTCATATGGGTAATAGTGGACAGGCTTACCAAGTCAGCGCATTTCCTACCAGTCAAGACCGCTTATACAACTGAAGATTATGCAAGGTTGTATGTTAAAGAGATAGTGCGATTACATGGGATTCCAATCTCTATTATATCAGACAGGGGAGCACAATTTACTGCATATTTTTTGGTGATCTTTTTAGAAGAGCTTGGGTACACAAGTGAATTTGAGTACGACTTTTCATCCTCAGACTGATGGACAAGCAGAACGCAATATCCAAACACTTGAAGATATGCTACAAGCTTGCAGATTGGACTTTAAAGGTAGCTGGGATGATCATCTACCTCTTAGTGAATTTGCCTACAATAATAGCTATCATTCAAGCATCAAAATGACACCTTATGAAGCTTTCTATGAAAGCAAGTGTAGAACGCCAATTGGATGGTTTGAAGCGGGTGAAACTGCTTTACTTGGACCAAAACTTGTTCATCAAGCTATGGAGAAAGTTAAAGTGATCCAACAGCGACACAAGTCATATGCTGATGATAGAAGAAGAGGGCTCGAATTCGCCATAGGTGATTGGGTATTCTTGAAGGTGTCACCAATGAAAGGGGTAATGAGATTTGAAAGAAAGGAAAGTTAAGTCCACGTTATATAGGTCCGTATGAAATTGTCAAAAGATTTGGGAAAGTTGCGTATGAATTGGCACTACCCCAAGAACTCTCCACAGTTCTTCCAGTGTTTCATGTTTTGATGCTTCGAAAGTGCATAGGAGATCCATCTCGTATTGCTCCCATAAAAGATGTACAAGTTACAGAGGATCTCACCTATGAAGAGATACCTATTGTTATTCTGGATAAATAAGTAAAGAGGTTAAGGAATAAAGACGTAGCTTCTGTAAAGGTACTTTGGAGAAATCAGCAAGTAGAAGAGATCACATGGGAAGCTGAAGGAATGATGAAGTCAAAGTACCCATTTTGTTTCACACGGAAGAAAAAGTTCAAAGTGCGGAAGGGAAGCAATAACAAGTAAACATCTATAAGTATTATGTGTATATATATATATATATATATATATATATATGCTAACATAAAGGTGCATTTTTTGTACATGGGAAGATGTTATTAACATTCGAGGACGAATGTTTCTAAGGGGGGAAAGATTTAACACCCCGTGTATTTTCGACCCTACTTGATTGGTGATCTAGGGCGTATTTATATGCCTTATTGCCAACTTTGAACCATGTTTACCTTAGTTTTGAGAGCAATAAGTACGTATTTTGTATTGTTTTGATGGAGTATTTGATATTGTGCTAGTATCCACAAAGAAAAGTCGAAGAAAGGAAGAAAATTGGAATTTTGGTGTTAGGAGCGCCAGGCAGCATGTCGGGCCACTTTTGACAGAAATTTTTATGGCATGGACAGCAAAGGGGCGCGCCAGGCTGTTCATGTACGCCCTTTTAGGGCAGAAATTTTGGTTAAGTCTCAGGCGCGCCCAGGGGCGTCCCGGGCTGCTTTTTGCCAAATTTTTTCTCCGACCACTAGTCTATAAATAGGGATCTTGGGTTATTGTATCATTATTCCATCGTGGTAGGCCTACTCTTGGGCGATTTTTTCATCCAAATTAGGGTTGATCAATTTATGTTAAATTTAGCCAAGTGTCACGCCTCGAATCCTATTCGGGACAGACTGGGACCCGAAATAGTTGTGGCCCGAGAGAACCAATCTTAGCTCATGTACATTCATATGCATGTCTCTATATGAACATCATTATATCTCATGCAATTATGCGAAAGTCATGGAAACATATACTATATATGAAACTTGGCCGTTAGGGCCATCAAGTCTAAGTGGACATACATCTCTTACATTCGTCTTTCCACATACGTCTACAAAGCCTCTACAGATACATACACATAACCAACCTACAGTAGGGACAAGCTCCCGCTTTATACAATATTTACAATGCCAAAACCAATGTACACATGAGACTCAAAAAGCCCCGAACCAACTGGAGCTCACCAATGACTGGCAAATAATCTGCAACCTACTGTGGAGGTCTACTAGCACCTGTGCCTGCAGCAAGTAAGGTAAGTCTCCCAAGGGGGGTCAGTACGAAGAATGTACTGAGTATGTAAGGCTATAAGAAACCGCATCAATACATACGAACTTCAATGGAAATAATTATAAGAGAATGCCCAAAATGGATAAACCATCAATCTGTATGTTTGGAACTATGTACCTTACGTTCATTACTTATCTTGCCTTTACGTTCATTGCCATTATTAGTCATCCGCCTTATCGGTGGGTCATAATATAGTCATCCACCTTATTGGTGGGTAGTCATCCACTTTATTAGTGGGTAGTCATCCACTTTATTAGTGGGTAGTCATCCACCTTTTTGGTGGGTAGTCATCCACCTTTTTGGTAGGTCAATATAAATAGTATTAGGATCCGCTCGAGCTAGGATTATGTGCCCCTTTGAGTCGTCTCGATTCTCAAACATTAAACCATAAATGCATTACTTTATTCCTTTACTCTTGCAACTAACAAATATGCGTTGCTTTATTTCTTACTTTTAAGAGATTGATACATTCGCTTGTGAGAGATTGATACACTCGCTTGTGAGAGATTTATACATTTGCTTCGCTTGTGAGAGATTGATACACTCTCTTGTGAGAGATTTATAAACTTGTAGTCATAACATTATTGGAACATTGGAACATTAGTACATGATTAAAAGACATATGAGTACAAAATAGGATAATCTGACATAAGATACTTTGAGACATTTCAGAATGGAATAAGTACGATGACAATGTGAACAATATGTGCTGCAGAAGGATACGGTAAGTGTAACCTTATATACCTTATCTTCCCAATATAAATATACAATCCTATATGTTAACATAATAGTCCAGCTCCTTCCATACGTTTCACTCTACAACACAAGTACATAATGGAACTTACGTTAACAACCAACTTTCTTACAAGTGCACAAGACGACAATGAGTTACATGTTTGCCTTATAATGTCGTTTACCCCTTTAAAATGTCATTCACGGCATTGTCATACCAACAATACCACAACATTTCATGCATTGACCAAAGCATTACAAACCAATAACATTTCACACCAAGTTCATCCTTTACGCTTCCTCATTAATACGACGTCACAATTATTCCATCAAGTCACCCCAATACACTTCATAAAAATATATCCACAATAATCCCCCAATTTATACTTATAGAAAAGTAACAAGTTAAGGAATATAACCAAACCATACATGTTGATATTTCATCCATACCATGCATTTTCATCAAAACCTCAAGTCCTTTTTCAAGTTTAAATCACAAGGATGCACATCTTTTAGCAAAAAGCAAAAGTGCACTATTCAACACCTTACCCACATAAACACCATGATATAAATAATCTCCCATCCATATAATATATTAAATCATAAGAATAAGCACTTACCCAAGCTTGCAAAGTGATGATCTTGCCCAAACAAGTATAGTTGCCTTAGGGTTATTAGGGTTTGAGTTGAGAGATATGTTGTAGAAATTTCTAGATTGGCATGTGTGTTTGTGGGAATAAAATCTGATTTTTGTGCCCTTTATATAGGCCCTTGAATTCATCCTTAGCCACTTTGATCAATCATTGATTAGTCAAAGGAAGAATGAGTCATTTTGCCCTTTTGGGCCATGTCTTTTTTTCCAATTTGGGCTTTAAATTGAGCCCAATAACACATATCAACTGAGCCCACCTAATTCAATGCATGATCCACTATATATCTCATGTTTAAATAATTCCATAAATGTCATGACAATATTCACTCACGAACTTCATGTTCGTAGCCTCAATTTCAAAAAAATAAGAAATTCTAGCCACCCATGGCTTAATTGAACATAATTTGATAAAATAATTATGATGAAGAATTAACTCCAACTCGGATTCCAAACTCGCTCAAGAGTAGCCTTAATATGATGGTATAATGTTTCCATAACCCAAGAGTCCTCTTTATAGACTTATAATCGTGGAAGAAATTAGGCAAAAAGCACCCCGGCACGCTCTCGGGTGCCCTAAAGACTTAGAGAAAATTTCAGCAAATGAAAGGTGTGCAGGGGAGGCCTGGCTGCCCCTTTGATGCTTGTGCCAAAAAAATTTCAGGCCAAAGCGGCCTGGCACGCCACCTGCAGCGCCCCACACTTAATTTTTGATTTCGACTATTCTTTGTGGATTTTTTTGGATCTTTCAAGTTCCAACCTTTTGCTTGCCTCTTATATTTAAGATCCTTTGTTTGGATGTCCTTCAAACCTCCTACATTTACTAGCACAATATTAATTGTTCCATCAATAACAGTACAAGATACGTACTTATTGCTCTCGAACCTAGGGTAAACATGGTTCAAGGTTGTCAAGTAAGGTCAGAAAGGTACGGGGTGTTACACCAAGAGTGGCTAAAATCTCTTATTCTTGGGGTTGAGGCTATGACCATGAATCTCGTGAGTTGAATATTATCTTAACATTTATGGAATTATTTAAACATGAGATTGTTAGGGTATTATACATTAAATTTGGTGGGTTGAATTAACATGTATTAATGGGCTCAATTTAAGGCCTAAATTCAAATCAAAAGACATGGCCCAAATGGGGTAAATGATCCATTCTTATGTTGACCAAGTAAACATGGCATTTAATGGCCTAGAAGTGTCTAAGGATGACTTGAGGGACTATATAAAGGCAAAAAATCAGCTTTTTATTCATTATAACACACATGCCATTTTTAGAATTTCCAATGATATTTCTCATCTCTTACAAACCCTAAGTCATCACTCCCTTGGACAAGATTATTACTTTGTAAGCTTGGGTAAGTGTTTATTCTTGTGATTTAATATATTATATGCATGACAGATTGTGTAGATCATCATGGTTATGTCTAAAAGTGTTGAGTAGTGCACTTTTGCTTTTTGCTAAGAGATGTGTCATCTAGGTGACTTGAACTTGAAAGGAGACTTGAGGTTTTGATGGAAGTGAATGGTGTGGATTAAATATCAACATGTATGGTGTGGTTATGTCCTTAAATTGTTTTTTTTCTATGTGTATAACTTGTGGGATTGTTGTTATGAAACGTATTGAGGTGACTTGATGGAGTAATTGTAACTTAGTGTTAATGATGGAGTAATTAACTTAGTGTTAATTGTAACGTATCACGAGACTTCTTATAATTTTTTGATGGCCATCTTCTAAGGTTGGTCACAAATGTAACCCCATATGTTCCTCGAAGGTGTTACCATATAGCATGAGTAGTGGGAAAATTTTTCACATTCATGAATGAGGTCATCAACACCAGAACTTACAATAATCACACGTGCAACTGAATCTTTCCTTTTTCAAGCTTTATAAGCTTTAAGATTCTAGGTTGCTGTCATGATCCAACTGATCGTGAGTGGCACCCACCCTAACTCTACAGTGGAAGGACCGTCTAATCGAACCCTTAACCAATTAACTAAGAATTCTCATGAGTCACCTTCATCAATTAACTACTACTTAACTCATTAAATACGATATTAACAAAACGAGTTCATTTTTAACTTAATTAATATTCCAAAAACAGAAAAGAATGTGGAAGTATCTCTAATTATTACAACCCCCGGGACCTGAAAGTCACCGTACAAGAACATCTAAGAATATCCAAAAACAAAGTCTAAACATTAACCAAAATATGGAATATATGGAATGTCTCTATCTTAAAACAAAGGACATGAACGACATAAAGATGATCTAATGGCTTCCTAGACATGGTGCTTACCCTTGAATTGATGTTGGAGTCACGAACTAGAGCTGAGGTCTCATCTCAAAAGCTGGAATATGCTCTGTACTCAATAAAAAGAAGAGCACAGGTAGACACACAATTAGTTGATAAGCAATGTAGATTCATAACACTTCATCTTATCAACAATATAGGTATACAATAATAACAATTACACTTAGGCAAATTCTTTCAACAATGGTCACCGCAATATATATATTCAAATGAAATGATGATATCATGCATGCAAGATGTACACACATACTAGAGTCAACATGGACTCTCAGTTATGACCTGTATGGGATGAGCTCAGTCCATGTACTAGTACTTGTAACACCCCGTGCATTTTCGACCCTACTTGATTGGTGATCTAGGGCGTATTTATATGCCTTATTGCCAACTTTGAACCATTTTTACCTTATCTTTGAGAGCAATAAGTACGTATTTTGTATTTTTTTGATGGAGTATTTGATATTGTACTAGTATCCGCAAAGAAAAGTCCAAGAAAGGAAGAAAATCAGAATTTTGGTGTCAGGCGCGCAGGCAGCGTGCCGGGCCGCTTTTGACAGAAATTTTTATGGCATGGACAGCAGAGGGGTCCTCCAGGCAGCGTGCCAGGCCGCTCATGCACGCCCTTTCAGGGCAGAAATTTTGGTTAAGTCTCAGGCGCGCCCAGGGGAGTGCCGGGCCGGTTTTTGCCAAAATTTTTCTCCTACCACCAGTCTATAAATAGGGCTCTTGAGTTATTGTTTAATTATTCCATCGTGGTAGGCCTACTCTTGGGCTATTTTGGCATCTAAATTAGGGTTGATCAATTTATGTTAATTAAGCCAAGAGTGGCTAAAATCGCTTATTCTTAGGGTTGAGGCTACGAACATGAATCTCGTGAGTTGAATATTGTCTTAACATTTATGGAATTATTTAAACATGAGATTGTTGGGGTATTATGCATTAAATTTGGTGCGATGAATTAACATGTGTTAATGGGCTCAATTTAAGGCCCAAATTTAAATCAAAAGACATGGCCCAAATGGGGCAAATGACCCATTCTTGTGTTGACCAAGTAAACATGGCATTTAATGGCCAAGAAGTGGCTAAAGATGACTTGAGGGACTATATAAAGGCACAAAATCAGCTTTTTATTCATTATAACACACATGCCATTGCTAGAATTTCTAAAGATATTTCTTATCTCTCACAAACCCTAAGTCATCACTCCCTTGGAAAAGATCATTACTTTGTAAGCTTGGGTAAGTGTTTATTCTTGTGATTTAATATATTATATGCATGAGAGATTGTGTAGATCATCATGGTTATGTCTAAAAGTGTTGAGTAGTGCACTTTTGCTTTTTGCTAAGAGATGTGTCATCTAGGTGACTTGAACTTGAAAGGAGACTTGAGGTTTTGATGGAAGTGAATGGTGTGGATGAAATATCAACATGTATGGTGTGGTTATGTCCTTAACTTGTTTTTTTTTCTATGTGTATAACTTGTGGGATTGTTGTTATGAAATGTATTGAGGTGACTTGATGGAGTAATTGTAACTTAGTGTTAATGAGGGAGCGTAAAGGATAAACTTGGTGTGAAATGCTATTGGTTTATGATTTCTTGGTCAATGTATGGAATGCTGTGGTATTGTTGGTATGACAATGCCGTGAATTGTATTGTAAGGGGTGAAATGACATTATAGGGAAATCATGAAACTCATTGTCGTCTTATGTACTTGTAAGGTAGTTAGTTGTTAACGTAAGCTCCATTATGTACTTGTGTTGCAGAGTAAAACATAATTAAGGAGCTGGATTATTGTATTCACATATAGGATTGTGTATTCATATTGGGAAGATAAGGTATGTAAGGTTACTCTTTCCGTATCCTTCTGCAGCACATATTGTTCACATTGTAATTGTACTTGTTCCCTTTCGAAATGTCCAAAGGTATCTCATTTTCGATTGTCATATAGCATTACTCACAGGACCAATTGTGATTCACATGTCTCAGGTTCATTGACTAATGTTTCAAAGTTCCAATAATGTACAATCACCAATGTATCACTCTTATAATTGAAGAAAGAAGTAATGTATAATTGTTTGTATATTCTTGAGTAACATCCCAGGGGCGATAGAAAAGGCTTGCATGGGTTATCACAGTAACATCCCAGGGGCGAAAGAAAAGCCTAGCATGGGTTAATTATATCCCAGGGGTTAAAATACCTAGCATGGGTTATCCTCTTTTACCACTGATCAATTGGTCATTTGTTTATCATATGCTTTACAATTTCTTAACGCAAAGACGGATAACGTTAAGCAATGGACGATAATGATGAACAAATGTAAAGGTAAAGAAAGTAATGAATGTAACGTACATGGTTCCAAACACATACAGAATGATGGTTTATCCATATTGACTAGTCTCTTATATTTGATTCCATTGATGTTCTTATGTATGATGCAGTTTCTTATGACCTTACATACTCAGTACATTCTTCGTACTGACGTCCCTTGGGGGACTTACCTTACTTGCTGCAGGCGCAGGTGCCAGTAGACCTCCACAGTAGATTGCGGGTCATTTGCAGATCATTGGTGAGCTCCAGTTGGTTCGGGGCTTTTCGAGTTGCATGTGTACATTAGTTTTGGTACTTTTTAAATGTTGTATAATATGGGGACTTGTCCCGACTTTAGGATGGTTATGTATAGGTATCTGTTAGAGGCTTTGTAGACGTACGTGGGAAGATGAATGAAAGAATGTATGCTTTTGACATGGTGGCCCCAACGGCCAAGTTTCATATATATCACATGTTTTTTTTCCATGACTTACGCCATTGGTATCTTGCATCTATATGTGATAGAGTGCTGTTCATTTAGTGACATGCATATGAATGTACATGGACGTAGGTTGGTTCTCTCGGGGCCTTAACGGCTTCGGGTGCCAGTCCGCCCCGTTGGAATTCAAGGCGTGACAGTACTGGTGTGGTACCCAATCCAATTACTGTGTATGTATGACACTTGATCCATATAACAGTAGCGATGTGACACCCCATCTAATAACATCTCAATATTTTCTCAAAACCAATGCTCAAATGCAAGATACACTCAATAATTACAAGTATTACCCGAAAGCTAATCATATACATTCAACTCACTTATAAGCACAGAGTCAAGCAAGTCTATGCTACTACCAAATATTAACCTGCCTCCATTCCTTGTCCGAAAACACTACTTAGCCGCAAACTTGTATTTTCTTACAATTTAATACCGTTCTTGATCTATAAATAACAACACAAGCTTTAATATAACAATTAACCTTTTTTAAGTTTTAGGAACTCAAAATCATCTAATTCAACCTATGAATTTGACCTAGTTCATTATTCTAGGGTTTTTCTACCCTTTAGCCTCTTGAATTCCCCATATTTTAATTGCAAACATGAATTCTATCATGAGAAATGTTTTCTAACATCCTAGGATCAACAATAATTGATAAAACAACCATTCATTACTAATTCCCTGAAATAAAAAACTTAGGGCTAACCACAATTTCAACTAAGGCCTTGATTCTTGCAACTCTAAGGATCTAAGGGAGTGAATTCAAGTTTAAGGAGTAAAAATCTTAGCTTAAAGATGGACAAACTCTCAAAATGGTGCAAAATCACCTTCTCTTAGTCCTTGAATGAGTTTTTGAAATAATGAGAATGAAAAACATTTTCTGACTTAAAAACTGACTTTCTGCATTTTTTTCACTGCAACGATACTTTTATCAATACAACAATGTTGCTGTAGTGAAGGATTTACTGCTGCAACAACGCCTAAGCCAAAAGGGTTTGTCTGTGCAACAATACTTCTACCGCTGCAGGGATACTTATGTCACTGCAGTGACACCAAACCAGTAGCTCGGGATTCGTTTCCAGCTCTATCCATTTCATAACACACTTTGTGATTTACTCCATTACGAACTAACCATTTCATGGTAATTGCTATAATCAAAGTTCTACTAACCCGCTCTACACACCAAAAGTTTCTATGACTTTCTAAACTCGTTCTCTAAGACAAAATCTATTCAAAAATACTAATCAACACTCTAATCACTACCAGATTTTCCTTGACCACCACACAACCAAAATATACCTAAAACTAGGCCAACCCTAAATTTTTAAATTTTTGGCCTAAGGGAAACTAGGCAAAGGTTTTACTCTCTAATTCATCATAGTGATGTTTTGGATATTACATTATATACTAATTTACCACTCGTTCTTCCCTGAATGACAACTAACTAAAACAACGCAAAAGATGAGCAAAAGATTACCTGTATCGATGAACAAGTGTGGATAGCGCTTACACATATCCGTCTGTATCTCCCATGTGGCTTACTCTATCAGACGGTTCCTCCACTGGACCTTTATGGACAGAATGACTTTAGTCCTCAGCTTTCTCACATATCTATCCAAGATAGCAATTGGATCTTCTTCAGAAGATAGCTCCTTGTCAAACAATTCTGGATCCCAACGTAAGATGTAATCTCTATCTCCGTGGTACTTTTTGAGCATTGAGACATGGAATACTGGATGAACTCCTGACAAGCTAGGAGGTAGAGTCAATCTATTGGCCACTTAACCTACTCTATTGAAAACCTCAAAGGATCTGATGTACCTCAGACTTAATTTCCCCTTCTTTCCAAACCACATTACACACTTTATAGGTGATACTTTGAGCAACACTTTCTCATATTTCTCGAATCGCACATCCTTTACTTTATTTTCTGCATACTCTTCCTGTCAACTCTGATCCACTACCAATTTCTCCTAGATGAGCCTCACTTTTTCCATCGACTCCTTTAATATATCGGTGCCCCAAGGTCTTACCTCAAAGGCATCAAACTACCCAATTGGTGATCTACATATCCTTTCATACAAAGATTCAAAAAGAGCCATGCCAATGTTGGAGTGGTAGTTGTTGTTGTATGCAAATTCACACAAAGTCATATATTAGGCCCATTGACCTCCAAAGTCCATTACACAAGCTCAGAGCATATCCTCAAGTACCTAAATTATCCATTCTGACTATCCGTCAGTCTGAAGATGAAAGGCTGTACTTAGATCCAACCTTGTACCCAATTCCGATTGGAATTTCTCCCAAAAGTTGAAGGTAAACTGCATACCTCGATTCGACACTATGGAAACAGGCACCCCATGAAGTCTCACTATCTCTTTCACATATATCTTAGCCAACTTGGCTGCATTATAGTCCACCCTTACCGAAATAAAGTTCATACTTGGTCAATCGATTGATGATCATCCAAATAGATTCACATTTCCTTAGGGTCTTAGAAAGACCCAAAAAAAAATCCATGGTTATTCTTTCCTACTTCTACTCTGAAATGGGTATCCTCTGAAAAGTGCCATCAGGCTTATGATGCTCATACTTAACTTATTGATTTTGACACTTAGTCACAAAATCTGTAATATCCGTTTTATTCTGGACCACCAATAGTGCTGTCTTAAGTCTCTATACATCTTGTTGCACCTATATGTATAGAGTACTTTGAATTGTGAGCCTCTGCAAGGATAGTGGGGATCAAGTTACCCACTCGAGGTACACATATGCCCTCGAATCCTCAATACTCCCTCTCCATCAAGAATGGCCTTCTTAGCCTCACCTTGTAACACCCTTTCCCTAAGGTTGTTCAACTTCTTATCATCAAATTGCCTAGGTTTGATCTTCTCAAAGAAGGTAGACTTAGCCTTAACATAAGCTAATACTCCTCCCTTGCTAGTCACTTGTACCTCTCTAGCCAATGGGCATCTCGATACCTCCAACCATGCCAAACTTCTCATGCTTTTTGGTTACTGACTCAATGCATCTGCCACCATATTGGCCTTGCCTGGATGATACATAATGGAAATTTCATAATCTTTGATCAGCTCTATCCACTTTTTTTGCCTCAAATTCAAATCTTACTAAGTAAATATATGCTGTAAACTGTGGTGGTCCATGAACACCTCAGACTTCACCCCATAGAGATAATGTCTCCATATTTTTAAAGCAAACACCATTGCCGCCAATTCCAAATCATGGGTAGGGTAGTTCTTTTCATACATCTTCAGCTGCCTAGAAGTATAAGCAATTACATTCTAATCCTATATCAAAACAGCACCTAAACCAGACCGTGAAGCATCACAAAATACAATGCAATCCATACCTTCAATAGGCAAGGTAATAATAAGAGTTGAAGTTTGCAAAATATTTACCTTTTGAAAGTTCTCCTCAACTTATCATTCCACACAAAAGGTACCTTTTTCTTAGTTAGGAGAGTCATATATGAAGCAATGGAAGCAAACCCCTTAACAAACCGACGATAAAAACTGGCGAACCCCACAAAACTATGAACCTCTGTACCATTGGTTGGTCTGGCCTAGTTCTTAACAACTTTAACCTTCTGCGGGTCTACCATAATCCCTTCCTTAGATACCATATGCCCCAAAAAGGACACTGAAGATAACCAAAATTCACACTTTGAGTAGTTAGCATAAAGTTGCTTCTCCTTAAGCAACTATAACACTGTACGCAAGTGAGCTTCATGCTCCTCCTTACTCCTAGAGTAAAATAGAATATCATCAATAAAAATGATAACAAATAAATCCAAATAAGTTTTAAATGCTCCATTCACTCAAGCTCATAAAAGAAGTTGGGGCATTGGTCAAACCAAAAAACATAACCAAGAACTCGTAATCCCTTCCTTGGATACCATATGCCCCAAAAAGGACACTGAAGATAACCAAAATTCACACTTTGAGTAGTTAGCATAAAGTTGCTTCTCCTTAAGCAACTATAACACTGTACGCAAGTGAGCTTCTTGCTCCTCCTTACTCCTAGAGTAAAATAGAATATCATCAATAAAAATGATAACAAATGAATCCAAATAAGTCTTAAATGCTCCATTCACTCAAGCTCATAAAATAAGTTGGGGCATTGGTCAAACCAAAAAACATAACCAAGAACTCGTAAAATCCATAACGAATTCGGAAGGCAGTTTTTGGGATGTCCTCAGCCAGAATCTTAAGCTGATCGTAACCTGACCTCAAATCAATCTTTGAAAACATCGCGTCCCTCTGTAACTGGTCGAATATATCATCTATCCTAGGCAAAGGATACTTGTTATGAATAGTCACCTTATTCAACTTTTGGTAGTCTATGCATATCCGCATACTTCCATCTTTCTTTTTCACACAAAGCACAGAAGCACCCCAATGTGAGAAGCTCATATGAATAAAACCATTCCCCAATAACTATTTCAAATGGGATTTCAATTCTCTTAACTCTGTCGGTACCATCCTATAAGGAGGGATAAATATAGGGCGGGCTCCCAGCTCTAAGTATATACAAAAGTCAAACTCACGGTCAGGTGGCATATCAGGGAGATTATCAGGAAACACCTCTAAGAATTCACACACTACTGAAATTGAAGCAATAGGAGGCCCTGACGAACTATCATCCTGATAATGAGCTAGGAATGTCATACACCCCCATCTAACTAACTTTTGAGCACGAATAGCTGACATGATTCTCAAAGGAGTATGCTTAAGAGTGCATTCCCACACTTACTTCTCCATCCTGGGTATAGTTATAGTGACAGTCGTAGCATAACAATCAAGAATAGCATGATGAGAAGACAACTAGCTCATCCCCAAGATAATATCAAACTCCTTCATATCTAAAATTACCAAGTCGACCAAAGTTCTATACCCCATAAACATCACAGGACATGCCTGATAAACCTGATCAACATATATAGAAATCCCAACTGGTGTAGACACATACATGGGTACATGATAACGCTCAAGATACACATCTAGATGTATGCAGTCACTAGCAATATAATTTATACCCAACTTGGTATTGGGGTCGAATTCACAGGGAATAAAGGCGATAGGTTCACCTTCGACTGTTGTAAGTGACTAAGTGCTTACACGTAATGTTGAAAATAATACATAAAAGTAAAAATAGGGGGTTTAGTGTAACAAGATTTCATATTCAAATTATCAATTTCAATATTTGTTTGCCAAAGAGAATGCTAAAGAATGTAATCAATAAGTAGAAGTACTTGGGGTTATGCCTTATTAAGAGTGATTATAGGTGTGGGTAAGCAAAAGTGAACCTAAAATTTAATTGATAGTTATGACTAGACTTGGACTTAGATATTGGCGATAATCTTTCAATCTACCACCGAATTTCATAAGGGTTTCTTTCAAACACCCATATGTACACCATACCAAGTAACGAATAACCTCAAATTAGTTAGCCTATTTCTAGCGCTAGCTATTAAATGAGAAAATTTTCAAGTCTTTGTCAACTAAATCTGTCCACCCTTGTCTTCTCTTTCAAGCAAAACAAGGGTTCTAAGCTTGAATGGAGTTTGCAACCTCAATTCTTAAGTTGAAACATATAGATTTAGCTAAAATCATAACATTTTATCAAATATAAAGGTAAATAATCACTACCCACACGATAATAAACACTCAATAATGCATAACCCCAAGCTTGAGAAATTAGCTACTCATAATAAGAGAAAAAGGAAATATACTTAGATTCTAATTCAACTGCCATAGAATCCAAATGGTTCCAAAGAAAATCCAAATTCACAAGCAATAAATTAGTAATAAGCAACTAAAATCCCTACTAGAGTTCAATTACAATCTTTAGCTTCCAAACAATGACAAAATATAGTGTTCTAATCAACCCAAAAGGCTTGAATAGCTTCAGTAAAATGAGCCTCAAAATTACAAAAATGCCACCGCGTCTAATTCGGCTGAGCAGTATTCCATCACCGAGGGGATCGGTGATGTGCCGAATTATCCAAGGCTAGCCAATTTGACTTAAAATTTAAGCTCCAATGGTTGGCATCTGTCAACTTTTGTGATGGATTTTGGCCTCTCGACCTGTTTGACGATGCGCCGAATTGATTCCTTCATCACGATTTCATCAAAAGTTAACCCGACCCCGACTGTTGAAATTAGCGATGGAACCATAATTTTGGCGATTCACAAAAGGGTTTGGAGATGCGCCAATTGTCCCTTGCGAAGCTCTTGTACATTGTCAGCTCTAATCTTTCACCTTTTTGCTTCTTTTTGCCATTTCAACCATTTTTTGTCCTTAACCCTGAAATTAAACCAAATTAACATTAAAACGCATTCAAATTAGCATTGAGGACATGATTTCTTTCCATTTTAAGGCTAAATGATCGCAATTTGTTGACTCTTCAATACCCCTAACTTAAATCTTTGCTCTTCCTTGAGTAAATCAATGCACATGCAACAAAACCAACAATGCCTACAAATGGTACTAATTAAGAGGTTGGACACATGCTTCTTTTGTGAAAATACTTTGCCCTCTTGATTTTGAAAACAATGGCATAAGTTTCACCTATCAAACGCTCATATTATGAACAATGAGCCTCAAATGTTGACTAAATATCACCATACCCCACACATGCTCATAAACGATAACTAAGATCAAAAAGTTGCTCAAATATTACAATCAAGTGCCCTCACAGAAAGAAGTCCTTGCTTTCAAAAGCAATTCAACATTAGAATGAAGGACTATCACGACTCACTTATAATCCAAAAGATGATCATGCACATGAGAACCACACCACAGGCTTGCCCATAAGCTCCACTTCACCACATACAAGTGTACTACTTGGGAGATCACTAAGGTCTTGCTTCGGCTTGTAAAGTACGCAACGGGTAAGGTAGGGAAGGTTAAGGTTATAGTGACTCTATCTTCTCAAAGCATCTAAGGTGACCTCAATTACACTTATTTTCCAAAGCTTATTTCTCAAATCATACCAATGAACAAATCTTAAAGTATTCATGCTATCTTCCCCCTCCTATCCTTTCAACACAAAAACTTCTTATTAACACGTTAACACCATTGCAACTCTTTTTTAACCTTTTTTTTTTTTGAATCTTTTTCATGCTTTTTCTTTATTCTTTTTTTTTACTATGCACAAAGAATACTAGGACAACTAAGAGAGATGGAAGTGATTGATCCTCAAATTCATGAACTTCTAATCACAAATTCCACTTGGAATCTCTACCACCCCTAACTTAGACTTTTGGCCTAAGTTGGTTTTCGGTCTCACCTAAACACTTTAAGAAGTGTTAGGTTCAAAAGAGGGGGGTTTGAAAATGAGTTTTGGCTTGTAATGAGGTTATCTAAGAAAAAGGTTTCCAAGGCTCGAATTAGGGACAGAATTGGTTACTCAACTCACAATGGGGTAGCTATTTTGGCCAAATTAGAGGTTCACTCTCGATCAATGGCCTAATATCACTTCTCCAACATCACACACTCTTTGATTTAGACGTAGAGAAATCGGGCATGTTTTAGATAGACTCAACGAGCAAGATTAAGATGAATTCTCACCCACACATGGTACTCAATCACATACCCGAGGAACCTTTTCTTAATTGATGTACCACATATCGAGAAAGTTACTCAAGTAGTCAAAATAATATGAGGGTGTTCACAAATGATAAGCACTTAACTAGTTAAACTAAGCCAAAGATTTTTTTTTTAAAAAGGGCATATTTTTGAAAAATGGAGCCATGCATAACGATTCATCATTTTAACGAGTTGAGCATGTGAACCTCTCCCCAAGAGTACTATTTAAGTCAAAGTGTTCTATTTCTAGCACACTTTTTCTCTTAAGTACGCATGCTAAAAAGAAATTTTATTTGTAACTAACTATAAACTAAAAATCTAAAAATAAGAAGTAAAGAAATAAAAATAAAACATCACACACCACACACTCAAATATTACAAACTGAATGAAATATCAAAATAATATCCAAATCGCAGTCATCACCACACACCAAAATAAATATTTGAAACAGTCTATCAGAAGAACCAAAAATCAAAAGCCAAAAATTATAGATCCAAAATAAACACCCCACACCCCAGCTCAAAAATGTGCATTGTCCTTAATGCAATAGTACTAAAATAAGTATAGGAGAGTGAGAGTAATGGTCCACCTGAACATGGCTAAAACCTGAGGTGGTGACTGGCTCACAGAAGTGGCAGCTGTCTGGGCATCAGTGCCCAATTCAACTCTAAGTATCTCCTGAGGGGGTGGATCTGGTACAAAGTCCTCAGTTTCCGTAGCAGCAGCTGAACTGGATGTCCCAATATGTGTCGTCTGATGTATCAACCTCTCTAATGCAGCAACAAGAATCACATCATCTGTCTCCTGCCTATCAGCCGCTCATAAACCTGTGCAGCAACCTTAGACTCAACCTGTTACCCAATTTGGTTGTGCTCCTTAAAATAACCCTCGATCTTAGCATCATCAACATCCTCATCTGAAACACAGTCATTCTTATATACCTTCTCCTTCTCAGCTACTGGGCATTCTCTCAAATAGGTGTTAGAGCTAAAGCAGGTATCTCTGATGAAGCTCCCCATAATTATGTCAAGTTGGGGGACCAGAGCTTATCCATATGCTTTTAAAGGAAATCTTGCTCAGCCTGCATCTTCTTCGTTATCTCAGGCATGACAGTCTACTGGGGAGAACTTAAATCATCTAGCCTCTTACCAAAAATTTACAAGGTCTCACAGATGCCTCGTAGCTCCTCATGAACAAGCTCTATAGCGGTTTTCACCACATCAGCAATCCTCTGAGGCATCTCTCTCTCTAACCTAACTAACCTCATATCAACAGAATATGCTAACTTCCCTATTAAGATAATGGCAGCCTGAGTCAATGGAGCCTCTGACGTGCCCAGAGTAGTGGATGGGTGAGGGCTAGAGGGAGTGGATCCTGGAGGCTGAGTAGAAGGGCCTATGAGGGGAACTAGAAGAGGAGATGGAACTGACCCAAGAGGGGTAGAATATGTAGGAGTAGTATTAGAAGTTGGCTGGTGGGCACCACTATCAAGTGTATCAATATTAATTGCCAGGGAATCATCCGCCCAAAATTTTTTCTTCTTCACTTCTTGAACAAGCTCAAGTCTTATAATTTCAATGGTGGAAATAAGAGTGTACTCAAAATCCTTTTTATTATTGAAGGGAACCTTGGCAAGCCGACATAGCTCAGTGATCAAGCACGGGAAAGCAAGAGAAGTTTGTTTTTGCTGTGCCCAACAAGAAATGTCTGGGGCAATGATGGAAGCCATGTTAAATTTCTCCTTTACAATAATAGTGCCAAAAAATACTTCCCGAGGGTGTACAAGGATTGATTGGTTTTGCGAAGGCAGGAGGTTGCTATAAACAAATCCTAACCAATGCTTGGCTTCTAAATGAATGTCCCCTTTCTCAATTTAAACATTCAGTGCGAGACACGAAGGTGGACTATCACTTAGCAAAGGTGCCAACCGATCCCTAACCTCTTCTACCGACTTTATTACCCGAGTGGAGTAATAGTGAACATTAAGGCTTTGGCTCTTTAGTATCGTGTTTATCATTCTCTTTTTGCACCGAACACTAACACCCTAAACCTTAATAAGATATTTAGTTTCCTGTGGCCCCCTCCTTTTCCTAGCTGGCAAAAGCTTCCCATACTCCTCATAAAAAACTCGTACCCAAATTTTAATGTAAGGTTTCAAAGGTTCAGTGAATATCTAAAAATCATGGTATCATATTGCAACCAATACCCTGGGATGCTTGCCTTCGAGTCCATTAAGACTTAACCTTTATTCCTCGATGATATTGCGCTGATTGGGTACTTTAAGATGATTGATGATTTGGTGACCCCCATGAGGAAGAGGTAGAAGCTTTGGTACAGCATTAAAGGGTTGTTCCACCCTTTTGTTCTTTAGTATAGCAGCCTCAAGAGTAGGCAAAGGTTAATGGATAGGTGTAGTGTTCCCCTCCTCTGAGGAACCAAGATTATACCTCTTTAAATTCGAGCTATCTTCCAAACTTACTTCCTCTACTATTGGTGCCTTGCTTGCATTCTCATGTCTTCTTTTTTATTTAGAAACTTTTTTAGTTTGCTTTCTTGTTGCACGAGTGTTCCTAGTCATATCTTTAAACTTTAGAGAGAAGTCGAGGAAGAGTTAAGAGAATGATGTAATGGGCAAGCCCAATAATGGTGGTGCTCGTGTGATAGTGGTGTTAGTGGTTTGTGCATAAATGATATGTGTGTATGAGTGTGTCGATTTGACAGAGAGTGAAAGAGAAGAGGGAAAGGGGAATGGGGATATGTTTGAATAAACTAAGAGTCAAAAGTAAATGAAAGGTCAAAGGTTAAATAAATCAAACCACCACTCATTAAACATGACCCTTTCAGCGATGTCATGTCCTTCGCCGAACTTATCGGTGATGCGTCGATGTGATATCACAAAATCTATCAGTTAACAACCTTTGGAATTGCCCAATTAGTGATCCACTTTGGCGATGGATGGCCCTTCGCCAAATTGCTCTGCGATACGCTGAATGGTATAATCTATTTCCAAAATTGATAGTGCATCTGGGCTGGGAGATTTATTTCGGCGAAGGGCTTCAGTGATTCTCCGATGGGATCGACGCATCACCAAAGCCTCTTTCTTGGAGCTTTGTGTATGATTTCCCAACCTTTTCTTCTCTGACTTGTGTTTAAGCATGTTTCCCACCTTCCCACTCCATCACATACCTACACTAATCAACACACATTATTTAAAACAACAAATATAAACTTGGGTCGCCTTCCAAAAAGCACCTTAGTTACCATCATGGCATGAAGTTGTTCTTCATCAATCATGCATCATTGAGGTAAATCACCTCGAAGAAATCTGCTTCCAGCGACATCCCACGATAATGTTTAACTCGTTGACCATTCACCATATATCATAATCCCATGTCATCTTCCAATTCTATAGCTCTACTAGGAAAATATTGAACCACTTTCAAGAGAACCGACCATCTAGTTTTGAGCATACCCGAAAACAATTTAAACCTTTAGTTAAACACTAGGACATCATCACCACTCTTGAACTCCCTTTTTAGAATTTTGTCATCATGCCATATCTTTATACGCTCCTTGTTAAGTGTGGAACTGTCATAGGCTCTCAAGCAGAATTCACCGATCTCTTGAAGTTGTTCCACCCTCGATTTTCAGGCATCCTCCCAATTCATGTTCAACTCGTGAAAGGCCCACAACGCCTTATGTTCCAATTTAATGGGGAGGTGACAAGCTTTGCCAAACATCAATTGATCTGGTGACATGCCAATGGGAGTTTTGAAGGTGGTTCTATAGGCCCACAAAGTATCATCAAGTTTTTGGGCCCAATCCATCCTACTCGCATTCACAATTTTTGCCAAAATATTTTTTATCTCTCGATTGAAAACTTCTGCTTGCTCATTGACTTGAGGATGGTATGGAGAAGCCACTTTATGTTTCACTCTATATTTAGCAAGCAAATTCCGAAAGATTAATTACAAAAATGAGAACCCCTATCACTTATGATATCACGGGGTGTCCCAAACCCAGTGAAGATATACCTCTTTAAGAATTGAGTAAAACTTTTAGCTTCATTATTTTGCAAGGAGACGACCTCGAACCATTTGGAAACATAATCAACTACCACCATAATGTAGTGGTTCCGATACGAGCTCACAAAGGGTCCCATGAAGTCCAACACCCATATATCAATTAACTTTTCATCCACACTCGATTTTAAGGGCATTTTGTGTCTTCTTGAAATCCCACCTTTCCTTTTACATTTTTCACATGCCCGCACTAACTCATGGGCATAGCGATACAAAGTTGACCAATAAAATTTTCTTTGGAGAACCTTTGCAGCTGTACGCACACCACCATGATGACCACCAACTGGTGATGAATGACATGCTTCAAGAAAAGGTATCATCTCATTCTCTATAACACAACGTCGTATCACTCTATCTGCACACTCTCTAAAAAGATATGGTTTATCCCAATAATACCTTTTTACATTATGGAGGAAGCATTTCCTTTGATATTGGTTCAAATCTTCGGAGAGCGACCCACTCACAACAAAGTTCGTAAAATCTGCTTACCATAGTAGAATACTCCCCTTTAGTGCCATGACAAGCTCTTCGGGAAATGTATCATCAATCTCAACTTTACCCCACTTTTCTTTGTTAAACTCAAGGCGGGATAGGTGATCCGCTACTTGGTTTTCACATCCTTTCTGATCCTTAAGTTCGAAATCAAATTCTTGAAGTAGAAAAATCCACCTAATCAACTGAGATTTGGCCTCCTTCTTAGCCATCAAGTACCTAAGGGCTGCATGATCGATGTGCACAATGACTTTCATGCCCAACAAGTAGGCACAAAATTTCTCAAAAGCATAAACTATGGCAAACAACTCTCGCTCCGTAACCATATACTTTCATTTGCATCATTCAAGGACTTGCTGGCTTAGTATATGGGATGAAAAATCTTGTTCTTCCTTTTTCCAAATATTACACGTAAGGCAAGTCTATTTGCATCACACGTTAATTCAAAGGGTTGTGATAATTTAGGGCTACAATGATAGGAGGCGACACAAGAATTTTGTTTAGGCAATTGAATTCCCTCACACAGTCACCATTAAACTCAATTTTTCCTTCCTTCTCAAGAAGCTTACACATTGGATGCACAATCTTGGACAATCTTTGATGAACTGCGTATAGAAATCGACATGACCAAGAAAACTTTGAATATCTTTCATGGAGATTGAAGGGGGTAGCTTGGCAGTGACTTCAAATTTAGCTTGGTCAACTTGAATTCCTTGACCCAAAATTTTGTGCCCAAGAATGATTCCCTCCTTTACCTTAAAATGACACTTTTCCCAATTCAACACAAGCTTAGTTTCAACAGATCGTTCAAGTACCTTGACCAAGTGTTTGAGACATGATTCAAAGGTATCACCAATAACGGAAAAATTATTCATAAATACCTCTATAGTATCCTCCACCATATTCTAAAAGATCGATAACATGTACCTTTGAAAAGTGGCGGGTGCATTACATAACCTAAAGGGCATGCGCTTGAACGCAATGTCCCATATGGTCATGTAAAGGTAGTCTTCTCTTAATTTTTGGGTGTGATGCAAATTTGGTTATAATTGGAGTATCCATCTAAGAAATAATACCACCCTCGTCCCGCCAACCGATAAAGCATTTGATCCATAAATGGCATGGGAAAGTGGTTCTTCTCCGTCCATGAATTCAATTTCTGGTAGTCCATGCATACTCTCCAAACCATCATCAATCTCATGGGAATAAGCTCATTGTCTTTATTAGGAACCACCGTGATTCCTTTATTTTTATGAATGTATTGAACCGGGTTTACCCATGTGCTATCTGAGATCGGATACACAACGCTCGCATCCAACCACTTGATTATGTTCTTTTTCACCACTTCTTGCATCAGAGGGTTAAGCTTCCTTTGATGCTCAGCACTCGGTATACAATCGGGCTCTAACTTTATCTTGTGATTACAAATGCTAGAAGCAATCCCGATAATATCCATAATAGTCCAAACGATGGCCCGAATGAATTTTCTCACATTTGACTTCAATACTTCCACTTTCCATGGCAACAAAATCCCCGCAATAATAATGGGTAAGGTATCATATTACCCCTAAAAAGATATAGCAAAGGTGTGGTGGCAATGGTTTGAGATCAAGTTGTGGTGTGTCCACAATAAAAGGCTTTGCGGGATAAGTCTCCCAATTCTTCAAGTCAAGATCTAATTTGCATGGGTTCTTGGTGTAAGAGCCAAGACCCATCAATGAAGCTACAACTTCATCATACTCTTCAACCTCTTTGCTTCCGTAATTCCACAACACTTCTACTAGTGGCCCGCTAATGAAATTCACTTCCATAGCATCGGCCACCTCATCATCAATCATGTCAATCAAGGAGATCACTTGCAAGTCATTTGGTTGCTTCATGGAATTAAACACATTGAAATTTACCTTTTTATTATTCACTCTAAACTTCATCTCTCTGCATTCCATGTCAACCAATGCCCTTCCAGTATCAAGGAAAGGTTTACCGAGAATACTAGAAACTTCATAGTCTATCTCACAATCTAGGGTCACAAAGTCGGCAGGAAATATGAATTTTTCAATCCAAACAAGCACCTCATATAGAATTCCTACCGGTCGTTTGATGGACCGATCCTCCATTAAGAATCTCATAGTTGTGGACTATGGAGTTCCCAACCCTAACTTCTTGAATATAGCTAGAGGCATCAAGTTAATACTTGCCCCTAATTCACACAAAGCCTTGCCAAATTGATATACCTCAATGTTGCAAGGGATAGTGAATGCACCGGGGTCTTCTTTCTTGACCTCTATGTTGCTCGATAGAATAACACTACAACTATGTTAGATTTCCACCGGATCAAATTCTATTGTTCTTTTCTTTGTCACCAAGACCTTCATGAACTTGGCATACCCGGGCATCTCTTACAAAGCTTCCAACATAGGAGTGTTCACCGATAAGTTGCTAAATTTTGAGAGGAACTTCCTGAACTTTGTATCCTCCTCCTTCTTCTTGAGCCTTTGAGGGAATGGTGGAGGGATCTTGATTTGTGGCTCTGAAAAAACTAGAGTTTCCTTCAGTTTTGAGACATTATTATCAACTGCTTGAGGAACATCTTCACTTTCAACCTTCTCCTCCACTTCATCTGGTTTCTCAACATTTGGCTCATTTGGAATTAGGACTTTATAATTCGACTTGTCAAGCCATTTTCTCTTTTCGCTTACTTGATCTTTAACTCCCTTCTTATTGAGGTCATCATAAATCTTCACAACATCATTACCGAGGGTCCTACCACTCCAAGTGACTATTTCCATGATATGTGCATTATTTTTTAGATTCGCCATGGTGTCACTAGGTAAACCACCCTTTTGCCTTCTGTTAAGATGAGCCGAGATTTAGCCTAAATGCATTTCAAGTTGCTTGATGGATTCCGAATGTGAAGTGACCATTTGATTGAATTGTAAAAAGTCTCTCTTTATCTCTCTTAACATCTTATCACTCCCTTCAACCCCCATACGGATACGAGCAAGCAAATCTTCTTTCTTATAACTTTTTGAGTCCACAGTGGTAGTCTATTTACCTTTTTACCTATCATGGAGAGGGATGTATCCATCATGATCACACTCTTTGCCTCTCCAATTGTGCTCTCTATCTCTCTTCTTATCCATACAATCTCTATTATGATTGCGGTCCCTCCAATCATGGTCTTTCCAATCACGGTCCCTTTCATTCCAACCTTGATTCCCTCTTTTCCTTTGATACATAGGTCGAGAACCCCCCTGTTTGATTCAAAAAGTACCAAATTTATTCACTAAGAGGCTCTGCATCATTATATGAGACTCCATATCATTATCTTCATATGCTTTAGTCCCCTTTGTAACTATGGCATTGACCGCATTTAGAGTTGCACCCATTACGTGTTTCGTAAGGAGATCCAATTGTGTCATCACTTTGTCCATATTTTTATCTCTTTCCTCATCCTTTTTTCTTTGATCTTGGCTCAAATAAGATGCATAGGGAGCCCTTACATCCACCTCAGTATATTATGTGTGCCATGCTCTAGTGTACTTTGTTACTTGATCCACTAATCCCAAAGCAGCTCCAATAGATTGGTCTATCAAAGATCCTCCAGCTGCATTGTTTGCTACTGTCTTTTTCAATTGATCCAACACTCTATGAAAGATTTGTAGAAGCATCTTATCCAGCACTCATGGTTTGGACATTGTAACAACTTTTTTTTTAATCTCAACCACACTTCATGCAATGGTTGGTTACTTAATTTCTGGAAGTTTCTGATCTCATCCCTCAATTGAAGCATGCGAGATGGTGGGAAGAATCAGTCTAGAAAAGCTTTTGTCAACTCAACCCAAGATGTTATAAATCCCTCGAGCAATTCTCATACCCACAATACCGCATCACCCATCAATGAAAATGGAAAGATGCTCAACCAGATGGACTCTTGTGATATGTGAGCAATGTCGAATGGGAGGCAAACATATATAAAGTTTTTCAAGTGGAGGTTCGCATCCTCGTGAGCTTGACCACCAAATTAGCCTTTCATTTGGAGTAAGTGGAGCATCATACTTGTGACGTGAAATACTCCATTACCCTCCACGGGTGGAACGTGAATTGCACTTGCCCTTCCGACATCCCCTAGGTGATCCTCATCATCAAGATGTCCATCAAAGGAAGTGGCTTAGCTACCATGTAGACTTATTGCATCGAAAGACTCAGATTATCCTCTGAACAAAACAAAAACAACAAATAAAGTAAAGTTTACACTATGGCTAACAAAAGTAACTTATAACACTATAATGAATGAATACTATGTTTCATTCCCTGGTAATGACGCCATGTTGATAACGCTCAAGATACACCTCTAGATGTATGCGGTGGCTAGCAATACCCAACTTGGATTCGGGGTTGAATCCATAGGGAATGAAGGTGATAGGTTCACCTTCGAGTGTTGTAATTGACTAAGCGCTTGCACGTAATGTTGAAAATAATACATAAAGGTAAAAATGGGGGGTTTAATGTAACAAGATTTCATATTCAAATTATCAATTTCCATGTTTGTTTGCCAAAGCAAATGCTAAAGAATGTAATCAATACGTAGAAGTACTTGGGGTTTTGCCTTTTTAACAGTGATTATAAGCGTGGTAAGCAAAAGTGCACCTTAAATTCAATTGATAGTTATGACTAGGCTTGGTCTTAGATATTGGAGATAATCTTTTAATCTACCTCCAAGTTTCATAAGGGTTTCTTTCAAACACCCATATGTCCACCATTACCAAGCAACCAATAACCTCAAATTAGTTAGTCAATTTCTATCACTAGCTATTAAATGGGAAATTTTCAAGTCTTTGTCAACTAAATCTCTCAATCCTTCTCTTCTCTTTCAAGAAAAACAAGGGTTCTAAGCATGAATGGAGTTTGCAACCTCAATTCTTAAGTTGAAACATAGAGATTTAGCTAAAATCATAACATTCTATCGAATATAAAGGTAAATAATCACTACCAATAAGATAATCAACACTTAATAATGCATAACCCCAAGCTTGAGAAATTAGATACTCATAACAATAAAAAAGGAAATATACCTATATTCTCATTCAAAGTTGCCATAGAATCCAAATGGTTCCAAAGAAAATCCAAATTCACAAGCAAGAAATTAGTAATAAGCAACTAAAATCCCCACTAGGGTTCAATTACAAGCTTTAGCTTCCCAATAATAACAAAATATAGGGTTTTTATCAGCCAAAAAGGCTTAAATAGCTACAGTAAAAATAGGCCTCAAAATTCTAGAAATGCCACCACGTCCTATTCAGCTGAGCAGTATTCCATCAATGAAGGCATCGGCGATGTGCCGAATTATCCAGGGCTTGCTGATTTTACTTTGAATTTAAGCTTCAATGATTGGCATCTGTCAATTTTTACGATGGATCTTGGCCTCGCAGACCGGTTCGGTGATGCACCAAATTGTTTCCTTTATCTCCGTTTTGCAAAAATTAACTGAGCCCTAACTGTTGGAATTAGTGATGGAACCACAATTTTGGCGATGCGCCAATTGTCCCTTGTAATGCTCTTATGCATATTTAGGTCCAATCTTTCATCTTTTTACTTCTTTTTGCCATTTCAACCACTTCTTGGCCTTAACCCTGAAATTAAACCAAATTAATGTTAAAATGCATTCAAATTAGCATCGAGGACATGATTTCTTACCATTTTTAGGCTAAATGAGTTACAATTTGCCGACTCATCAATACATCAAGAAATTCATATTTTAAGTCTCAACCCAAAGCAAATTTTATAGTCACATAAGAGAAAGTAGATCTAGGATCAAATAACACAGAATCCATATAATCATAAACACGATCAGTACTTGTGATCACAACATTAGAAGATTCAACTTTAGGATGGGTCAAAACAGTATAAAGATGAGCCTTATCACCACTCTGACCACCTCTACCAGTTTGTTCGCCACCTTGACCAACCTATCCTCTACCATGATTGGCTTGGTAGCCACTCCTCTTTACAGTATGACCACCATGACCACCATATATATGACCCTACCATATCCTCTACCACCACGACCTGCTGGAATAAGGCATTAGAAGCTGGCTATTGAGTCAACTGTCCTGCAGATAAGTAGTTAGGAAAAAACCTCTGAATATGGCCCCAGTCCCCCATACTCATGGAATAAGATGCCAAAGGCAGGACGGTGAACTGAAGATGCTGAAGGTGTATAACTATCTACCTGGGAGGGCTGACAACTAACCCCTAACGGCCCCCTACAGACACAAGCATAGCTTAATGGAATGGCTGTGAAGAGTAACCCTACAAACCACGACCTCTCGAATAAGTAACACTGAAATGACCCTATTTTTAGGCCTTCTATTCCTCTGCCTTCGCCTCTCCTTGTTTCTTAACCCCTGCTACCGTTTACATAAACTCTAACACTTCTAGAAAAGTTTGAAATGTAGCTGCTTGCAATGCAGCCACTTAAATACCTGTATTCAAGCCCCTCACAGAATTCCTGATCCTCTCCTCTTCTAAAGTAATCAGCTATAATGCATAGTGAGACAAGGCATAAAACTTGACCTTATAGGCTGCCACAGACATATTACCCTGCTCAAGTCTCAAGAACTCATCTTTTTTTATAGCCCAATACGTACGAGGAACATTCTTCTAAAGGAATACATTCTAAAATTGAGCCCAAGTAAGTGGAGTTAAGTCAACTCGACACTCAACAAAAGGCCTTCACCATTTCTTGGCCTCCCTGAGCAACTGAAATGTCACAAAATCCATACCATACCTCTCTACAATGCCCATTTTGTGCATACACTTGTGACAGTCAATCAAAAACTCAAATGCATCCTCTAACTCAGTACCCTGAAATATGAGAGGTTTCATCTTTATGAACTTACCACATAGTCCATACTCATCATCCATCATAACTGGTCCCAATATCTATTAGGGAAAAACCCTGTCTTAGAGCCCTCGTCCATTTGAGGGGCTACTACAGCGGCATGCTGTAAGCTGGGGATGGCAATGTAGGAACTGCTGGAGTAGTACCAGTGCCAGTCAAACTACTCAAAAATCCCAACACCTACTGAATTAACTCTGCGAACATAGGCACCTAAGATGCACCATTCTGCACTGGAACCACATTCTCTGGAACCACCACTTCCTCCTTCTCAACTACAACTTTTTTATTCTGAACCAAATCTTAGCATCTTCCTATAGGGGAGGGATAATGATCTCTATCTAACCAGTCCTCCGGCTTCTCTGGCTCCATCCCTGACAGGTGTTGCCTCTCATCCTCCTCTTCTTACTCTGCTTCTAAATTGAGGCCAATCCAAACAACGGTCTCAACGGTCAGTACTGGTGCTAGTACTGCTTCTACAGCTGTAGCTACTACTACTTTAGTGGAATAAGTGTTCACCATATATGAAACAAGAGTGAAAGAGGTCAAATACCAATTTGAATCACCAGATACCAATTGGAGTCAAGTACTAACACGAAAGGAAGAAAGAAATGAAATTATTCCTAAGGTCCTATACTCTCGAAGAAAAGTACAAACATCTTTGTACCATTCTGCAAGACTCTACTAGACTTGATCTTGTTTGATGAGATCAACAAACTCAGTGATCTGATACCATCTTTGTCACGACCCAACGAATCGTGAGTGGCACCTACCCTAACTCTACAGTGGGAGAACTATCTAACCCAACCATTAACCAATTAACCAAGAACTCACATGAGTCACCTTCATCAATTAACTATTACTTAACTCATTAAAAACGATATTAACAAAATGAGTTAATTTCTAACTTAATTAATATTCCAAAAACAAAAGAGAGTGCGGAAGTATCTCTAATTATTACAACCCCAGGGACCCAAAAGTCATTGTACAAGAATATCTAAAAATATTCATAAACAAAGTCTAAACATTAACCAGAATACAAAATATAAGAAATGTCTCTGTCCCCAAAAAAATACATGAACAACATAAAGATGATCTAATGGCTACTCGAACATGGTGCTCACTCTTGATTCTATGCTGGAGTCATGAACTAGAGTTAAGGTTTCATCTTAAATGCTTGAACATTCTCTGCACTGAACAAAAACAAGGCACATGTAGCATCAGTACAACAACTAAGTACTGGTAGGCATTATTGGCCGACTCAACTCAACACCTTACAAATAAGCCAGTGAAATGCAAATAAGAAGTAATCAAGAAACAAGTCACAATTTGTTGATGGGCAATGTACAACCATAACACTTTATCTCATCAATAATATAGGTATACATCAATTACACTTAGGCAGATTCTTTCAACAATGGTCACCATAATATATATATATATTCAAATTAAATGATGATTGTATGCATGCAATATGTACACACATACTAGAGTCAGCAGGGACTCTCAACTATGAACTGTAGGGGATGAGCTCATTCCATGTACCAGTATCGACATGGTATCCTGTAATGATCCAAATCATCGTTATGTTAAATACCATTTTAGAAAAATATCTCGACTAAGAAATACTTTCAGATTTTGTAGGAATTATTTCATAGGGGAAATTCGAGGCCCAAATAAAATTAGGTCAAAATTGGGAAAAGTTGGGCCAGGCCACTGACCTGTCGCTGTTGCGGCACTCTTGTCGCTGTAGCGATAACCCGCAGTAGCCAACCAGAGGGTTAATTAAGATGCTCATTCTAATTAAGCCCCTTAATCCATCTCTCATGTCTAAAAACACTCTAAGTGAACCCTATACCTAGAACAATGAGATTTTGAAGGCCAAACTCCATAAGGGCAATTCCAAAGTGTTCCGACAGGGTTTTCGATATTCATAAAAGGCAAGGCATATGTGGAATAACTCTATGCTATTTGTAGCAGTAGAATTCATCTATGAGGTAGGTTATAGTTTAATTATAGTGGACTTGGTCTATGTGCACATAATAACTATGGTTATGTCAGGAGATTTCATGCCTCAGTCCTCCGGGCATAGAGTTTGGATAGATGAAATGATAACCAGACTAGGATAATGAATTTGTGACTTTAATAGTATGATATTAAACCATTTTGCTTCTTTAATTATCCGGTATAAGTGTTGTATGAAATAGAGGTAGGTCAGTGAGAGTTAATGTATTTATGAGAAAGCTAAAGAGATATAGAGACTAAAAAAGTAATGAGCATGGGCTAGGTCCAGAGCATGCAGTTAGTGGGTTTCTAAAAGTCTAGTAGAGTTTGATTTAAGCATAAAGAGGATAAGTGGTAGGTTCCTAGATGTTGTAGTGAGTCGAGAAGAGTCATAAAAGCTGTGGGTGTGCATATTATGTTCATGGGTAGCTGTTCTTAGTGAAATAGGTACAAAAGTAGTATAAGGGAAGAAACGTGAAGGATAGATATAATATTTGGGATTGAGGTCATCGGTAGAAGCATGAATGATGGCTAGGGGGTATAGTTGTTATGTTGGGGGAGTGTGAGTTTATAAGGTGAAGCATAGAATCATTTTACTCTGTGTTTATACATGAATTGGGTGTTGTCATTAGCCTTTAGGCATTATTTATGATTATTGACTGCATCATGCATTAAACATATGATTTGAGATGGTATTGAGATGATATATATATCGTGTATCATGCTGACACTATTATATAGATCGGGTGTCACACCGATACTTTTATTGGATCAGGTACCATGCCAGTACTGGTATATGGACTGAGCTTATCCCCTGTAGGTCATAGTTGAAAGTCCTTGCTGACTCTAGTATATGTGTAGACCTTGTATGCATGCATCCATTATTTCACTAGGCATATTCATTGTGGTGACTATGGTTGAAAGAATCTACTAAGAGTAACTTTAACTGATGTATTGGTGTACTGGTATATTCGTTTGAGATGAAGTGTTATAATCGTACCTAGTTTGTGTTATGTGTCATGTATATTGTTATGTGTCATGTATATAAGGTATTGGGTGTTCTGTTCTAGTGTTTATATTTTTATAGATAGTCAGACTAGTGGTTGTCTTGATACTTTAGAGGTGGCTAGTCGGTTATAATTATGTTGGGCGTATGGTTGTAGTGTTGTTAGTGAAGGAGGTAAGGTAAGAGCTAGGAAACTTAAGAAAAGGTCAAATTGTCAAAGGACAAAGATAAAAGAAAATATTAAATAGAAGGCACATAACAGAGATGCTAAGGGCAACGTGTCAGTGACCTAAAGAGAGGGATTTTAGGAAGGGTTAGCTATTCAAAACCTTAACTTGTGTCATGATTTTCTCCCTATTTTCTATTGTCGTTATTTGTTTCTTACCCTAGTCACCAATGATACTGACCAGTATGTATGGTTGTACTGATTCTACACTTACTATATCTTCACTTGGGGTTGTAGCCATATTGTAGGTCAGTTGGAGTTTCTATAGGTACGATAGTGTTATTCTTCAACAACTCATGTCATCTCACTCTTACATGGATGTTGTTTCTCAATTCTTTCTTTTCTTTGCTTAGTGCTCTTGTACCAATTTAGATTAGGTTTTTGAAAATCACTATTATTTTATTTATACTTTGTAATCAGTTAATAAATGTGTTGGATAAGAGTTTATTATGGGTTTAAGGATTATTTATTTTAAAGATTATTTGTTTAACTTTTACATTTAATTTGAATGGTTGGGTGGTAATGGTTTTCTTATCTAGGGTTAAGTTGGTTAGGTGCCACATGATTTGTGAGTTAGGTCGTGACAAGATGCTATCAGATCCCAGGTTGCCTATCTCCTAGTACAAGAGAAAATATTTAATAGAGTCCTGCAGATTGGTGTATTGACGTCCACATTAACTCATAGGGGGCTACAAGATATTTAGGAATCTGTCTCACTTTTCTCTCTCCTATCATGCTAGTTCCGTGTTATCTCCCTAGGTTGAGTCTAATTGGTATCTAGTAGATTCCAATTGGTATCTCAACAACCACAATTAGGATTAGTCGATCCCAATTAGTATCTCCGTGATGTTCAAAAATCTAGAATAGTGTTATTCTAAATGATAGAGGTCAATACGATTCATAGCACTTGTATTCTAATATGGTGAATTATTTCTTGAATGAAGGATATGTACACCTTCTAGGTGGTTATATTGTTTGTTGTAGTGTAATTTGTAGTTCCACTGTTGTAGTGAATATAACTCTTCTTTAGTGTTTGGCCATATTTATAGGGTAGATAATTGTGTTTTAAATGTTTTTTCATGTTACGATATAATGCTATGTGTATTCCTTATGTGGATTGTTATCGCTTTGACTACATTATTGCATTATGGTTTGATGGCTAGATTTCTTAAGTGTAAGTAATCTTAGTGAGTGGTATGAGGTGAGTGGTTGTAAGGAATTCGAGTATTGTAAGGGTTGGGTGTGTTTTTAGGGGTATGACTTCATCTCTGTGATTAGAGACTCGTCTTGATTTCCTGTGACATGAAGTATTTCTTAATTTCTATTCGAGACCTGACAAATTACCTGGATGCCTTACTACTTTCAGTCTAAGTTGTCATGGTGGGTAATCATTTAAGATGAGTGGTGTTTTGGAACTATATTGTGCGTAATTGAGTGAGGAATTTGAAAACAGCATAAACAATAAACTTAAAATAACAGATTTGAGCATTCTTGGTTATAAATTTGAATATGTGAGGCATAGGGGTAATAAATTTGTTGGGTTCCAGCCTTGTTCTTATTATGTTTTCCATGTTTATGTTTTAATGATTGACAAACCTCATCATGGGAACTTGGTCCATGAATGTCTGATCATTTTACAGCTACACACATTTGTCTTATGTGCCAG
The DNA here is from genome assembly GCA_031232105.1 of Capsicum rhomboideum. Taxonomy (NCBI): domain Eukaryota; kingdom Viridiplantae; phylum Streptophyta; class Magnoliopsida; order Solanales; family Solanaceae; genus Capsicum; species Capsicum rhomboideum. Next base: position 123,672,925 of record CP124716.1, read on the forward strand.
CTGTCTAGTACTTTTCTAGACAATGTAAGAATATTAATAGGACCAATTTTTAGTAGTCCTTCTAGCATCCATCAATGAGGAAGCTTCTCTACTAATGCTCATTAAATGTATACAACATCCTTGAGGAGAGAAGCTTAAGCTTTTGCAAAAATCAAAGGGAATTTTCTCAAGCAAGGGCCGGCCTCACCCTATATTGTAAGACTCAACATTTAGAAACTCTTTTTCTTATAGAGATGTATGTTTTCCTGTTTCTAGATTGTTTGAGGTTTTGTTTTCATCTTATAATTGTAAACACACGTCTCATTCTAGAGATCTCAATGAGTAGCTTGTTAAGTTTATGTGTTCAGATCTGAGATGTTTTTATAGCTAGAGGTTGCTAATGGAGAGCTCACAATAGATGTATCATGAGGGTGTGTTGCAATAAGTTTATTGCAAAGTTATAGGAATTAGGAGGTTAATTCCTAAGTTGTAATAGTTGAAAGTTGCTCAAAGTTTTTAGTGGAAGTTGTTGGTGAATTCTTACTGGGGTAGGTCATGATTTTTCTCCCTTGAGCAAGGAGTTTCCACGTAAACATTTTGTGTCACTTACTTTTCTGCAATTTTATTGTGTTCTTGATTGTTCTTCAAGATCCTCATAGGGACCTGGTATTGAATTAGGCCCTTGTTACAGTAGTGGACTCTTATAAACCATCAATTAGTATCAGATCGGTTCTTCCTATAAGGTTAACACCTAAGAATGATCCTGTTCAAGATGGCAGATCCACCCAGTCTCGAAGAAGGAAAATCTACTACTCGACCCCTAAGGTTAAATGGTCAATTCTATTGTTGGTGAAAGACTAGAATGCATGATTTTATCATGGCGCTGAGGATAGTGAGTTGTGGGATGATATCTGTGATGGTCCCTATATTCCAATGGAAGCAACTAAATAAGGAGATACCTCTCAATCTGTCCCTAAAAGTAGAAAGAATTACATTGAAGTGGATCGAAAGAGGATTGAGAAGAATGTCAAAGAAAAGAGAATCCTTGTCAGTGGGATAGGACCTGATGAGTACAATCGGGTGCCCGCTTATGAATCTGCTAAGGAGATATGGGAAGCTTTGCAAAATGATCATAAGGGAACAATTCAAGTCAAGTAATCAAAGATTGATGTACTTACTACTTAGTATGAGTTGTCAAGATGAGTGAAGGTGAATTCATTTAGGACCTGCACACTCGATTTACATCCATCGTGAATGAACTCAAATGTTTAGGAGAAAATATTCCAATGTACAAGTTAGTCAAGAAAATATTGAGTATTTTACCCTATTAATGGGAAAGTAAGGTAAATTCTATTTCAGAGGCTAAATATTTGCAGAAAATGACCATGGATAAACTTATTGGGAATTTGAAAACTTATGAGCATAAAAAGTAACAAGATTCTGAGAGAAATGATTCCAAAAAGGAAAGAAGTATGGTTCTAAAGACTAGCAAGGATGATCTAGTGAATAAGAGCAAAATATGGCTTATCTCACTGGAAGATTTTAGAAAATGGTTAGAAATGGAGGTTTTCACAAAAGAAGAAACTCAGGCAGGGGATTCAGAGGAAATGATGGCTGTTTAAATTGTGGGAAACTAGTTCACTTTATAAAGGATTGTCCTAATCTAAAGGGGGATTATAAGGAATACGTTCAGAGCAATCCAGAGAGAATTCAAAGAAGGAATCAGGTCCCTGACAGGTTCAGAAGAAGAGAAGCTGCAGATAAAATGGTCAAACAAGCCTTGGTTACATAGGGAGATACTTCAAGCGGATCTGAACCTGAAAATGAAGAGCAGGATGCTTCCATGGTTTCTGTTAAGCATGGTTACTGTTAAAAATGAACCTACAAGGTTTGATTCCTTATTTGCACTTATGGACTATTCCGACAAGAAAGAAGAGGATTAAGTAAGTTTTCTTGATATTCAACAAAATTTGAAAACTTATTCTCATAGGGAACTGAGATACTTGATCAAAATGTTAATAAATGCATACTATGTTGTGTTAAAAGAAAATGAGTACCTGCTTAATACTCTAATTGATTCTGAGATTGAATAAAACTCCTCGTTTTCAAGGATGCATAATCTAGAAGAAGCCTTAAGAGAAGCCCAGTATTAAAATGACGAATTGAAGGTCAAGATGTTAAGATTTTCAAATGACTGTGTACAAAGAAAGAAGGAAACCAGCAAGGTTCAGGATGACCTTGAGGCTAAACTCAGTAAAGTCACTCTTGATCTTGAAGCCTCACTAGATCATAACAAGCACCTTGAAAAATAGCTAATTAAGACAAAGAAGGAGCCTAAAAAGATCTCTTCAGTGGACTGCTTCATTAGACATTCTTGCTAGGATGAATAATTTAAAATCAAACTTTGGTGAGGGTCTTGGTTCTCAAAGGAATAAGAATCCTTACAATCCTTATAACAAGTATGTATCTATTCCTGACAATTGGCTATGCACTTATTGTGGTCAGAATGGCCATTACAAGCCTTAATGTCAGTCTCTTGTCAATGACAGAAGAAGAAATAAATAATATGTTGAATCAATCAGAGACTTAACGGGACCAGGTACCTCAAGGAAGTTGCTTGCATTACCAGCCTGGACTAGAAAAACTCTCATTCACCTCTTTTTAAATACCTAGGGACCAAGGGACCCAAGCTCATTTGGGTTCCCAAAATCAAGACGTGATTTAATAAGAAGGTTGGGATGAGAGAAAGCAACCAAATGAGATAAAAGAAAGTACATGGTTAGTGGTTGCTTTAAGCATGATATTAGTTTACTTATAAATCTTCTCTTATTCCCAATGGTAATGAAGACTATATGTTTTCTGAATTAAAAGGGGGTGATCTATCATTAAAGAAGGTATGTGAAGCAGGAGGCTGAGTATAATTGGTTTCTACTTGATAGTTTTGTCCTGTATGAAGGACCTGGTGTGTCTGTAAATTGTCAAATACAAATTTCTTAAATGAAAAAGGCACATGCTTGTGACTTCTAAAAGCTACTTAAGGTTTTGAGTAGCTTATGTGTTGACAATGAGAAGAAATCAACAACTTAGATTGAGTGTAAGGGTAATATGCTTCAAAGAAGGCTCAATAGACTCTTGTCAAATAGGAGGATTTTTGAGTTACCAATCCCTCTCAAGATATCTAGACTAAAAAAAGGTGACAAGTTTTTGAAGTAAGATGAAGGGAAGCCTAATTCAATCTCTTATTCTTACAGGTGCACATTCATGGAGGAGTCACACTTGAGTAAGGTTGGAACACAAATTAATTGGATCATTCAAATGCAGAGATCTAATCTTCTGCTTAGTTTAGTGTTCTTGCTTCTACATGTTGACTATTAACTATGCACTCGTGTCAGAACATCCCTTAAGAAAATTACCCTATCGTTTTTATCCCTTTCTATTATCATCCTTTATTTAGCCTCAAAAGTATAGGACACATGGAAAACCTTTTATTTTCTTACAAATAAATCCTCATCGTCCATCCATCCTTTTGTTCCTTCCTATACCTATACTTTCTCCTCAATCCTTTTGTACCCTCCTCAAAAACAGACCCGATGACTTAAACCCTTTCATAAAACCCTTCTCTTGAGTCATCTTGAAAAGATCCTGTCTTCTTTTTCTCTCCATGGAAAGAAATTTCACCCTCATAGATCTACCATAGTTAAATACATATTTCATTCATAATGCTTCTCTGGTTGAAATCGGTTCCGTACTATCTCACTCTATTAAAAGCTCAGCTAGATCTAAAACATCCTCTTTTCTATCAGTGTGTGTTCATAACTTCAACCTCCCTTCAGTGTCTGATATGAAACTTGACTTATTGAGTGGAGGAATCAAAGTGGTAAAGGTTGAAAATGACTCTGAAATGTCTTGTCATCATAAAATAGAAGAGGATAGCTCTGTCAAAAGTCAGTTCATCATGGACGTCTCTGAAACCTCTAAAAAATCTAATAAGGGTTACACTGCCCTCTCTCAAGTAAGTGATTTCAGAGAACTCAGTAAGGGACCAGGTCTATGCATGAGCTCATGAGTACTATGCAATCCCAGGCAGTGATGCATTACTGTTAACATAATTCTTTGAAGCTATCTCTGAAAAAAGAAGGGATAGACCTTCTGTGATGCTTGTTCACTCTATGATAATTCCCATTAGGATTACAAGAAAGAAAAATAATGGACTTTAAGTCGGCGGTAGAGGATTAGAGCAGATTTCAATGGAAGAGAAGATCAGTCCCCTGAGGAGAAAGTTATCCTAGTCTTCCAAGACGAATCAAAGAGAGGAAATTTCTAAAGAAAAGAAAATAAAAGGTGCAATGATCCTAGAGTTAGAGTCTAAGAAAAGATATTATGCCATTTGTAATCAAACTATGCTCTTTGGAAGATTATTTGATCCTACTGTTGCAAACAGGTTTGGGATGAGTTCCCTCATTGCACTTGTTAATGCTCAAGAATGGATACAATTGTTCGACTCCATAGGTATTGCATATGTCAGTGAGGTTAGGGGCTTCTATAATGATCTAATGTTCACAGAAAAGGAATTTTCACTTGATGCCACAGTAAATGGAATCAAGTTCACTTTGACAACCTTACTGCCTGGAGAGATTCTTGGTGTGCCTACTTTCGGGTTAGATACTGTGAAGGACAACTATGCTTAAGAGACCTTCCTTGATAATATTTCCAAATTTAAGCGACTGGTGGGAAGATTTAGATTGCTTAAAAAGGAAATGAAGCCCGGGTTTGAACTTTTTTTTTTAAAACTGGTTAGCAAGGTACGGCATCCACGTGCTTAGGGTCGGTCATATAGTTCTACACTTTATCTTTAACTAATGGAAGATCTTAACTCATGCACTCCGATCAGTCTGCCTAAAATCATGATTGAGTATATTATTAAGATCTACAAGTTGAAGGAAGTCAATCATGGTCTGGGCTATGGATTTCTCTTCATAAGAGTTTTTGATCACTTTGGGATAAAACCAAGATCGGTTCCTGTAATATTGGAGGAAAGAGGCAAAAATTCACACTCACTACACTTGCAGAGTATGAGTGTGCTAAGAAAAAAAAGGAGTTGGTCCCAAGTCTGCATTATCAAATCTCATTACTGCTCAGGAGGTGAGTAATCTGAAGATAAAGGAGTTTTCAACCATGGTTGCAGAAAAAAAGAATGAAATTGAAGAAATTAAAGCTTAATTGACTGATGTCATAGAAGGAACTGGTCCTGCACCTGGTATCTTAGATCAAATTAAGATGGAGATCTCTTAACCAAAAAAGAAGAATGCACAGCCCAAGAATGAGAATGCTGAGTTGAAAATCAAGAATGAGGAATTGATTGATGATAATCATGGTGCTATGAAATGTTTTGATCACCTCTTTTATAGCTGTCTTTCAATTTCCCATCATAATTGATTCCTTTTGACCGTCCCTTCACTCTGTATTCTTACCCTTGTCTTGTTTTGATACTAGTGCATGATTAATTTCCTTTTGTAGAAATTGAGCACTAAACTGTCTAATGATTCAATATGCTTGCTTATGAATATGTTCTTATCCTTATCCTTGTGGTGATTTATTATGATGCATAGTGACTAACTGTCTTTGAGAATCCTTTTTAATGATGCCAAAAGGGGAAAAAATTATGAGAATAATGACAGGGGGAACTGGTGCTAAGTGTTGGCTTGCATGGTGAAAGGGGAACTGGGTGTTGACAGGGGGAACTCACTTGCATGGTGACAGGGGGAACTCACTTGCATGGTGACAGGGGGAACTTGAAATAGTTGCAAGGTGCATCTGATCAAAAGGCTTTATTTGTCATCATCAAAATAGAGGAAAATGTTGGGTTCCATCCTCGTTCTTATTATGTTTATCATGTTTATATTTTGATGATTAACAAATCTCATCACTGGAAACTGTTCCATGAATATCTGATCGTTTTTATTGTTCCAATGATTACCTAACTTAGTGGAAGGACCAGTTACATGAACTGGTGTCTTAGTATAAGGTTTTACATCTGCACACATTTGTCTTATGTTCCAGCTGTCTAGTACTTTTCTAGACAATGTCAATATATTAGTGGGATGAATTTTTAGTGGTCCTTCTAGCATCCACCAATGAGGAAGCTTCTCTCCAAATACTCATCATATATATACAACATCCTTGAGGAGAGAATCTTAAGCTTTTGCAAAATCAAAAGGAATTTTCTCAAGCAAAGGCCTCACTTGATATTGCAAGACTCAACATTTAGAAAATCTTTTGCTCATAGATATAGATGTTTTCCTGTTTCTAGATTTTTTGAAGTTTTATTTTGATCTTACAATTGTAAACTCACGTCCCATTCTAGAGATCTTAGTGAGTAGCTTGTTAAGTTTGTATGTTCAGATCTGAGATGGTTTTGTAGCTTGAGGTAGCTAATAGAGAGCTCACAGTAGATGTATTGTGATGGTATGTTGCATTAAGTTTATTCAAAAGTTGTAGGAATTAGGAGGTTAATTCCTAGGTTGTAATAGTTGAAGGTTGCTCGGAGTTTTTAGTGGAGGTTGTTGGTGAAATCCTACTGGGGTAGGTCATGGTTTTTCTCCCTTGGGCAAGGAGTTTCCACATAAACATTTTGTGTCACTTACTTTCCTGTAGTTTTATTGTGTTATTGATTGTTCTTTAATATCCTCATAGAGGGACCTGGTATCGAATTAGGTCCTTGTTACAGTGGTGGACTCTTACGAATCATCAAAACAGTTTGTGGGATTCCATCATGTAAAAATGACTTGGAAATGGCTAAAATTCAGAACCACTGTTGGGCATCCCTACATCAAAAAATTTACCACTACAGCGGCTCTCTACCACTTCCACGGTACTGCTGCAACGACACTTTGTCATTGCAGCAACGAAGTATAAGCTGCCAGGGCTCCCCCTGTTTTGTGATTTTTCATGCGTTGCATATATGACCCTGTGTTTGCAATAATTAAGAATAGAAATAGTTTTCCGACATGCAAAGCAGACTAATATTATTATTATTAGTTAAGGTGTGATAACATTAGATGTCCTAAAAATTGTGAGATATAAACAGAAATAAATTGTTTGTTACACGCCCCAAACAGGGGCAACCCAAATCCAAATCAGTAAATCAAAGGAGGAAGATCTAGCTGGTGGCCTTATCATCTCCGAGGATCGAGGTGTTTGATCCCTCCTCCTCCATCCCACTAAGTAAGGAGAACTTATCAGCGCCCTTCTTCGTCAGCTTCAGGAACTTCTTGGTAGGGGAGGCACACTTGAACATGATCTGTACCGCCTTTTACATCTTCACCAGCATACGGTCCTGGGAGCACCTCTTGTTCTTCTCCTCATATAGCTCCCTTCAAAACTCCACATAGGCCCCAGCTGAGTCTTGAGGGGCCGTGGAACTCTTAATAGCTGAACCTGGAAGGTAAGTAGAACCAATTCAAAGAACACCGAACAACAGCAAGGTCAACTTCCCCAATACCAAGGGAAGCAGGAGTCTGTATGGGAGGGGTGCTAGTCTTCTCGCCCCCTTCGGCCCTGCTGCTCTGACCATTTGCCATGATATTTCTTTTTTTCTTTCTCCCTTCATGTAAACCCTTTACTTTTAGTGGGTTGAAGGGCACATCGCACTCCTCCAAGGACTCACCATCATCCTTGGGAATATCTTCCCTCTTATAAAGCTCGGTGATTTAGGAAGGTATAAAGAAATACCTCAAAGACCCGCCCCTAGTGTAGAAGTGTTTCCACTAGTTAATGATCTGCATACCTATATTTATCTCCATCCCCGACAAGGCACAACCTACCAACATGGCCTGGTGGAAGGTTATGTCCGTAATATTTCCCGAAGGAATGCCAAGTTCAACAACCTCTGAGCCCCCGTGGTGAAAGGGGTGATTTTGGTCCCTCTGACACTAGTCCACTTCACCTTATTCCCTTGTCCCTCCGACACCACGTTCCTCGCCACCCATTTCAGATTTGCCTCCCTGACTTTATCCTTAAAGGTAGCGTTGGAGGGGTTTGACATCCCCAAGGTGTCATTGATAGTAGCAGTATCCACCCAAACTTTATTTCCTTGGATGCGGGTAGTGGGTTGGGGTACAGACCAGTCGATGGTCAGGAGTATTGCACAGAACTCCCGAATGATCTCCAAGTTTCAGGCGGGGACAGACTCAATCAATATCTCCCACTCAAAGGCTCATATATGATTATAGAAGTCGGGTGTCTTCTCATCCAGGTCTCTAGTCATGAACATCCTCTCATGAATAAAGCCCCCATGCTCAACCTCTCTTCATAATGCTGACGATAAGCAGAGTTGGGTAACTTTTGGTATTCGGGTTGGATAGCCATATTAGCCCTAGAAATAATGCTACTACAATGTTATAAACTAATTTGGGATGCTACGGAAAGAAAGGGAATTCAAAAACAAGAAAAATCAAAAATCTTGGATGGCTACTGCCCAACGTTGCTGTAGTAGCAAAAGATTTGCTGTAGCGGTGCCTTTGTCCCCAACCAGTCTCAACCCCTTCTCATGGAGGAATTTCAAATTTTCTTCATATTTTTGATTTCTAAGTATAGATTGGGTTTGGTAGAGTAAATGTGAACTTTTTTACATTAAAATGGGGGTAATTAACACCTACTATCAAGCCCAAATCTCCTCAAATCATAAAAAGAGATGAATCCTCATCTCCCACCCTTTTCAAGCCTTAAAGCCACCATTAATGTTATCAATGTTACATCTAGAATATTGTAGGAGTGTTGGGGATGTAAGATAATCTAGTATTCTTGTCAAATCATGCAAGAAAGCCTCAAATTCCAAAATTCAAGTTACACCAAGAAGCCATTCAAAAATCCCCCTTCCTATCCTAATTTTTATGATTCTACAACATTAAATGCATAAATAAAGTAGTAGATGAAAATTACCTTAGTAGTGTCGCCGGAAGAAAGTTTGCTCAGGGGAATTTAAGAGAATTTTTTAGAGTTGGAGAGTGAAAATCGGGGACCCTATTTGAAAACTATCGAGCACCACTGCAGTGACAGGCACCACTGTGGTGACAGTCCGATCGCTGCAGTGGTACCACTTTAGCGATGGGTTTGCCATTATAGCAGTGGGCTCTGCAAAGTTTTGTTTCTCCCTAAATTTTTATTTGTTGTGGTATTTTGTAATGTCCGAGGTATTTTAAATGCTTGTTATGTAAGATATTATCGTAAATTTTATTTGTAGGATTTTAATAATTGTGAGTCGAGTTAAGAAGTTCAAAGACTCCTAATTTGTAAACTGGTCAGGTACAGTGTTTGAAATCTTAATTAATTGGGTTTCAGTGGGATTTTATCAGATAATTAATAAGAATAAAGATTGCGCTTCTTTTCAAATATCGTTGTATAAGTTGGATACCGAGAATCATGCTGAGAACTTTCTTCCATTCTCTGTGATCATTTGGAAATGAACGGTGAGTAAATTGGTATCTAATTTAACGATTCAAATCATCATTATGTTAAATACCATTTTAGAAAAATGTTTCAATCAAGAAATCCTTGTTTCAGACTTTGTAGGGATTATTTCATGGGGAAAATCTAGGGCCCAAATTAAATCGACCGAAATTGAGAAAAATTGGGCTAGGCCACTAACCTGCTGCTGCTGCTGCAGCTGCACTCTTGTCGCTGCAGTGGTAATCAGTAGTAGCCATCTAAGGATTAATTAAAACCCTCATTCATCTTAAGCCCCTTAAGTCATCTCCGTCCTCTAAAAACACTCCATGTGAAATCTATACCTAGAACGACGAGATTATGAAGGCCAAGCTCCATGAGGGAAATTCTGAAGTGTTCTAATGGGGTTTTTGATGTTAATGAAGGGCAAGCCAAGTATGGGATAACTCTTCGCTCTCCAGAGCAGTGAAATTCATCTATGAGGTAGGTTATGGGTTCATTACAGTACACTTGGGCTAGATGCACGTAATAACTATATTTATGTCACGAGATTTCATGCCTTAGGCCTTCGGGCATGGAGTTTGGATGGATGGAATGATAATTGGGCTAGGATAATGAATTGACTTGAATGATATGATATTGACCCATTTTTCTCCTTTGATTTCCAAGAGTATGAGTATTGCATGAACTAGAGGTAAGTCAGTGAGAGTTAGTGTATTTATGAGCTAACAGAAAGGTTATGGAGACTAAGGAAGTAATGAGCGTGGGCAAGGGACAGAACATACATTTAGTGGGTTTCTAGACGTTCGGTAGAGTTTAATTTAAGAGCGAAGAGAATGAATAGTAGGTGCCTAAATATTGTGGTGAGTTGAGAGGAGTCGTAAGAACTGTTGGTGTGCATACTGTGTTTGTGGGTAGTTTTTCTTAGTGGAATGAGTATAGAAGTAGTAGAGGAGAAGAGAAGTGAGAGATAGGCATAGTATCCAGGATTAAGGTCGTTAGTAGAAGCATAAATGATGAGGGGGTATAGTTGTCATGTTGGGTGAGTGTGAGTAAGGTGTAGTGTAGAATCATTTTACTATGTGTTTATATGTGAGTTGGGTTTTGTGATTAATCTTTGGGCATTATTGTGATTATTAACTACATCATGCATTGAACATATGATTTGAGATGGTATTGAGATGATATATGAATCGGGTGTCACACCGACACTGTTATATGGATCGGGTGTCATGTTGACACTATTATTGGATAAGGTACCACACCGGTACTGGTACATGGACTGAGATCATCCTCTGTAGGTCATAGCTGAGAGTCCTTGCTAACTCTAGTATGTGTGTCCACCTTGCATGCATGCATCTATCCATTATTTCATTAGGCATATTCATTGTGGTGACTATTGTTGAAATAAGATGTTGAGAGTAATTGGTGTATTGGTATATTCGTTAGACATGAAGTGTTATAATTGTACCTGGTTGATGTTATGTGTCGTGTATATGGGGTATTGGGTGATCTGGTCTAGTTCTTGTAGTTTATAGATAGTCGGACTAGTGGTTGTCTTAATACTTTAGAGGTGGATACTCGGTTATGATTGTGTTGTACGTAAGGTTGTAGTGTTGTTAGTGAAGGAGGTAAGGTAAGAGCTAGGGAACTTAAGGAAGGGTCAAATTGTCAAAGGACAAAGATACAAGAAAATATTAAATGGTAGGCAGGTCACAAAGATGCTAAGGGCAACGTGTAAGAAACCTGAAGAAAGGGATTTAGGGAAGGATTAGCTATCCGGAACCTTAACTTGCATCATGATTTCTTTCCTATTTTCTATTGTTGTTATTTGTTTCTAACCCTGGTTGGCCGATGATACCTACCAGTGCTTGTGGTTGTATTGATACTACACTTACTATATCTCCACTGGCGTGCATAGCCATGTTGCAGGTTAGTTGGAGTATCTATTGGTACGATGGAGGTTACTCTTCAGCAGCTCATGTCATCTCACTCGTACATGAATTTTGTGTCTCGGGTCTTCCTTTCTATACTTAGTGCTCTTGTACCGGTTTAGATTAGGTTCTAGAAAATCACTGTTATTTTATTTTCGCTTTGTAATCAGTTAATGTGTTGGCTAAGATTTTTCTGGGTTTAAGGTTTATTTCTTTAAAAGATTATTCGTTTAGCTTCCGCACTTAATTTGAAAGGTTGGGTGGTAAGTGCCCACATAATTTGTGAGTTGGGTCGTAACATACTCGATCCAATAACAGTATTGGCGTGACACCTGATCCATATAACAGAATCGGCGGGACACCCCATCCAACAACATCTCAATATTTTCTCAAAACTAATGCTCAAAAGCATGATACAGTCAATAATCACAAATAATGCCCGAAAGCTAATCATATACATTTAAATCACACTTAAACACGGAGTCAAGCAGGTATATGCTACTATCAAACCATAACCTACCTCGATTCCTTGTCTGAAAATACTACTTGGCCACAAACTTGCCTTTTCTTTCAATTGTAGCAAGTTCTTAATTTATAAACAACAATACACAAGCTTTAACATAATAATTTGCCTTTTCTAAGCATTAGGAACTCAAAATCATCAAATTCAACCTATGAACTTGACCTAATTCATCATTCTAGGGTTTTTCTACCCTTTAGCATCTTGAATTCCCCATTTTAACTTACAAGCATGAATTCTATCATGAGAAGTGCTTTCTAATACCCTAGGATCAACAACAACTGATAAAACAACCATTCCTTACTAATTCCATGAAATCAAAAACTAAGGGCTAACCACAATTTCAACTAAGGCCCTGATTCTTGCAATTCTAAGGATCTAAGGGATTCAAGTTTAAGGAGTAAGAATCTTACCTTAAAGATAGACAAACTCCTAAAATGGTGCAAAATCGCCTTCCCCTAGCCCTTGAATGAGTTTTTGCAATAATGGGAATGAAAAATGTTTTTCTGACTTAAAAACTGACTTTCTGCGTTTTCATCGCTACAACGGCACTTTTGTCGCTGCAGCGACGCCACGACAATGAAGGATTTTCCGTTACAGCGACACCTAGGACAAAAGGGTTTGTCGCGTTGACGATACTTCTGCCGCTGCAACGATACTTTTGTTGCTGTAGCGACACCAAACTTTGTCTATTTCACAACACTCTTCTCAATTTACAATATTATGAACTGACCCTTTTTTGGTAATCGCTATAACCAGAGTTCTACTAACTCGTTCTACGCACCAAAAGTTTCTACGACTTTCTAAACTCGTCCTCTAATATAAAAATCACTAAAAAACACCAATCAACGCTCTAATCACTACCATATTTTCCTCGACCGCCACACATCCAAAATATGCCTAAAATTAGGCCAACTCTGAATTTTTTAATTTTTGGTCTAAGGAAAACTAGGTGAAGGCTTTACTCTCTAATTCAGTGTAACGACGTTTTGGATCGTTACATTTGCATAGTGTTAACCTCTTCTGGTTGACTTAAAATATGGTTTATACCTTCAAGAGCATTTTGCTCTTCTAGTATATACCATATTTTACGACTTCAGATGTCGTAATTGTCACCATTCAATTTCTTACCTTTATTTACGTTAATAATTATATTTTTTGATGTCATGTCTGTTAATAAGAGACAATTTAAGTAAGCTATACTCATCAATATTTACTTTAATCAGTATATGCATAATATTCATATACTCACTCAAGCAAATCAATTTTTATAATGACTTCACATTTAACGTAGAATCGAAATGGTTACTAGGTGTTCAATCATCATCCACAGTTTAAATATCTAATCAAAAGTAAAAAATATTTCTTAATGAGTATTTTAGTAATGACTTTCAATTAAGTCTCAATCCATTTAAATAAAATAAATGGAATTTATATAAAGAGAGACAAACAACTTAATTCATATATTGAAAACAAATAAACAACAAGAAATTACAAGTCAATTAAGATAAGACCCCCACTTGACTTCAATACGACGTATATACACTCTAAATATTGACTTGACCAAACCTTGTGATAAACATCAGTTAATCTCTTACCCCAAGGTTCTCGGAGAGAGTCTACTAAAACTCTAAAGCTTCTAAATCCAAGATTTCAATGTAATTAGCCAGCTCAACACATTTCAATTAAAAAAAAATGAATAAATTCATGGAATGAAATACTAGGGGACATCTTAAAAGACATAAACTCTCTAAATTTCTTCTATATTTTCCTTTGTGTAGCTCTTTGATTCTTGAACAGATTTTGTGACGTCCTTAGGACACCATTCCTTATGATTTCACGCCATCGAAAATATGTCTTACAACGACGTGCTCTTCTACATTGTCGTTTTGCTCGACTTCGAAAATTCTCACTCAAAATAATTCAAGTTTTTTCCTGTTCAGGCATGTCTGAAATATGACCAAGGAAACAATCAGAATGGCTATACCATTCAATGTGACAACTTATGCCACAATTTATCGTAGAAGACAAATATTTGTTTAAGGAACATTAGGACTAAACTAATATACCAAGACTTAGTAAAAAATATAAAACAAGAATTAGAAAAAATAGTTTACACTCCATTATTCATAAAACTTCAAAAAAACATATCTCACTCATTTTTAATCCGTTTTAAATGCATAATTTATCAACATAAAGCTAATAATGAGAAAATTTTGAAAATATATTCCATACATTCTAATTTTTGAATAATTATTTCCAGAAAACAAATTATAGATCACAATTGTTTTTAGAAAATTGTCAAAAAAGTTAAGCCTAAACTTAGAAAAATTCATATCTCACTCGTTTTTAATCCGTTTTAAATGGGTAATATATAAACGGGAAGTCCTAAACAAGTAAATTATATAAAAAAAGTTTCATGCCAAAAATCTCAACGAGCAATTTTCAGAAATCAGATCACAGTATCAGTTTTTCATAAAACTATCAAAAATTTCAGCCTAGCTTCAAAAATTCATATCTCACTTGTTTTAGCCCCTTTATCATGCATAATATATCAATGGAAATCCCTAGATGAGTAAGTTATTAAAAAAATAAGTTTCATGTCAAAAATTCAAATGTATAATTTCCATTCATATCTCACTTATTTTAGCCCCTTTTTCATGCATAATATATCAATGGAAATCCCTTAAGTTATTAAAAAAAATAAGTTTCATTTCAAAAATTCAAACGTATAATTTCCAAAAATCATATTACAGTAGCAATTTTTTTTTTTTTAATAAAACTATCAAATATACCCATTTGCATAGCCAATAAAATAATTATCATGATCCTGTTATCGTGAAAATAAAACTATGTAAGACATTAAACAAAAAAATTCATCCTAAGTAACAACAACAAACAATAGAATTAAGTCATGAGCATTTATAAAATGTTAGGCATCTTTTTATTCTTTATAATACTTCATTGTTCATAGATTGGTGTGATAGTGACCAACTATGAAATCAAGACTTTACTGGCCATCGCTACTGCTTAAAAAAGGATGGTCTTTTAAATTCATATCGTCTGAACATAATAATTAAGGCTATTTTAAGCACTGGAAGTCTTTAACGTACTTTAGATACTAGTACTAGTTTATTCTTATAAGCGAGAAGAATAACCCAAAGATTTCTACTATATGTAACCAATCGGCTACATCAATCCTTATATCAAACAATTTCTCGACAGTCACTATATCATTTGGTAAAAAAAAAAAAAAAATCTCTTATGACAAAAGAGTTAAAATTATAGACTGTAACACTTTGAATTCCTGAACTAAAATCAGAACCATTCTTCAAATGTGTATAGAACCAAACCCGATGATTTCTTAGTATGAAAAGTGCTTTAGATATGAATTAAGGTCATAAGGAACTTCTAGCTCAAAGTTAAGTTGAAAGCTTCTTTACCAATTGAGGTTTTGAATAATATTTTACTAGGGTCAACTTCAAAAGACTATAAATCCTAGAATATGAGGATTTTTGTAGCTCAAGATCCACCAAATTAAAGGTATTTGAGTCTTTTTTCCAACACCACCAACCGTACGTTATCCAATTCCGGAGAAAGAAGTTCTGGCCATTATAGTGAAGCACTGTCAAGCTGTCAGAACCAATGACCCAACCAACGAACCGTTGGTTCTTAGGACGACTTGTCCTTTGTGCTCGTCTATAAACAAGCCAAAAAGTTCTGAAACTAAAAAAATACCTTCCTAGC
This sequence comes from Capsicum rhomboideum, assembly GCA_031232105.1. Classification (NCBI taxonomy): domain Eukaryota; kingdom Viridiplantae; phylum Streptophyta; class Magnoliopsida; order Solanales; family Solanaceae; genus Capsicum; species Capsicum rhomboideum. The sequence goes on from CP124716.1 coordinate 123,688,549, forward strand.
TATGAGAGGAACTAACGACTCCTTGGAAGAACCAACGAGTTGTCCCTTGGGCTATCTGATAAGGTCCAGAGGACCCTCATGGACCACTAGAACCAACAACCCAACCAATGATTGGTTGGAAGAACCAACGATCGGTTGTTTGGTCTGTCTGTTATCCAAATCAGCTTTTTAGTTATGATTTTTAAAGGGAAATCTAGTATTTTACTATTATTTAAACCCTTATACTATGTTGTTTGGCTATCCCAAAGGGGGAATACTTAATCCTAACCTACTCTTAATTCCTCATTCCCCTCAAACTCACGTAAACACTCAGCGAAAAATTGAAATAGGTGATTAAACTCTGCCAAGTCCGAAGAACTAGGGTTCATCATCTTCAGACTTCAACTTCAAGATATAGCAAGGTTTTCACTTCCATGTATGTGGTATTTCATCAATGGGTATCCTTTCACCCATTGAGTCCCTAAGGGAACTTAGTTTTTCAGTTAATTCATTCTTTAGAACTTAGAGTTTTCATGAAAAGTATGATTCTCTTTATCTTTTAGTTCCTCATCATGAATAGTCCATGAATACATTTTTTTCATAAAATTCAGTACCTTTATAGACTTATATTTTATGAACCCTCGGTATGTTGATAATTTGTGTTTTGGACTTGTGTTTTATGAATTCGTACTCTATTCAGAATATAGAATTTGTTATGAATAATTGTATTCTTCAAAGATGGCGGGTCATGAACACCCAATGACTTAGTATTCCATGACTTAGCATTCCATAGATTGATAGTTCAATATTCAGCCCTTCAATTCCACATATTTTAGGATGCTTTCAGATAAAGTGTCTATCACTCAACCTTAGACATAAATTATTAAGCTACTCAGTTTATCAGTTTATTTTAGTTGGGAGTAGTACTTAGCACCGAGCAGACGTAAGGATGAAGGCTCATCCATTAGTTATGCTGAGATTTTTAGTAGAAGTCCTTAAGTCCCAGAACTACGTTGCCACCGTAGGTTCTAAAGGGTCAACAACAATATCAGGCTAACACCTTAGTACTTTTTGGACATCAGTTTAGTGGATCCAAGTCAGTCACTAATTGTGCCCTTGGAAAAGTACAGAGCACCCTTCCATCTGGAGTTATAGGTTGGACCCCATTTAGCTCAGATGGGTTATGTCGGTTAATAGTATCTCCCATTATTTAGACTTAGATATTGCATGACCTTTTATTCAGTTTATTTAGTATAGTATTTATTAGTTATATGCTTATTTATTTGGTTCATCGCATCATCTCATATTCATTAGTTCCATGTTCAATTTAGCCTCATATGTTCAGCATGATCAGCTTTACATAGCATATTCCATATCTCACGTTCTTAGTACATTCAAAGTATTGTCTGCATACTTTCTTTTGTGCTATATTATTTTATAACATAGGTTCATATGCTCAAAATTCACCTAGCGGTTAACACTATTCCATACTTGTCTCAGCAGCAGGTTGTGGTGAGTCCTCATCTTTCGAGGACAAGACTTATTTACTTATATGAGTTATCTATCTTTTCAGACAGTTAGAGTTAGTTGGGGACTTGTCCCGGCAACTCATCCTTAGTAGAGACTTTCATACAAACAGACTAGTAGTTCAATCTTACGATATTGTCAGACATCTACACTATTGATTAGTATTTGGTATTTATTCAGTAGCTTTCGCATTCGATATTTTATTTCCATTAATTTTCAGTACTGTTAGTGTCATGTCAGGGCATGGGTTAGCTTTTAGTCACTTGTGACAAACTTGGTATCAGAGCATCAGGTTTAAAGTGTCCCAGGGTGTATGAAAGCCACATTAAGTAGATTCTTATTCATGGGTGTGAAGTATTCCACACTTATGAGTGAGAGGCTATGAAATGTTTTAGGAAAGTTTCACTTCTTTCATGATCATATCATACGATAGAATGTAAGCTCTATTAAATCTTCTTCTAACTCATGCTCTATGAATTTATAGTAAAAATGCCTCCCAGAAGAGAAAATGGAAGAAGAAATGGAAATGGAAACCAACAAGCTCCACCAGCTCCAGCAGAACCTCTGAATGAACAAGTTACACATGCTGAGTTCAAGGCTACTTTGCAGGTGCTTGATCAAGCAATGACCACTCAGGTCAACCAGCAGTCTGTTGCATTGCTAAATCCAAATGGGCATACGACAAAAATGAGAATTCGGGACTTCACTCAAATGAATCCTCTAAAGTTTCATGGTTCTAAGGTTGGGTAGGATCCGTAGGAGTTTATTGATGAGATTCACAAGGTCACTCAGATTACGAGTATCATTCCAGTTGAGAGTGCAGACTTAGCTTCCTATCATTTTAAAGGGATGGCTCAGACTTGGTGCAAATAGTGGAAGGAAGATAGAGGTGTAGATGCAGGTCCAGTGGATTGGGATGAGTTCATAACTGCATTTCTAGATAGGTTCTTCCCACTTAATTTAAGAAAAGCCAAGGTTCTAGAATTCCTCAATCTAAAGCAGGGTAACATGACTGTGAAGGAGTATTTTATAAAGTTTGATCAGACCTCCAAGTATGCTCCAGCGATGGTGTTTGATTCGAGGGCCCATATGAGTAAGTTTGTTTTGGGTGTCTTTGAGACAGTGGTCAAAGAGTGTGGGACCTCCATGCTGGTTAAGGAGTTGGACATCTCTAGACTTATGACTCATGCTCAACAAATCAAGGAAGAAAAGATTAAGAAGAATGAAAGAGAGACTAAGAGGTCTAGAATAAGAAACTTTGACTATTCTCAACAGAAATTGAGTTGTGGTAATAGCTCTCAATTTTATCAGAGGTATTCAACTCTAGCCCCATCCTCTACTAGTGCCCCAGTACCCAAGTTCAGATAGGAGTATCGGGATAGAGCACCAGGCTCTAAGTCCCAGGACAATATTACTAGTGGACATACTTTTCCAGTTTGCAAGAAGTGTGGTAAGAACCACCAAGGGGAGTGTATGGCTAGCAGTGGTTGTTGTTTTGGATGTGGCAAGCTAGGCCACAGGTTGAGAGAGTGCCCAGTAGCATTATAGTAGGGCAAAGGTGTTAGCCAGCAAACCTAGTCTAATTCCTCAGCAGCTCTAGTAGGTCACCCAACTCAGCAGGGTGCCTTGTATAGTGCAGGTGTGGTCAGGGTCAGAATAGATTCTAGGCCTTATGAATCGATAGGATCATGAGGGTTCTCCTAATTTCGTCACTGCTATGTTATAAGTCTTCCATATTGATGTGGATGCTTTGTTAGATCCCGGAGCCACACTTTCCTTCGTCACTCCCTATATTACAGTAGACTTCGGTGTCAGTCACAAAATCCTTTTAGAATCTTTCTCAGTTTCTACTCTTGTTGGTGACTCAGTTACAGCTAAATGGGTTTATAGAAATTTTCCAATCACAGTTTCTCAGAAAGTGACCTTAGTTGATCTTGTAGAGTTAGATATGACAGATTTGACATCATTCTTGGCATGGATTGGATATATTCCTGTTATGCCTCAGTCGATTCTAGAAATAAAGTAGTCCAGTTTTAATTTTTGAATGAGCCAATCTTAGAGTAGAGTGGTAGTACTTCAGTGCCTATTGGTCAGTTGTCTCTTACCGTAAGGCCAAAAAAATAATTTTCAAAGGGTGTATCTATCATCTTTTTTTGGTTAAGGATTCAAATTCCGAGATACCAACTCTTTAGTTAGTTCTAGTGGTTAATAAGTTTCCAGAAGATATGCTCAAAGATCCTCCCAAGCAGGAAATTGACTTTAGAATAGATCTCCTTCTAGATACCCAACTTATATCAATTCCTCCTTACAAAATGGCTCCATATGAGCTTAAGGAATTGAAGAAGCAGTTGAAAGATCTTTTAGACAAAGGTTTCATCCCACCTAACATAATCGTCATTGGGTGCCTCCGGTTCTTTTTATGTGTAAGAACTATGGTTCCTTCAAAATGTGCATCGACTACAGTCAACTGAACAAAGTCACAGTCAAGAATAAGTATCCCATTCCTAGGATTGATACTTGTTCGACCAGCTTTAGGGTGCCAACTGTTTCTCAGAGATAGACCTTAGATCTGGCCATCATCAACTTAGAGTTAGAGAATGTCACATTCTGAAGACAACCTTCAGAACTCGGTATAGTCACTTTGAATTTGTTGTTATGTTTTTTGGAATAATGAATGCTGCTGCAACTTTTATGGACTTGATGAACAGAGCGTTCAAGCAGTACTTGGACATGTTTTTCATTGTCTTTATAAATGACATCCTTGTTTATTCTTGGACTGAGGTTGAACATGTATACCATTTGAGTATTCTCTTGCAGACTCTAAAAGATCGCTAGTTATTTGCTAAGTTCAATTAGTGTGAATTCTAGTTGAAATCAGTAGCATTCCTCGGTCATATTATTTCTGGTAAGGTCATTCAGGTTGATCCTTAAAAGACCGAAGCAGTTAGGAACTGGCCCAGACCCATCTCTCCATCAGATATTAGGAGTTTCTTAGGTTTAGCCGGCTACTACAGACGGTTTATTGAAGGGTTTTCATCTATTTATTCTCCCATGTCTAGATTGACTTAGAAGAAAGTCAAATTTTAGTGGCCCGATGCTTGTGAGAAGAGTTTTCAAGAGTTGAAGATTCAACTCACCTCCACTCCAATGTTGACTCTACTAGAGGGTCCAAATGGGTTTGTAATTTACTATGATGCCTTAGGAGTTGTTCTAAGATGTGTGTTAATGCAACATGGTAAGGTTATAACGTATGCCTCTAGATGCTCAAACCTCATAAGAAGAATTACCCGACTCATAATCTTGAGTTTGTAGCACTTATGTTTTCCTTAAATATTTGGAGGTATTATCTATATGGAGTTCATGTGGATATGTTCACGGATCACAAAAGCCTTTTGTATGTTTTCAGTCAGAAAGATCTAAATCTTCGTCAATGGAGAAAGGGTAGAGTCGTTGAAAGACTATGATATGAGTATCTTGTACGATTGTGGTAAAGCCAATATTGTGGCAGATGCGCTCTCAGAAGAGTGTCTATGGGTAGTATTGCTCATGTAGAGGATGAGAAAAAAGAATTGGTTCGCAATGTTTAAAGGCTTTCTAGATTGGAAGTTTGGTTGGTTGATTCAGCCAAAGGTAGTGTCATGGTTCAGAATCTTCTTTAGTAGCAGAGGTGAAGGCAAAACAAGATAGAGATCCTATTTTACTTAAGTTGAAGAAAATAGTCCAAAGTCAAAAAGTTGAGGTTTTCTTCAAAAGGGGGAGATGGTGTTCTTCGATGTCAAGACAAATTATGTGTTCCAGATATGGATAACTTGAGACAACATATGTTGATAGAAGCTAACATTTCTCGGTATTTTATTCACTCATGATCCACTAAGATGTACCCTGACCTACGAGAAGTCTATTGGTGGAATGGTATGAAGAAGGATATCAGAGAATTCAGGGCTAAGTGTTCAAATTACCAGCAGGTTAAGGTTGAGCACCAGAGACCAGGTGGTATGCCCCAGAATATTAGTGTTCCTACTTGGAAGTGGGAAGTAGTGAACATGGATTTCATTATGGGGTTGCCTTGTACTTGCCGACAACATGATTAATTTGGGTTATTGTGGATCGAATAACTAAGTCACCACATTTCCTGCCAATTAACACTTCAGATTCAATTGAGGATTATGCTAGACTTTTCCTTAAAGAGTTAGCAAAATTGCATGGAGCCCCTTTGAATATCCTCTCAGATAAGGGTACTCAATTTACTTCTCAGTTTTGGAAGTTTTTTAGAAGGGTTTCAGTACCCAAGTTCATCTCAGCACAACTTTTCACCCGTATACAGATGGTCAGGCAGAGTAGACCATTCAGACTTTATAGGACATGTTGAGAGCTTGAGTGATTAATTTCAAAGGTAGTTGGGATGATCACTTTCCTTTAATTGAGTTTTCCTATAATAATAGTTACCACTTCAGTATTATGATGGACCCATTTGAAGCGCTTTACGGCAGGATATGTAGATCTCCTATTAGTTGGTTTGATCTTGGTGAAGCTACTTTGATAGGACCTGATTCAGTCTATGAGAATATGGAGAAAAGTTCAGTTAATTAGAGAAAGATTGAAGACAACTTAGAGTCATTAGAAATCCTATGCTGATGTAAGGATAAGGGAGCTTGAGTTCGTTATTGATGATTTGGTCTACTTGAAAGTTTCACCCATGAAAGGGATGAAGAGAGTTGGCAAGAAAGGGAAACTGAATCCCTGGTATGTGGGTCCTTATAGGATTTTGAGGCGTAGTGGCAATGTGGCCTAGAGTTGGACTTGTAGACTTAGCATTAGTATATCCAATTTTTCATGTGTCTTTGTTAAAGATATACATTGGTGATCTAGCTTCAGCAGTTCCATTAAAGAGTGTGGGCGTGAAAGATAGTCTCTCTCACGAAGAGGTCCTAATTGAGATTCTTAACCATCAGGTTCGTTAGTTGAGAAATAAGGATGTCGCTTTAGTAAAGATTCTTTGGAGGAATCAGCTAGTTGAGGGAGCTACTTGGAAAGCAGAAGGATATATGATGACTAAGTATCCTCACCTTTTCCCTTAGAATTCAGTTCCAGCTTAAAGTAACAGTTTTCTCCTTAGTACTCCTCTTAGTCTCATGTCACTCAATTTCTCACATGTACTAGTACGCATTCATGAGTTCAGTTCAGTCTATGTTTCAGTTAGAGATTCAGTTATCATGTCTGTACTTAGAACTCAGTGTTGGGATTGCAGCTCTTTCCTTATCTTTTCAGACTAGTTAGTTTTCATTTGATGATAAATGATCCCAAGGGGGAGATATTATAACACCCCAAATTCTTGAACTAAGATCAGAATCATTCTACAAATGTGTATAGAACCAAACCCTGTGATTTCTTAGTATGGGAAGTATTTTAGATATGAATTAAGGTCATAAAGAACTTCTAGCTCAAAGTTAAGTTGAAAGCTTCTTTACCAATTGAGTTTTCGTATAAAATTTTAATAGGGTCAACTTCAAAAGAGCATAACTCCTAAAATATGAAGAGTTTTGTATCTTAAGACCCACTAAATTAAAAGTCTTTGAGTTATTTTCCAATGCCACTGACGGTTCATAAATTCGATTCGAAGCAAGAAGTTATGGCCATTTTAGTGAAGCCTAGTCAAGCTGTCAGAACCAACAAACCAACCAATGAACTGTTGGCTCTTAGGATGACCAGCCCTTTGTGCTCATCTTAAACCAGCCAAAAGGTCCTGAAACTGAACAAAACACCTTCCAAGCCACGAGACAAACCAACAACTCATTGGAAGAACCAATGAGCCATCCCTTGGACCATCTGATGAGGTCTAGGGGATCCTCATGGACCACCAGAACCTATGACCCAACCAATGATTGGTGGAAGAACCAAAGATCAGTTGGTTGGTTCGCCTTTTGTACACATTAACTTTTCAGTTATGATTTTTAAAGGGAAATATGGTCTTTTCTTATTATTAAAACCCTTATACTGTGTCATTTAGCCATACCAAAGGGTGAATACTTAAGCCTAACCTACTCCTAATCCCTCATTCCCCTCAAACTCTTGTAAACACTCAAAGAAAAATCAAAATAGGCGATTAAACTCTCTCAAGTCCCAAGAACTAGCGTTCACCATCTTCTTCATGCTCCAAGTTCAAGATTTTAGCAAGGTTTTCACTTCTAGGTATGTGGGATTTCATCAATGGGTATCCTTTCACCCATTGAGTCCCTACATGAACTCAGTTTTTCAGTTAATTATTCTTCTGAACTTATGGTTTTCATGAAAAGTATGATTCTCTTTATATTTCAGTTTCTCATCATGAGTAATCCATGAATACATGTTTTCCCATAAAATTTAGTATCTTTATAGATTTATATTTTATGAACCCTCAGTATATTGATAATTCATGTTTTGGACTTGTGTTTTATGAATTCATACTCTATTTAGAATATAGAATTTTTCATGAATAATTGTATTCTTCAAAGATAGCAGTTTATGAAAACCCGATGACGTAGCACTCCATAGATTGATAGTTCAGCATTCAGTCCTTTAGTTCCACATATTATAGGATGCTTTCAGATAAAGTGTCTATTACTCGGTCTCAAACATCAGTAGTATTGAGCTACTCAGTTTCTCAGTTTATTTCAATTGGGAGTAGTACTTAGTACCGAGAGGACATAGGGATGAAGGGTCACCCATCAGTTAGGCTGAGACCTTTAGTAAAAGTCCCTAATTTTCAGAACTATGTTGCCATCATAGGTTCTAAAGAGTCACCCGATAGATCAGGCTGACACCTTAGTCTTTTCTGGGCATTAGTTTAGTTGATCCACATTAGTCAGTGTTCGTACCCTTGGCAAGGTATAACGTAGCCTTCCAGCTGGGGTTATAGGTTGAGCCTCGTTTAGCTTAGATGGGGTATGTTAGTTAATAGTAGCTCCACAGTTCAGACTCAGATATTTCATGACCTCATATTCTGTTTATTCAGTATAGTATTTATCAGTTATATGTCTTATTTATTTGGGTCATCACATCATCTCATATTCATCAGTTTCATGTTCAGTTTGGCCTCTTATATTCAGCATAATCAGCTTTACATAGCATATTGCATATCTCATATGCTCAGTACATTCAATGTACTAATCACATACTTTCTTTTGCTCTATATTATTTTATAATATAGGTTCAGACGCTCAGAATCCAGCTCTCGGTTAAAACTATTTCGTACTTATCTCAGCAACAGTTTATGGTGAGTTCTCATCTTTCGAGGATGAGACTTATTTTCTCATTTTAGTTATTTATCTTTTCAGAGAGTTAGAGTTAGCTGGGGACTTGTCCCAAAAACTCACCCTTAGTAGAGGCGTTTAGACAAACAAACCAGTATTTCAGTCTTATGATATTGTCAGACATCTACTCTGTTGATTAGTATTTGGCATTTATTCAGTAGCTTCCGCATTCAGTATTTTATTTCTATTTATTTTCAGTACTCTTAGTGTCATGTCAGGTCATGGGTTAGTTTGGGGTCACTTGTGGCTCTAAGCACCGTGTTATGACTAGGTGTAGTCTCAGGTTATGACATAGACCTGCCAATTTTTATAATAATAGTGACGACACACAACTTAGGATTCAAATTATCCCTAGGCCCTAATAACAATGCAGTATAATAAGGAGAAAGAACAACAAATTGCGTACCTTAAATCAACAGAAGAATTGTTGAACTTGCTACCACACGAATTTGCCCCAAGTCAACTTTGAATCAGTAGGAAATAAAGTGTTGATCTTCACCAACTAAATGCCCTACATTTGTATATCAAAGATTTGATTTTATATTGAAAGAATTTTTGTTAGAAAGAAGAATTCCTTAGTATTTGCTCTTTCTCTTCTTTATATAGAGTAGAAGTCAGTTTATGAGGATAACCTCATGCCCCTTTTTTCACGTTCAATTCTAGAGGAGTTTTAGGGATGACGTAACTCCTCTAAAATCATTTCTTCCTCTCTCCTAATCGAATCAGGTCAGCCCACATGGAGAAACCCATGACCCATAATCCAATAGATCATACAGATAAATTAGACAAAGAAGAAAAGAAGATCAATAAGGCCAAATCCGGGGCACAAACGATAAGGCCAACCCCTTTCATTGGGGACCGAATTATGATATGAGCCAGTCTAGCTCCGGACACTACAAGATATTATATGATATATTGGACGAGCAAGATAAGCAGTGACAGAGAAGCATAACTTTTACTAAGGTATGAAAGAAGTAAACATGCGAGAGTTACAGAATAGAAAACAAAGAGAGACTAGGAAGGAAAAGACTAATCTTAATTCACTAAATTTAACTTGCCTTGTCATACCTGATTTAACATTTCTTTCTATTTTTACCCTGCTTTATCAAGCCTTTTTAAAATTTCTTATGCCTTTTTTTCTTTTATTTTGTATTGTTCTACTTTGTTTTGAACTTTTTTAAAATTCTGAATTAGTGCTCATTCAATGACATATATTTTGAAAACCGCCAAAATTCTTTTATAAGGTATAAGGTGTAACACCCCGTACTTTTCTAACCTCACTTGATACCTTGGGGTCATATCGACATAGGTGTTGAGATGCCATGAATATGTCTTTTATAGTGTCATTTGGTGAAACATTTGATATCGGACTTAACATGTGCGCTTAGACCTTTGTAGGAGGTGTTTTGTGATTTCGTGGAGCATTTGTGTAATAACCCGTACACATTCTAACCTCATTTGGTGACTTTAAGTCATGTTTACTTGATGGTTAAGATCACTAAGTAAGTATTTTGTAGTGTTTTGATAAGGGATTGGACGATACGCAAACATTGGATAAGTGGCCGAAATTTCAGCAAAGTGCTGAAACTTGCGCCACTACCCTGTTCCAGGGGTGTGGCGCAAGCCACCTACAGGCTGAAGATTCAGAGAAGGCTGGAAACTTGCGCCACAGCCTGCTTTGCAGCTAGTGGCGCAAGGCACAAATTTTGTGCCTTTCCGGACCCGTTTTGTAACGCAATCCTATGACGATTCTTGGATGGTTTCTTTTGGTTCTTTGGAATAATAGTATGATCAATGATTTTTTCAAGGGGAAATGACATGTTTAAAGGCAAACATGTAACTCATTGACATTGTATGCATTTGTAAAGTAATTGGTGGGTAATGTGAATTTCGTTATGTATTTATGTTGTAGAGTGACACATAAAGAAGGAGCGGGCTTATTGTATACGCATCTAAGGTTGTATATTCGTATTGAGAATCCAAGGTATGTAAGGTTATTTTGTCCGTATCTTTCTGCGGCAAATAGTGTCCATAGTGACATGTCACTAGTTCTATCCCGAAATATGCTAAGGTATCCGATATTCGTTTATCACTAGTCATTGTCATATATTTTCTAGTCATGGATCATTTGTGAATCTCATGTCTCATATTCATGGTTAATGTTCCGAAAGCTCAAATAAAGTTACGTTCCAATATTTCAATAGTGCCTATACTTGTGTCTCTTGTTCATGGATTATTGTCCAATGGTATCATGGTGCTAGTAATGTTATATTTCTCATGATGTTTATTCACATGTCTTTCACTCATTGGTTAATGATTCAAAGCTTCCAACAATGTTATGTTCCAAAGTTCCAAAGTGATGTGATGACTATCAAAGTATCAATCTCAAAGTAATGAACAAAGTAATGCAAATGTGGTCAATGATTAAGTACGGGTGGCAAGTCTAGGGGCGTAAGCCTAGCTCGACTCGATCCCGAGATATGGATTTATGGGTGGCAGGTCTAGGGGCATAAGCCTAGCTCGACCCGATACCAATGCATTGATGTATGGGTGGCAAGTCTAGGGGCATACGCCTAGCTCGACTCGATCCCAACACGATGATATGATATGAAAAGACCCACTGATCAGTAGGGGCCCAGGTACATTGTGACATATGTAATAACAAGTGAGTATTGAATGTAAAGAAAGCAACGAAAGTAATGAAAGCAATCCACATGGTTCCCAAAATGCAACATGGTGACTTACTCACATTGTCTAGTCATTTGTATTGAGTTCATTAGTATGTTCTTGTGTTATAAAGTTTCATTTGAGCCTTACATACTCAGTACTTATTTCGTACTGACCCCTCTCGGGGAATTTACCTTACTTGCTGCAGGTGCAGGTCCCAGTCGGCCTCCCCAATAGATTGCCAGTGTTAGCGGTTCTTTGGTGAGCTCCAGCTCATTCGGGGCTTCTCCGAGTCAGAGTGTATATATGTTTTAGTGATGTACATATTGTGTAAAGCGGGGACTTGTCCCAACTTATGGTTCAGTTTGGTCAATGCTCTTGGTAGAGGCTTTTGTAGACGGATGTGGGTGTATCAGTGTACAAGACATATGTTGTTTTGACTGGATGGCCTCAACGGCCAAGTTTCATATGTATGTATAAATATGTCCCATGTTTTCCTTTATTCGTCTTTCGTGTTCTTATGCAATGGTGGTTATGATTATGATATGCATATGATTGAACATAGGCAAAGGTTCGTTCTCTCGGGCCTTATCGGCGACGGGTGCCAATCATGTCTTGATGGGATTCGGGGCGTGACATAAGGATTGAGTTACTAACATTAAAACGCATATTCAAAAACTAAATAAATTGCATCGCCGATGTTTTTGTGAATTTAATTCAATTTACTAGGTTATTCATTTGAAAAAAAACAAATAATGAATAAATCAAATAAGTTTAGTCTAGTTCAGTTTTCCTCTCTCAACAATAGAACTAGAAAAAATAGGAAAGAAATACCATGAAACCAAAGAAAAAAAATTTCAACTAAATAGATAATTACAACCTTTAATTTTCTTCATCGATTAAATCTTATTTTAAAAATATTTTTTCTATCTCAATTTCAAATTTAATGACAATTCATTATTTTTCTTAAAGAGGTTTTTCGAGTTAGTACATGAAAATACATGAAAAGAGAGTTAAGTAGAAACAAAAAGAACAATATAGATAAGAAGAATAAAAGACAAAAAATAAAAGAATGTGCCTAAAACTTTGACCAAAGACAAATTGAGAAGAAGGAATAACATAGAAGAGAAAAATAACAAAAAAGAAGAAAAGAATAAAAATGCACATTAAACCCAAAATAATGAAGCCTTTTTTTGGACTAGGATTCTGAGCCCCAAAACTAAGGCTAATCTCAGCCTCTGCTAGGGAAAAGCTAAAGCAAAAAAAAAAGAGAGAGGAAAAACACTATAATAGGTAAGAATCTACCAAGGAAGTTGGGGCAAAGTTTGAACTCCTTTAACCACTGAGCTAAACTTCGCATCCGTTGAAGAAGGTCCATTATAACATATATACTCATAAAATTTAAATTTGACCTTACATATACAACACTCTTTTTTGACTAAGTGGATGAGATTTAGTTGACCCTCCTAACCTCCACCTAGATCTACCTATTAAGATAAGTCCAAACTACAACCTTTCTCAGAGAATTCAGGATTCAATCCTGAAATTCTCAACCACATGATAACGATTAAGAGGGTGTTTGGATTGACTTCTTAAAAATATCTTATAAGCTAAAAGCTAAGGCCATAAGTTGGGAACACCCAACTTTTGACTTTTAGCTTATTTTTAAATAAAAAAAGGCATCAAATACCCTTAAAGTATTGGAAATGGTACAAAACTACCTTTCATCCATTAATTAGCCCCAAAATACCCTTGATGCCTATCTTTAGTCCCTATATTACCCTTGACATCTATCATTAGGTCCTATATTACCCTTATTCTTAATGAATCCCAAATTAACCCCAATTAATAAGTTTAATAATGACGTGCCGCTCATCCATTAGTCACCCTATAATTAATTTTAAATTAATTAAAAATCCACCCATTACACTGTGTTCACCCCCAAATTATTTTAACTCACCCCATATTTATTTAACCATACACGACCAAATTTATTTAACCCAAAGATAGAGACGATTGCATCAATTGGGAGGACCCAATTTTGATTCTTCATTCTGGAAAGTCATATATCAATTTTTCTTCTCTTTCAGAAGCTGCTAATGTTAGAATTGTTTACTTAATCATATGTGCTATGGGTGCACGTTAAATTATAAAAAAAAATTGACTTAAATGTGTGATGCTCTGTAGAAATGGAGCACTAGATCCCTCATAGACTTTATATTGACAATGTCAAGTTGCTCCAAGCAAAGGGACATATTTGTGTTTAGAGCTTTCACCTAGTAAAATTTGAAGCAATACAATCTACAAGACTGAAGTTGTTGAAGAGAGGAAACAGAAGAAGGTGTCGACATTTTTAATAAAATTGAACAAAAAAAGAGAAGAAGATGCAGAACAATGAATTTTTTAACCCTAGTAAGAGAGGAAGAAAATGAAGTGAAATGTTGGAAATGAAGGATCTTATTTGGGTGTATGAGTTAAGCAAATTTGGAGCAAATAAAATTAATTTGGGGCTGATCCGGTAATGGGTGAATTTTTAATTACTTTAAGTTAATTATAGGGCGACTAATGGATGAATGACATGACATTAATGAAATTATTAATTAGGATTAATTTGGGGTCTATTAAAAATAAGGGTAATATAGGGACTAAAGGTAGAGGCCAAGCGTATTTGGGGGCTAATAGATAATGAAGGGTAGTTTTGTACCAATTTCAATAGTTCAAGGTTATTTTAGGTCCTTTCCCGTTTTTAAATTTTTTTGGGCCTAAAAGTAAGTAGGGATAATGAATAATGATTAAGTAGCTGACTTACCTGTTGGATTCATGTTACAACACATGGCATAGCTGGACAGAACCAGAAGCTGAATCCAACAGATAAATTATCTACTGCAAAAGATGAGTTATCTATTGCACTAGATGACTCATATGTTACAACAGATGACTTACCTGTTGGATTCATCTTCTGGTTTTAAACATGTATCCAACAGGTAAGTTAACTGTTACAAAATATGAGTTATCTGCTGCAACAGATGACCTACCTGTTGCAGCAGATTACATATCTGTTGGATTCATGTTACAACAGGTGATAATACTGGGATAGAACCAGAAGCTGAATCCAAAAGATTAGTCATCTATTGCAATAGAATAGTGATTTGTTACAATAAATAACTCATCTGTTTCAATAGATAAGTTACCTGTTGGGACAATGATAGTGATCTGTTGCAACATATAATTTTGTTGTTGTATATAGACACTTAACTTACTATACTATCATTAATAACTTTTTTATAACAAATTTCTTTAGGTACCATTAATGGAGGAATCAATAACAATAGAGGTTGCTTGTCATGGTGAATGGATCGAGAAGAACAATCGATTTATTTGGCGTTCGAAAGATAGTGACATGTTAGAGACGATAGCGATGACATTCCAAAGAGATGTTTTGTATGATGATTTAGTGAACTTATCATCAGCTGGATTAAATTGCCAATCGAAAGATCTTGTTGTTAGTTTACATGCACAACTCTTTTGAAAATTAGAGGGGCCTACCTTTTAAGATAAGCGATCAGGTTCATTTACGTGCTTATTTGAGTGATGTATCTAGGCCCATTTAAAGGGTGTACGTGGTTGAAAAATTGATAGAGAACCAGAATATAGAACAAGACCAACAAGATATGTTAAATGATGAATTGGATGGGGTGGACATGAATATTCCATATGATGACAGTGGAGATGAAGTGGAGGAGGACCAAACAACTACACCTTTAGTTGTGAGCAATACAGTGGACAGTTCTTAATCAACACAGTCGAGAAATGTTCAAGATGATGAAACAGGTTTTTATAAAGGAATGAAATTCAATAACAAAGAAGAACTAGACACTTCATAGGGTATTGCTTGCTTGAAAAAAAGATTCTAGACTCAAGAAGGTGATTAATTCACATAGTGTATTATTTTAGATGTGCACATCCGGAGTGCAAGTGATGATTGAGGGCTGTGAAATTCATAAGTTCTTATAGATTTTGTATTAGAACCTATGAAAAGTATCACATATGTGGTTTGAAATATATTACGAGCCATAATCCGCACGCCACGACAAAGGTCATCAGTAAATACTTCAAAAATGTCTACCCCAATAGTAAAGGCCCATCTACAAGAGATATGGCAAATCAACTTAGTACAAAATTGGGTTGTAAGGTAAGTTATTGGAAGATTTATAAGGGCATAGAGATTTCAAAGTTTTTGGTTAGGGAAACATATGAGGACGGGTATGCAGTGCTTGATGTGTACCGTTATATGCTTGAGTCTGCAAATCCAGGAAGTAAGACGGCATTGCAGGTTGATGAAAATGGAAAGTTCAAGTACTTTTTTGTAGCCTATGAGGCTTGGATTCTAGGTTTTCAATAAATGAGAAATGTCATATCCATTGACGAGACATTCTTGAAGAGCAAGTATGAAGGAGTTTTGCTATTGGCAGTGGCACAGCACACGAAGAATCATATCTTTCCAGTGGCTTTTTGTGTAGTGAACAAATGAGAAACTATGTATATGATACCGATGAGTTGTTCATAATTTTTGACAGGCATCCAAGTATCCGAAAGATGGTTTTAATTGTCTACCCTTCAGCTCATTATAGTTTTTCCATGAGGCATCTTGGAGAAAATATTCGGAATAATTTTCACAATTCAAAGTTCATATCTTATTTTTATAAAGCAGCAAAAGCGTACGATAGAGATGAGTTCAATGACCATTTCAATTAAATAAGAGATATGGTACCTAAGGCAATCGAACATCTCGAACGTGTTGGATTCCACAAACAGAGTAGGGCATTCTACCTGGAAAATAGGTATAATATTATAAATTGAGTGTCTTGTTTGAGTTTATTGTAATTTTATGTCTTACTAAGTGATTTTTTTGTATAGGTATAATACTATGACATCAAACATTGTTGAGTCGACGAAAGCAATATTTGAGGCTGAAAGAGAATTTTCCATTGTCGATCTATTTGATGAAATAAACATGAGGCTTACAAAATTATTTCACTAGAGGCATATGGAGTTGCTCAATTCACCAAACAGACTTGTTCCTACAATAGAAAAACAAATATCAAAGTATATCAACTCGTGAAATAAGTTATTTGCCCATCAAATAGCCAACTATAAGTTCAGTATTACCGATCATGGTGATGTTGCCATGATCGATCTTCAAAGAAGAACTGGTATATGTAGAGTTTTTGACTTGGACAAAATCACCATGTAGAAGATCTTCAAAGAATACACTTAGCAAATGTCTTATCTGTTGCAACAAATTACTAATTTGCTGCAACAAATAAGACATTTGTTGCAACAGATTACCCATCTATTGCATTAGTTTGTAGTAGATTGGGTAATCTGTTACTAGTTATTCAGATATAAGTTGCAACAGATGTCTTATCTATTGCAACAAATTACCTATTTGTTGTAATGTATTAACTTGTTAACTTAAGTAAAATTATTCTATTTAAAAGAATACTTACTGCATCATCAGGAGGGTTAAAAAGATTAAAGGCATTCACTCTTGAGTTGTTCTTGGCAGTCAACCACCTAAGGATCCTTGGATGAGAAACCTCTTCCGAGTAATCCTTGACTTGCTGCCAGAGGTGAGGAATGATTTCAAATGCCCAAGCCTAAAAAAAATGATGCCAACAAAAAATCAGAATAATTATTCAATAAAAAAAATAAATGAAACACTAAAGAAAAAAATTTAGAAGTTTATCATGAAAGCCCAAGGAAAGCCATACAAGTTGATCGTCTTCGACGATAACTTTATCAACAAATATTTTATAATCAACTTAAAGCTTTTGTAACCCCATGGATAATTGTTGAATGCCTCCCAATCCTAACCAAGATTTAACAATTCGGGTTCTATGACCTTGTTGGTGTCTATTGCCCATAAATGGCATACACAAGCCAAATTAAGCACAATGACTCCTTGTGCTTTTTCAATAGTTTTTGTTCTTGAGATCAAGTAACAATTCCTTGGCTATGTAGCTCTGTCCAACAATGACCACCAAGTCATCCTCATTAGTTATTTTATCTTTGTCTTTATTGGTTTTGGTGGCTGTCTTGGTTGTTGTCTTGCTGCCTGCCTTAGGTGTAGGTGTCTTATCTTTTTTGCCTACTTGGATGATTTAAATGTCTTGCGTGTCTTTGGATTTTTTGTGGGTGTAATAGTGGGAAGAGGTTCAGAAGATATGTGACATCTAAGTCTAGTCACTACGGTAAATTCTTTCATGCCAAAACCGGCATGCCACAATAGTTTATCCAATTCTCATCCATCTTCTTGTCCTCATCCTTCTTATTTTCAACATCCTCACTCTCATACTTAATCCTACGCTTGAGAAGACCATATACTATGGTCATTTGAAAGCGTAAATTATTATCCTCTGACAGATCAAGAAAATGTCCTAAATAACTGGCCTTAAAGAAATCCTTCAATTTTTCCTCCCTCAGTGTCTTCCTAAAACTATCAAAAACTTTCTTCATGACTGATTTTACAATACAATCACTAGTTAAATCTATATGATTATTCATAGGCAACTCTACCTAGAACTTGTCAATACTAAAAGTTTTGATAACATCATGTAAGGATTTCGATCTACGTTTACGATATGTCGTCGACATTAGGGAATCATCATCTCTTTCCTCTTTATTATCTTTCTCACTTTCAGCATCATCTCTTTTCTCACTTTTTTTTTTTCATCTTCTTCCTAACCTTCCTCCTCATCTCCGTTCTCACTTTCCTTTTCATCTTCTTCCTCACCTTTCTCCTCATCTCCTTTCTCACATTCTTTTCATCTTCTTCCTCACCTTCCTCCTCATTTATTTTCTCACTTTCTTCATCATCTCCATTCTCACCATCTATTTCATCTCCTTCTTCATTTTTCTTTTCATCTCCTTCTATATTACCTACAACTTCTTTATCATCTCCCTCTCCTTCCTTTTCTACATTATCTCTATATCCTTTATTTTTTTTCTCCTTCAATATCTTATTCATGATCTCTTTCCACAACTTCATTTCCTTTTTGTACATCTACAGATGGTAACACTTTATCTGTTTGTGAAAGGACTTGTTCAACAAGTTCATATAATGTTGTTGTGATTTAGGTTTTTTAGTTGTTCTCCTTGAGGTTGCTTCACTTCTATTTTCTTTTCTTTTGGGAGTCATTTTATCTACAAAAAAGAGGAAAATAAAAGAGATTACAATTGATTTGTGCATCATTAAAAAAAAGGGTAGTAGTGAATTTAACAAATACAACACAGTAAAATAATATTTCTAATAGATGAGCGATCTGTTGCAACAGATTAGTCATCTGTTGGAAGAAATCAAAACAATATTGAAACTATTTTGATTTCTTCCAACAGATGACTCATTTGTTGCAACATATTACTTATCTATTGGAAGAAATCAAAACAACAAAGCTACTGTAATATTTTTATCCAACAGATGGGTAATATGTTCCCAATAAATGACTCATCTGTTGCAATATATTACCCATCTGTTTGATGAAATAACTCATTTGTTACAATAAATAACTCATCTATTGAGAAAATAATAAAGTCTTTATAATAGTGTTTTAATTTCTCCCAACAGATGAGCCACCTGTTGCAACAGATCACCCATCTGTTGCATGAAATCAAAATAACAAACCCCTGTAATATGTAATATGAGTCATATTAATCCCAACATGTGACTAATATGTTCCAACAGATGAGTCATCTGTTGCAACAGATTAGTCATATGTTGCAACAAGTGACTAAAAATCAAAATATTTTCAAAAAACACCAGCAACAATAGAGGACAACAACAAAAAGTCAAGACCTTTTCTGCTATATCAATCCACAAATCTCACCACTTAGACAATAATGTTCAAGAACATTAACAACAGCACCATGAAATTCATTTTTCACTGATGAAGATACACAAATTATTTACAAAACAACAACCATATCAAGTGTTAAGAGAACAAATTTCACAATTCCTTTATTAACAATAAGAGGTGTTTGATTTTTTTCATAACTGTAATCTGTTGAAAACCCTAACTTTTTACTAACCAAAATAATCTGTTTGAAAATCCTAATTTTTTGAACACATTTAACAAGATAATAATATTCAAGAATAAGAAAACAAGAGGTGTTTGATTTTTCCCAACAATAATGTCAACTTTTGCAACATATTCCAAGCACAAATTAAATTTTCACAACAATACTACTAAGAACAACAAGAACAAGAACAAGAATAACAACAACAACAACAACAACAATAACAAAAACTCATATTTCTCAGAAGATACACACATCTCCACACGCTATTTACAAATATCCAATTTTTTCGAAGTTAAAATAAATACCAAAATTAGGATTTCATATTTCATCTTTCTTAAATATGAAATAACAAAACTCTAACTTTGGAGAAGAAGGCTCAGTTAGATTCTTCTTCTTCATTAACCCCAATTTTTTTCTTCAAAACCCTAACTTTTGAACCAAATAAAGAGTCAACATTACCTTTGAAAAGAAATAAATACAGTAGAAACGAAGAAAACTTCGAAATTGAGGTTGTCGGAGATTAAATTCGCCGGCAAAGAGGTCCCACAGTCGATCTGTTGTGGTCGATGCCAAACAGCTGCTGGAGAGGAGAGAAAAGAAGAGAGAAACTGTTTTTTGTTAGAGGAATGGGAAATTTTTTTGAAAACAGAGTGAAATTTTTTTGAAAACAGAGTGAAATTTTTTTGAAAACAGAGTTTCTTTTTTGAATTAAAGGGGAAGTTAAAAGATGTGTTTTTTTGTTTTTTTTTTTGTATTTTGGAAAAAGTTTAACAAGTTTTTAAAATGTTAATTTGGTCCATGATTAACTTAAACTAAATTTTAAGTGGCTTTGACTTTAGGCTTTGTCCAGATGTCACCAAAACTTCATTCAACACATATTTAACACTTTTTGTTCAATTTTCTCAGGCAAGTATTTAAACCATCTTAATTTACTTTTCTCAAATACCTCAAAAAATAAATAATAAAAAAGATTAGAAATTAAAAATATTTAAAACAAGTCAATTCAAACACCATCTGAATCATGTAGATAGGGTCATGAAGTGGGGGCACATGATGGGGAGGACGTTTATTTAGGGGTAGGCAATAAAAATATTCCTTCCCCCACATTTGTAGATCACATTTTGAATTATAAAGAGCTACTACTTTGCTTCACTGTTGCTTCTCAATCTCAAGCTCTTAAGTATACAAAGTCACTCAATTTCGAAAACATCGATTGACAACTACCCTGAAAACTCTTGAATAAGAATCTTCTACTTTGCTTTGTTCGCTTATTTTTGTTTATTATTCTCGCTTGTCATACGTTGTTATTTCCATTCAACAATCTAGCATTAACTGATTAATCCTCTTAATCTACGTGTTTTTGAATCATGGAACAAATTTAATTGTTACTCCCTCCATTTCAATTTATGTGCATTAGTTTGACTAGACACATAGTTTAAGAATGAAATAAATACCTTTAAAGTTTATGATCTAAAATAAGTCTAAGATGGTGACTACAAATTATTTTATTAAGTATAAAATTGATATTTTAAAGTAAAATTGTTATTAAATATAAAAATATATCATTATTTTTTAAATTGACTAAAAAAGAATAAAAAATCATATAAATTAAAACAGATAGAATAACAATTTAGGGGTAAGCGGATGGAGCACTACAAAAGGAGAAAAACAAAGTTTTGTCTATGAAAGGATTAGACAAGGCAAAAAGGTTAGGTATGAAAGTATACCCCCACAATTATCCATAGACATCTATACTCCGACAAAATTATATTAGACCAATAAAGGAATTGGGATGAATGTGATTGTACTATATAGCTTTACTTACTCTGCTTGGACCAAGGGGACACCAAAAATTCAAGATCATCATTCATCAACCAAACTATAGTAGTGATAAATATCATACTAAAAAGAGAGGAAAATCAGATAAGAATAACAATATATATAGAATTGACTTCTCTTTTTTGCCTCTCCACTTTTGACCCCACACCCTTTTCCCCTTCAACGTTTTCTTTACTTCCTTTTTTTTGGTTGATGTCGAAGAGGGAAAGAAGTTTATACCCTTTGCTCATAAATAATATCTTAGGAGTAATATTTGTATGTACTGAATAAGTAGCTGTATTTGCAAGTGAACTTCAATATTTTAAGTGATTACGGGCATTTGAATATTTAGAGTAGTAATTTTCAATCACAATTATCTACAACTCTTTTTTAAATAAAATTCATAACTAAACATAAGTCCAACTTTCACAAATTTTTTAACTTCAAGTACATACTGTTTTTTCCAACTTCAACTAAATATTGCCCAAACGTCAAACTACACAAGAGAAAGGGAAGCAACTATATGGAAAAACTGAAGCTTTTCAATGAGCTCTTTTGCATGGCGTGAGGCTCGACGCTCGACTCTGGCGAACAGCTCGTCACTGAGTTGTTCACCAATGTGAGCGTCGACAAGGACACCACTAACGCTTCTGCAGCTGATGGCTAAGGCTCGTCCGACTTCATCTGCATCGTCGGGGTGGTTGACAACCAGAGGACTCCCTCCCCTGAAAACTTGGAGCTTGTTGATAGTGAATGAGCCATTGGCTTCAACCACCTCCTTGAAATCTTGTAAGCTTGGTGCATACACTGGGATGTTAAAGTTGTCCCTCTTCTCACTTGTAATCAGCCCCTGTAATTCAAACAAATGTTCAATATTAACCTTTGAGAAATGAATAATTAACATGTTCTATACGGTTGTATAATATTAATTAATTTTTACCCAAGATCTATCAGGTAAACCTTATAATAATAAGATTATATGCATGTCACTTCCTTTTGTTTGGTACCATCATAATAATAAGATTATATGCATGTCACTTCCTTTTGTTTGGTACCATCATTACTTTTTTTTTCTTTTCGAAATTATTTGAACAATCTAATAACGGCGGCTTGTTACTACTAGTACTAATTATAGTCCATGGTTAGACAGCCACTTGCCATTGCTATTTGTTATGATATTGCTGAAAAATATGATGATGGAAGAAGTTAAGACTTGTCAATTTATGGTCTGGACTCTGGAATAGAAAAGAAGCCCAATTGGTGGCCTAAAACAATTATAAAGTAAAAATAATGATTTATGACTATTCATTGAAGTGGCTACATGCCGACGCCTGCTTAGTCACAATCCTACTTGTTTGTTTTGTTAACGAGACGCACTTGGTCTAGACAGATGTTGACCCTTGAGTTGTGTTGCTTAAGGTGCATGCTCAAGAATCAAATGGCAGATCCTCTGATTGTGACGCTTAAGACTAGTCTAAAAATTGTCCCAAAACGACCAACTTTTTCCAGATAAAGTAGAAGATAAAACGACAATATGTACTATGAGTATATTTAAGCTATATGCTCGATCAATATTGGAATCTTTAACATGCATGTATTTGGATTTGATTCTTCAAAAGTTATGAATATATAATTTTTGAAGGTTTTGACACCATATACAAAGATATTTTTGAAGGATGTGAGCAACATAGACACTAACAACGTAAAAATTTCAAATTCATAAATTTTAAATCCTAACTTCATATGTACTGATTAATTTTCACATCATCGGATCTGACTAAATATGAAGAATTACATATTATTGTAAATTATTTTAATTTTGTAAAGAGAAAAGAAGTTATACTTATGTTGGTGGGAGAGAATATAAAGGGCTACTCTCCTATATTATCGCATAGAGAAGAATGGAATAATTACCTCTTGGACAAGATCATCCCAAGCATCTTGAAAATGAGTACCAAAAAGGAGTCCAGCCCCACCTTGGTCGGTTGGATCGGCAGAGGTCCTTCCTAAACAAACTAAGAACATTGAACCACCTCTCTTCATTTCTTTAGACCTTGCACAAAGGAAACCAGCCAAATCACTTTGGAATTGCTTTTTGTACGCGTAAGCCGTGCTTTCATTAGCACCATGGATGTATATCCTTCCCTTGTTGTACGCCACGCTTCGGTTATCCAACACTACATCTGGCACCTATCTCATTCCAAACACAACTTCAATTAAATTGGTATCCACCAAGATTTTTCAGTATTATAACTTATGGATCCGGCTCCTCTCCATTTTCATTGTCTCCATTTTCCCCATGTTCTTACTTGGATGTGAGACACATGACATGAGTAAAAATTAATAGTTAAGATTTAGTTAACTAAAGTAAAATTCTAATCATGATTTAACTAATTAATACTTATTAGTTTTAAAACTTTATTAATTCTCCTTTTGCCAAACTTCTTAACTCTCTTTTCGTCCAAAACAATATTTGCTTTAAAAAAAATTGACAACACCAAAAATGTGATGGCAGAACCACCCCCACCCCCCCTCCCTCCCCCCTAATTTGAATCTATAAGTCTAGCAAACTATTATAATAACACAATTGAGCATCATTAAATACTATATATAAATAATTAATTAGCATGATTAAAGGAAACTGATTACTAAAAATATTAAAGTATCTCCATTCCTTGTTATAGCTAGTTTTAAAGAAAAGTGTCTAATGATTAAATGAAATCAGAAGATTCAAGAGAAGTTGGAAGATATACACACTGAGAAAAATGGTGAACAACGTAGGAAAAAAAAAGAAGAGAAAGTTGGAAGATATACACACTGAGAAAAATGGTGAACAACGTAGGAAAAAAAAGAAGAGAAAGTACGAAGAAATTAAAGAGAACTTTTAAAAATATAATTATGGATAAAATAATTATGCAGTTATAATTGTGGGTTCACAAAATCAAACATATAGAATATTTATCACTCCATTAAATCATGATTATAATCTTATTTTAATTAATTAAATTTTAACCATCAATTCTAACTCATGTCATGCGTCTCTCATCCAAGAAAGAACTTGGGGAAATGGAGACAATGGAAATGGAGAGGAGCCAAATCCATAACTTACTACTTTCTCCGTCCCATTTTGTAGGAAGATGTTACTATTTGGGGAATTAAATCATTTTTTATTATAATTTTCTAAAATTATTTTCAATTATTATCTATATTTTGATTTATAGTATTTTTTGTATTATTTTTAAATATATAAATTATTTCAAAGTATTTAAATAATATGTATTTAAATTTATAATTAAAATTAAGTGTTTGACTTTCATACTCTAAATCATACGGAAGAGGTAATAATCAAGAATTAAACGATGATTTTTTTTTTAAAGACTTAAGCTAGCTAGTTAACAACAACACCAATAACATATCTATATAATTTCACAAAGTAAGATCTGAAAAAAATATCTTATCTTTATCCAAGAGATAGAAATGCTATTTTCGATAACTTAAGCTAGCTAATGGTTTTGACAAAACCAGGGGCCATTAATTTCGAATGCTTTTTAACTTTTTGACCTTATCAAAGAAAATAAAGCAGTTAAGATCTTTATGCATTTTCAAACTTGAAAACCATATACAATTCATTTGTTTTACTTAACCTTAAATCATCATGGGGATTGGCAAAGATCACCATTATTTCCGCATTTCTCTATCTATTTCTCCATGCTACGTAAGTATACTTACTCTATTATTTTTTGCTTGACCACGACTTTGATGACATACTACTTTTGACTTCTGTTTAGGAAAATACTATACGTTGTCTCAAATATTAGTTTTACTATATAATATTTTTTATTTTAGAATAATAAGAAATTGTTTATTATGTAAATTCTTTATTCAAATATATCTTTACTAATGAAATTAATGAAATGTTAATTAGTTGAGACTTCTACTGAAAGAAAAACTAATTCAAATTACGTACACTTACACTATCAAGTTCGTTACTTTTTCTACCAGACTAATAATCAATACTTATCAAGATAAATTGAATTTAGACTAAAAATGAAATATAGTAAAACGTTGAAGCATGAAGAGGAAAATAAACCTGAGAAAGCCAGTGCAAAGAAAATGCAGAGTAGAAAACGTCAACGGATCTGGCAGGGAAGAGACGGCGATAAAAGGAACCTGGAACCCCGGCAGCAAAGTAAGAGCGATGGCTATTCGAAGCTAAGCATTCCTCCATGCTGCCATAACCATTATTAGCCAACGGGGGGAGTAGCTGAAACAGTGTGTTGAAGTCATTGGAAGGAAGGTCAGAGAAAAAAGCGGAGAATTCGGGGGGTTGTTGACCCTTCGCTTCGTATCGCTTGCTCATATGTTCAACAATTACGTCTATTATGTAAACGGTATTGCTGCCGCATGAACATCCCAAGTCGACCATCACGAAAGGAACGTGGTTCGCTGATGAGCTTAGTTGGACCCCATCAAGGGTTTCTTTCAATAGGTGCAGCATTGATCGAGCATGTTGTCCCTATATAATAGAGCTTATGTTATATAGAGAAAATTGAGTGTAGGATGACAAATAAGTTTTGAAATTAAAATTGGTGACAAATTTAATCAACCCAGTCAAATCTTTTTTAATTAGTGATTAGGAAGTTGCTGCAGCAACTTTCAAAGTTGCTACAACAACTTTGATAGTTGCTTAGTGTCATTAACACTAATGACAAAATTGTCACCTCTACTCAATAATTAAAAATTGTGTCACCTTTTTAAATTTTCAAACTTTTTTGTCATCCTTAATTAAAAAGAGATAGTGCAAATAATTTATTTTTTTAAAAATTCTTGTTGCGTGGGAAAAGGGAGAAGGATGATAATAAGAGTCGAACTCACATCTATTGTGTGGAAATTTTCTACTAATACCAATGTCCATCAACTATTAAGGTTGCACAAATAGCTTCAATTTGTATGGTTTCGAATTTCGAGAGTCAAATAGTTTTTCTTTGACTGCAATTTTATCATATAATTGATAAAATATTTTAAATTTTCAATAATTGGGACTCATAATACTTTTAACATAATCTCCAAATATATAAATTTTATTTTTAAAAAATTGAAAATTTTCATTTTTAAAAAATTGAAAATTTTCATTTCTGAATTCACGGTCAAAATTAGAGAATTTAACTCTCGAAATCCTAATAATCGTACATAAATTGGGAGGGAGGAAGTAGAAATTAAGGAGTGGAAGTGATTACCTGGGCTTGAGAATTGTTGACGTAGCTAGCCTCTCCCTTGCCTCCTTTCATGCTAAGCATTCTTTCAAGTTTCATGTTGGATACAACAACATTGTCCTTATTGTCACCTAATGTAGTCATATTGGATACAGAGAATATTGTTTTTATCAGTGATGAAAAGGGGAAGTAATATTAGGGGGAAGTGGTTAAGTATGTTGAGAATACAAATGACAAAATGTGAGTGGGTATATATAGAGTTTTAAAAAGCTGAAGAAGGATTTGGTCTTGTTCTAGTGGTTAGGATACATACTCATGAAAGATATGCTTTTGTTTTCTTTTGACACAATCTGAAACATAAAAAGCTATAAAAAAAATAAAGAAGAATAAATTTTGTGTTGAATTCAATTAGGGGTGGGTAGATAGCATATGAAGATATGGGCTTCACGTGGAAACAAACAAACAAATAACAAAGCAGGCCCAAGATTGACGCCGGAATTCCATAATTATTGAATCTCTACGGAAAATTCTCTGTAATTAAAGAGCCAAAGAGATCTAAGAGGAGTAGGAGTTGATCATTCAACTTTTTGTCCGTTCATTTGCTCGATTACCATGCTAAATCTCAAATCTTTCCATAAGAATAGAGTCCTATATCTCATTTTCACCACTTATTTTAAATCCATGGGCGCTGAAATACCGTATATATTTTATCAATTTAATTTCAACCACAGAAAAATTCAAAATTCAAAGTTAGTGTATGCAATTCGCCTCAACATTATTTTCTCCCCTCAAATTGAAAGGTAGAGCCCCATGATTTTGATAAACTTATATTTGATTCCTGCTTCTAAGGTCATATAATTTCCCTACGGCACCTCATTGGGAATTTGTAAGCATATAGTGGCTAGTATATTCTAACGTGCATGCCATAATCAGGCAATGAAAGTAATTAGGAAAATCAATTAGCTACAGCATCCCTTTAATCACATTTGATTATAACCGTTAATCCGTTAACATAATCATTAGAGAAATGAAAAGTTATATACTCCCTCCATTCCAAAATAAATGAATTGTTGAGGTAATGCACACCTATTAAGAAAAATAGTTAAGGACATAAATTTAAGGCTACTTTCCACTATGACCCTTTTGATTATTCAACCTATTCTCCTAGAAAAATGTAAAGTAGTTAAGAACATCATTAAAACAAAGGGTAAATATGAAAAAAGGTCCAACCAATTCTCTTGAACTTTGAACAATTTAATTATTTTGAACTATAAAAAAAGTCTCAACAATTCATTTCTTTTGGAATGGAGGGAGTAATAATACTATAAAAAATAAATAAAGGCCTTTTGAAAATCATATGAAGCAATAATATGTGGGTCCAATGTTCAGATTATAATATATGCTGATTAGGGCAAACCTAACACAAGCAACAAGAAAAACAGTTTCTCTATAAGCAACTACCAAAGTGCATAGTATATATACACGAAATGATTAAGGTATAATAATTAAAAATTCGAAAATGAAATCAAGTATAGATAATATTTGTTTGTTGCTAGTTAAGTGTAATTTTTTAGTTCCTTTAGATAATGGCAAATCATGAACTAGTAATAGTTCTAATTAACCCCATCTTTTTAATACACCTAAACCATGATTTGATACTCCAAATAAGATTCAACTTCCTAATTTATATATGTACGTTTGTTGTATCCAATGGTGCATCATTTTGGATGTTGACATTTTGTCTACTGCAGGAACTAAGATTAACTGAAAGCTAAGTGATCATTAATAGTCTTCCACCTAATTAAGCGCCATCTCTCCAGAAATCATGGTCCAGTTTGTTCCTACTGCCACATTCATTAGCTATAAGGTCTAATTCTAGCTGGCTAAAGGATCTTGTAGTATCTTACTACTCTTTCCATCTCAAATTGCTTTTGTGATTTTTAAAAATTGTTCTCTCAAATTATTTGTCATTTTAGAAGTTTAAGAAAAAAATAATTATTCTTTCTCATTTTATTGTTAATAGTAATTGTTTTTTAAGACTACAAACACTTCAATAGAGTAAGTATTTAATAAAAAAGAAATTATATATTAAGACATAAATAACGATTAAATAGACAAAGCTTCCTCTTAATTAATACTAGTATTTTTTAAGGGGCGTGTAAAAGAAAAAGGCGATGAATTATTTGAGACAAATCCTGGAGTAGGATATGTTTTGTGTTATGAAGACTTTACTGAAGAAAAAAAATTGAACCAAATGAAAAAAGCCGATTTTTTGTTCTTTTGATTTGGTTTATAGATTAAAAATCGACATAGTTATTTTCATTTGATAAGTGAAAAAATAAAACAAGACCAACCCTCGTACACATTTAACCCTAGGAATGAAGAAATTTCTTATAGGACCACTTTTTTTTTTTTTTTTTTAAAAAAACTCTTATAGGACCACTTAATTTCCTTTATAATATGTTAATTTAAATGACGATTTATAAAAGCCAATGAGATGCTTAAATAAATATAGTGATGCACACAGAGTGATATAATTTAATCTCAAGAATGATTTTATGGAACTATTCGAGAGATAATATTCTTACGTGCTGATTGTTGAGAATAAACGCCTTCTTCCGATACAAACGCCATCATGTTAGCTTCACTTACTGTTTGGACTTCCATAAGTGAATCAAATTAAAGTAACTATATATGCAGTATGCACCGCACCTTATTTCAAGAAAAAAAAATACTGTAGAATGTGCATAAATGAAGAATGATAACACACCTTTATTTATACATGATAAATTCTTCATATATAGTAATTGGGGTCAATTGACCCATTTTTACATTATGACTATATTGAGTTTTGACCATCCCGCATAGTTGGTCCAACTTGACATAAAAAGAAATTTTTTTATGTACCCACTTAAATTTGAATGGCACATATTTCTTTTCAAGCAACCAACTACTAGGAATAATATAATTTCCTATTTTGCTATGTGTTTACTGTCTAATACTCCATAATTTACTGTATGTTATATCGGTGATGCAGACAAGTTACTATAAGTAGGGATGGGCATGATATGATATATACCGAAATATGATATTTAATTAAAATTTTTGATATCATAATTTTGGTATTATGGTATTTGATATGGTATATGAATATATTTTAATTTTTTTATATTGGGTACGGTATTCAGTATTTATAAATATCATACCAAAATACAGAATATCATACCAAGTATATAGTTAATTAAATAATTTTTATATATTATTAAAATATTAACAAATATACAATCAAATATTAGTATAAAACTAAATGTTTAGAAGTTGGAACTTTGATTATTCTATCTTGATTGAAATGCCTTTTTTATGTAATTGATTAACAAGAAGAGTTGTTTGTACTTTCTTTTTGATATATATTTCTATATGTGTAATGTATTAGTATGATACAATTGAGACGATTTTTTTTTTTTAAGTCAAAGTCATAATACTCTATTATACGAGTATATATCGTTGAAGTTGATTAACTATGTTTACCGATTTACTATATCACAAAATATTGAAACCGAACTTCACAATACTGAACCATAACGAATTAATTTGGAATGATAATGAGACAGTATTTTTAAAAAAGCGAATACCAAAATAATTTAGAATTTAAAACTTGGATTTTAAATTTAGAATTTTGGGTTTCAACTTGGTTTTTGATGGGATTTCAATGATTTCAAGCTCGATTTCAACTTGGTTTTTGATGGGATTTCATATTGAGAACCCTTAAAGTATGGGTAGTATGATTCTTTACTAAAATTTCAGTTTTTGGAAAAGACATTAAAACCACCCTAAACTATACCTGAAAAGTAGAAGTGACCTATTACACACTTGTAGTATATAAAAGTGAAATTATTTACCCCCGCGATACCAAGCCCATGCGAGTTACTTACATTCAAAAGTAGAGTGTCCAACCATTTAAAACTTAAAAAAATGGTAAAAAATATTAAAACTTATTAAATAAAGGGCCCCAATGGTAAAAATCTCAACCCCCATTTATTTAACCCGACCTAATTGAGAAAAAAACAATTGAAGAATCCTAAATTCCAAATTCTAAATTCGTCACTCAAAATCGAAATTCAAGCCTCGTTTTTTTTAAAAATTGGTTACTAAATCCTTTTACTCGTTTGATTACTTACTCTATTGAGAGAAAGTATTGTTCTTTTGTCTAAAAAGTTTTCAATTTTGGATTATCGTTTCTTCAAATTTGGATTAATTTTTTGTCGATTGAGCAGTCGTATTATTTTTGTTAATCAAGGTACTTTAATGGCTAGAATAAGTTTGAATAGACTTTGTAAGCAAGAAGAAGATCATGAGTTGGAAGAGGTTCGATGCAAACATGAATATGTTTTGCCTTTGTTGACTTTCTGGACTCCAAGAAATTCGGATAGAAGATATTGTATTTGTCCTTACTCGGGTTAAATGAATTTTTATTCAAACATTGATCTTGAAGAGTCTATACTAATTTAATTGCTTTTATTTTAGAATGCTAGATCATGCAATTTTTAACTTTGGAAGGATGACTATATTGATCCAAGATCCAAATTTGTTATTCCTAAACTGTTGGAAAGAATTGGTGAGCTTGAGCAAAGAGTTGAATCTTCTGCAAAATGTGGAACTTATGAACAAAAAATAGTTGATGACAAGACTACTAGGACAATCAAATCTATGGAGAGCAAAATAGATATGAATAAAATAGAGTTCTAGCTGGATAAGTTGGAAGATGATTTAATGAAGATGAAGACAAATGTGATGAAATGGAAGATCAAGTTGACTAAGTCTAAGAAAAGGGAGAAACAACTTTGGATTACTCTCATTTGTGTTTGTATTTTAGGTGTTAGTGTTCTATTTCAATTCATGTATTTGAAAGGAGATCCAAGAAGTCTTTCATAAACTGTTAGTGCAGTTGTTTTTGCCATGTTGTAAGGAGTTGTAATTGTTAGTTTTGTAATAGACCTTGACAGTTTTTTGTATAATGAAATGGTAAGATTTTCTTAGCTTGATTTGTCTCTTTCTGTGGTGCATAAACTACACATTTTGTGCAATCAAAATACAACATCACAAAACTAATGCACAACTACATAAGCACAACCAATCATTTACACCAAATATTAAATAAATGCACTCACAGCTGCATAAGCACTACCAACCATTTACATCACCAAACATTAAATAAAAAGGACAGTCACAGCTGCATAATCATTAATCAAAAGTGAGTGCATTTACATTTATCTGCCAAATGCATTTACATTTACATGTAAGGGACAAGAAGTCACAACTACCAAAACTATTGCAGTTATAATTACCAAAATATTTTCATAAAATGCAGTTAAAGCTGCCAAAACCATAAGTTGTAGCTACCAATAAATTGTGTTAAAATGCAGTCACAACTACAAACATCAGTGAACTACCAAAAATTTATCTTAAATGCAATCACAGCTGCCAGTATTTACACCAAACTAACACGATACACCAACAGCTTAGATGTTGTGAGATTGAGCCTTAGAGCTTTCTTGACTCAAGTGTGCAGCCTTGAAACTTGTTTTTATTTACTTTTTTCCTTTTATTTCTTGTAGTTGCCTGGAGGTCATAGTTTCTTTTTCTCTCTATTTTATACTAGTTTTTGGTGTATATCCAATATATTCAGTCATAACTGCTAATGACTTAGCACTTCTGAACCTCTCACTAGGCATTTCAAGCTGTTCAAATAAAGGAAGTGTTAATATTTGTAGCAATAGTAGTAAATTGAATTTAGATAGTAAATGAAAGAACCTAAATAAAACTTAAATTGAGGATTGTATATCCACTTTATGTTTAAAGTTCTCCCATTTCAACCATTCTTGGTCTGCTAGTACCAGCACTCTAAACAAGAAAGAAAATATTAAGTTAAAGGTATAACTAGTTTACAACACACACATTAAGAAAAATACCTTTTCTATTGAATCCTTTGGCCTACCCCTTCCTCTTCCCATTGGAGCACCTTTTAGTACCTTTGCTCCATTCCTTTCTCTTCCAACAGTAGGTATTATAGCAGAAGTTGGGCCTGCACTTGGACCTGCAGTAGAGGATAAACTTGGGTCGGGATTTGCATTAGTGCCTGCAGCAAGTGCACCTCTAGGTCATTTTCTTTTATTGTAACCCTTGTTATGGCAAGTGCTACATAACATCTCAATACCCCTCTTGGATAGGTTTTCAGTTTTCTTGTTGGTTTCACCTTACTCTTTCTTTCTATTCTTGTTAGGCCTACCTAGCATCTTCCTAACAGGAGGTGGTATGATAGAGATATTTTGAGATTTTGGTCACATCTTCATATTCAAAATTGGCTGAATGAAGAAGTTGTTTGTGTTCATATAAGTTTCTCTCTTATACTAGTGAGAGATGTAATTAACTGGTTCCAACTTTTTATGGTGAAGAGCAGCTATTGCATAAGGACAAAGTATACCCCTCAACATCCATGCTCTACAACTACAATATTGTCGGGGAAAATTCACAATATGTTTGTATCCTTTATCAAGCACCTCATACCCTGTATCAAAATTCCATTCAATGCTGTACTTTATAGACCTAGCTGTATTATCAATTAGAACTTTCATTGCCATTGGAGAAATGTCACTGATCCAAGTGTCACAAAACTCCCTCGTCTGTCCTATCCTTTTCATCATTTTCACCCTTATCTCTTCCAATATTATAATAATTGTCTTGTGCCTTGCTCCTGATATCCATGCATTGAAACATTCTGCCATGTTATTGTCAACAATGTCACACTTTGTAGCAAAACAGAAGTAAAGCTTGCTCCATCTTTCTGGATTATAATACATCATCTTATCCAGTATCTTTTCCCTACCCAACAGCTTTATCTAACTAATGTTGTCCCTCAACTCAGCCTCAAAGGTAGACCTTGCACACCTCCAAAAGCATATTTTCTTCTCAATAACTCTGCATATAGAGTTTTTTGACCAGTTGGCAAGGACATGCCTAGCACACATCCTATCTTCAGCATTGGGTAAATGTTGTGTTACAGAAATTTCCAAACCCTGAAAGAAATAAAGAAACAGTGAACATATCATATAATTTGGCAATATATACAATTGTATGAAGTGAATTAAATAATTAGATTCTTACCTTTTGCATGTCTGTTATCACTGTCAAATCTGTCACATCTCCCAGCTAAAGATCTTTCTTGACAATCCTAAGAAACTAACTCCAAGTGAATTGATTTTCAATCTCAACCACTGTCCATGCCAGTGGTAACATTTGATTATTTCTATTTTTACACACATCAACTAGTAACTGCCCAGTGGCAACATTTGATTATTTTCATTTTTACACACATCAACTAGTAATTGCCCTTTTGAGACCACTTCAAAAAACAACCATCCAAACCAATTGCACTTCCTATAACCAGCCAAGTAGGACTTCTTCATTACATCAAAAAATATGTAGAAGCTTTGAAACATTTTTCTACCACCTTCAAATATTTCATCATGAAGCTTAACTACATATGTACTACATGGGTTTGATCTTAACAACTCATCCCTATAATCTAAAATTCTCCCAAATTCAATATTATAATCACATATCAGTTCTGCTATCACCTTATTCTTGGCTTTCCTACACATTGTTCTTTTAACATGTAAATTCAATTCCTTCTAACTAAGCAGTTGAAACTAAAAAATTCTAATATTTGGTTGTTTCTTTATACTCTCATTGTAGTGGCTGGCTAAGAACTTGGTATTGCAAAGTTTTTTCCTATTAGAAGGATCAACCTTGTGAATTGGATTGTAGGTTTTCACAACAAAGTTCATGATCCTAGAATCAAAGCTAGCATATAGAAGACATGGTTGTACATTTAACCCTTACCCTTGTATATTCATTAACATGTTTTTGAATTGCAACATGTTCAACAACAACATATTTAGTAACAACAGCTCTAAATTCATTAACATTCTCAAACACAAGTTCTAATTCCCACACAATTTTCTGACAGTCTGAATTATATAAGACTCTATTTATCTTTTTCATTCTTCTTGCCTTAACTCTCTATTCAACCTTCCCTTCTTCATCAGTTAAGTCTTCTGAATCTGTTTCAAAGTTGGCAGCTTCATCTGATGGATAAAAGAGTTTATCACCAGCTAACTTACCCTCAAAGCTATTTCTATCACCACTTACAGATTCATTATAGCCAGCATCTGGCCCCTTTCTTCCAGTTCCTAACTTAACATGTTCAGGAATTACTGGTCTCTCTCCCCTCTTACGTCTTTTTCTATTCCTCTTTTTTTCCCTAAGATCTCTTAACTCTTCAACCACATATTCATCCATGTCACTCCCAACATCTACACATCAATCAATTGATTCTATATCTAAATCTAGATCAGATTCAGCCCTACTAATCTCACTTCTAATTTGTAAAGATTCAACAATAGTAGGAGGAGGGACATGAGCAGTAGGAGGAGGGTGTATACAAGGTGAACATTGTAGCATTGCATACATACCATTTCATTATGTTGTATTACCTTTTCTCTTTACGTAATTGATATCGTGTATTTTGGACTTCCTTATGTATTTGCGGCGTTGATATTTCTTATATTTTTATTGAGATTGTTTTATTTACACTGTTAGGAGTTGTACAGTTTAAGCCATTGGGACATTTTCTGCTTCCAGGGTATTCAAGTTTCTTATAGTATATTTTACTTGTTTAGTTGTCTACTTAACTTGGTCATCCTATGATGCCTACTGAATCCAAGTGGATTGTATTCACTCCTGCTTTTGTACGTTTTTGGTACAGATCCCAGTTCAAGTGTGATCTCCAGATAGAGATTGTCATGCAGCTTTGGGATCTTCGAAGTCAGGGTGAGCTCCCACTCCAGATTCATGCTCGACTTCATATAGTTTTTTTATGTCTTTACTTTTATTTCAGAGACAAATATCATGTCTTCATATTCTATGTCAGATTTAGAATGTTCTTTACTCATAACACTAGATCTTTGGGATCAGAGTTGCATTTATTTCAGATATTGAGTTGTTTTATCATATTGGCCTAACTTTATCCTAAAGTCTCGTATTTGATTATTATTTAGCATATTTTATATCTTATTTCTCTTATGGAGTTAGGCTTACCTAACAGGATTGGATTGGGGTAGGTGTCATCATGACATCAGTTTTTGAGTCGTGATGAATTGGTATCAGAGCACTAGGTTCACCAGTCTCATGAGTAAAAGAGCAAAATGTCTAATAGTGTCCCGCGGATTGATACTTTGACATTCGTTTCTCTATTTGAGAGGCTAAGGGATGTTTTTAGGAAACTTCTATAATTTGATTCCTTATCGTGCGTGTTCTTCATACTCAGTATTCTAAACTTGTATCTCACTCTTTCTATGTAGATGGTGAGAACTTAATCAGGAGCTAATAATGATGCTGAGCCAACACCCGTTATAGGAGCCCCAGTCAGGGGACGAGATAGGGGTCATGGCTGAGATCGAGGTAGAGGGTAAGGCATGAGGAGAGACTCCGACTAAGGGATAAGCTTGAACCGACTCTCCTGAGCCAGTGATTGATCATGTTGAGGTGGCTTATCATACAGACAGTGTAGGACCAGCCCAGGCCCCTCAAGGTTCTGTTGCTACTCCACTATTGCAGGATGTATTGATTCGTCTCTCGAGTTATTTGAATGGCACCTCTCAGGCAGGTACTCTACCGAGTACACCAAATGGTTCTCAGATGAGAGAGGGTGTTTATCCACTAGGGCAAGTTCCTATTCAGGGTTTTTAGACTCTTGGGGCATAACCAACTACTATTGTGGCACCACCTATTGAGGCGTTACCTTCTTCTCTTGTTGTTCTACCTGTATCTCCTGGTCTAGTGATATATACTGATAAGTATAAAAGGTTTGAGATGTTTATGAAATTGTCCCCTCTTAAGTATAGTGGTGCTATTGGTGAGGATGCTTATGGGTTCTTGGTCATTTGTAAGGAGAGGTTGCATAACCTTGATTTGCTTGTGTCTCATGGTGTTGATTACACTACTATAGTGAACCAGATCGTCGTTATGCTAAGAATCATTTTGGAAAATAATTCTCGTATTTAAATAAGTATAATCAACACGTAGTAGCCGAGAAATTAGAAAAAAAGGGTGCTTTGACATCATAATCTTTTTTGATTTTATTTTTTCACCGGGCTTGGACCATGTATCCCGAACAATCTCAGTATATATGGCACAAGATGATTCCACATATCAAGATTGGAATGGGATCAGGTGTTTTCACGTCTATTATTTTGCCCGATTTGGTTCAGGTGCAAGATACTATCATTACCACCTGGACAATTAGACATCCAACCCATAATTGCAATGACCCAATTACAAGAGTGAAGCTCTACCAACTGAGCTATATCCTCCCGAGCCAAGTAGAGCATGCATGAAGTAGTCAGATGCATCTTTTATTCTTTTCTTAAAAGGGTTTGCTCATGATGGAGATACCATCCCTACTTAGTAATTGGTCCGCTAGTTCACGCAAATTCGAAGAAGTTATCACCGATGAGCCACATGTATGGAAACTTGGACATGTGGTTCTGGCCAAAAATTCCTGAGATATCTAATAACCTTACTTCTGCTCACCGCTGGCACACCTCTCCTAACTATTGCCCAAAAAATTTCAAATCTGATTAGAAATAATTTTTTATGGGAAAAGATTTATGGCCCAAATTATTGGGCCAACTACTCAAAGTTAGGCTAGGCCTGCCGACCCTATTACCGCAGCGACATCGCTATAGCGACACTCTGGTTGCTGCAATGATAGTGAGGCAGTAAGCCACCCAGGTTTTTTTTAAACCCTTTCCCCTGTTGTGGACTTTTATTTCATTTGCCTTCTCCAAAAACACCCTAGATGAACCCTAAGCTTAGAACGACAACGATTTTGAGATCAAATTCCAAAAGGGTGATCCCCAAACATTCTCTATGGACATTCCAATAGATTGGAGAGAAAAAGCCACTCAAGGATAGACTCTTCACCCTCTGTAGCAGCAAAACTCATCCACGAGGTACGTTGTGGTTAGTTTTAGTAGATTTGGGTTAAATGCAAGTAATAACTGTAATTACGATAAGAGATTTCATGGCTAGGCCTACGGTCATGGAGTTTGGACAGATTTGCTATCAAACTAAACTTAGGATAATGAACTAATGATATTGGTGATGTATGTTGAATTAATGATTGTGTTAACTTTTTTATTTGTTGGAAAGTTACTATACTTGTATTAACAAGAGGTAGGTTAGTAAATAGGGGTTGTTAGGAGTTATTTAAAAGGGGTAGGTTAACGGGTGAGCTTATTAAGTAGTCATGGAGTTACCTTACATGTACTTCCAGTTAACAACAGAGGGTGGGTAAATGGAATAGAGTTACTTTAGAAGGATGGAGTTGGTAGATTCGAAGGATAGTTATGGTGGTGTTAAGAGCAATAGAAAAGTTTGTGTGTGTGTGAAACTAACTTAGGGTTAGTCGCTCGTACTAGATTGATATTAGTGTACTACAAAAGAGGAATGATGTAGGGTTATAGAATCCTTAAGTAGATGTGGAAGTCAATATAAGTATGGATGACAATCGGCTGGTAATGTTATTTGATGGCTGGGTATGTTTGAGTACATTAAATATGGTTATAGACTTAATTTGACTTTGTGCTTTTATATGAGTTGACTGCTCGTGACTAGACTTTGGGCATTGCTTGTGATTGTTGATTATCATCATGCTTAAAGCATTGTGTTGAGTTTATTCAAAGAGATAATGAATTTGAATTTGGTGTCATGCCGACACTGTTATTTAGATCGAGTGTCATGCCGATACTATTATTAGATTGGGTGGCATGCCGACACTGGTACATAGACTAAGCTTGTCCCTTGCAGATCATAGCTAAGGGTCCCTACTGACCCAAGTATATGTGTACACCTTGTATGCATGTATTCATTGGTGACATTGCACATGTGATTATTCATTGACTATTGTTGATAGAAATGCTTGGGTTTGAGTGATTTGATATGAATAACTTGTAATGGAATGATACGAAAAGGCAACCGGTGTTTTTTAAGTTGATATTTGTGATTGTGCATTGTAGCAAATAGGAACATAAGATACGTTCTGAACTGTGTATAAATACTATTCTCCTGTGTGTATAGTTATATACGTGATATGTATTATAGTATCTCTTTTTGCGAAGCAGTTGTTGCTTATTTAATTATATTGGTTATTATAATTTCGATGGTTAATTATAGTAGAATAGGGAGTGAGGGATGTTATGAAAGAGAATTAATAAGAGAGAAACAGAAGTATAGAATGGTTATAACAAGGTGAATGCATAAGAAATGTGGCTTAGGTTGTTTCATGAAATTGTGTCAGTTAGTCATGCTCTGAGGATAACTTAATAAGGCTATCATAAAAATAGATGGTGGTACGGTTGAGAGTTGAATAATACTTAAGGGTGTTGTTAAGTTGTTCTTACTTCCATGATCTTCTTGATTTCTATATGCTATTATTTGTTTTCTAACCCTGGTCGGCCAATGATACCTACCAGTACGTATGATTGTACTGATACTACACTTACAATATCTCCTTTTGGGGATATAGCCATGTTGCAGGTTAGTTGGAGTTTTTATGAATGCAACGGTGATTATTCTTCAGCAGCTCCTGTCATTCTACTCTTATATGGATGTTGTGTCTTGAGTCATCCTTGATTTGTTTAGTGCTCTTGTACCTATTTAGACTAGGTTTTGAGGAGTTATTTAATTAAATTCAGCAATGTACTTTGTAATAACTTTTATTTTGTGTAAAAGGTTATCATTTATTTATGCTTAAAGTTTTAGCAATGTTTCTGCAATGATTAAAGATTGAGTGGTAAGGATTCTCCTATCTAGGGTAAAGTTGGGTATGTACCCGTATGATCTGTATTTTGGATAATAACAAGTTGGTATCAGAGCTTTGGTTATCGATCTCCCAGTACAAGGAGCAAATATCGAGTACAGTCCTGCGAATTGGTGTGTTGACTTTCACATCAAATCTATAGGAAGCTACAATGCATCTTGGAAATCAATCTCACTTTCTTCTCTCCCATCGCGCTATCTTAGTGTTGTCTCCCTGAGTTGAGTCCAACTGGTATCTAGCAGATTTCAATTGGTATCTCAACAATCACAATTGAGATTAGTTGGTCCCAATTGGTTTCTAGGTAATGTTTGAATGGTTGGAATGGTGTTATTCCAACCGATAGAGGTCAATAGGAGGCGTAGGACTTGTATTCTAATGTTGTGAATTATGTTTGAATGAGTGATTAGATGTTATGCTGTTTGATTAAGTGGAATATTGGAGTTTTCAGTGTAGTTGGTAAGTGTAGCTCTTTTGTTGATTGATTGGTTATGATTACTAGAAAGATACTTATGCCTTAAATGTTTTTGCTGTGTTATGATAGAATGCTACGTGTGTTCTTTATATGGATGGTTATCTCATTAACTATACTATTATTTTACTATGTGATGGCTAAATTCTTAAGTATAAGTGATTACTATAAGTGATATGAGGAGTTATTACAAAAGAATATCCATATCATAAAGGCTGAGTGTGATTTTGAGGTATGTCTTCATTTTCATGGATTTGAGGTATGTTTTGATTTTTGTGATTTGAAGTATGCCTTGATCTCTATTTGGTCCTTTATGATAGACTTGGATATCCTTGTGTGGGTTGATCTATGATTATTATGTTAGGAATTTGTTTAGACGTACAATCCTTGTGAGATATTGGTTAAGTGTAAATGAGACGTGAGATTTGAAAACCATGTGATAGACTAGTATAGTTTAATGTGTTAGGCCTACTTCGTTAAAAACTGTTATAATGTGGAGGATGAGAGCACTAAAGTGTTCATGGGGTAATATCATGTTACGATAAAACTGGAGGAAAACAAACTTGGAGTCACTGGTTGTGAGTCATTGCAGCGACAAATTCATCATTGCAGCAACATCGCCATAGTAACTCCTTGTCGCTCCTGCGACATCGTTGCAGGATGGTCCATCACTACACTGATGCTTAGGTAATATGCTGCTAGTGGAAATCCCCTATTTTTTGTGTCCTTTTGTGCTTCGTAAAAACAACCCTTTAGTTGTAATATACATGAAAAGAAATGGTTTACCCGACATAAACAGGAAGCTAATAGTTTATTAAGCTAAATTGTGATAAAATAAGAGATTCGAAAAGTGCAGAAAAGGAAAAGATTATTTGTTACATGCCTCAAATGAGGGCAACCCAAAACTATAAATAGTAATAAACTAGGGGAAGGGGGATCTAGATGG
This sequence comes from Capsicum rhomboideum, assembly GCA_031232105.1. NCBI lineage: Eukaryota > Viridiplantae > Streptophyta > Magnoliopsida > Solanales > Solanaceae > Capsicum > Capsicum rhomboideum. The sequence continues at coordinate 123,729,476 of CP124716.1, forward strand.
AGGCCCTATCGTCATTCAGGCTTAAAGCATCGGAGACCTCCTCCTCCATATTGCTTAGAAAGGAGGACTCGTCCACATCCTTCTTCTTAAACTTGGGGAGTTTCTGATCAGGGATGACACATTTTAACATGAACTTCATGGTCTTTCATATTCGAAAAGCATGCGATCTCGGGAGCGTCTCTTTCTCTTCTCCTTATCTAACTCCCTTCTAAGTTTTGTGTAGGTTCGAGTTGGGTTTGGTGGAGCTGTGGGGCTCGAAGGAGCCAAACCCTGGGGAGGTAAGCAGGACAACTCTAAGTAGCCTCACACGATAGCCATATCTTCCTCCAAGAGATCAAGGGATGCAGGAGACTGTGTGGAAGGGGAACTAGTCTCCTTACCCTCTCAAGCTCTATTTCTCTCTCTCTCCATCATTATCTTTCTCTTCTTCTTGCTCCCTCTAGACAAACCCTTTACCTTCAGTGGGTTGAAGGGCATATCACACTCCTCCATAGAGTCACCTTCCTCGTTCGACATGTCAACCTGCTTGCACAGTTCAGTGATCAAGGAGGGCAAAAAGAAGTCCTTCATAGTCCCTCCTCTCGACTAGAAGAACTTCCAGTTGTCCATGATCTGCAACCGGACATTCATCACAATCTCCGATAGAGCACAAGCCACCACCATAGCCTGGTGGAAGGTCATATCCATAACATTTCCTGAAGGATGGATACTCAGGGATGTTACGTTCAACCACCTCCAAACCTCTTGCTTTTAGTCCCTCTAACACTCGTCCACCGCACCTTGTTCTCCTGGCCCTATGACACCAAAGTCCTTGCCAGACACTTTAAGTCGGCCTCGTCGCTCTTCACTTTAAAGAATGCATTGGAGGGGTTTGGCACCCCCTATATGTCATTTATTGTGGCAGCATCCACTGGAATATTCTTCCCTCAGATGCGGATGGTGGGTTGTGGCGAGGATCAGTCCACACTCGGGAGTATGGAATAGAACTTCCAGACTATCTCCATATTGCAGGAAGGAGTAGGCTCTATCATCATCTCCCATCCAAAGGCTCATAACTAGTTATAGAAATTGGGTGCCTCTTTAGCCACATCCTTCATCACAAATCCCCTCTTGTGAATGAAGCCCCTAGTACTCAACCCCTCCTCGTAATGATCATGAAAAACATTGTTGGGAAATCATCGGTATGAGGATTGGTTAGAATTTGGGTTAGTCATAGTAATTAGTCCTGTAAAAATCACATTTTAGTAATTAGAAACCAATTAGTGATGCTAAGGAAAGGAAAGAAAATCAAAAAACTATTTTTAAAAAATTCTGGGCGAGCTACTGCCCGACCATTGCTGCAGTGATAGAGCATAGCCATTGCATCATCGCTGCAGTGGTGAATCCATCGCTGCAGTTATACCATAGTCCCCAACAAGTCCTGACCCCTCCAATGGTGGATCACTAAATTTTTCATCAAATATTTGAGTTTTAGACGTAGATCGGACTTGGTAGAGTACTTTTGAACTCTTTCACACTAAATTGGGAGTGATTAACACCCAATACATGCCCCAATAGCTTGTAAATCTTTGAGGAAGATGATTCTTCCTCTTCTACCCCTTTTAATCCCAAAACTCTCCATGAACATGGTGAATCTTATGCCTAGAATGCTATAGGAGCGTTGAGGAAGTAAAATAGTCTAACATGCTTCATAAATTCGTTCAAAGAGATGAAAATTACAAATTCCCAAGTTGCACCCAAAAACCCATTGGAAAACCCATATTCAATCCTAATTTCTATGATTCCATGATGATGAATGTGTAAGTAAAGTAGTAGGAACAAAGAATTACCTTAATAGTGATGCCGGGAAGTGGATTGCTAGAGAGAATTTGAGAGAATCTTGAAAGTTGGGAAGTTGTAACAAATGAATCCCACTTCCCCTTTTTGAAACAGCTGATCCATCGTTGCAGCGATAGACCTGTCACTACAACGACGTCGCTACGATGACATATCTATTACTGCAGTAATGGGTTAGGTAAAGCTCCATTTCATTCTGACTTTTCGTTTGCCGTAATATTGCATGGTGTTCTAGGTATTTTTAGATGATCCATTACATAAATTTTAATATGGATCGTACCCCTTGGGGTTAAAGTGATATTAAGTTATGCCTAAAGTCTAGTGACTTTTGATGCATAGGCCGGATGGGTAACATTCGTATTGATTCTAATGAACAGTCCTGAAAGGAGTTATCAAATTAATTAAAAAGGGTAGAAGGTCGCATAAAATTCTAACCATTGTGTATGTTGGGATTTCAAGAATCGTACTAAAAACTTCCCCTCTGATTTCTGTAACCATTCGGGGACGAACGATGGGTAAATTGGTATCTATTTTAATGAGATGCAGTAAAATCATTGAGTCTGAAGAGGATGATTCAGAGTCAATAGAGAGTCCCATAGAAAATAGTGGAAAGAGTGGAAATCATTCGAAAGAGACTACAACAACTAGACTCACAAGTCACACACATCTTTAGGGAAGGGAATAGTGTTGCAGACTCTTTGGCTAATGAAGTAGTGGAATCATAAATCACAAAGGAGTATCACAGCTTTCAAGAGTTACCAAGAAAGATTAAACAATAGATAAACACGGACAAGTCACAAATTCTAGTTTTAAGGATAAGAACTAGACAAATTATACCATAGAGCTAATAACAATGGAATCAAATGGAGAACTAGAAGTTAGTTAGATTGCATCAACAAACACATAGCTAGCAGACATATATACAAAATCTATCTAAGACCAAAATACATCCATCACAACCAAATCATTGTATGCCCGAAAGAAGACATTACAACTTTAAAACTAGCTAAAAATACATGCTCTAGATACAAAAAAATTTCACCAAAAAAAGTGGTAGGTGGGTTGGGCGGTGTAGGCAGATCTTAGTTGAAAAAGGTGAGGAGAGCTTGCCACCAACTCTTCATCCCCTAGAATATGAAGTTTTACAACAAAAATCAGTGAAGGTCTTTTTGTAATAGAAGAAAATGGAGAAAGAGTTCAAGAGCATGATTACCAAAGCTTCAAGATCTGAAAGAGAAAGGCTTGTTTCTTCAATCCCTTAGGGATGAACCTCGACCACCTGAAAGAATACATCATGAGCTGAATCTACACAAGAACTTAATAAAGAGGAGAGAGAAATAAAAAATACCAGGTGAAAGTGAAGTTGATAGACAAAGCCCTCAACAAGAAATCCATGTCAAAAGCATAAACATGACCCATAGCAGAAGCCAAGAGAGTGTGGAGTTCATCTGGCAGCATTCAAGCAACATCCTTAGAAGGTGGCGGGTTTTCAGTAAAATGAGTACTAAGTACTCTTTGGTAAAGATCAGATGTGTGTACATATTAGGTAACCTAGTTATTTGGGTCGGGTCTCCTTTTGGCCCTAACCTTTTTTATTTCTTTGGATTGGGCCCATGACTCTTTATTTTTCTATTTTTTTTTATTATTATAATCAGTCAAAGGACCTAAAATTTTAATTTTTAAACAAACCCTTAGTGAGATGCTTTATAGCCAAACACACATGTATGACTTATTTTAGACCACAAATTTCAAAAGTCTTTTTATATTTCTTAAACTTTGTGCCTAGTCAAATTACATCTAATATACAATTGAATGTTTACTAGATTATGTTATTTCCATGAGAGATTTGAAATTTATGAATTAGTAGAAGTTATTTCCTCTATCCCATGTTTGATTGGGGGAAAAATAATTTTTTTTTAAAATTTGTGATTTAAAATAAGTTATATTTATAGGGTAAAATTGGCCTTGGAACACGTGGCACAAATAGAGGAACCGACATAAAGATTCATCACAATGAGGCATGCAGATCCACGAGAGGCCTCCTCCCAAATAGTAGCAGTGGAAGAAGTGCCCTCTCGTACATAATAAGACTCAACAGATTGTCACTCGCAATGACATGACACAAAGGACAAACAAGATACAAGTTTGTCAGATTGTTCAAGTATGCGGATGAGCTTATATGGAGCTAACTTGTACAAAATATTTGCTGAATCCACCAAGTTGAATGTATGGTGCAATGACGTAGGTTTTAGTACCTTAGGACCTTAGTGGCATATTACAATTAGCAAAGGCCTAATGTTATAACCTATAAATGGTCTCCCCTCTTCAGTTGTAAAAGGATCCTGACTCCAATTCACTTACTGAATATAATAACTTTCTTGGTCTCCAAGAATTTTTTTTTTTTTTTTTTACAATTTGTCTTGCTTTGGTAGTAGCTCGGATAGCTGGAAGCTGATCTCGGGAACACTCATACTTACTTCGGGCACAGTTAGATTTGTATTATTTACTTTGTTTATTTCATTTACATTATATTTTCATTGTTTTCTTTATGACTTATTAATCGAACTGCTAGCAAACCAGACCTAAAATAATGTTAAATTGCAATATGTATTCTTGATCCATTGCAAATTCAACTGTACCAGATTCAAAGTAAATAGTTTGGCGCCCGCCGTGGCGCCTGAGCAACCGTATAGGTTTCACCTTGTTTCTTATTCTCTAACTTGGTTGTTTTTTGTTTTGTATAAAATAGGGCATGGCAAACAGCAAAGACCAAACAAAAAAAGTGGTTGCCACTGAGGAGGCGGCAAGGACCTTGATTTCAGGTTTGACCGATTCTAGCGGATAAATAATTCACCATGATGAGGAAGACCTTCAATTTAATAAGAACATGATGAATGTGAAAACTCAAAAAGGGATGGTAGGCCTATCAATGAAGCAGAAGAAGTAGAGGAAATAACGATTGGCCTAGAAGACCTACAAAAGATCCTCCAAAGTTTTGCTGAATCTCAAAAGAAGTTGATGGAGAGGATAGAGGCTCAAGATAAGTGGATGGTTGAACATTGGGGCAGTATGTCCCAAGGACTCCGAACTCTTCAAGAAGAAATGAGCGTAATGAAGATGTCAAGCTTGATGGTGGGTAAGACAAATATTTAGTAGAGAAATTGGAAGCCGGACTCAAAACTCAGCTATCTCAATGACAACCCTGTTGGAGTTTTTAAGGGATGAGATGAAGTCCCAGTATGTGGAAGTTCAATCTCGTGTGAATCATATCCCAGGAGTTCCTCCCGTCTTCAAAGGTCTGGACTCGAAGAGCTATGCCAAGGTGCCCTATATTGATAGAGTGGTGACTAGACCTATCCAAAAGAGGTTTAAGATTCCAGACATCCCTAAGTACTATGAGACTTTGGATCCTCAGGAATAATTGTTATTCTTCATGACAGTATTGAATATCAATGATCTAACAAAGAAAGTTGCCAAATCCATGATGGTGAAGAAGTTTGGTGAGACCCATCGGGAGAGCTCTACTTTGATACTCCCTCTTACCCAAAAATTCCATTGCTTTATTTAATATATTGGTAGATAGTTTTATTTGGGCTCATGTTGGAACTAAGAAAGTATGACCTCTAAGGGGAGATATTTTCAATATAGAAAAGGAGAGACATAATTGCTTTGAGAGTTTCTATCAAAGTTTTGTATAATTGTTTCTGAGTCATTTCCATCAACTTTAGTATAGTTATATCTGATTCCTTATCATATTTGTCAAAAAATTGTAATTTTATGTTGTTTCCATCTTTGTCCAACCCTTGTAAAAATATGGCTAAGTCTTTTTCCAGATGAAACAACAAAACTACAGCCCTACTAGAAGAACAAATTCAAGCAAAACACACAAACTGGTCATCCAATAGTGAGAAGAGAGGAGACATCATCGTGCACTCAAGGCCAAACAAATAATGAGGTGCCCTCAACATGCTGTGAAAATTCAAGTCCCAATCAAGAAGTCCAATGTTGAAAATTGACTAAATAGAGATATTTCTCTAAAGAGCTACACTCCAAAGGACATCGGAGACATCTGGAGTTAGAAACTCAGCAACAAAAAATAAAGGGATCCCCCCTTGAGTCACGAGATATATATTAATAATTAAACTTAAAAAATATTTGGTCTGACAAAAGAAAAATGCTTACAAGATAATTATGTAAGAAGCACTGAAAGGCCCAAAGGTAGTGTGCCCCTAGTCGTGCTAGGGGAACTAGTTATTAGACTGGTGAGGGAGATAGCATCATATCATTTGATTCATTGACACATCACTGCATATAATTTTTATGTTATGTTTGTGCATAACTTGTTATGTTTTAATACTAAAATTGCTTAGACTGATAGGTCTTATATTTGAGAATGTCCTAATCTCCTTCTTCTTAGGCAACAATAATAGATTAGTACAAGTTACATATCTAGGTAATTCATGTCCACAAAAGAAGTATTGCACTATTTTAACCATATTTGTTGCAATAGTGTCCTAGCAAGCTTGATAGAATTTCCCTGTGAACCCATTTGGTTCCCTTGCACTGTCTGCATTAAGCCTAAACATAGTGTTTGAGCAACTTATACTCTGATTGTGAAATCTATAATTCATGTAGTAACAAGAAATAATTCTAAGTAAAAAATAAAGATGAAACTGTGGAAGAATTTAGCCTTTGATCTTTCTCTGTGTCTCCACAATGTTCTTCCTCCACTAAAAACGACTAATCCATATGAAGGATTTGGTTTAGAAGGTTTTTGTATTTTATCATTTGCATGTTTCTCTTCTGAAACTGCTACTCCCTTTTTGTCTTCTGATAACAATCCCCGAAGAAACACTGGCATAAAAAGAAGTGGATGTCTGTTAATAGGAATAAAATAATGTTTATAACCATAACAATATAACTTCTTACAAGGAATAAGTTTGTAGTATAAATACAGGGGCAGATGGTTTACGTGAATGCAGTCCCACTCATCTTCTTGTAAGCTGCAAATCAGTTCTTGTGAACTAATATGAAAAGTTGCAGTAGAATCAAGAACTCGAGAATTATGTCTATGACTAGAACTCACAGCACAAACTTCCCCTACATAGTTACTACCATCAGAATTGTTGCTAGTGTCATCAATATTTGCAATTATTAACTTTTTGCTTCCCTCTTTTCTCCTCTAGCTTAGGAAAATATATTCTATAATAGTTTTGCTCCCGCACTCATAGTAATTTTGCTTCCTTGCTTTGGACTTTGATTTGGCATTAGACGTCCCTCAATGCCTAGTTCTTTCTCCTATTGACAAGAATAAAACCAAATATATCTTTGAAAAGCAGGAATTCACTTGCCATCCATACTCAAACCTATTCACGTGAATGCAGTCCCACTTTTCTTCTTGTATGTTGCAGATAAGTACTTGTGAACACATGTGAAAAGTTACAGCAGAATCAAGAATTCAAGAATTATGCCTATAACTAGAACTCACAGGATAAACTTCACCCACATAGTTACTATCATCAGAATTATTGCTAGTGTCATCAGTAATTGCAGATTTATTAACTTTTTGCCTCCCTCTTTTCTCCTTTAGCTTAGGAAAATATCTTCTATAGTAATTCTGCTCCTCGTACTCATAGAAGTTCTGCTTCCTTGCTGTAGACTTTGATTTGGTGTTAGATGTCCTTCAAGGCCTATTTTGTTCTCCTGTTGACAATAATGGAACCAAATAGCTCTTTGAAAAGCCAGCACTCACTTGCCATACACACTCAAACTTGTCCAACAAGTAAATAAGAACATTAGGTTCTCTATACACTCACAGAGCACTAACTTCAAACCAGTAACAATATAGAGTGAAGTGAAAACCAATTCAAGGCAAGAATCCAATTATCATCGCTCTACTTATAGACCTTTTTCCAACAAAAGAGTCTTTCTGTTGTGTCTTTTCCCTACTCACAAGATCCTCACCCTCAGCTCTGCTCTCTGGAAAGCACTTCCTTGATTCATTAAATATTAATGTATCACTAACATCATTCAGTAAAGTATTATCCTTTTCATATAGCAACAGAGCAACAAAAATATTGTAAGAAGGTGGTTAAGAACATAACACAATCAAGGCTCGATCTTCACTCTCAATTTTGATATCTATGGTCTTCAAGTCTATTATAATTGAAGTAAACTCATCAATTTGAGTTTTAACCTATGTACCTTCATTCATATGGAGATTTTACAATCGATTTTTTAGGTGGAGGTGGTTTGTTAGCAATTTCTTAGAATTCCGATCTTCCAACTTCTTTCATGTTGCTGCTGCAGATTTTTCTTCACTATTTTTTTGAAGAACGCGCATGAAGATCGTACTCAAAGCCTTCTTCTTTGGGTATACCTTACCAGACACTTTTATCTCTTCCGAAAAAACCTCCTTAGTTACCTTCCATAAATCTTGTAACACTAGGGACGATCTCATCCTAATATTCCACAGACAGAAACTAGATCCTCCATTAAATTTCTCTACTTCATACTTTGCTAGCGTTTGGCCATAGATTCACAAATATTTTTAGCAAAACAAATTTGGGTTAAGTTTGGATTGAAATTTCAACATGTGTTTGGCCGTAGGTTATGGAAAAAATATTTCATTTTTTTCACAAAAAAGATAAAATATGATTTATACCCATAAATTCTAAAACGTATTAAAAATACCCATAAGTTTGACACAATATTGCCATTTTGATAATGAATTAGATTATACATTATCCAAAAATCATAACACGATATTTTAATAAAAAATATTAATAACACATAATTTGGATATGTGAGTCCACCCATTTCACGCTGGAGTTTGGTTAAAGATAAGTGCAAATATGAGATAATTTTCTAATAGAGAGGTTGATCTTAGGCGTATTTATACACTTAAGTGTCCTCATCTACGTTGCATTTAGCTTAGTTTTGAGAACTTTTAAGCGTGGTTTTATGTGGTGATGTGTGTATATTCATGTAATTGTGTGCTAAGCCTCATGTTTAAGTGGCTTATAGTGCAATTGAATCAATACGAGAGTCAAAATGGCCAAAGAAAGGTTTGACTAGATAACTAGTTGAACCGCCCTAAGGTAAGTTGTTTTTGTGTAGTTTTGATGAGTTTTGTATATTGTTTGGTATAACGCTTATGATGAGTTGTTGTAGGAGCCTATTAGTGCTATTTCAGGTGATAAATTAAGCTACACATGAGCCACAATGGGTGAAGGAACAAGGATCAAGCTTGACAGAAACAATGGACTAGGAAGTGGACGAATGAAGCTATTCAAGCTGGAGATTGGGAGAATTGAAGTTAAAAACTCATCGAAATTGAGTTTTGATGCAATAAAAGCCATGGATTAACATTAAATATCATGTTTGAAGGATTTTGGATCACCAAAACAGTAGCTCACCGCGTTTTCAATGTGCCACAGAGTCAAGGGATAGAAGAAACAAAGTTGGAACGAGTTGGGTCGGCAAAGCAGTGTGTCACCGCGTTAGCAGCGTGCCACAGAGGCTTGGATCCATTTTATTAGCGTGGAACGCTGCCATGTTACCATGAAATCAGAGTGTCACGGAGCTTAGGCTCCACGATTTTAAGGTGCCATGGACTTGGGTATTTTCGGGTACAACTTACCCTACACTATAAATAGGACACTTAGATTCAATTGTAAACATTCTTGGATGAATTGGGATTGAATAACATACGAGGGAGGCTTCAAATAGGATTTTTATTCTTCTCTTTTTCATTACTTAATTCTTGTATGAACTACATTAATTTTGTAATTACAAATTAGATTATGAGTGGCTAAACACCCTCTTTCTAGGGTTGAGGCCACAACATGATTTATTAAATATGGTTTATTAGTTTGGTTTATATGTTTATCAAGTTATGTGATTATTCTTGCATTCTTGTTTTACTATTTTAAAGCGTCATGAACTCTAGAATAAATCTAATTCTTGAAACGAATTGACCAATGGAGTGGAGAGACGGAATGAGGAATGTAGAGAGTGTGGATCATGTCTTTAATCGGTAAATACTAATTATTATAGGATGATTTACGGTTAGGATAGAGATATACCTAAATGCCCCACTTGGTAAATGAAACGGGAAGATAGTTTAATGCATCCTAATTTAAAGACTCATATCCCCACTCAACGATGTAGTTGTGAGATTAGTTTTGATAGATGACTTAGAGGATGACCATTCCCAAGTTATAATATCAACTCCGTAAATCAATAATCATGATAAACACCAACACCGGCTAGAAACCATAGTTATGCATGAATGTGAAGTAAATGCCTCAACCTTGGAACTTTCCATCTATTGTTTACAATCCTAATTTCATACCGTTGTTATTTTTGTTACTTAGTTATGAAAAAACAAACTTAATCTCTTTTGGCTACAAATCACACGTGTTTAATTTGAATAGTAATATTTGAATTGGATCATCTTCTAAACACCAAGTCCCTGTGGGATCGATATTCTGCTAGCAAGAGCCACTTTATTACTTGCAAGACCATGTACACTTTTATGTACCTTTGGACGCAACAATTTTTTGGCGCCGTTGTCGGGGACTTGATAATTAGCAACCTTCTAATTTCTAGTTATACTATTTTATTTTGTTAAGTGCTGACAACTTGGTCTTAGCTACTAAATTTGCAAGTACAAGTTTGAATCTTAAGCAAGCTGGCAAATGAGAGGGAATTGGTTGAACCACATCTCGAACCTGAGCGACGCTTGCACTAATTGGAGAAACAACACTTCTCTATCCAATTTCGTAAGTTCAAGAGGACTAAACTATTCTTGCAGCAATAGGTGATGAACAACCACCTCGCAGGACAGTGTGAAATGTGGCAATCCTATTCACAACTAATATGACTTCCTGTATTCAAAAGTCGAATGGAGTAAGTAGATTTGAACTAAAACAGAACATGGTGCAATTATTGCACACGAGCGGGCAGTTCACAGGCTTGTCACATGAGGATCCACAGGTCCATTTTCAGAATTTTTTAGAGAAAAGTGACACATTCATCCCTGCAGGAGTCTCCACAGACTGTGTGAGGCTCACACTTTTCCCATTCTCACTATTGGGAGAAGTGAAGAAATGGTTGAAGGAAGAACCGTCAATCTCAATTACAACTTAGGATGATTTGGCAAAGAAGTTCCTCATCCGATTCTTTCCTTCGGGAAAAACTGTAAGGTTAGGAGTGAGATCCTGAGTTTTAAGCAAAAGCTAGATGAGAATCTCTATCATGCATGGGAGAGATTGAATTTTCTTCTCAGAGATTGCTCACATCACTAACAGACAAATGAGGTGCTAGCTCATACTTTTGTTGAAAGTCTTGACCACAATATGAAATTTTCTTAGATTCAGTGGCAGGTGGTTAAGCTTTGGAGAAAACTTATGATGAGTTGTACACCCTCTTAAATAGAATTGCACAAGGTAATCCAGAGTGGCATGGGGATATGTACAGAAATATGGTGAAAAAGCCGGTACATATGATTGAAGTAGATAGCATCACAAAATTGGCTGCACAGTTGGCCACTTTTCAGAACCAAATGATGACATAATTCAATAAGTTAAGTGTGGTTCAACCTCAGGCACAGGTTAATGCAATGTAGTTTGTTCAGACTTGGTGTGAAACTTGTGGTAATAATGGTCATTCTACAGATTTATGTAGAGCAAATCTGAAGTCTGTGAATTTTGTAGGCAATACGCAGAGAGGTAATCAAAACTATGGTAATGCATACAACCACAAATGGCAGAGTCGGCCAAATTACTCACAGGGAAATAACCAGGGCCAATCTCAGCAGTTTCAGCAGCAACAAGTCACTCAAAATAACACTCAGGCCAACAATTTAGAGGAGACTTTGAAAAAGATACTGGCCAACCAAGAAAAAATGGTTGCGGAAATAAAAATTCAAAAACTAGCTCAGAAGAATCTAGAGATACAGATGGGTCAATCAGCTCAGGCATAAAACACATAACCTCAAGGAGGTTTGCCTAGTGATACAGATCAAAATCCAAAGTAGGTTATGGCAATCACCTTGAGGAGTGGTAGAGATTTGATTGATTCACCTCAAAAGAGAAATCATGAGGTGAAAGCAGAGTTGATTGCACCTGAGCAGACAGAAAAGAAAGCTGAGTCCAAATAATCTGACAAAGAGGGGAAGTATGAGTACCCTAACAAGAAGCTGGTTTAGCAACCTCAAAATAGACCACGACCACTATTCCCTTAAAAGATGAAGAAAGCCAAAGAAGATGCTTGCCTTAAGAAGTTCTTTGACACGTTCAGAGAACTTTACATTAACCTTCCTTTGTTAGATGTTTTCTAGGGAATGCCCAAGTATGCTAAGTACTTGAAGGACATGGTGACAAATAAAATGAGACTTGGTGATGTTGAGACTGTAGAACTTATGAAAGAGTACAATTTTGTGGTGATGAGCAAGATGCCCAAAAAGCTCAAGGACCCTGGGAGTTTCACCTTACCCATATAAATTGGTGAAAGTGATGTGGTTCAGGCTTCGAGTGATTTAGGGGCAAGCATCAACTTGAAGCCCCTTTCAGTGTTTAATACTTTTAGGTTGGGGAAGCCAAGGACTGCATCAATTATGCTCCAAATGGCAAACAGAACTAGAGTGGTCTCTGAAGGAATTATGAGGATGTTCTTATTAAGATTGGTAAGTTCATTATTCTTGCATATTTTATTGTTCTTGACTATGATGCAGATGACAAGGTACCAATCATATTGGCACATCCATTCTTGGCTACTGTTGGAGCATTGATAGATGTGAGAGAAGGCACTCTCTAGATGACATCAAATGATGAAGCGGTGGTTTTCAGAATGTACAAAACACTCAACACACCCTCACACTACAGAGATTTATGCATGATCACAGTGATGGAAGTGGATAAGTATGGGGTAGAGGAGAGCAAACCTCTATTTTCCTCTTTGGACTCTCTTATGAAGTTGCCTGAATGGACAAATAAGCCTGAAACTGAAAAACTTGAATGGAATCCTGAGAAGGTAGATGTAAGAAAGGCTGTCGACCTTTAGTGTGAGCACTTGAGAGGTAAAAAAATAAAGAGAAGATGGGCTCCGAGTATGAGGAAAAAGGATGAGAGAATTTGGATGATAGTTGTGATGTGGATCGTGCCGCGATAATAAATTAGGCGCTGCTTGGGAGGTAACCCAAGTTAAGATAGTGAATTTTTTTTTATTTTGTAGTTTTTCTTTAGTATCACCTTTGGTTTTGTTTTTGTTTATGTTGACAGGATGATGGGAAGTCTGAGTACTGGAGATCTTAGCTACGGAGCATGGCAAAAACTAAATGTGGGGTCGTACGAACCTCTTTGATTAATATGATGCTACTAGTTAGGCCTAGAGGCCTCAGGGAGTACTTTTATCCTTACTTTGATTTATACTTTGGGGACAAGTGTGATCTTAAGTGTAGGGTAGGGAATCTTCCTATTTGGTTAGGGTGAAGTGCGCTATAGGATTTATGTTTTGATTTATTTCCTAGTTTTTGCCTAAATTTAAAAAAAAATTACAAAAAGATTTTATCTTTGGTTATTTTTAGTTTTTGTTTTTGTGTAGTAGAAGCACACTTCACCCACCCCTCGATTTTTATTTTTAGTTCTTTTCCGAGGGGAAGCCCTTTGAACCCAGTATCCTTTTTGATTTTTAGGAGTAATTTTAAAATTTTGTCATTAGGAATAAATAGAGATGCTCTTGCTAGGTGCTATATATGATTACTTGATGCAAGTTGGTTTTGAACTCTAAGGCATGTTGTGATGAGTTGAATGACTTCTGTGAGACACCTAGGCTCTTTTATCTGACTCTTTTGTAATTTTGGCTTAAAGTTGAATTTATGTGATTGATTGGTTGAGAGTCTATAGAGATCCTTCTTGAATCAAACATGTGCCATGTGTGTTGAGGTTCTTGTATATTCCATGTGTGCATATTGATGTCTAGAACTTGCCCGGTGTGTGTGCAAAATGAAGTAAAGAATGTTGAGTTTAGGAGATGATATAGGCATTTCTTTGATAGCCATGTTTTATACCTACTTTGTCTACCCTGTCTGCATGACCTTAGTTAGCCCTTTGGAGCCTTTAGCCTATTCTTTGGTAGCCTCATATGTAGCTTATTCCCTTTCTTTCAATTAACCATAATTTGATCCCAAATTCCTAAGCGCTTTAGTTGAAAAATTAAGATATTGAGGAGTGGGAAAATGAGGAAGGAAAAAGTGAAAGTGAAGACCCAAAATAGTAGATATTGGTGTTGTGAAATAGTTTATGTGTTGTTAGTTGGGGGTAATGTAATGAAAAGAAAAATTGATCAAAAGTGAATCATGTGTTCATAACAAATACTTGTTGCTAAAGATGTGTAAGCTAGCTTAAAGAGATGGGGTAAAACAAAAGAGAGATGGAAAAATAAAAGTGGTATGGAATAGGTTGGTTGGAGATTTGTTTAATGTAGAGTGTGATGTATTAAAGCGCTTAGGGAAACAATGGATTAGGAAGTTCACGAATGAAGCTATTCAAGCTGGAGATTGGGATAATTGAAGTTATAAACTCATTGAAATTGAGTTGTGATGCAATCAAAGCCATGGCTCAACGTTAAAGATCATGTTTGGAAGAGTTTGGACCACCAAAATAGTAGCTCACCGCATTTTCAACTTTCCACAGAGTCAAGGGATAGAAGAAACAAACTTGGAACAAGTTGGGTCGGCAAACCAGTGTGTCACCGCGTTAGCAGCGTGCCACGGAGGCTAGGGTCTATTTTATTGGCTTGGCATGCTTCCATGTTACCGCGAAATCAGAATGTCATGGAGCTCAGGCTCCGCAATTTTAAAGTGCCACGGACATGGGTATTTTCGGGTACAACTTGTCCTACACTATAAATAGGACACTTAGCTTCAATTGTAAACATTCTTGGACGACTTGGGATTGAAAAACACACGAGGGAGGCTTCAAATAGGGTTTTTATTCTTCTCTTTTTCATTACTTAATTCTTGTGTGAACTACATTAGTTTTGTAATTACGAATTAGATTATGAATGGCTAAACACCCTCTTTCTAGAGTTGAGGCCACAACATGATTGCTTAAATAAGGTTTATTAGTTTGGTTTATATGTTTATCAAGTTATGTGATTATTCTTGCGTTCTTGTTTTACTATTCTAAAGTGTCATGAACTTTAGGATAAATCTAAATCTCGAAACGAATTGACCATAGGAGTGGAGAGACCAAATGAAGAACGTAGGGAGTGTGGATAATGTCTTTAATCGTTAAATACTAATTATTAAAGGATGATTTGCGGTTAGGATGGAGATATACCTAAACACGCCACTTGGTTAATGAAACGGGAAGATAGTTTAATGCATCCGAATTTAAAGACTCACATCCCCACTCAACGATGTAGTTGTGAGATTAGTTTGGATAGATGACTTAGAGGATGACCATTCCCAAGTTATATTATTAACCTCGTAAATCAATAATCACGATAAACACCAACACTGGCTAGAAACCATAGTTATGCATGAATGTGAAGTAAATGCCTCAACCCTGGAACTCTCCATCTATTGTTTACAATCCTAATTTCATACCGTTGTTATTTTTGTTACTTAGTTATAAAAAAACAAACTTAATCTCTTTTGGTTACAAATCACACTTGTTTAATTTGAATAGTAATTTTTGAATTGGACCGTCTGCTAAACACAAAGTCCCTGTGGGATCGATATTCGACTTACAAGAGCCACTTTATTACTTGCACGACCACATACACTTGCGTGTGCGTTTGGATGCAACAAATTTTTGGAGTCGTTACCGGGGACTTGAAAATTAGCAACCTTCTAAAAATATAATTTATACCCATAATTTCTAAAAACTATTAAAAATACCCATAAGTTTGACACAATATTGCCATTTTGATAATGAATTAGATTATACATTATCTAAAAATCATAACACAATATTTTAATAAAAACTATTGATAACACAGAATTTGGACATGTGAGTCCACCCATTTCATGCTGGAGTTTCGTTAAAGATAAGGGCAAATATGAGATAGTTTTCT
The DNA here is from genome assembly GCA_031232105.1 of Capsicum rhomboideum. Classification (NCBI taxonomy): domain Eukaryota; kingdom Viridiplantae; phylum Streptophyta; class Magnoliopsida; order Solanales; family Solanaceae; genus Capsicum; species Capsicum rhomboideum. The sequence continues at coordinate 123,745,397 of CP124716.1, forward strand.
AATAGAGAGGTACAAATGGATCAAACGTCTATCAAATGATAAAAATGAGCAATTTGGATAGTAAAAATGGAAAATTGCACCTAGGGGTGTGCAAAAACCGATTTAACCGATAAATTGAACCGAAAAAATGTTATTAGTTTATTGATATAAGGTTATTAGGTTAATGATTTTTAAACGGTTTTGTAATTTTTTTTAGAGAAAATTATACAAAATGTCCCTTGAGTTAAATTTCTTACACAAAAAATAACCCACTTATCATTCCTTACCTAAAAGGGCCTCTCGACCAATGTTGTTACCAAATATGGCCATTCGGCCAAATTATTTACTCCAAAAATGGCCAGTCGGCCAATTGCCTTCCATTTTCATGGTTTGATGTTTTCTTTTTTTAAAAAAACTGTTTATTGTCTTCTTTTTCTACACTATTTAAATAAAAATTTCTTGTTGTTTTCTTTTAAACTTTTTTCGCTGCAACTTTTTTTTTAAAAAAAAAAAATTATTGCTATTTTTTCACTGTGTTTTTCCTTTCCTTTTATTTTTTAAAAAAATTTGTGGCTCTTTTTTAAAAAATCTTTTTTGCTCTTCGAATTGTTTCATTTTTTTTGTGAATAAAAAAAGAACATTTATGTTATTTTATTATTTTTTATTTATACTTTTATTTATTAGGTTGGAATGCATGATAATCAAATAAATATCGATAACAATACATATACATTACATAATTATTTATATAATATCGATATATATCGCTACACGTTTATATACCATTTATACAATATCGATACACGTTTACACATAATTTATACACTATCAATATACATTTATATACTATTTATACAATATTGATAAACGTCTATACACTAATTATACAAAATCGATACATTATATAACTATTTATATAATGTTGATACATTATATATACAAAGTGCCTTTTTGTAAATTGAACAACAACAACAACAGAGGGGTCGTCCGTTCGGCCATGTTATATGGGGCGGAGTGTTGGCCAGTTAAAAACTCCCACATCCAAAAGTTGAAGGTAGCGGAGATGAGGATGTTGCGATGGATGTGTGGACTTACCAGGAAGGATAGGGTTAGAAATGAGATTATTCAAAAAAAGTTGGGAGTGTCTTCGGTGGAGGATAAGATTCGGGAGGTGAGGTTGCGTTGGTTCGGGCATGTGACGAGGAGGTGCACGGATGCTCCAGTACGGAGGTGTGAAAGGTTGGCTGTGGATGGTTTTAGGCGGGGTAGAGGTAGGCCGAAGAAATATTGGATGGAGGTAATTAGGCATGACATGACGCAGTTAAAACTTACAAAGGACATGACCCTTGATAGGAAGATATGGAGGATGCGTATTAGGGTAGAGGGTTAGTGGGTAGGAAGGAGTCTGTATTGTGTAGGAAGGAATGTTTATGTGTATCAGTGCTTGTTGTTTCTTGGGCATATTCTTGTTCGTGTTGTTTTGGAGATGTTTGTAACCTTGAATAAATAGTCTATAGTGCTACTTTGTGGGTGTCTTGCCTATTTTCGTATATAGCGATGTGTTATCTTTTCTTGTTGTTTGTTTCTATGACTTTTGTTTGATTGTTATCTGTTCTAAGCCAGGGGTCTATCGGAAACAGCCTCTCTACTTCATCTGAGGTAGTGGTATGGACTGCGTACACTTTACCCTCCCCAGACCCCACCTGGTGGGAATACACTGGGTATGTTGTTGTTGTTGTTAACAGTTAAACCGATGATCCAATAAGGTCCTATTTTTAATTATCTTTTCTTATCACTAACTATATAAAAGTGCATTTAGTAAAAAACCCTATTGGACTGTTCCAATTTCCTATATTCTTATTTTTCATTTTCCACCTATCTAGATTTTCAAACTAGGACTCTCTGCCACTCTCCATCTCTCTAGACGGTCTACCATATTCGGATCTCTCGACCAGTGTTCATTGGAAATATGCACTCATGCTCTGTAGACAATGCTATCGAAGCAATGCTAATGAATTTGGTTTGATTAATGTAATAGTTGGATTCTATATTGGAAATTTTATTAGATTGATTTTTATCTTCATGTAGCTAAAGATAAAACTAAACAACTGAATAGTTCTGAGTGTATATATGAACAAATTAAAACACGAGAAAGGAAAAAAAATAGAGGAGTATTTTTTTATCGATTAAATCGAAAACGAACAGTTAACAACCGCTAATCGAAACTGAAAATTGATAATAAATATCTTATTGGTTTGGTGATTGGTTTAGCATATTTATAAATTGACAACCGATAAATCAAACCTCTAATATATAAAACCGAACCGAACCAATCTATGCACACTCCTAATTGCACCTTTTCCCAACTTTATCATATATAGTAAATAATAGAAAAATGATAAAAGTTTATTTCTGCACTATCCCAAATTGATTAACTTTGTCCTATGTTAAACTTTTGGTCTGAGCACTCCCATTAAAAAAAGTCTTCTTAAACCTTAGTCCAAAATTGATTATATAGATATTTTTTCTTGAAGAAGTTAGACATGTGAACCCATTCATTTCACACTAGAGTTTTGTTGATTATTGGGACAAATACGAAATAATTTGCTAACAATAAAAAACGAATAGACCAAAAGTATAATCAATTTCAAAACTGAGCAGTTTCATATAGTATAAGAATAAAATATGGACCTTTGTAAAATAAAAAAATTCTATAGAAACATTTGTTGGATGAAAAACAACTAAGTAGAAAGACGAGCAACATTCGAAAATCAACATTTAGGGTGTGTTTGGTATGGAGAAAAATATTTTTCATGAAAAATAATTTTTTGAAAAACACAAGTTGATTTCTTACTTATTTTCTACCGTTTGGTAAGTAAGAAAAAAAAAAGTTATGTCAAGAGCAATTATTGTAATATATTGGGAAAAACTTTAGAGGTGGAAGAGGTGGGGGGCCTCGGGGTGGCGGGGGTGGGATGGTCAAAGGGTAGGGATTGGGGGTGTTGGGTGGGTGGAAGGATACAATAAACATAGAATGTCACTTATACAACTTGTTTTCCTTACTTTCGTTAAGGAAGTCATTTCTTCATTTTTATGGCGCTTGTTTTGCTAGAGAAAATGTTTTCCAAAAATTTTATCTAACCAAACATGAAAAAATAAAAAAATATTTTTCAGAAAACGTTTTCCTCCATAGCAAACACACCATTAAGGAGAAGTCAAGTCAAGCCTAGCATAAAAATTCCACAGATGAAACGGTAAATTTTAAAAAGACTCAAAAGCAGAGGGAGAGGAACTAAAAGTCAGTAGTTGGGAGGTAAAAAAGGTTTAAAAGGAAGGACTACTACTACTACAACTTTAACAATAATTGTTGCTGGAAATGTTTGTCCTGGGAATACATATATGTAGCAACACGTCATGCAGGGCTCGACTGCAATCTTTACTCTTGTTTTGTTTATAACAGTAATCAATGCTTGCCTATGTCACACAATACAAAGACTGTACCCTAAAATTGGTACTGTTTAATTTATAGGAGGTTAAGAGCATGCGTCTTAGTTTCTCTTTTTAAGATGATCAGTTTACCAGCAATTTGATATTAAGTAGGTTGTTCAAAAAGAAAGAACATGAAATAAACAACAAGCAATAAGTAATATTAAAAGGAGATCTGGGTATTCCCGTATGTTCGCTATCGTTTCAACTTTCGAGAGCTGCAATCGTATTCCCGAGAGCGATCCGAGAGCAATATGAACCTAAAAGAGTAAAGCACATCTTCAAGAAAGCGTAGAATTGCTATTGTACTTCTCAAACTATTTATAGGTTACAACAATGGGGCCTTAGACAATAATGAGATTCTACTGAGGCCCTATAGTACTAAGGCCAATAACGTTGTGCTATGTATCGAAGCCATTGGTGGTGTCAACTACTATTCCTGCACTATTCTGATTCATGCGAGCTCGTTCACACACTTGACCCTTCTGACATTCTTGTCCCCTTTGTCCTTTCTTCCATGTCATCATGGGCTCGATCCCTTATCACACGTTGCCCAGGGGCGTCTTCTGAAGGCGATCTCTCGGGATCTCGTATCCCTGATAAACTTTAGTATCACATGTTATTCTCCCGATGCACCACGTGTCTCAAGTAATTTTTCCCCCAAAAAGTAGTTTCCCTCTTTTTTCATATTATTTTCCTTTTTTTTTTTTTTCAAGAGAGAGTGGAGGTTGGAATGGAGCTAGTATTCTAGCTATATATTTAGCAAACTTAATAACTTTGGTTAAATTTATTTTTGTTGGGTTTGTGTTGAGTTGTGAATGGAAAATGAATAGACACCAAGGGAAACGGTGCATGTTAAAAGACACCTTTTCACTTTGAATGGTTGTAACCTTTTCGATGAGTTGTGACTTTTCTGAATAGGTGTGTTTGTTCCTAAATGACACATCTTTTCCGAACAAGTATGTTTGCATTTGTTAGTGGCTAGAAATATTCAGAGGCTTAGCTTTATTTCAACTATTGAAAATTCTAAAATACTACTTACAAAATAAAAAGCAGAATGATTTTTTCTTTCATCTTTTGCATTTTTTCTTCAAAGAAATAACAATAAGTATGATTTACTCTATTTGTTGAGTTTGCTGAAGTTCTGTAATTTCTATTGTCAGTATTGCAGAATAGTGTTCTATTCTATCCTGGGAGGAATTAATCCAAACCTTGGGCAATTGTGAGGGGATTAAATTCTTTAAGGAAATACAGTTTCCTGTGGGCTTAGAGCTTAATTTTTTTAATCAATTTTCTGGTTTTACAGTTGCAGGAGATAGCAAGCTTAAAGAATTTAACCATCAATTATTATGTTGTGTCCATTGTGACTGTTGGAAAAGAAAATTGGTTGTTTAACAAACACAACTTTAGGAGAAAAAAATTGTGGCAGTATATGATTCTGCACATTTTGGGTTAATTTTTCTTTGGTGAAAAGTTTTGTTCTTTGTAATTAAACTTCATCAAAAAGTGATTAGTAGTATTTCAAACTAATCATTGCAGTTGCACGAGACTTTGTTAGTAAAGTCACAACACATTGGTTGCAAGAACGACAGAATAGTTCAAGTGTTTTAATTTTTTTTTCTGTTTTATACATTGTGTGTGGAGATTAAAATCTTATGATTTTCTACTCAATTTATTAACTCAGTTCAGAGAAAATAAAAACTTCATCGAGTTAATAAAATTTTTGTTTCTCTCGATTCAAAGAATATAAAAACTTCATCGAGTGAATTTAATAGTGTTTTGTTTTTACATTTCTGCTTCATCTATATTTCTGGTTTGGTTGGAGATTAAAGTCTAACGACTTTCTACTCTACTTTTTAACTAGGTTTGAAGAACATAAAAACTTCATCGAGTTAATAAATTTTATTTTTATCGATTCGAAGAATATAAAAACTTCATCGACTGAACAAAAACCATATTGGTTGTTAACCAATTTGTTGAATTATATTTGTGTGTGTTCAAACAGAAATGGGAGAAAAAACTAATAATGTGATGGCTTCTGCATCTGCGGCAACGAATGATGTTTCGTCAAGCGATGTTACTCCCACTATGACTGTAGTAGAAAAGCCCAATTTTTTTTCGGTAGTGACTTCAAAAGGTGGCAGCAGAAGATGCTGTTCTATCTAACCACTCTTAGCCTGCAGAAGTTTATTGCGGAAAACATTCCAACTTTACCAGATGACATTCCGGAGAAAGATCGATTTATGGTAACCGAGGAGTGGAATCATTTAGATTTTCTGTGCAAGAATTATATTCTGAATGAGTTGAAAGATAGTCTGTACAACGTCTATAGTGTCTGTAAAATGTCAAAAGAACTTTGGGATTCTTTAGACAAGAAGTACAAGACATAAGATGTTGGACTAAAGAAGTTTGTAGCAGCCAAGTTTCTAGAGTTCAAGATGGTTGACAACAAATCTGTCATGACTCAAGTCCAAGAACTGCAAGTTATCATCCATGATTTACTTGCTGAAGGAATGATCATTAATAAAGCTTTTCAAGTAGCATCTTTTATCTAAAAGTTGCCTCCTTTGTGGAGGGACTTTGAGAATTACTTGAAACATAAGAAAAAAAAAATGATATTAGAGGATTTGATTGTCTGCCTCTGGATTGAAGAAGACAACAAAATTGTAGAAAAGAAAGCTAATGCAAAGTCATTAATCGCAGGAGCAAACAATGTTGAAACTCCTCCAAAGAAAAATAAAAGAAAAAAGTCTGATGAAGAGAAGGATGCACCAAAGAAGAAAAAGTTCAAAGGAAATTACTAAAACTATGGCAAGGTTGGCCATATGTCTTCAGTTTATCATGATCCTAAGAAAGATAAGAAGTAAGAGCAAGCAAACATGAATGAAAAGTAGACAACCTGTGTGCAATACTCTCAAAATGTAACTTGGTGGAAAATCCCAAAGAATGGTGGATTGATTCGGGTGCTACCCACCATGTTTGTTCCAACAAAGAACTATTTTCATCATATACTTCTTCAGGACAAGGCGAGACCATTTGTATGGCGAATTCAATAACAACAAAGATAGAAGGAATGAGCAAGGTTGGCTTGAAGATGACTTTGGGCAAGATGGTGACCCTCAACAATGTCCTTCATGTTCCTGAAATACTGAAGAATTTGGTCTCGACATCACTTCTAGTCAAGAATGGTTTTAAGTGTGTGTTTGTAGCTGATAAAGTTATAATCAGTAAGAATGACATGTATGTAGGAAAAGGTTACCTAACTAAGGGCCTCTTCAAACTAAATGTAATTTCAATTGATATGAATAAGATTTCTGCTTCTTCTTACTTGGTTGAGTCAAATCATTTATGACATGCACGTTTAGGACATGTAAATTATAAAACCATGCAGAAAATGATTAACTTAGAAATATTACCTAAGTTGAAAGTAATAACTTGAAATGTCAAGTATGTGTGAAATCTAAGTATGCGAAGCATTCTTATAAGTCGATTGAGAGGAATTCAAATCCCATAGACTTAATCCATACATATATTTGTGACGTGAAGTCAATACCATCTCGTGGTGGAAAAAGATACTTCATAACTTTCATTGATGATAGCATTCGATATTGCTATGTTTATCTTCTTAATTGCAAAGATGAGGCAATCGACACATTCAAGCAATACAAGAATGAAGTTGAAACACAACTTAATAAGAAAATCAAAATGATTAGAAGTGATAGGGGTGGTGAATATGAATCTCCTTTTGAAGAAATATGTTTGGAATATGGTATTATTCATCAAACAACTGCCCCATATACTCCACAATCCAATGGAGTTGCAGAAAGAAAGAATAGAACATTAAAGGAGATGATGAATGCCTTGTTGATAAGTTCTGGCTTACCATAGAACTTGTGGGAGGAAGCTATTCTAACAGCTAGTCGGATACTCAATCGAATACCCACCATAGAAAAATAAAGTCCATTTCATATAAACAATACATAAAAAGGAAATCCAACTTGAAATATTTCAAAGTGTGTGGTTGTTTGGCTAAAGTACATGTTCCTAAACCCAAAAGGGTTAAAATAGGACCTAAAACAATTGATTGTGTTTTCATTGGATATGCAACCAATAGCAAGGCATATCATTTTCTGGTTCATAAATCCAAAAATCCTGACATTCATGTGAATACGGTAATTGAATCAAATAATACTGAATTTTGTTGAAAATATTTATCAGTATAAAAATAAATGTGAGTCGTCTAGTGGAAATCTAAATGACCTCGAGAAGAATCAAAGAGATGTACACCTAATGAGGAAAGTCCAAGATGTAGCAAACGTCAAAAGACATCAACTTCTTTCGGTCTTGATTTCTTGACATACTTAGTAGAGAATGAGCCTCAAACGTAAGAAGCACAATATTGGAAAGAGACAATCAATAGTGAAATAGAATCCATACTGAACAATCATACATACGAATTGGTTGATCTTCCTCCAGGAAATAAACCATTAGGTTCTAAATGGATCTTCAAAAAGAAAATAAAAGATGATGGCACTATTGATAAATATAAGGCAAGACTAGTTGTCAAAGGCTTCAGACAAAGACAAGGTCTTGATTATTTCGACATGTACTCTCCGGTAACAAGAATTACATCTATTTGAGTGTTGATAGCATTGACCGCCGTGTACATTCTTCAAATTCATCAAATAGATATGAAGACAACCTTCTTATATAGAGAATTGAAGTGAAGAAATATACATGGATCAACCCAAAGGATTTGTGATTCTAGGAAAAGAAAAGAAGGTATGTCGACTTATTAAGTCACTCTATGGACTAAAACAAGCGCCCAAACAATGGCATGCAAAATTTGAGCAAACAATATTGTCAAATGTATTTAAGATCAATGAGTGTGATAAATGTGTTTACATAAAGAACACTCCAAATCACATTGTAATTGTTTGTGTCTATGTGGATGATATTTTGATAATGAGCAAAGACATTTTCGATATAAATGCTACTATGCGTATGCTTGTTAGCAAGTTTGATATGAAAGACTTAGGAGTTGCGGATTTGATCTTAGAAATTAAAATTCATAGGACTCCTCAAGGTCTAGCTTTATCTCAAACTCATTAAATCAACATGGTACTTGAAAAATTCAAGTATCTAGACATCAAAGTTGCGAAGACTCCAATTGATGTGAATCTTGCTCTCACTAAGAACCAAGGTCAAAGCAAGTCACAATTGGACTATGCAAGAGTGTTGGGAAGTTTGATGTATATCATGAATTGTACACGACCAGATATAGCATGTGCTATTAGTAAATTGAGTCGGTACACAAGTAATCCCGATCAAATTCATTGGATGGTAATGAAAAGGGTTTTGGGGTATCTAAAACATACTCAAGACTATGCTTTGCGTTATAACAAATATCCAACCATAATTAAAGGATATAGTGATGAAAATTAGATCACCAGATCAAATGAAGTAAAATCCACGAGTGGATATGTGTTTACCCTTGGTGGAGGAGCTGTCTCTTGGAGATTATCTAAACAGACATGTATTTCTCGCTCTATAATGGAATCTGAGTTTATTGCTTTAGATAAGGCCGGTGAAGAAGCAGAATGGCTACGAAACTTTTTAGAAGATATTCCTTTTTGGCCAAAACCAGTGGCTCCTATATGCATACTTTGTGAAAGTCAAGCTGCAATAGAAAGAGTTGGAAATGTTGTGTATAACAGAATATCACGTCACATACGATGAAGACATAATACCATTAGACAATTACTCTCTAGTGGAATTATCACAATTGACTATGTAAAGTCAAAAGATAATGTATCGGATCCGCTTACAAAAGGCCTAACTAGAGAGGCTGTTGATAAATCATTAAAGGGAATGAGATTATGGCCTAGAACAAGTCATTGTAACAGTAACTCCACCTAGTTAACTGGAGATCCCAAGGTCTAGGTTCAAAGAGATCAAACAAAATTATGAATGGCTGTTCCACATTGTCACTAAAATTATATCCATTTCCATGATATGACAATGTTCAAGAAACAAGGATAAGGCTTAAGGTTTGAAGTTTTTTAATGGTTTCTAAGTTTGGCAAAAATGACCAAATAGTTTATCTATAGGATTAAACATTTAGGAATCACCTATGTGAGTGTGAAGTGTAAACCGCTTCAAGAATAAGAGTAAGGCCAGTTCTCTACGCACTCATGAAAATAGGACGTATTCATGACTGAAACGGACAAAAGAATGAGAACCAAGAATGGTTAAGGGTTAATTGTGTGACATATGTTGCCTACATATACATTAAAGCTCAACAGTTCAAGGATATCAAATCTATCGATTGACCAAGGATGCCCGATGTATGTTCACTATGGAAAGTTCAAAGGGAAACCTACTTACCCAGATGTGATTGATCCTTACTTGTAGATCACACAGTTTTTCTTGAATAATTTTATAAAATAGTCATTCCTCGTTCATGTGGGGGATTGTTGAGTTTGTGTTGAGGTGTGAATGGAAAATGAATAGGCACCAAGGGGAAGGGTGCATGTTAAAAGGAACCTTTTCAGTTTGAATGGTTGTGACCTTTCCGATGGGTTGTGATTTTTCTGAATAGGTGTGTTTGTTCCCAAATGACACATCTTTTTCGAACAGGTGTGTTTGCACCTGTTAGTGGCTATAAATATTCAGAGGCTTAGCCTCATTTCAACTACTGAAAAATCTGAAATACTACTTACAAAATAAAAAGCAGACTGATTTTTTCTTTCATCTTCTGCATTTTTTGTTCAAAGAAATAACAATAAGTGTGATTTACTCCATTGGTTGAGTTTGCTGAAGTTCTGCAATTTCTATTGCCAGTATTGCAGAAAAGTGTTCTATTCTATCCTGGGAGGAATTAATCCAAACCTTGGGCAATTGTGAGGGGATTAAATTCTTTAAGGAAACACAATTTTCTGTGGGCTTAGAACTTAATTTTTTCTATCAGTTTTTTGCTTTTACAGTTGCAGGAGATAACAATTTTTTATAAAGGAATTTAGTTAATATGTATAAATAAATTTATCCACAACACAATAACGTATACTTTTTCTAAAATTTAGAATCCATAAACTTAAAATTTTGAATTCGCCACTGAGCAGAGCCATGGATGGGTATTTTTAAAGAAGAGTGAATATACACATACTACAAATTTCAGTTTAAAATTTTACACTATCTGTTCCATTTAACTAACTATAGTAGATAATGTCGTCTTTTTAAGGTTAATATATTAGAATCGCTAATAAAAAGTATCTATTGTTACATGTCAATTTAATCTGGTGGTGTAAGAATTGGTATGCTAACTCGAATCAACCATTTTTAATTTATTACAATTCTTTTTTTTTTTTTTTTGGGTGAATGCCATTTTTTTATTACATAGGGAGTAGAGGAAGGCATTATGGAATATCGAATTCTTACCAACAAAGTGAAAGCTTGAACTCTTACTAACAAAGTAAAAGTTCACATAGCCAATCAACTGAGACACTGAGCTACTATATGGCCGCATGTAAGTGCTATTGAATTGGTAGTTATAGTTGTTGGAACGTTAAAAGAGGGGTGTAATACAATACCAAGTAAGTATGGTCCGGCGACTATCACGGCTTGTGCCTCTTTCTTTTGTTACAGGGGAAAGTTTATTTTCAAAGTAAAAGTAAATAAAGAAAAAGAAAAGGGAGGGGACTAATAAGTCTGAGAAATTGGGGGGGGGGGGGGGGGACGGGGTTGGCTGGTGGACAAAGCTCCAATGTCGCTGCAAATTATTTTGTCTATTCTCTTATTTTGGCTATGCAAATTACGTCCATTACCATAGTCCATATATGAACAGACGAAAGGCAAACATCCTGACTGTGACATAGGATTCAGAGATAGTGCACTTTAATGGGATTTGTACATTTGACCTCCATTAATTCAAATGAGAATTTCCCTTTGACTCATGATGTTATCTTGTCGTGGGTCTCATTTCAGATTAGCTACTTCGATACTCCAAGACGCTCATTTGTTTTAGTCGGTCCAAAAAAAAAAAAAACAACAAAATTTTATAGTTAATAATAATTTAATTTTGCACTGTTTTATCTTTAATGAGAAAATTTATAACCGCACAAGTAGTATCTATGGTGTTTACTGTGAATTTCGTACAGTTGAATTTGTAGGTGGGTAAAGAACATGCGTGCGATTTAACCTTATTTTAGGTCCGATTTACTAGCAGTTCAATTAATAGATGATAGTTAAAACAAGCTAAATATTACGTAAAAGAAATAAACAAAGTAAAGACGACAAATATAAGTGAGCCTGGAGTGAGTATGAGAGTTTCCGAGATCAACTTCCAACTATCCCATCTACCACCAAAACAAGATAAAATAATGAAAAAAAATGCTTGGAGATCAAGAAAGCTATTGTATTCGGTGAGTGAATTGAGTCAGGATCCTTTTACAAGTGAAGAGGGGCGACCATTTACAACATTAGGCCTCGGCCAATTATAATTGTCACAACAGCCCTAAGGTACTAAAACCTATGCTATTCCGCCACACATTCAACCCGGTAGAGCCAATTAATATTCCTGCACTACTTAGCTCCATACGAGCTCGTCCGTGCACACCTAATCAGTCTGATAAACTTGTCTCTTGTTTGTGTCTCGTGCCATGTCATTGCAGGCGACAACCCGAAAAACACAAAATATAGAGGTAGTTTCTTACCCCAAGCCAAAATGAGGAAGTCTCTTTTGAAATCGTGAAAGTCCAAGCTACCAATCTCAAAAATTGAAATATAAAGTATATGCTCAAAATCGGTATTGAAATCAGTATAGGTCTTATTTACTCTTTGCAAACCCAGCCTAAAGACCCAACTCAATACATCCCGTACGTGGACTGCTGTAACAATCCTCATTGTAATTTTTATTTTTTTTGTGTTTTGACTATTTTACCCTTCTCCGTGATTGCTTTATATCATTTATGAGTTGTGGGGATGGTTGACACGGTCTCCGAAGTATTCAAGAGTGATGTATATGAGTTTGAGGTTTAGAGTATCCTTTTAAAGTGAGATATTTGACTTCAGTTAATATTTTGTGATCCGAGCGTCGGATGGTGATTTTATCTGTTCTGTTAGATTTGAATATTGATTTTGGGTTAGTAGCATGGTTGGTTCAGATTTTGAGTCTTTATTTCGAGTTTTGAGACTAGAGACTAGTTATTTTAACCTAAATGGGTTTTCGGGAGTTAACTTGTTGATTACAACCTCTTTTGATAAATCTAATGGTTCCATTGAGTCTGAAATATTAAAATTAGCCTAGTAGCATTGTTGGTTTATTTTTACAGGCTCTTGATCAAATCCCAAGAGTCTATTCAGGGTCATTTTTAGTAGCATGTTTCAGCTGTGAAAAGTTTCTGGTGCGACCGCTTAAGCAACCCTTTTGGTTGCCTTAGCAATACCGACTATGTGGACAAAAAACTGCCTTAGTGGAACCTAATCAGCCTGGAAACCATCGCCTAAGCGATGGGTTAGTCGCCTTAGTGGCTAAATGGATGCCTAACTGAGGCACCTGCATGGCAAGTGACTACCGCCTTAGCAGTAGTCTAGCCATTTTGGCGATATCGCTTAGGCGATCATTTGATTGCCTAAGCAGTATAAAACCTATTTTTTGTGTGATTTTACTCTATTTTCATTATTTTTGGACCTTAAGACCACAGAATAGGCAATTTCAAAGAGACTTTTTCATCAAACTTGTTTGGATAAGCTTCTAAACCTAATTTCTATCATTGCCCACTAATTTTATTGCTTAAACATCTTCAAAACCTGGATTTTAAACTTGGAATTTTGAGATTTTACATAGTAAATTGAGAAAATGATTTTTCAATTAATTCAAGCTTAATTTCAAATTATTTTTCGATGGGTTTTCATATTAGAACCCTCAAAGTATGGGTAACTTGAGTCATCAATAAAATTTCTAGTTTTACCCTTTTTATTTCTGGGTTGATTTTTGAAGTGTTTTTGAACCCTAAATGAAAGTGGCTAATATGAGTATCATTAGACTCCTATTGACATATAAATTACATTTTTGATAGATTGGATTTGTTCCGAGGATGTAAGAAAAGGAAATACTTCTTAATAAGGGGTCCAAGTTAGGGTTTTGGCTTTCGAGGTAGGTTATGGCTTAACTTTCTTCAGACAGAGCTGGGTAGTTAACCTTTCATGTAAAGTATGCTATGGGTTGGGGATTTTATCATAAGATTCATCTTTTGAGATTATTAGTACATCGTGTTGCCCATGTAGGGGATGGTATTGGTCTGTTTAGGCATTATTTGTCCTTCATTATTATTGTGATGCCCGTGTGGGGGCTTGATTTGATATTATTGATATCCTACATGACTCTCTACTACTGTGTTACCATGAGATGGCTTGTTTCATGATCTATTGATTTATTGTATCATGATTCTGAGTGGCCATACAAAGAGGAAGTCTCAGTCCCCTAACAAAACACCGAATCCGCTCATACTTGGTAGGTAAGATCGCAGTAGCATGTCTGGCCAACTCATGGAACCGTGCCTCATACTCAACAATAGACATATAACCCTACTGTAAACTAGTAAACTGGTCTCTCACGCTCTCACGAAGACTACAAGGAATATACTTCTCCAAGAAATCCTCAGAGAACTGAGTCCATGTCATAGGGAGAGATCCAACTGACCTAGAATCAAGATAATCTCTCCACCAATGTCTGGCTGCCAAGTACAACTGAAAGGTAGTGTAGTCTAACCCACATGCTTCAACCAGGCCTAAATTACAGAGCTTATCCTCGCATGCAGTCAAGAACTCAAATGCATCCTCGCCTGAAGTCAATCTACCTAATATTTTCTACTCCTCAACAGACATAGTAGGATGGGTGGCTGTTGGTTGAACAACTACCGATGCTGGAGGGATCTCAACTCTGGGAGCCGCAACTACATGTCATGCTTCGATATCTGTACCACTCTGATTCATAGATTGTGCACCATCATACGGTGCACCACCAACTAATCCCAATAACTGGACCAAGGCATCCCTGAGCAATGATGAGGAAATAAATCCCGGTAGATCCTGGGCTACCCCTTGGCCCATCAATGGCAGGGGTGGTGGAATATCTGGATCAGGAGTAATAACAAGATCTGGTGAAGGCTCCCTGTCCTGACCCTATATGGGGCTGCATCTCTGGCATGGCCTGGACCTCTAGGTCGGACACAACCTCTAACGAGTGCCCTAGCTGCAGGCTTAGGGTCCTCATCGCCGGTCACCGTAGCTCGTGTCCTAGCCATCTGTAAAAGAGTGAAACAATAAGAACTTTTAGAAAACACATAGTCTCGATGTACGATAATGAATTAAAAAGTGAGATATTTCCTAAAAATGTCCTATAGCCTCCCGAAGATAAGATACGGACGTCATAGTTTTGATTCGTGGGACTCTACTTGACACTTGCTCCTGTACCAGCTATACCAGTAAACCTAAGTTCTTTGATACCAATTTATCACAACCCTGTTTCTGAGTCATGATGGCAACTACTCAACCAGCCAGTAGGTAAGCACAATCATAGCCCGAAACGTCAAGTAATGGGCTAATTGGCGGAAGGTAACATAAATACCAGAATCAAACATACAACAAGATTGTAAGCAAGAGAATATAATGCAATAACAAAGGATGTCAAGCGCGCGAGAGAGAACAAATGAATATCCCATGACCTAGTAAGGCCGGTACAAGAGCCACTAAATATAAAAGAGAGTACCGAACAGTATCAATATAAAGAAAGTCTCAAAAACTAAAGACTGTCCAAAAGTAAAGGAGGGAGAAAGAATTTGCTACAGATCTGAAAGCTCACCCTATATCCGAGTCCTGAGAGCAAGTTGGATAAAGCATCAGCAGCGACAGCTAGTACTCGGATCTACAACAGAAAAGATGCAGAAGTGCAGTATGAGTACCAAAGTAATAAGTACTCAGTAGAAATCATCGGCCGACTGAGCTAAATCAAATAAAAACATAATAAAATGTGAGAATGTAAACTAAAGTCAGGAATAGAGGGGCAAACCTGAATAACGTTCCAGCTAATAGATAATAAATGGCGAGGTAAATAATATTGATAGTAAGACAACTAACTACAACCTAACTGGACCCCCATAAGCCCAGTAGGAAAAGACAAGAGAAAATCAACCCAAATGAGCCCCCATAAACCCGATGGGTGTAATCCAAAAAAAGAACCAATGACAAAAACAATGAATATAACATAACCGACCATCGAGGCCATATCCAAGAACCCCGTATTACATGGAAATACTAAAATTGAATCAGATTCACAATATCATAAGTGAACCATAAAGTGCCGGACTCGAACTGGGTTCTTAACATCATAACCATATCATAGATGCCGGACTCGAACTGGTAATATAGTATCATAAGTAAATAGTAAATATCAGACTCGAACCGATCTTTAAAGTAAATACACGATATCAAATCTTTCCAAGGATTAGAAGGATGTCCAAATCAACCAAAGGCTCAAGAATATAAGTAAGGTTTACGAAAGGAGTCCAACTAGGTCTACAGGGAGCTAATTAGGATATTTGACCTAATAGAGACTAACCCCAAAAGTTCATACTAAGTCAATTTCTACCCAAAACTAGACTAAGACTTAAAGGTTTCTTTACAAGGTGTTAGTTATGTCTACATAAACCCTACGACAATTATTTAATTCTAAGAGACGATGAGTGGGTCAATTAGTGCCTAAAACAACTCTCTAATCTGCTAATTATTCCAAAATCCACTAAACATGTGAACAAGCCATAAATTCCAACCCAAATCTAGCATAATACTATACGAATATCATAATAAATCTCAATATATGAGGAAGGTAAGCCTAGCCTACCTGGACGCCGATGAGTGCTCGAGAAAGTCCACTAAATTAAAGCTTTTCCCTTTCGAGAAGCCTCCTCACGATGCCACACTAATAAAATAATGATCTATATATTAATATGAGAGTAACAATACCCATATTACATCTAACTGCTCTGGTTTCAAAATCGAGCAAAAAATATCATATGGGGCCAGCTTACGAATCATAACTTTGAAATCGTCAAATTATCCTTCTACATTCAAGGATCATTTATCCTCACAAATGGGTGAAATCCTAGAACAAATAAACTTTAAATCAACTCACAAAGTAAACTAGGGATTTAAGTTTAAAATAGAGAATTAATTAGGAATTTAATGCAGACTTATGGAAATAGCAAAAAGAAAATGACCACACTATCGTCTCTAACTCACCACGAATACCGAATGATCAAATACCACTCTGCACACTCTCACTAAGGTTTGATGGAACTTGGGAATTTGAAAAATAAAGAGAAAAGTGGGTTTGGCCTCATTAAATACTGCCAGGGGTCCCTTCATCACGATAGAAGGGACCCCATCGCGATTGCGAGACTCGATCTAGCTTACCCTTCATGAATACAACCAGGTTTTTGCGATCGTGATAGCCAACAGCCTTGGACTTTACAAATGCGGCCAAGGCCTTGTGAATGCAAAGGCCATTTTTGTCCTGCTCCAGCTGAAGCTGTACCAGCTGAACTTGGCATTTGCTAAGTTTTTGATCAGACCCTCGAGATTCGTTTGAAATACAGTGATCACAAATGAACTATGCTACCCCTACTAAATTTAACATTCCAGACTCAACGACACCATTGAAATTTCCATCTGAGGTTGTTTTGATGAAATGTGGGTCCCACACCCAATGATCATTTTAACCAACTTCCACCCAATAGCCCAAAATGAGTCCAGAAGTATCAAAACCTGAACCAAAGGTCCCCCTAGACTAAAATGTTAATCACCAAGTCTCGGTACTTAGATATTTCTTCCTATGTGTTTATCACATGCAATAAAATTATATACAAATCTTGTTTGTTTTTTAAGTGATTGTTTTTGTTATCATCGGGTTGTGATTATGGTGATATATTGATTATTGGTGGGATGTACTGGTATTTGGGCATCTTCACGGGCTTATACATTTATTATTGTGGTATGTACTAGTATTTAGACATCTTCACGAGATTGGTTGGTATAAGGTTGACATGCACTTAATGTCTAGGATTTGGCAAATGGATAAGAGCTCATCCCTACAGGTCATGGATAGTGGGAGACCATAAGACCCTTAGCATATATGTAAAGGTATTAGTCAGAGTGATGATTCCTTGAGTGAACTGAGTCATTTATTTACTTGTCATATACTGTTATATTGGTTCCTTGAGTGGACCCAAGGATTATATGTTGACTAGTTATATTGGTTCCTTGAGTGAAGTGGGCTTATGTGTTGATATATTATATTGGTTTCTTGAGTAAATCAGTCTTATGTGTTTATTTGATATATTGGCTCCTTGAGTGGATCGAGGAGTATGTGTTATGTGTTATATTGGTCCCTTGTGTGGATCGGGTTTATGTGATGACTTATATATTAGTTTCTTGTATGAACTGGGACTTATGATTATGATTTTTTTCCCATTGTTTGAAGGGATCCTTGAGGGGTCCGAATTAAGTCTATAAATTAGAAGGGTATATGTTCTATATCGTCTACTTACTTATGTGAATGAGATAAGAAGTGGTATATTGTGGTTGGGTCATGGTTGTTGACCCTATTAATTTCCTATATTAACCACACTTGACTGAATTTTTGAGGTTGGTAGTGGTGAGTTGCTGTCTTTGTTAACTCTCACTAGATTAAACTCGGTAGTGGGGTAGATCAAGGTTAAGTGTTATGAACTTTAGGTAAGGCTACCCGGTAGGGGTTCATGTTTGTAACTATGGCATGTGTATGGTCGGTGGTCTATCAGCTATTGCATTTGAGGCTGAGATGGTGGGGTGTTACTGTCTTGTTATTTGTGCCGCATAGACTTAAATGAATCTAAGGATACTAAGGTGTTAATGCATAATCGTATTAGTGGAACAAGGTTAAGTATTACGTAAGGGTCTTAAATAATGGGATGTTAAGGGTAAGAAACCTTAGGGTTTGAGTATCGTAGAACTTATAGATAATTATATAATGAGGTTTGACTTGATGAAATAATAGATAGATAGTGATTAAGGCGGAACATGATAAAAAGGAAAATCATAATAATAAGACTGGTAATATCCAAAGATGTTAAGGAATTGCTTTAATGAAAGATCTTGGCTAAATAACTCTCAAGTTGTATGCTTCCTTTTGGATATTTATGTGATGTTTATGTGGTTTAATATGGGTTGACCGATGATTCTTACCAGTGCATATTGTTTGTACTGATACTACCCTTCTATACCCTTTTTGAGATATAGTCTAGTTGCAGGATTAGTAGGTGTTTCATGCTTGACATAGTAAAGATCTCCAGCAGCTTCTGTCATTGTTTTTACAGTAAAAGCTGGGTCATGTGTACTTTTTGTATTTCCTCTTAGTAGCTCTTGTACCTGTTTAGACTAGTTCCATGGAAATTTTTTCAGTTGTAATTAAAGATTATAAACTGATTGTAATAAATAAGGTATTTTTTTCTATTTCTTAATTGACTTTTGCATATGTTTTAAAATAGGTGGTAAGGGATCTCTTGTCTAGATGAATTAGAATAGGTGCCCACATGATCTGGTTAGCTGGGTTCTGATAGGTTTGCTTGCAGAAGCTCATGGATCTCAATACTCTATTCATCCGGTGCAACCAAGATGTACCGTGACTTGAGATAGCTCTATTGGTGGCCCAGGATGAAGAGGGACATAGTTGAGTATGTGTCTAAATGCCAAAATTATTAGCAGGTGAAGTACGAGCATCAAAGGCTTGCGGGTTTACTTAAGTGGATGTCTATTCCCAAGCGGAAGTTGGACAGAATAACAACGGATTTTGTAGTTGGTCTTCCTATGACCTTGGAGTAGTATGACTCAATTTGGGTTATAGTAGACAAGCTGACCAAGTCAGCTCATTTCATCCTAGTTAAAACAGATTACAACATGAAGCAATTGGCTAAGATTTATGTCAAGGAGATATTGAGGCTACATGGGTGCCAATTTTTATCATTTTTGATAGAGGTACACAATTCACCTATAAGTTTTGGGATAATCTATAAGAGGAGTTAGGCACTAAGCTTGATTTCAGCACTGCTTTTCATCCTCAGACTAACGGGATGTCAAAGAGCACTATCAGGTTCTTAAGGATAAGCTAAGGGCCTATGTGATTGACTTTGGTGGTCATTGGGATAAGTTTTTGTTGTTGTACGAGTTTTCGTACAATAATAGCTATCAGTTTAGCATTGATATGGCTCCATTTGAAGCACTCTATGGGAGAAGGTGTATATCACCCATAGGATGGTTCGAAGTTGGTGATGTGAAGCCTTTGATCACGGACATGGTGAATAAAGCTCAGGAAAAGGTGAGGTTCATTCAAATAAAGTTTTTGGTATCCTTGAATAGGCAAAAGGAATATGCGGATCGTAAGGTGAAAGTTATGTCGTTCAAACTCGGTGAGCAAGTGTTATTGAAAGTATCTTCTATAAAGGGAGTTATGTGGTTTGGCAAGAAGGGTAGGCTTAACCCGTGGTGTATAGGTCTGTTTGAGGTTCTTGAGGACATAGGTCCAGTAGCGTACAGGTTGGCATTGTTATCAAGTCTGTCGGAGGTCCATCCAGTATTTCATATGTCCATGCTTAAGAGATATCATGGGTATGGGGATTACATTATCAAATGGGATTCGGTTTTGCTGAATAATGATCTTTCTTATGAGGAGGAATTGGTTGTTAAACTTGATCGGGACGTCTAGAAGTTGAGGATGAAGGAAATTCAGTCAGTAAATGTCCAATAGAAGCATCATCCAGTTGAGAAAGCTACTTGGGAAATCGAGAGGGACATGCGGGACAAGTATCCTCACTTGTTTGAGGACACATGTACTCTTTTCTCTTTGACTTGGCTCATTTTCTTTGTTTGATTGTTCGAGGACAAAAGAGGGGTAAATTGATATCTGTTGTTACGACCCTTTCCATCATTATAGGTAAGTCTAGCAACTAAATTCAGGTTAAGGTTTTCCCCAACTTAGGAGTTAGATATTTTTGGCTAGGCTAGTCTTGGACAAAATCCAAGCGAGTATGGTCTAGGGAAATCTGGGAATGGATTGGGTAAATGTGAAAGTATTTAATATGTTCTTAAGTTAGCTAAGATGATAAGAAATCTATAGGAATTTTCAGAAGTGAATTCGGGTAAGTATAACTCCCGATATCGAACTTAACGTAAAAGGGTTAGTCTGAAATATCATGGTTTAAGGGTTCATTTGCAAAAAAGGAAAAACTAGAAGCAATCTTGAGTTTCTGCCTCGCTATCCCCACTATAGAGGGTGGTAGGCCCCTATGACTATGCCACTATAGCAAAAAAATTCCCGTTATAACGAGAGTCAGTGTTGGTTAATCCCACCATAACGGGTTTATTTCGCTATAGCAAGGCCGCTATAGAGGGATAGGGCTGCTATAGCGGGATGTATGCAGAAAAATCCCCCAAAACATTTCATTATTTCAAAACTCATTTTGGGAAGGGCTTATGCAATTTTGGGAAAATTGCACTCGATTTTCATCCAAACTCTTCTTAAAGGTAAGTGATTCCTTCTGTTAACTCATAGTTATATTGTCAACTACTAGAATCACTAGTTTTTGGGTTTTTAGGGATTAACTTAACTTAACCTTGCTAATTTTCTAGTGCAATTAAGTAGATTGGGTAGAAAACCCTTAGGTTTTGGTTAAAGATTGCTAATTTACTCTTGTATGTTGATAATTCACTATTGTAAGCATGAAATTGGTAGGCTTAAGGTGGAATTATGGTTAAAAACCATAGAATGGGGGGATGATCATGAAATTGGCCTGAGGATTTCTGAATTAAGTCATAATCCTTGATATTGTAAGTCATTTGGTTGATTATGTGTTATATTTATATTTTTAGACCACAATTAAGCCGAGGTTGCAAGAAAGGTAAGAACTCAAGTTCGTTAGAGCATTTCAGGCTTGGATTAAGGTAGTTGATGGTTTTGAGGTAGGTGATGGTTTAATATAGTTTAAAACCAACCTATTTTATGTGTGCATGATAATTGTTCCTTCTTATTGCTTGTTACAATGCATGTTCATGGAAAGTTAATGACTATTTGATATCCTAAGTGTTAATCACATGCAATGAAATTATATAAAAAGCTTATTGGTTTACAAATGTTATTATTATTATATTGTGGTTGTGATTTCTGTGATATTTATTAATTATTATGAGATGTATCGATATTTGGATATCTTCACGAAATTAGTTGGTATAAGGTTGGTAGACACTTGATGTCTGGGATTTTGGTACATAGACAAGAGCTCGTCCCCTGTAGGTCATCACTAGTGGTCCATCATGAGACCCTTAGCATGTATGTACGAGGTACATGTGAGTGTGACAGTTCCTTAAGTGAACTGAGGATATGTGTTGACTTTTTATATTGGTTTCTTGAGTGAACCGACCTTACATGTTTACTTGCTATATTTGGTTTCTTGATGTAAACTAGGGTTCATGATCTTGCCATTGTTGTTGTTGGAATGGATCCTTGAGTCGTCCAGGTTTTAGTGTAAAGTTTGCATAACTTTATATTGTCTATTTACTTGTGTAATTGAGACATGGTTGATACAGTTGATTTAGTCATAGTTGTTGACTTAGATTCTTGTTGGTAGCCATGTTCTTGACTTGAGTTGTTGTCCATGTTGACTTGTATTGACTGAACTCTATGATGTTATTGAATGAGGTTAAGTGTTATAAACTTTAGGTAAAGCTACATGGTATGTGTTGATGGTTGTTCTTGCTTTACTAAGCTATGATTAGTTGTTCATGTTTTATTTTGAGTTGGTCGATGACCCTACCAGTACACCATTGTTTCTTGTATACTGATACTACACGTGCTCTTCTTTTTGTTCAGTGCAGAGCATATTCTGGAAACTGTTTCAAGACCTCAGCTTTAGAGTGGAGAACATTCGAACTCAAGAGTGAGCTACATATTTTGTGTTGCCATGATTTCTTTATTTAGTTCATGGTCCATTGTTTTGGACTTAGACACTTTCAGTTGTTGTTGCGTGGAACCCATTTATTGACATTTGTAGTATTTTGGTATAATTACTTTCAAATTCTAGGGGATTGTTTAGGTGTTTGATTATTTCCACAGGGTTATCATTATATTGTTGATGACATCATCTTAATTAATGCAAAACAACTAGTTTGCCTTATTTTGGCCAAGTGTTCGGTTTGCGCGATTTGGGGTTAGATGGTTCTCCTACCGGGAGTTAGTGTGGGTGCCACTTACTGCGAGTTTGGGTCATCACAATGTTATTCGGTTATGGTATTTTGTTTTTTGATTTTCGAAAAGTGCAACCCAATCTGAACCAAAATAAATTTGATTCGGATCGATTTTTCTCTTTTCAGTTTTTTTTCCTGTTCGACTATTTGGTTATGTCAATAATTAATCACATAATCAAAGTTATGTTTGCATGATGGAAAAACTAAAAATTATATACAATGAGAAGTAATAATATTAAATCTCTTCAATATACTTTCGAATATAAGTCACGAGCAAAACTTTAAAACACAATACTTTAAAGTATACCAAAAGATGTCCAAACATAAAATATAAACTAAATTAAAATGAAAGTTCTAATGCAATTAACTCTGCAATAATTAAATGCAATAGGCTAATATGTAAATATGCTAGTACTCTAATAAAAAAGACAATAATTAAATATACTGAAAGTGGTAAACTAAAACTTCAATTCTAAACCTAAATATTATATATGTATATAAAATAATTTAGTTTCTGTTATAAAGTATAAGCAATATATGAAATAATATAAACAAAAATGAAGATAATAGTTATGGAAAAAAATGTCATTCTTATTTCTTTCTTCCTTGTTGCAGTGTGTCTTCCATGATAGAATAGTATGGTATTTATATGCTTCAATGTGTCTTCTCAAGTTACAAGAATTGAAGACTATATTTTATTGGTACATGAATTTCCTTGTATTGATACATGTATGTCCAAATGAAGTAAAGGGTGGACATTCACATTCAAAGGATTTGTAGTACTCCCCCTTAAATGTCCATAGATAATGTGCTTCGTTAAAAGCTTACTAGAAAAAAAACCTTGTGGGAAAAAATCTCTAGTGAAGAATAAAGAGTACACACATCTTGTAATATGCCATGAGTGTTGCCTCATTAAAAACTTTACCAGGAAAAATCCAATTTGGGACAAAACCTTAGTTAAGGAAAAAAGAGTACAACGTGTATTTCACTCCCCCTGATGAAATTTTACTTGATATCTCGGAGATGATTTATTTCTATCTTATATCTAAACTTCTTAAATATTGATATTGGAAATGCTTTGGTGAATAAATCTGCAAATTATCACTCGAATCTTTTGAACATCTATATCATCATTTTGTTGAAGATCATGTGTGAAGAAGGACTTCGGTGAAATATGCTTTGTTCAGTCTTCTTTGATGTGTACTCCCTTCAATTGAGCTATGCAACAACATTAGCTTCATACAATTTTGTTGGAATCTTTGTTTGCACAAAAAGACTACGTAATTATAAAATATGTTAAGTCATTTATCTCAACCAAACGCGTTCTCAGATGGCTTTATGGATGGATATTATTTCTGCATGACTTGAAGAAGTGACAAATATTGTTTGTTTCATCGAACGCCATGATATAAATGTGCCCCCGTATGTAAACAAATAGCTCGTCAGAGATCGAGCTTTTTGTGGATCAGATAATTACCTTGCATATGCATAACCAATCATTTCTGACTTGGATTCATTAGAATAAAATAATCTCATGTCAATGGTTTGTCGAAGATATTTGGATATAGGATTAACACCATTCTAATGTCTTCTCATTAGGGAGGAGCTGAATCTAACCAATATACTCACAAGAAGCTCTTCATTCCTTTTCTGAGGCCAAAATGGATCTTTATTTATTTCAAGTAATCTTATAACCATTGGGATACTCAACGGATGTGATTTATCCATTTAAAATCGCCTCAAAACTTTTTAGTGTATGTTGATTGATGGACAAATATTTCATTTTTCAAATGCTTCGAGTACATATCTAGTAATACGCATTGCTAGCTGCCTCATTAAAAACCTTAGCAGAAAAATTCAATGGGACAAAACCCTGATTAATGAAAAAAGAGTGCAACGCGTATTATCTTCGCACAGATTAAAACATCACTTTATTCTTGTAAATGATACCCCCAAATATATAAGTGCACCAACTGCAATAAAATATGGTAGTTTTAACCATTTCATAAGATCGAGATTGATCTTTCTTTATGTTAAGTGATCTTATAACTATTGGGGTATTCAATAGAATCGCTTTAAAACCTTTAAAATCCCTTTAGGATTTTCATATAACCTTTGTCATATAGCTAGACATGACCACCATTCATTGTAAGTGTTCAAGCCTTTTAGTATTGCCAGAATAAAATAAACCTCATTGCATCCACCACAGGAGAACACATCTCCCTACATTAATGTCAGGAATTTTACAAAAAACCTTTATGCGCCAAGGCAAAAGCTGTACTTTATATCTTATGGTCTTAATTTTCATTTCATTTTTCACACAATAATCAATTTGTACTCCACTAGCATTATACTTTGATCTTTGAGCTATACGATAAAATATTTACTTTTTCAAGTGAAATGAAAATACTTGAATTATGTACTTTTATTTGGCCAATCATTTATCTGTCCACACTGTTTGACATATTTGAATCCGAAATACTCGCTACCATTTATAATGTTGAGCGGTACATTATATAAAAGATATCGTCGATAGTCATTTGATATTGGTTCCAGTATGACAAAACTTATCAAGATCTCTTCATATTCATCATTTTTCAAGTACCTAAACCTTTGCCAAGGTTTTATGAAGTGTTATGTCGGCGTTCTTTGAAAGCACTTGCCTCATTATCAAGACAATTTGAATGCTCCTCTCCTTCTTTAAGGATTTTTACCTTTGGAACCGATTGGTCTACCATGCTTTACGCGTGCCATAGACTCTTTCCTTTAAGAACTTTTCATTGGAGCATTTACAACTGAATTATAACATAGGATCAACAAACATATCTGGAAATTAGTTTGCAATATTTTGGAAATGAATTATCTCTTGAACTTTTAGTTCATATTTTTTTATGAGGTTCTAGATAATTCATTCCACACATAATTTTCAGGTGTAAATCATCTCTCTCCCTAGTGTTAGGAAATCTAACATTACCCTCAACCTCATTTAGGGATCCATCTTTTTGCATTATGGTGTAGCAGTTAAATCATATACCACAAATTTAAATTTTCAGATGGAAATTATTTGCGTTCTGACCCTGAACCAATTGTAATAGGGGAGCCTTGCTGGCTTAATGCATACAAGTGTTGCTACTTTTTAAATAGCACATTTCATACCAAATTTCTTTGGGTGGTTTATTCTCAAAACCAATCGTTTAGCTATAATTGGAGGCATATAATTTCTGTTAAACCAATCAACATTATCATCATAATTTATTGTTTGAATATGTACTCTTAATTTAACAATTCAAGCAAACAACCTTGCAAATTCCAAATGCAAGTTGATAGACAAGCATAAGTGATCATTCCATAGATACTTCTATTAAACCATATAATAGTAATCAGTCCACATGGTAGGTGAACATGCCCACATTCATCTTTTTATACATTCCAAATAGGAAATATAATCCCAACCTTAGTTGGTACAATGATAAATTTATCATGAGAACAAGCAATACAAGAGAATTCGTGAAGAACTTTTATTTCTTCAATATATAACCACCTGAATTCTCAATTATTTTTGCATCAAATTTGAACCGGTATGTACAACCGATCATGCCAGCTGATATTTATTTCAATACCATCACATGTGATTTCATCATCATGCCCATATTTGTGTACTACAAATAGGAGAAAAAGGCGGGTAACCTTTTACATAATATTTTAACCCGCTCTGATTGTAGTAATATGAAGATATTAAATTATCACATAATTTATAGGCTCAATATAATTCATTTTTGATAAATACCCTTGCAACTTAGTAAGTTTCTTTTCAGGCTTACTACAATCCTAATATTATGAACAATTTCATTCCTCCAGGTAGTAACACTTTAGCTCTTCTGAAGCTCTATAGTAAATTCATGTACTACCACATATTCCACACACCATCCATATGGTGAACATCTCCTTCAAGGAAAAAATTATGTAATTATAGTCATGATCACTAAAACATTATAGGAAACACTTATTTCTTGCTTTTACCCTTTGGTAATCCATGATAAGACATGCTACAATTTTTGTAATGTATTAAAAGTATGTGGTCAATGACCATTGTGCAAAAATGAATTTTTTTTTCCTTATCTCTCAAACCTTCTATAGAGATAAGATGTGATATTTATCCAACCATATATTAACATGTCATTATTCATAATTTTTATCACATCTTGACTCATTCACCTTCTACAATGGTCGAGCATCCATGGTGCTCATCACTAGTCTCTTTTCCTTCAAGGAATAGACTATAATCTTATATACGTGCTTTATAAATTTTTATTAGAAGCTCATTGTGATGTTTTTAAATTTATCATATTTACATAACCCACCTCAACATCACTTTGAAAGGTCAAGTGTACCACCACTTATATTTCTTTATTTTGATGGAGAATTTAGAAAACTTATCAATTAAGTCGCACAATAACCGTGTGGCCAATACCTTTCATACCAAATTTATGGTAATTATTACATTTATTTTTTGAAGGACCATTTGGAGAACCAATAATGTTCTTCCTTGTTATTGTTACCACAGTGATGATCAATGTTTTGTCATTTGGCACATCCACGTTCATTTGGACAATCATAATAGTGATTTAGTCATCTTTCAGACTTATCATAGATTGCTACCATATTTACTTCATGAAATGGAGCATATTTAATGGGATGGGCTTCACAATTTTTGTCAAAGAGCTTATCAATTTGGCCTTAGTCATCTTTATACCATTACTAAGGTGCATTAAGACATAAATCCAATGTCTTACCCATATAAAAGCATGTTAGGCCATAAAATGATAAGATTAGAACCCAACATCTTATTATCATGGTGCAATATAACTTAAAATAGAGGCTTTACCGCATAAATGTAATAACCTAAAATGTTGTTACATTGAAAAACATTCCAGAAAATTCTTATGATGAATAAAATACTCCTACTGGACCTGATAGAATTTAATTTATGGGGAAAAAGTGGGGCCCAATATAATTGGGCTAAAAATTTAAAGGGAAATGGGCCAGCCTGCTGCCTACAATTGCAACGGTAAAATCAGCCACGACAACAGTAACCCGACAGTAGCCAACCCGCACTCCTTTTAAAACCCTATCATATTTCAACCCTCTCAGGTTGTCCTTTTCCCCAAAAAACACCCTGAATAAAGCCCACTTTCATAGTTATGAGATTTAAAAGGCCATACTTCAAGGGCGGTTTCGAGGCATACCCAATGGGAACCCGACATGAGAAGATACTTAGCACGTGCAGGACAACTCACTCCTCTCAGTAACAGTATGATTCATATACGAGGTAGGTTATGGTTAAATTATAGTAGGCTGAGGCTAGATGTATGTAATTTTGATAGTAAGATCGGGAGATTTCATGCCTTAAGTCTTTGAGCATGGTGTTTGGATGGACGCAACAATATAAATACGGTTAAAGCTTTGGTATTGTAGTAACTTGTTGTTGTACATTGCTGGTGCGATAATTGTGCCATGAAATTGGCGAAATTTAGTGAGAATTACCATTGGTTGAACGGATACATATGCATAATGAGTATTGTGTAGGGATAAGTACTATAATAAGGAGAATGAGGAGTAGACTAAAGGTTAATTAGGTTGGTTACAATAATTCGAATAATATATTACCCGCATTTAGAGGTGGTATTGATGTCACCCAAATTACACCTCTGAACAAAGTATAAAGCAGTCGTTGATAAAATATAGAACCCAACTAGGTTTGGGTCGATCCCATAGGGAATAGGTCAAAATATCAGTCAAGATATCTTTCTAAGCAATCAATAACACTTTCCAATAAAAGGGGGGTTTGTAAATCAAAATATCAATAGTAACAATTGTTGATTTGTTGGATTTGTAATTAGTATGAGAGAGGCACTAGTAACGATTAGAGATAAGATGAGTTTTAACATTGATTCTCTTTTTCTATCTGATTAACCATGCTAAAGTACATATTAGAGATAAGGCGAGTTCTAACGTTGCACACTGTCAAAAAGCAATCAACCCGAAGAGAAAACAATACATGCCTAAACACCCTTTGAGAATCACCTCATACTACGAACACTACTTAGTTAATCTGTCATGGTTCCCCCAACCCTAGTTGTGGTGTTTAGATACTCATAATTGTAAGAACACAAGAAGAGTTCTTATAAGAAAGCATATATATAAACTTGCAAGAATAAGAGGAAAAATTCCCAAATCTCACTTTTAGTTAAAACCCTAAAAATTGATGTTTTTAAATTCAAGAACAATAATATGCCTTAAAATCTTAGAATAATGGAATAAAGTGTAAACTTGTACCAAAT
This sequence comes from Capsicum rhomboideum, assembly GCA_031232105.1. Lineage (NCBI taxonomy): Eukaryota > Viridiplantae > Streptophyta > Magnoliopsida > Solanales > Solanaceae > Capsicum > Capsicum rhomboideum. The sequence goes on from CP124716.1 coordinate 123,774,532, forward strand.
ACCTAATTAGAGTATTTATAGACAAAATAAAAACCTATCCTAAACACACAGGATTTACTGAGTCGGTGCCTCGGACGAAGGAAGGCACAATCTTGGTAATATCCCAAGATAGTCCTTGGTGCTCATGGTATACCCTTGAATTTTTCATCCTAAAGATCATGGTTGGTATGACACTCAGTATGAGTGTGTGGCTTCTAAGCACGAACATGATTCCCTCTTATCTGATCCTCTTAATCCTTAACTCGTGTAAACTTCAAATCTGTACTTCCTTCCCACGTCGCCTTGGTACTATCATGTCATCTTGGTATGATCATGGGAAGTATTCATCTAACCTTATTCATTTAACATCTGCAGTACTACTTCCAGGACCTCCTCTCACGATCAGATTGCACGATCGTAACATCAATGCACAATCGTGGAAAGCTCTAATCTGTTTGACACCGGAGAGTCAATCCTCTGGTTTATACTACGATTATAATGTACGACCATGGTTAGATCCCACAGTCGTAGTAAGCATCCTTCTGATGTACTAAAGTCCAAAAATCAGCAGTTCACTTCTCCAGACTAGTTTGACCTGCAAATACCCTAAAAACAAATCATATCCACTTAAAAATACCTTTGTTCTTATAAATATACATCATTTTAAGCGTTAAAAGTGTCGTAAGTCTACGAAACATCAACACCCTCAATTTAGATCATTTTTATGTCCTCAGGCAAACAAAACATAACTAAACCACAACAATGCTTAACTAAGAGAAAAACCAAGAGTACTACGAAAGTCAGATTTTCACAAAACTGATTTAAGCATGCATTAACAAAAAATACATGTTCAACACACTCTGATACCATCAAAACTCAACAAATATTGTGTGTTCACAAACTACTCACCGTAACATAATTGGATCAAGAAATGGCATTACATTATCAGTAGATAACCCAACACTCAAATTGATGACACTACCCAAACAAGCAACAACTACAATCCAGCCCTTATGCCCTCACAACAAAGAAGTCCCTAAAACTCAAAATATGTAACAAATACCGAGGCAAGGATTGAAACAAATCACTCACTCTTACAATGAATTCAGATAGTATGCATTTGGTACCATAGGCTTGCCCTTATTTTCTACACTTTAGTTTTGAGACAGTCGGATTAGGATCACTATATTACTTTTATTGGCTTGTAATGTAGGCTTGAGGGCGGGTATGGTACATATGGATCAAGTGACTCATTCCTTCTTAGCACTATACTACTTTTGGCTCCACTTTCCTACTTTCTTTAATTTCTCCCTTTTTCAATTTTTCGGACCTCGGGTGCGTTGTACGGTTCACAACATCTTTTTTTTTCTATTTTTTTTTTCAAACTTTTCTTTATCACTTTTTTTTCACACAATACTGCACTCGAACCCCCTTTTTCATTTTATTAATTTTTTCTACGTACCTAACCTTTTTACGCACCCCTACGATAGGCACCCTCAACTTAAGCGATTTGTCTGAGTTGAGGTGCATAGTGTCCAAGGAGGGACCAGGAACAAAGTAGGTTAATTGTAAAAAAATTGGGAAGGTGAATAGGCTAGTTCAACAAAAAGGTCGATTTAGGCTCAAAATTTGGGATCAAGGGATATTATTTCTTCTTTTTTTTTTTGGGTAGGCTTTAAGGCTTTTTAGTTGACTGAATCAAAAATCGCCTATGATCCTTTCTTAACCTCCTATCCTACGACTTTAGCGAGACTAACCGGCTAAGTTCTAGATCGCATGCACATACTGACTAGGTAAGACCTTACACACACTTAGCTCAAGGATACATATTCAGTCACTACCTATCAAGTTCATGCAAGTTAGGGTATGATTTTAATTCTTATACTCCTAATGCCATGGCGAGATCCAAATTAGTCACAGTTAAAGATAAGCACACAACACAACATAATAGCATAAATTTTTTACCAAGGGGTATTATTTAAACACAAAAATCATTTCAAAATACAGTTGCATGCTTTTATTTATTCAGACTGCACTAATTTCTCCTATTTCTTTCTCGGTTACACACATAACATAGAAACATCACAAAAACAAAAATAAAACCTACAAAACATGTCGGTTCTAACTAGATAGCGCATCCGAGGGAAAATAAACATGACAATAAAAAACCTCAAATGTGATACGCTCCCACCCTAACTTAGAAATCATGCAATGTCCCTATTGCACGAAAGCAAAGAAAATGAAAAACTAGGGTAAGGGATATATCGGTGGTGCACTAGATGCCTGTCATACTATGATCAGTGGGGGTTATATATGGGATACCTCCAAGCTCCTTTGCTCTAGTGGCATCGACTATGGCCGTCGAACTCTCAGTCAAGTGGGCACTGATGGCGACCGGTGCACTAAAAAATGTCATCATGGGGGTAATCTCTGTACCCCTTTCAATCTCAACAATCACAATAGCAGTATCTACTATAATCTCTTTCTCAACAGCGGTAGGGATCTCACCCTTCTCCAAACCATGAACCTCGGAGGTTTGTTCAGTTTCCTTTACTCTCCTCTTTTTGCCATCTTTATCTCTCCTTTTCTTGTCACCCATATATTTTCTCTTCATCTTTTTACGGGGCTGGGAATCATCCCTCCCTCATTTTCTACCATATCCTTGCCCCCATTTGTCAGGTCCTAAGTATAGGAGTTCAACACTAATGTGTCCACGTCTATGGCAAAGTCTTCCAAAGATGGGATTGGTGAGGTAGAGGTGGCATAACCTGTACATGTCGCTTTATCAGCTCCTTAACTACCTGTTTCAACTCGGCCATCTCTGTCATTACCTTGGTCATATAGGGATCCCAAAAATTCTCCAAGCTATCCATCATTTGGTTCTTAATCCTATCAACTCGGGTCTGTACAACCCGTATAACCGTCTTAATTTCATCCGCCACGTAGGGCTTCACCCTTACCTCTAACTTCTTAATTCTGGCATTATGAAGGGCCTAATTTCTTAAGAGCTACTCTTGAAGGTATCAATGTATAGCCTGTAGGTACAAGCTGAACTGCACCAAAAGGTGTTGTAGTCTACTTTGAAGAAGAAAAAGTAGCACCGATCTCAAAAATCGATAACTTAGTAGTTGGGGCGCCTCCCTATGCACCCTGTGAAGGTAAATCTGGTAGAGGGCCTTTGACTAGAGCCTCTGGGTTCCTCAAATATTTTATCAGGCAGACTAGATAAATCTGTCAATTACCGAAATAGAAGACACCTGTGAATTTTGCATCAACTGGGTAATCAAGCATAGGAAAGGTAAAGTGGTGCTAAACTGCAGCACCTGTCTCGAATCTCTTCCGAAATGATACATGGAATGTTTAGCTCTAACTCTACCATAAAAGATGTTACTAGACATGTATTGGCTGCACCAAGTGTTTGGTTATTAGCCGTTGGTGCTATACGATGTCTCACAATGGCCCACCAAGCATTAGAAGCAAATCTCATAGTATGATTGTATATTGATGAACCATTTATCCAAAATGCCCACTCCTTAGCCTCTACAATTTGGTCTGCCAATAACTTAAAATGTATTAGTGTAACACCCCGTACATTTTCAAACCTAATTGATTACCGTAACATTTATGGAATTATTTAAACTTGAGATAGTTGGTGGATTCATCACTAAAATTCTTTGGCTGAATTAACTCCATGTTAATTGGCTCAATTGAGGCCCAACAATTAAGTAAAAGACATGGCCCAAAAAGGGAAAATCACCCATTCATCTTTTGACCAAGTAAACACCTCAATTATTGATCAAAAGTGGCTAAGGATGACCACCAAGGGACTATAAAAGGCAACAAAAATCAGATTTTATTCGTTAAGACACACATACAATTTCTAGATTTTTCCACAACATTCTCTCTTCTCACAAACCCTAAGCAACTATTCCCTTTGGACAAGATCATCATTTTTCAAGCCTTGGTAAGTATTTACTCTTATGGTTTAATATATTATATGCATAATATGGTGTATAAATCATGTTGGTTATGTTGGCAAAGTGTTGAGCAGTCCACTATGTGTGAAACAGTCTACTTTTGCTTAATCGGTAAAGGGTTTTGCCTTCTAAACTTGAAAGTGGACTTGAGGTATTGAAGGAAGTGAATTTAATTGATTAAATGTCAAAATTTATGATGTGGTTATGTCCCTAACTTGATTTCTCTTTGTGTATAACATTTGGAATTGTTGTTGTGAAAATTGTGCATGGAATTAGTGGTGTATTGAAAGGAGGATGGAGTTTGGTGATGTTTATGTGCGTTGTAAAACCATGATTGTTTTTTGGCATCCAAGTGAACATAAATATTAAAAGAGAATCTTACTTATTTCCATGGACCATTTATTACAAAAAGAGACCCAAAAGAGACCCATTTTGGCCGAATCGGGCATCCGCCTTCGCGGATGGGGCACCTGCGGGTGCAGATGCCAACACAGGTGGCCCTGTACAAGGCCAATGGGCACCTAAGGCTGCACATCATCCACCTGCAGGTACAGGTGGCTTCGCAGGTCCCTCCAAAACTCCGTTTTGATTATTTTTGCTTCTCTTTGACCCCCCAAGGCCCTTATAGCCCTCTTGGATGTAATCATCAACTTATTGTACCATTTGAATGGACCTAAGGGGTAGTCCGGAGGCATTTTGAATCGTATAAATTATGAATTATTGTTTTATGTGTTATGGTGAAAGGTATATAGATGACTTGATGGAGTAAATATGACGTGGTGTTAATGAGGAAGTGTAAAGTATAAACTTGGTGTGAAATGCTATTGGTTTATGATGTCTTGGTTGATCTGTGGCATGTTGTGGTGTTGTAGGTATGGTAATGCAGTGAATTGTATTGTGAAGGGTGAAATGACGTTATATGGCAGTCATGTATCTCATTGTCGTCTTATGCACTTGTAATGTAGTTAGTTGTTAATGTGAGCTATGTTATGTACTTGTGTTGTAGAGTAACACGTAAGGAAGGAGCTGAATTATTGTATTCACTTATTGGATTGTGTATTCATATTGGAAAGATAAGGTATGTAAGGTTACTCTTTTCCGTATTCTTTGGCAGCACTTATTGTTCCCATCATTACCATACGTGTTTCCACTCCGAAATATCTTAAAGTATCTCATTTTAGGTTTGACATATATTGTTATTTGCATGTCTCTTATTCATCGACTAATGTTTCAAAGTTCCAATAATGTTATAACCACCAATGTATCAATCTCACACAAGTAAAGGATTGGAGTAATGAATATATGTGTTTCTTAGAGCCCGGGTGGTAGCTCAAAGGGGCAAAAGCCTAGCTAGAGACGATCCCGATGATCATTAGATACAAGGGGAAATCTAGAGGGGTGAAAACAAAACCCTGGTCGTAACGAACCTGATCTATTGATTATGTTATGACCCACCGATAAGGTGGATGAATGATAATGATGATGTTATGATGTGACCCACTGATCATATGGATGAATGATAATGATGATGTTATGATGTGACCCACTGATCATATGGATGAATGATAATGATGATGAATGTAAAAGGAAAGAAAGTAATGAATGTAATATACATGGTTCCACACATACAGAACGGTGGTTTATCCATAATGTTTATTCACTTGTATTTGCTTCCATTTGGGTTCCTATATCTCATGCAGTTGCTTTTAGCCTTACATACTCAGTACATTCTTCGTACTGATGTCCCTTGGGGGACTTACCTTACTTGCTGTAGGCACAGGAGCTAGTAGACCTTCACAATAGGATATGGGTCATCTACGAACTGTTGGTGATCTCCAGATTGATTCGGGGCTTTCCGAGTCAAGTGTACATATTGGTTTTGGTACTGTGTAACAGTTGTATAAAGCGGGGACTTGTCTCAACTTTAGGTTTGGTTCTGTATATGTTAGAGGCATTGTAGACGTTGTGGGATAAATGAAGGAATGTATGCTTTTGATGTGGTGTCCCTAACGGCCAAGTTTCATAGCTATTAAATGTTTTTCCATGACTTCTGCCATTGGTATCTTGTAGCCATATGTGAGAAAGTGTTGTTCATTTAGTGATATGCATACGAGTGTATATGAACGTAGGTTGGTTCTCTCAGGGCTTTAACGTCTTCGGGTGCCAGTCCGCCCCGTTGGAATTCGAGGTGTGACAATTAGCTTATCGTCAGTGCTCAACTTCTTGTCCCGTCTCAAATCTGTCATCCAAAAATTATATTTTGGAGTTTCTTGAACCAACTTAAAATTTTCACCAAACAAGGCTTTAGAGATAGCCTTGACTGAAATGTTGATCTCCTTGTCCTGCACTAGTGCCATGTCTAGATGAGGCTACTTTCTTATGTTCTTCTTTTTTTAGGAGGGAGTCATGTTTTTCATCATTACCACATAGTTAGCATAGAGCTCCCTCACCATCTCGAGGCTGTAGTTGTGGAGTGGTCTAGTCATCCACCCCAATTCATATTTCTCGAACACCTGAATCAATTCTGGGACCTTTTGTAGTGACTTAGGTAGTATCTAGGGTTCTTCCTGGATACTTTGCTTTTGGTTCCATTTGTTTTTCAGAGAAACCTCATTAATGTAGTAGTTCGAGGAGCTTGGTACACTCCATCACCTTGAGTTAATACCTTTTTTAGGTTGAGTTACAGCAGCAGGAGCTTTGAAAGCTTCTAAATAAGCACTATCAAAAGCATCCCTAGATTCCTGTGCCTTAGAGGTACTCACATCATCCTCACCATCTTCGACTTTGTGCTCACCCCCATTAATATTTCACTCTTGACCTCCCACTTTAGACTGGAAAGGTTCAATGGGGGTCGCTGCGGGCACCAAAGTTATGGATTTAGTTGCCTTAGCCTTAGCATATTTAGACCTAGTGGCTCAAGGCTCCATTTTTTCATCATCACAACTCCTGGAGTACTCAACCTCCAATCCACTTGATTCTTTGAATTCACTTTTTGAGGCCGAAGGTGTGTTTTGGGTTGCCCGCTTCTTGGAGATCTCCTTTTGCATTTGCTTGAGGGTCTTGGGTGCCATAGTACCTGTAAGAGAATTCATTAGTCTTAAATTTAAAGTAGAAATATAGGTTCAGGAATTCACTCAGACGAACCTTTCTATAATCATGGTATGAAGGTATAATCGTACTTTTGATTGGAGGAAGTCTCTTTAAAAATCACTGAGGGGTTGTCATATCAGACGACTACAAAACATGATCGTACCAAGATAGGATGATCGTGGGATATGATCATCTGATGAACTCTCACAACTTGACAAACTGGCACCCACAATGATCCAACCTACTATCTTTAATGTCGCCCAAATTACACCTCTAAACAAAGTATAAAGTGGTCGCTGATCAAATATAGAACCCAACTATGTTGGGGTCCATCCAATAGGGAATAGGTCACAACATCAATCAAGATGTCTGTCTAAGCAATCAATAACAATTTCAAGTAAAAAAGGGGGTTATCTAAATCAAAATATAACTAGTAACAGTTGTTAATTTGTTGGATCTATAATCAGTATGCGAGAGGCACTAGGACTGCGTTCCCCAGTAACTTCATAACTCGTAGGTTCTTCGCACTCTTAGCGATCTGTTGTGGTGCTCGACATATAGAATCAATAGATGAGGTTCATCTAAATGACTATTTTATACCCCTAATAAATGATATCCCCAACCACAAAGGTTCATGTCTCATTTTTTTTGCATTACTAACCCCTAACATTGATCACGTGTTAGTCTATCCTAAATTATCGGCTCAAGATCTAATTAAGTGGAGGTTGATAATTCCAAGTCTCATTGTTGATTCTTTTTTCCCATCCGATTACCCTTGCTAAAGTCCAGAGTAGAGATAAGGTGAGTTCTAACATTGCGCACCGTCATAAAATAATCAATCCGACGAGAATGACAATACCTGCCTAAACACCTTTTGAGAATCACCTTGTACTACGAATACTACTTTGTTAATCCGACATGGTTTCCACAACCCTAGTTATGGTGCTTAGCTACTTATAATTGCAAGAACACAAGAAGAGTTCTAATAAGAAAGCATAACTATGAACTTACAAGAATAAGATGAAAAACTCCAAAATCTCTATTTTAATTAAACCCCTAAAAATTGATGTTTTTTTAATTCAATAACAAGAATATTCCTTAAAACCTTAGAATAATGGAATAAACCATAAACTGGTACAAAAGACCTAATTAGAGTATTTATAGACAAACTAAAAACCTATCCTAAATACACAGGCATTTGCAGAGTCGGTGCCTCGAACGAAGGAAGGTACGATCGTGATAACATCCCATGATCATCCTTGGTGCTCATGGTTTGCCCTTGACTTTTTGATCCTGCAGATCATGGTTGGTACAATACTCAGTATGAGCTTGTCGATTGTAAGCACGACCATACTTTCTTCTCATCTGATCCTCTTAATTCTTAACTCCTGCGAACTTTAAATTTGTACTTCCTTCCTATGATGCCTTGGTACGATCATGACTTCTAGGTATATTCATAGGAGTCTTCATCTGACCTTTTTTGCTTAACTTCTGCAGCACTGCTTCTAGGACCTCTTTCTATGATCACATTATATGATTGTAACAACAATTCATGATTGTGGGAAGCTCTCATCTGTTTGACACCGTACAGTCAATCCTCTGGTTCATACTATGCTTACCATATACGACTATGGTCAGATCTCAGAGTTGTGGAAAGCCTCTGTCTGATTCCCTAAATTCCAAAAATTAGCACTTCACTTCTCTAGATCGGTTTGACCTGTAAATACCCAAAAACACATCATATCCCTATAGAAATACCTTCGTACTTGCAAATATCCATCATTTTTAGCATCAAAAGTATTGTAAGTCCATGACACATCAGGTATTGAGGCATAAATGGAAAGTGATAACCAAATTAGTAACGCCAACTATTGAGGTGAGTGTTGAAAATGGGTTGTTTTAGATGTTGAGATAGCCCATGCAGTAGGGTAATAACAATGTTTATAGGAGGGTAAGTATCCTAAAATATTCAGGTAGGCCACTATAGTGGGTGGTAGGCCACTATGACTATGTCACTATAGTGGAAAAGTTCCTTCTATAGCGAGAGTCAACGTTGGTCAATCCCGCCATAGCAGATCGATTTTGCTATTACAAGGTCGCTATAGTGGGATAGGGCGGCGATAATGGGATATATGCAGATTGATGCAGAAAAATACCCCAAAATGTTTCATTATTTCAAAACTCATTTTGGGAAGGGCTTAGGTGATTTTGGGTAAATTTCACTCGATTTTCATCCAATCTCTTCATAAAGGTAATTGACTCATAGTTTGATTGTCAACTACTAGAATTACTAGTTTTTGGATTTTTAGGGATGAATTTGACTTAACCTAGCTAATTTTTTGGTGCAATTTATTGGATTGGGTATAAAACCCTTAGGTTTTTGTTAAGGATTGCTAATTTCCTCTTGCATGTTGATAATTCACTATTGTAACCATGAAATTGGTAGGTTTAAGGTGAAATTGTAGTAGAAAACCCTTGAATAGGGTGGAGGGGGGGGTGATTATGAAATTCACCTTGGGGTTTCAGGATTAGGTCATAATCCTTGATATTTTAAGCTATTTGGTTGATTATCTATTATATTTATGTTTTTAGACCACAATCAAGTCTAGATTGCAAGAAAAGACAAAGGTAAAGTTTGTTAGATCATTTTGGGCTTGGATTGAGGTAGGTGATGTTTTAATATTGTTGAAACCTAACTTATTTCATGTGTGCATGATAAGTGTTCCTTTGTATTGCTTGTTATAATGCATGTTCAAGGAAAGTGAATGACTATTTTATATCTAAAGTGTTAATCACATGCAACAAACTTATATGAAAAGCTTGTTGGTTTACAAATATTATTATTGTTATCATTGTGATTGTGATTTCTGTGATATTTATTAATTATTGTGAGATGTACCGATGTTTGGATATCTTTACGGAATTGGTTGTTATAAGATTGCCAGACACTTAATGTTTGGGATTTTTGAACATGGACTAGAGTTCATCCCTACAGGTCATGGCTAGTGGGCGATCATAAGACTCTTAGCATGTATATACAAGGTACAAGTGAGTGTGACGGTTCCTTGAGTGAACCGGGGATTATACGTTGACTTGTTATATTGGTTCCTTGAGTGAACCGAGCTTACGTGTTTACTTGCTATATTTAGTTTCTCGAAGTAAATTGGGGTTCATGATCTTGCCATTGTTATTGTTGGAATGCAGCCTTGAGTTGTCCAGGTTTAATTGCAAAGTTGGTATAACTCTATATTGTCTATTTACTTGTGTAATTGAGACATGGTTGATATAGTTGATTTAGTCATGGTTGTTGACTTGGAGTTTTGTTAGTAGTCATAGTTTTGACTTGACTTGTTATGCATGTTGACTTGTATTGACAGAACTCTATTATGTTATCGAATGAGGTTAAGTGTTATAAACTTGAGGTAAGGCTATATGATAGGTGTTCATGGATGTTGTTGCTTCACTAAGTTATGTTTACTTGTTTATACATGGGTTGGTCGATGACCCTACCAGTACACTATTGTTTCTTTTGTACTGATACTACACATGATCTTATTTTTATTTAGGTTTGAGCATTTTTTGGAGACTGTTTCAAGACCTCAGCTGTAGCGCGGATAACATTTGAACTTAAGGGTGAGCTACATCTTTTAGGCTGCCATGACTTCTTCATTTAGTTCATGGTCTATTGTTTCAGACTTAGACATTTTTAATTGTTGTTAGATTGAACCCGTTTATTGACATTTGCAGTGTTTTGGTACAATGACTTTCAGATTCTAGGGGATTATTTAGGTGTTTGATTATTTTTGCAAGGTTATCATTAGATTGTTGATGACATTATCTTAATTAATGCAAAACAACTAGTTTGCCTTATTTTGGCTAAGTGTTGGGTTTGCGCGTTAAGGGGTTAGATGGTTCTCCCACCAAGAGTTAGTGTAGGTGCCACTCACGGTGAGTTTGGGTAGTGACAAAGTTTGTATCAAACCCCTAGGTTTGTTGGTCTTATTGTATCAAAATGGGTCCAGTAGAGTCTTGCATAATGGTACAAAGACATCTGTACTTTTTTTTGAGAGGCTGTAGGACTTTAGTAAACTATCATTTATTTCTTCTTTCATCCTATAACATGATTCCAATTGGTATTTGATAATCCGAATTGGTATATGACTCTCTTCATTCTTTTGTCTGCAGATGGTGAATACTAGAGCAAACAGAGCTAGACCCCCACCCCCCACATTAATTTAGGGATGAGAATGCAGAAGGGGTAGAAGAAGGAAAAGAGAGAGAGAAACACCCACTAGGGGTGGAGCTTGGCAATAGTTGATCAGGTTTGTCAGAGGTTAGTGACACCTCTACCACCCTATAATCATTATGAGAAGGTTAAAGAAAAGAATAAGGATATCATGGAAAAGAAGGACGTGGCGCTAGGTGGGAGTGCAACTCTTCCCCTGATGTCTTCTGAGATGATTCAACAGGTGTTTTCATTTTTGAGTGGATTGGCTGATATTGGGGCCACTCATGCTATGCCTTCTTATCAGTTTCCAGGTGTTAAGCTGACTGCTATAGGTGCTTCTAGAATTGGTGAGGCCTTAGGGACTGAGATTTTCCCTCGCTCGATGTTAGGTCCTGTCATGGCTGGGACTGAACATGACATGCTGACTAAGTTCCTGAAGATCAAACCTCCTACTTTTGTTGGCTCTGAGATGGATGATGCATTTGAGTTCATTGTTGATTGTTATGAAAGGCTGTATAAGATGGATATTATTGAGCAACATGGTGTTGAGTTCATTACTTTCTAGCTGCAAGGTTATACCAAGCAGTGACGGAGGGCGTATGTAGAGTATCGGTCACCACCTTTGCCTTTATTGACATGGGCGTAGTTTCATACCCTATTTTTGGAGAATTACATTCCCCATACTCTTTGTGATAAAGATGAGTTTCTGGACCTTGAGCAGGACAATATATTTGTTGTAGAATATGAGGCCAAGTTTCATGCTTTGTCCCATTATGGTACTCAGTTACTTGGTTCAAAGGATGAGAGGATTCGGTTGTTTGTGAAAGACCTGAATACTAACTTGTAGGTTTTGTCTGTTCATATGATTTATGCCGGGAAGACCTTTAATGAGGTCGTTGATTATGTGAAAAAGGTAAAAGGGGTAAAACAAGTTGGTCAGGCAAAGGTGTTAGCAAAGAAGTCCCAAAATGTGGGTAACTTTGGCGGTTCTTATGCCAAAGGTCATAGTCATCAATGCTATCCGACTCTCCCTATTCAATCAGCTCTGCCAATTTCTATAGGTGGTCAGTCAGGGGTTATTCAGCAGCCCTCAGTTGCTAAAGACCAAGGGGCTTGTTATTCTTTGGCCAACAGGACTTCTCTTGAGGGAGGTTGTTATACCTGTGGTGAGGTGGGGAACTTTAAGAGAGAGTTTCCTCAGAGACAAGCTGGGTTACAAGGTCAGTATCAGGCTAAAGCTGTGATTCCTACTGGTAAAAATGGTAGAGGTAATAGTAACGGTAAGGGTCGTCCATAGAGTAGGCGGGGTAATAATTCGAGAGGTCATGGTGGAAACTGAGGTAATGGTAATGCATGAAAGGGTGGAGCACAACCTGCTAGGGAAATAGGCCAGCTTGCTCCCTACTGTTGCAGTGGTAAAATTAGCCGCTGCAACAGTAATCCGGCAGTAGCCATCCTGCACACCTTTAAAACCCTTTTCTATTTAAACCCTCTTAGGTCGTCCTTTTCACCAAAAAATACCCTGAATATAGCCCACTTCCATAGTCATGAGATTTAAAAGGCTAAGCTTCATGAGGTCAATTTTGAGTCACACCCGATGGGAACCCAACATAAGAAGACTCTTAGCACGTGTGGGAAAACTCACTCCTCTCAGTAGTTGCATAATTCATCTTCGAGTTAGGTTATGGTTAAATTGAAGTAGGCTGAGGCTAGATGCATGTAATTTTGATAGTAATATCAAGAGATTTCATGCCTTAAGCCTTAGGGCACGGTGTTTGGATAGACGGAATAATATAAATATGGTTAGAGCTTTTATATTGTAGTAGCTTGTCATTGTACGTAGTTGGTACAATAATTGTGGCATGAAATTAGCCAAATTTAGTGAGAATTACCACTGGTTGAATTAATATAAGTAAATAATGAGTATTGTATGGGGTAGGTACTATAATAGGGGCAATGAGTAGCAGATTAAAGGTTAATTGGGTTGTTACAATAATTCAGATAATTTGTGACTCGTATTAAGAGGTGGTATTGATGTCGCCCAAATTACACCTCTGAAAAAAGTATAAAACAGTCACTAATAAAATATAGAACCCAACTAGGTTTGGATCGATCCCACAGGAAATAGGTCAAAATATCAATTAAGATGTCTGTCTAAGCAATCAGTAACAATTTCCAGTAGAAAGGGGGGGGGGTTGCATTTCTAACTCCTATCATTGATCCTGTATTAGTCTATCCAAATTATCAGCTCAAGATCTAATGAAGTGGAGGTTGATAGCTCTAAGTTTCATTGTTGATTCTCTTTTCCTATATTACCCTTTCTAAATTATAGAGTAGAGATAAGTCGAGTTCTAACGTTGCGCACTGTCATAAATCAATCAACCTGAAGAGACTAACAATACATGCCTAAAAACCCATTGAGAATCACCTCATACTATGAACACTACTTAGTTAATCTGTCATGATTCCCCCAACCTTATTTGTGGTGTTTAGCTACTCATAATTGCAAGAACACATGAAGAGTTTTGATAAGAAAGCATATATATGAAAATGAAAGAATAATATGAAAAATTCCAAAATATCACTTTTAATTAAAACCCTAAAAATTGATGTTTTTGAATTCAAGAACAAGAATATACCTTAAAATCTTAGAATAATGGAATAAAGCATAAGCTGGTACAAAAGACCTAATCAGAGTATTTATAGACAAAATAAAACCTATCCTAAACACATAAGAATTTGTTGAGTCGGTGCCTCGGACAAAGGAAGGCACCATTTTGGTAACATCCCACGATTTTCCTTGGTGCTCGTGGTTTTCCCTTGAATTTTTCATCCTACGGATCATGGTTGGCACAACACTCAATACGAGCTTGTGGCTTCTAAGTATGACCGTGCTTCCCTCTCATCTGATCCTCTTAATTCTTAACTACTGTATACCTCAAATCTTGACTTCCTTCCCACGATGCCTTGGTACTATCATGACATCTAGGTATAATTATAGGAAGTAATCATCTAACCTTCTTCACTTAATTTCTCTTCCCATACCTCTTCTCACGATCAGATTATACGATCGTAACATCAATGCACGATTGTTGAAAACTCTTGTCTGTTTGACACCTGAGAGTTAATCCTTTAGTTCATACTATGATTATAATGCACGATCGTGGTTAGATCCCACAGTTGTGGTAAGACTTCGTCTGATGCCCTAAAGTCCAAAAATCAGCACTTTCCTTCTCCAGACTGGTTTGACCTTCAAATACCCAAAAACACATTATATCCACATAAAAATACCTTCGTACTTGCAAATATCCATCGTTTAAAGTGTTAAAAAATCCATGACACATCAACACCCTCAACCTAGATCATTGGTATGTCCTCAAGAAAACAAAACATAACTAAACTATAACGATGCTTAACTAAGAGAAAAACCAAGAGTATTACGACAGTCAGATTTTCACAAAACCGATTTAAGCATGAATTAACCAAAAACATATGTTCAACACATTCTGTTACCATATAAACTCAAAAAATGTCATGTGTACAAAAACCACTCACCGTAACGCAATTGGATCAAAAAATGGCATTATATTATCAGCAGATAACCCAACACTAAAATCGATGACACTACCCGAACAAGCAAAAGCTACAATCCAGCCCCTATGCCCACACAACAAATAAGTCCCTAACACTCAAAATATGTAAAAAATACCCATATAGGGAATGAAATGAATGAATCACTCTCACAATGAAGTCAAATAGTTTGCGTTTAATACCATAGGCTTGCCCTTATTTTCTATACCTTAGTTTTAAGACAGTCAGATTATGATCACTATAGGGCTTTTATTGGCTTGTAATGTAGGCTTGAGGATGGGTATATGGTTATGGTACATATGGATCAAGTGACTCAATCCTCATTGGCACTACACTACTTTTGGCTCCACTTTCCTACTTTCTTTCTTTTCTCCCTTTTTAAATTTTTCAAACCTCGAGTGTTGTTTTCGGTTCACAACTTCTTCTTTTTTTCTCTTTTTTTTTTCAAACTTGTATTATCACTTTTTTCATACAATACCGTACTCGTATCCCTTTTTTCATTTTACTAACTTTTTCAACATACCAAACCTTTTTACGCACCCCTACGATAGTCACCCTCAACTTAAGCGATTTGCCTGAGTTGAGGTACATAGTGTCCAAGGAGGGACCAGGACCAAAGCTGGTTCATTGTAAATAATTTGGAAAGGTGAATAGGCTAGTTCAACGTAAAGGTCTATTTAGGCTTAAAATTCGGGATCAAGGGATGCTATTTCTTTTTTTTTAGGTAGGCTTTTTAGTGGACTGAATGAAAAATGGCCTATGATCCTTTCCTAACCTACTATCCTACTACTTTAGTGAGACTGTAATTACCCTCTTCGTCTTTACGTGGAAGTCCTACCTTTAAAATCTCATGTCTAAATTCCTTTTGATTTGGATGTTACAAAGTTCAAGCTAGGCTAGTTTTACCCCGTTCTAGAGCGAGGGGTATTATAGGGAAATCTAGGAATGATTTAAACTAGTTCAGCGGGAATTGTGTTAATTCCTAGTTAGCTAAGGCGATAAGAAACCTTTAGGATTTTATGAAATTGAATTTGGGTCAGTAGAACTCCCGATATTCACCTTAGCATAAAGGGCATTATTTGGAATGTCCTAGGATAAAGTATGTTGTAAAAAGTGGGAATTTTGGGTAAAGATAGATTAATGTCTCATTGGCACCACTATAATGGTTGGCACACCACTTTAGCAGTGACCGCTATAGCAGAGAAATTACCGCTATAACGGTGGTCAAGGGCGGTCAACGCCACTATAGCGGTAGAAATCGAAGTTTAATGGGATTTTACCCCAAAATAGTTTACATTCTAAACTCATTTTGGGACAAGAAAAGGGCTATTTAGGGCAAAAATCATCAGTTTTCCTCCGCTTAACTTTGTTAAGGTAAAAATTTCATTCCCCTTAACTTATAATTACTTACTAATCCATAGAATCCTTAAATTATGGAGTTTAGGGAGGGTTTTAGGGTGGATTTTTTGATGATTCCTGGTGCAAGCGGTGAAAATAAGAATTAGGTTAATGGGTTTTATTTATTAACCATGAAATTGGCCTTGCATTCCATTAATTCACTAAACACTTCCTGAAATTGGTAGTTTTAGGTGAATTATGGAGAAAATAACCCTAGAACGATAAGGGAACGATGATGAACTGACCTTAGGGGGTTGGGGGTGAGTTATAAATCCCGCTTACGATGAGTAGTGTGGGTGCCACTTACGATGTGTTTGGGTCATGACAAACTTGGTATTAGAGCCTAGGTTTCACTGATTTTGTTGTACTAAAACAAATGTGGTAGAGTCTTACAGAACGGTACGGAGATGTCTGTACTTTTTCTTCCGAGAGGCTATAGGGCTTTAGGAAATCTGTTTTTCTTAATTATTTTGTGCTATGACTTGATTCCAATTAGTATCTGATCTCTTCACTCTTTTGTCCATAAATGGTGAATACTAGATTTAATAGAACCCGAACAGTAGCCCCCGTACAGGCCGCTTCAGCTGAGGAGCCAGCCGTGAGATGCAGGGGATGAGTGAGGGAGAGAGGAAGGAGAGGATTGGGATCAGCCATACCTACCAGGGGTAGAACTCACGCAACTGCTGGTCAGTCTAATGAGAGGGCAGTATCCCCTTCCCCACCTCAGGATAATTTTAAGGAGAGGGAAACAGTAGAAGTGCAGGAGATAAAGCCTGAGGTGGTGACACCAGTTAGGGTTGTAGCTCTACCTCTCATGTCTGTTGATGTCATTCAGCAAGTGTTAGCTTTTCTGAGTAGGTTGGATGGGACTGGAGCCACCCTCACTGTTTTGGCTTACCAGGCTACAGTTGTGCACCCTACTATTGCTATGGCTCCTAGGATAGATGATACTTTGAGAACAGATACTTTTCCTTGCCCGATTTGCACTTCTGTGATGATTAATACTAAACATGATCTGCTGATTAGGTTTTTGAAGATGAAACCTCCTATGTTTCAGGGTACAAAATCTAAGAATGCTTTTGAGTTTATTATTAATTTCTATGAGAGGTTGCACAAGATGGGTATTGTGAAGCAACATGGGATTGAGTTTGTAACTTTTCTATTAGAGAAGGATGCTAAGCAGTGGTGGTGGGCATATGTTGAATGTCGGTCACCTGTTTTGCCTCCTTTGATTTGGGAGAAGTTTCATGCTCTATTTTTGGATAAGTGTATAACCTATTCCCTCCATGATTGTAAGAAGGATGAGTTTTTTGCTTTAAAATACAATGATATGACTGTTGCGGCTTATGAAGCAAAGTTTCATGCTTTATCTTGCTATACTACTCCACTATTGACTACTGAGGAAGAGAGGATTTGTCTCTTTGTTAAGGGCATGAATTATGATCTTTAGATTTTAACTGTGCAGATGACTTCTGCTTGAAAGGGGTTTATTGATGTGTTAGACTATGTGAAGAATTTGGAAGGTGTGGCGTAGGCGGGACAGGGCTAAGATGTTAGCCAAGAAGTCTCAAAATATTAGGAATTTTAGTGAATCCTATTCTAAGGGCTAGCAGGCCTTTCCAGCTCGCCCTACTCAGTTAGCTATGCCAGCTTCTACTGTGGTACCGGCTAAAGGACCTTTTCAGACTCAGGTTGTTAGAGGCCAAGGGGCTTCTTATTCTTCTGCCAGTCTACCATATCTAGAGCATGGGTGTTATCATTGTGGTGTTGTTGGTCATTTTAAGAAGGAGTGTTCGGTGATACAGACGAATGGCCAGATTCAGCAGCAGGCTCAAGCAGTGTTTCCAGCAGGTAGATGAAGGGGTAATGGTAGGGGTTGTCCATATGGTGGATGGGGAAATCAGGAAGGTGGTCTTGGTAAAGGAGGTGCAGGAGCACTACCATGTAGAGAGTTAGCTCAGATTAATGACCGAGCCTATTGTTATGTATTTCTGAGAAAGACTAATGTCGAGGCTTTTGACGCAATGATCACAGGTACTATTTTTGTCTGTGATTGAATGGCTTCTATCTTATTTGATCTGGGGTCTACTTAGTCTTATGTGTCTGTTCAGTTTGCTATCGGTCTGAGTCTGGTTTGTGATATTCTTGACTATCCTGTATATATGTTTACTCTGATTGGGAAGTCTGTGGTGGTTACCCATGTTTATCGGTCTTGTCCTATTTTGTTTGTGGGTTTTCAGACTTAGGGTAGACTTAATTATCTTTGATATGTTGGACTTTGATTTTATTGTGGGTATGACCTGGTTATCTCCGTATCATGTTATTTTAAATTATAATGCCAAAACAGTGACTCTAACTATTCCTGGGATGAAGGAATTAGAGTGGAAGGGCGTGTATAAGGCCAAATCGATAAGGGTCATATCATATGTTCGGATAGGAAGCTAGTGGGGTCCCCTTCAGAATTTTAAGCATTTTAAGCTCATCTTCAGAATGAGGGTGTAGGGTCCCCTTCTATTGAGTCAGTTCCGATAGTTTCTGAGTTCCAGGATGTGTTCCCTTTAGATTTACTAGGTATGCCTTCGGATAGGGATATTGACTTCTGTATTGACTTAGATCGGGTCACTCACCCTATATCTATTCCACCTTATCGAATGGCTTCTACAAAGTTAAGGGAACTCAAAACTCAGTTGCAGGAACTGCTTGACAAGGGTTTCATTTATCCAAGTGATTCACCTTAGGGTACTTTGGTTCTTTTTGTCAAGAAGAAGGATGGTAGTATGAGTATATGTATTGATTACACATAGTTGAATAAGGTCACCATCCAAAATAAATATCATTTGCCTCACATAGATGATTTGTTTGATCAACTATAGGGTGCAACAGTTTTCTCACGATTGATTTACGGTCAGGTTATCATCAATTACAAATTAGATCGGAGGATATTCTAAAGACGACTTTTAGAATTCAGTGTGGTCATTACGAGTTTCTAGTAATGTCTTTTGGATAGACAAATGCAACTGTAATTTTTATGAGTTTGATAAATAACATCTTTATATTTTTTCTGGATTCTTTTTTGATTGTGTTTATTGTTTATATTCTTGTGTACTTCAAAACTAAAAAAGAGCATGCAGACCATCTCCATTAGTTTTGGGAATTCTGAGGGAAAGGGGGTTGTTTACTAAGTTCTCCAAATGTGAATTTTGGTTGTCTTCAGTTGCTTTCTTGGTGTATGTGGTTTCAGAGAAGGGAGTAATAGTGGACCCTCCAAAAATTTAAGCAGTTAAGAGTTTGATTTGGCCTAGTTCAATGACTGAGGTGAGAAGCTTTGTGGGTCTTGCTAGTTATTACCGTAGGTTCGTTAACAACTTTACAACTATTACAACTCACTTGACAAGTTTGACTCAAAAGGAGGTGTCGTTTATTTGGTCAAATCAGTGTGAGGAGAGCTTTGGAAAGCTCAAGACACTCTTGACTACATCTCCTATTCTTTTGCTGCCAGTTGAAGGTAAGGATTTCATTGTGGATTGTGATGCTTCACTTTTTTGTTTAGGTCCTGTGTTTATGCAGGATAAGAATGTGATTGCATATGCTTTGAGGCAGTTGAAACCTCATGAGAGGAATTATCCAACCCATGATTTAGAGTTGGTAGCAGTGGTTTTTGCTTCAAAGATTTGGAGACACTATCTTTATGGTGTCAAGTGTTAGGTCTTCACCGACCATCGTAGTCGGCAACATGTGTTTACCCAAAGGGATTTGAACTTAAGACAGAGACGATGGATGGAATTGTTAAAGGACTTTAATGTGACTATTCAGTATCATCCAGGTAAGGTTAATGTGGTGGTAGACGCATCGAGCCAAAGGCAGTAAGTATGGGCAGCTTGTCATTCTTGAGAGTTCCAGGAGACCATTAGCTAGAGAGTTTTAGACTCTTATCATATTTGAGTACGCAGTTTGGGGTTTCAGACAAGGGTGGAATATTGGCTAGTGTGCAGGTAAAATTAGTATTTGTGGTGCAGATTAAGGCCACATAGTTTGAGGATAAGAAATTGAATGCACTGCATAATAAGATAGTGAGCGGGGAGGGGGTGGACGCCACTCTCGATGCTGGAGGGGTGTTGTGGTTTAAAGGAAGGTTGTGTATTCCTCGGGTTGGTTACTTAAATAGTGATATACTTTTAGAGGCCCATGGCTCGCGTTATTCGATTCATCCGGGCAAGACCAAGATGTACCACAACTTAAGACATCTTTATTGGTGGTTGGGGATGAAGAGGAACATAGTGGATTATGTGTTCAAGTGTCATAACTGTTAGCACGTAAAGTATGAACATCAAAGACCTGCGGGCTTACTGCAGAGGATGCCTATACTTATGTGGAAGTGGGAGCATATTTCCATAGACTTTATGGTAAGGCTCCCTAGGATATTGTGGTAGTATGACTCTATTTAGGTGATAGTTAATCAACTGATGAAATAAGCTCATTTCTTTCCACTTCAAGTAGATTACACCTCTCAGCAGTTGGCAAAAATATATGTCAAGGATATTATCAGACTTCATGGGGTGCCACTTTCTATCATTTCAGACAGTGATGCTAAGTATACTTCCAAATTTTGGGACAGGTCGCATGAAGAGTTGGGCACCAAGCTTGCTTTTAGCACTGCCTTCCATCCTCAGACTAATGGTCAGTTAGAGTGGACAATTCAAGTGCTAAAGGATATGGTGAGAGCCTGGGTGATTGATTTTGGTGGTAATTGGGACTAGTTCCTTCCACTGTGTGAGTTTTCATACAATAACAACTATCACTCTAGTATTGATATGGCCCTATTCAAGGCACTCAATGAGAGGAAGTGCAGGTCACCTATTGGGTGGTTTGAAGCGGGTGATGTCAAACCTTTGGGCACCGACTTAGTTAAGGAGGCTCAAGAAAAGGTGAAGTTTATTCAAACTAAGATGTTGGCTATCCAAAGGGTATACAGAAAGAGTATGCAGACCGAAAGGTAAGGGACATGTACTTCAAGGCTGGGGAGAAAGTGTTGCTCAAGGTGTTTCCCATGAAGGAGTCATGAGGTTTGGTAAAATGGGCAAGCTCAGCCCTCGATATATTAGTCCCTTTAAGGTTCTTGAGAAATTGGGTGGTCCAGTTGCGCACATGTCAGCTCTACCACCGGGTTTGTCGGGGTGTCACGACCCAAAATCTCATTTGGACCGGACTGGCACCCGAAACCGATATGGCCCAAGAGAACCAATCTTTTCTCATGAACATTCATATGCGTAACCTCGTATAACTCTTATTATACCTCATGCGACTATGCGGAAGATATGAATCTGGCAACATATGTCATATATATATATATAAATAAAATTTGGCCGTTAGGGCCATTACGTCGATCTGAACGTACATCTTAAATCCATAGACCCACATATGTCTACAAAGCCTCTAACAGATTTACAACATCAAAACGAAGATACAACTATGACCCAGAAAGCTCCGAACCAAGTGGAGCTCACTAAAACTCTGCAAATGATCCTCAGTCTACAGAGGAGGTCTACTAATGCCTGCACCTGCAACATGTAGGGTAAGTTCCCCCGAGGGGGTCAGTACAAAGAATGTACTGAGTATGTAAGGCTATAAGAAACTGTAATAATACATAAATACTTCATGAAATCGAGCGTAAGAGAATAGTCAATATGGATAGACCTCCGTTCTTAAATATGTGGAACCATGTTCATTATTTTCATTATTCTCATTTCTTAATAATCCAGTCTTATCATCCTCACTCTTATAACAACCTTCATAATATATTCATGCAAGGAATATACTCTCATTTCTTTTTTAACTATCTTCACTACTGTTCATCTAACTAGTTAGTGGTTCATAATATAATACCGGATATCTAGCTGATCAGTGGGATCTAATATAAACCGGACATCCAGCTGATCAGTGGCCACATGAAATAAATAGAATAATAATACCGGACATCCAGCTGATCGTTGGGCTCTAATATAAACCGGACATCCAGCCGATCAGTGGGCAATACTAAATAAATAGAATAGTAATAATACCGGACATCCAGCTGATCAGTGGGCTCTAATATAAATCGGACATCTAGCTGATCAGTGGGCCATACTAAATAAATAGAATAGTAATACCATAGCATGATATTGGGATTTTTCCATCCGAGCTTATGCCCTTTTGATTAGATTCATACTCAATGAAACATAAAGCAACCATGCATACATTACTACTAGGCATACTTCTTTCCCTTTCATTATTAGGAGAGTGATCCACTGGTGATTGAAACATTATTGGGAACACATGAATATATGACTTCATTCTTTTACTTTCATGAGATTGATTCAATGATAGTCATAACATTATTAGAACTTGGAACCAACAAATATACGTTACTTACTTCCTTTCTTTTTAGAGATTGGTACTTTTGCTCTTGAGAGATTGGTACAAACATAATCATAATACTATAGGACTTTGGAACATGACATGATTGGAAAATGCTTCTCAAGAATAAATAGATTCTCTTATGTTATTACTCTCCTGAGATAGTCCCTTTTTGGAATTACCACGTTATGACATCTTAGGAACTTAAACCAATGAATAAGAGATAAGTGAATCATAAATCATCTAAGAATAGGGCACATATGAATAACAATATACGTCACCCTGAATTGATATACTTCAACCCTCTCGGAATTGAAACAAGTCCAATGTCAATAGGAACAATATGTTGTAGAAGGATACGGAAAGAGTAACCTTACATACCTTGTATTTTCAATACGATTCTACAATCTTAAGTGTGCATATAATAGTCCCGCTCCGTCATTATGTTTTACTCTACAACACAAGTACATAACGTAACCACCATTAACCACCAACTACCTTACAATGGCATACAATAACAATAAGTCACATGTTTGGCTTTAACATGTCATTTCCCCTTGACAATACCATTCATGAAATTATTATACCAATAATCCCACAATATTCCATACATTGACCAACACATGATAACCAATAGCATGTCACACCAAGTTCATACTTTACACTTCTCCATCACCACCACATCACTATTATTCCATCAAACTACTTCAATACACCTCACAACAACAAATTGGCCAAAATCCCATAATTTACACTTATAGAAAAATAACAAGTTTAGGACCATAATCACACCAGAAATGGTCATATTTTATCCATACCATGCTCTTTCATCAAGACAACAAGTCATATTTCAAGTTACAATCCCATGGATTTCACATCTTTCACAAAAACACAAAGTGCCATATCCAACACTCCCAAGCATAACCAACATGATTTACATACTCTTCCATGCATATAATATGTTAAAGTAAAAGAATAATAACTTACCCAAGCTTGGAAGATGATGATCTTTTCCAAAGATGGCTTAAGGTTTGAAGAGTCACAAAGAGGTCTCTTGAAAATTCTAGAAAATAAGAGAATGTGATGTGTGTGTCTAATGAATTAAAAATCTGATTTTCCCCCATTTATATAAGGCTTGTGTCCATGCTTATCTAGTCTCACATGTGTGTTTACTAGTCAATGGAAGAATGGGTCTTTTGACCCATGTCTTTTTCTCATTTTGGGCCCTTTTTTTAGCCCAATTCACTTAACCCAATAAAATCAATAACTCCTCATGTTTAACTCATTTAATATGCGTTACGATGATATTCCCACTCACGGGATCCCCAAAACAAGCAATTCTAGCCACGTATGACCTATTTTGACCATAAGGGTAAAATCATCATTTTGATGCCAAATTCGTTCTCGAGTAATTTTATCATACCAATATAATACTTTACTCATTTCATGTATATTCTCATGGTTGTAGAAGAAACATGGCAAAAATCGGTTCAGTACGTCCCCGGGCACCCTTGGGACTTAAGAAAATATCCAACTTTGAAAAGTGGCCAAAACCAGCGTGGCACGCCCTTGGGCGGGCCATATTGATGCCTATGGACTAAAAATGTTAGCCCAGAGCGGCGTGGCACACCCTCTGGCGCGCCCCTCCCTTAAAATTTTCAAAAATTTCATTTTTTGACTTTTCTTCGCGGGTTTGGTTAGATACTTCAAGTCCTATTCTTTAACTTACTTCTTACCCTTAATATACTTTGTTTGGAAGTCCTCTTAGCCTCATTTTGAACCCTACAAATGCTCCATGAAAATCGCAAAACACCTCCTACGCAAGGTTAATTACATGTACAAGGCCAAATTTCCATTTTCTCATCACTAACTTTACAAATTACTTACTCATGGCATCTCGACACCTAAGTAACCATTGTTCAACGTCGTCACACAGGGTTGGGAGTATATGGGGTGTTACATTCTCCCCCTCTTAGGAACATTCGTTCTCGAATGTTAGCAACATCGTCTCATGTAGAACAAATGCATCTTTACGTTATACATATACACTTACTGTACTTATTTCTTTCTCCACTTCCGTACTTTTCAATTTTTCTTCCGTTTGAAATAAATATAGGTACTTTGATTTCATCATTTCTTCAACTTCCCATATGATCTTTTTGACTTGTTGTTTGTTTCCAAATCTCATTACCCCTTTCATTAGTGACACTTCCATGAATATTCAGTCGTCTATGACAAACTCTAATTCTCTTCTCCTAATATCGACCTATAAGTAACTACATCATACATAAAAATGTCAATGGAATAAAATATGAGAGAATATCCCAATTGACATACGAAGAACTCATAATAACCATACTATGTTTGTAATGCTGTCTTGGGTATATCAACATCATTCATTTCCTCATCCCATCGTCATTCATTTCATTATTTCATTCATTTTTGTTCTTTTAACCCCGTAACTGATTTAACAAATCTTCAATTCTGGGAGGGAATATTTACTCTTAATTGTCACCTCATTCAGTTGCCGATAGTCGACACATATTCTCAACGTACGTGCCATCTTACTTTGTACAAACAACACTGTTGTACCCCCACGGGGACACTCAAAGTCTTACTAGGTGACATATGTACTCTTTGGACATTATTTCCTTACCTCAAAATAGAGAATAAATTTAACCTTCAACGCTCCAACACTCTCATTTCCATCTCAATAAAATCAACCAACATAACATGATCACAAACACTCACTATACCATTACTATCTATTCCTTGTTTTTTTTTCTACCTCTAATAAATTCACCAACTAGCGTAAATACTTTAAGTGGCTTAACTAGTAAGAATTCTTTCAAAACATATGATAAGGTATAGCTTGAATTACTCAATGCAGATACATTCTGTGAAAAGATAGATATTATACCTGTACCCACGTCAGGAGAAATCTCCAAATTCTGTCGGTCAACGGGTGCATAGGTGCGATTCTGTGCTCCACTGGAACCAGCTGCCCCTCTAGCACCTCTGCCACGACCAGCAAGTTGTACACCTGACAATGATAACGCCATGGCTGATTCCGTAGGTCGTCTTATACTACCCATGACCCTCAGTGGGCAATCTCTCTTTACGTGCCCGGACCTACGACACCAAAAGCAAACATCCGCACCAAACCAGCCGTCACCTGAATGAAACTTCCCGCAGCACTGGCATCGCTGACGAAAAGACCTCGATTGGCTCAGATTTACTTGTTCTCTATACCCCACTGTCTGTGATCCCTGAGTCCCAACATATTGCCCGGCTTGACCGCCTCTAAACCCTTGAAATTGAGATGAAGCACCTGTTGTAGGATAAGAAATTGATGGTCTAGGCGGTCTAGGAAAAATTTGGGGCCTAAATTCTCCTTGGGACGCCATAAACTGTCCCACAGATCTCGCCCTCTTTGATGGCCCTTCTTCAAATTCTTGTATCCTTCCCCTTTGCCTTTGATCCTCCATCTTTTGCGCGAAGGCTTGTATTCTGGCTATATCCATATCTTTATTTAGCGCAGCAATAGTACAGTCCCTTACCAAGTATGGCTCCAATCTGTCTACATACCGATGAACTCTATCGGCCATAGTCGCTACCATATTAGGAGCATATCTAGCCAAGGAATTAAACCGAAGACTTACTCCCTGACACTCATATTTCCTTGATGAAGATTGGGAAATTGGTCTGCACGTGCCTCCCGGATCTCATATGGAAGGTAGTGATCAAGAAAAGCCGTTTTAAATTCCTCCCAACTAGTTGGAGGTGTACCGATACCCCTGGATCATTTCCAATCTTCATACCATAATACAACCTCTCCTTTCAATCTATAAGCCGCAAGTTCAACCATTTCTACACCAGTCACATGCATAACTTCTAGAGCTCTTTGAATTTGATCTATAAAGTCTTGCGGATCTTCATTAAGATCTGATCCGGTAAATGTGGGAGGATCCAATTTCAGGAAATCCCGTGTCCGCCGGCTAGCTACCCTAGCCGCACCATCATCACTTGCCATTGGACCAGGTCGTCCCTGAGTTTGTACAGCCACTATCTGAGTCAACATATGCACTGCATTTTTCAATTCCTGTAACTCTTGCTTCATAACATTAACAGGTGATTCTGGGGACTCAGTTTCAGCCCCATAATGTCTAGCTGGGTCGGGTGGTGATTTACCACTTCCTTCTCCTGCCAGCTTGTCTACCCGCTTATCTTTGCCCTTAGCTTGTCTTGTCATCGGCATTTTACTATACAAAGGAAAACCAACGTCAATGATCAGATATGATTTCACTTACAACATTGGCTCTATTGCACTATCTAGAAATAAAGAAATGAAACAACTCCTAAATGTCCCGTAGCCTCCTACTTATAAATGTGGCGCGCAACACATCCATAAGTAAGACTCTACTCAGACACAGCTTTGTAGACACCCTTAGAACGACCTGCTCTGATACCACTTTTGTCAGGACCCGAAATCTCATTTGGGCCGGACTGTCACCCGAAGCCGATATGGCCTGAGAGATCCAATCTTTGCTCATGAACATTCATATGCGTAACCTCGTATGACTCTTATTATACCTCATGCGACTATGCGGAAGATATGAATCTGGCAACATATGTCATATATATATATATAAACAAAACTTGGCCGTTGGGGCCATTACGTCGATTTGAACGTACATCTTAAATCCATATACCCACATATGTCTACAAAGCCTCTAATAGATTTACAACATCAAAACAAAGATACAACTATGACCCAAAAAGCTCCGAACCAATTGGAGCTCACCAAAACTCCGCAAATGATCCCCAGTCTACTGAGGAGGTCTACTAATCCCTGCACCTGCAACATGTAGGGTAAGTTCCCCAGAGGGGGTCAGTACGAAGAATATACTGAGTATGTAAGGCTATAAGAAACTGTAATAATACATAAATACTTCATGAAATCGAGCGTAAGAGAATAGTCAATATGGATAGACCTCCGTTCTTAAATATGTGGAACCATGTTCATTATTTTCATTATTCTCATTTCTAAATCATCCATTCTTATCATCCTCACTCTTATAACAACCTTCATAATATATTCATGCAAGGAATATACTCTCATTTCTTTTTCAACTATCTTCACTACTGTTCATCTAACTAGTTAGTGGTTCATAATATAATACCGGATATCTAGCTGATCAGTGGGCTCTAATATAAACCAGACATCTAGCTGATCAATGGCCACACAAAATAAATAGAATAATAATACTGGACAACCAGTTGATCGGTGGGCTCTAATATAAACCGGACATCCAGCCGATCAGTGGGCTCTAATATAAACCGGACATCCAGCTGATCAGTGGGCCATACTAAATAAATAGAATAGTAATACCATAACATGATATTGGTATTTTTCCATCCGAGCTTATGCCCTTTTTATTAGATTCATACTCAATGAAACATAAAGCAACCATGCATACATTACTACTAGGCATACTTCTTTCCCTTTCATTATTAGGAGAGTGATCCATTGATGGTTGAAACATTATTGGGAACACATAAATATATGACTTCATTCTTCTACTTTCATGATATTGATTCAATGATAGTCATAACATTATTAGAACTTGGAACCAACAAATATACGTTACTTACTTCCTTTCTTTTTAGAGATTGGTACTTTTGCTCTTGAGAGATTGGTACAAACATAATCATAATACTATAGAACTTTGGAACATGACATGATTGGAAAATGCTTCTCAAGAATAAATAGATTCTCTTATGTTATTACTCTCCTGAGATAGTCCCTTTTTGGAATTACCACGTTATGACATCTTAGGAACTTAAACCAATGAATAAGAGATAAGTGAATCATAATTCATCTAAGAATAGGGCACATATGAATAACAATATAGGTCACCCTGAATTGATATACTTCAACCCTCTCGGAATTGAAACAAGTCCAATGTCAATAGGAACAATATGTTGTAGAAGGATACGGAAAGAGTAACCTTACATACCTTGTATTTTCAATACGATTCTACAATCTTAAGTGTGCATACAATAGTCCCGCTCCATCATTATATTTTACTATACAACACAAGTACATAACGGAACCAACATTAACCACCAACTACCTTACAATGGCATACAATAACAATAAGTCACATGTTTAGCTTTAACATGTCATTTCCCCCTTGACAATACCATTCATGAAATTATTATACCAATAGTCCCACAACATTTCATACATTGACCAACACATGATAACCAATAGCATGTCCCACCACGTTCATACTTTACACTTCTCCATCACCACCACATCACAATTATTCCATCAAACTACTTCAATACACCTCACAACAACAAATCGGCCAAAATTCCATAATTTACACTTATAGAAAAATAACAAGTTTAGGACCATAATCACACCAGAAATGGTCATATTTTATCCATACCATGCTCTTTCATCAAGACAACAAGTCATATTTCAAGTTACAATCCCATGGATTTCACATCTTTCACAAAAACACAAAGTGCCATATCCAACACTCCCAAGCATAACCAACATGATTTACATACTCTTACATGCATATAATATGTTAAAGTACAAGAATAATAACTTACCCAAGCTTGGAAGATGATGATCTTTTCCAAAGATGGCTTAGGGTTTGAAGAGTCACAAAGAGGTCTCTTGAAAATTCTAGAAAATAAGAGAATGTGATGTGTGTGTCTAATGAATTAAAAATCTGATTTTTCCCCCTTTATATAAGCCTTGTGTCCATGCTTATCTAATCTCAAATGTGTGTTTACTAATCAATGGAAGAATGGGTCTTTTGACCCATTTTTGGCCCATGTCTTTTTCTCATTTTGGGGCCTTTTTGAGCCCAATTCACTTAACCCAATAAAATCAATAATTCCTCATGTTTAAATCATTTAATACATGTTACGATGATATTCCCACTCACGGGATTTATACTTGTGGCCTCAACCCCAAAAACAAGCAATTCTAGCCACGTATGACCTATTTTGACCATAAGGGTAAAATCGTCATTTTGATGCCAAATTTTTTCTCGAGTAATTTTATCATACCAATATAATACTTTACTCATTTCATGTATATTCTCATGGTTGTAGAAGAAACATGGAAAAAATTGGTCCAGTACGTCCCCGGGCACCCTTGGGACTTAAGAAAATTTCCAACTTTGAAAAGTGGCCAAAACCAGCGTGGCACGCCCTTGGGCGCTCCATATTGATGCCTATGGACTAAAAATTTTATCCCATAGTGTCATGGCACTCCCTCTGGCGCGCCCCTCCCTTAAAATTTTCAAAAATTTCATTTTTTGACTTTTCTTCGCGGGTTTGGTTAGATACTTCAAGTCCTATTCTTTAACTTACTTCTTACCCTTAATATACTTTGTTTGGAGGTCCTATTAGCCTCATTTTGAACCCCACAAATGCTCCATGAGAATCGTAAAACACCTCCTACACAAGGTTAATCACATGTACAAGGCCAAATTTCCATTTTCTTATCACTAACTTTACAAATTACTTACTCATGTCATCTCGGCACCTAAGTAACCATTGTTCAACGTCGTCACACAGGGTTGGGATTACAAGGGGATTTACACGGGGTTTCATCCAGTATTTCATATTTCTATGTTGAATCAGTACCATGGAGATAGAGAATATATTATTAAATAGGTTTCGGTGCTTTTGGATAAGGATTTGACTTATGAGGAGGAACCTGTAGTAATTTTGGATCGTGATGTTCGTAATCTGAGGATGAAGAAAATTCATTTGATGAGGTTCAATGGAAGCATCGTTTGGTTGAAGAATCCACTTGGAAAATCAAGAAGGACATGCCGGACAAGTACCTTCAACTATTTGAGGGCACAAGTACTCTTCTCATTTCTTATTTTAGACTAATTTTTATAGTTTGATCATTCGAGTATAAACAATGGGTAAATTGGTATCTGTTGTAATGACCATCTTCGTCGTTATGTGTAAGTCCTACGTTTAAAATCTCGTGTCTAAATTCCTTCCAGTTTAGAAGTTACAAAATTCAGGCTAGGCTAGTTAAGCTCTGTTCTAGATCGAGGGGTATTCTAGGGAAATTTGGGAATGATTTAGATTAGTTCGGTGGGAATGGCACTAATTCCTAGTTAGCTAAGGTGATAAGAAACCCGTAATATTTTATGGAATTGAATTTGGGTTAGTAGAACTCCCGAAATTGACCTTAGCGTAAACGACGTAGTTTAGAATGTCCTAGGATCAAAATGTGTTGTAAAAAGTAGGAATTTTGGGTGAATACGGACTTACTGTCTAGTCGACACTGCTATAGTGGTTGGCACACCGCTATAGTGGTGACCGCTATAGTGGAGAAATAATCGCTAAAGCGGTGGCCAAGGGTGATCAATGCCTCTATAGCGGTCTGGTACCGTTATAGAGGTAGAAACCGTAGTTTAATGGGATTTTTCTGCTAAAACAGTTTATATTTTCTAAACCTATTTTGGCACAATAAAAGGGAGATTTAGGGCAAAAATCATCAGTTTTTCTCTATTTAACTTCATTAAGGTAAGGATTTCATTCCCTTTAACTTGTAATTACTAATCCTTAGAACCCTTAAATTACGGAGTTCAGGGAGGGTTTTAGGGTAGATTTTTGGATGATTGCTGGTGCAATGCAAGGGGTGAAAATAAGCATTAGGTTAATGGGTTTTGTTTATTAACCAAGAAATACCCAAGAAATTGGCCCTTGATTTCATTAATTCACTAAACACTTCATGAAATTGGTAGTTTTAGGTGGATTACCGATAAAATAGCAATAGAACGATAAGGGAATGATCATGAACTGACCTTAGGGGGCTGGGGGTGAGTTATAAATTCCGCCATGTTCAGTTATTTCATTAATAAGGTATTTGTATATATATTTTAGACCATGAACAAGCGGAAAGGGCACGAAAAGGCAAAGCTCCAGCTTAGAGTTGTGCAAGCTTAGTTTGAGGTAGGTGATGGTGGTGTAATTAATCCAACTTGTATTATATGTACATATTAACTACCTTATAGTATGATTGGTTAATATATGCTTATGGGTGTGGTCCATGCATTGTTTACTTGCTTTATGACTTGGCCTGCCTTATATTATGAATTGTGGAATGTTTCAGTATTTGGGACGTTCTCTTAGGTTATGGTTGGATTAAGGATTACAGACATTCATGTCTGGGGTTTTAGTAAATAGACGGTAATTTTCTCCTACAGGTCATAGCTAGAGAGTGGGTATATAACCCTTAGCATGTATGTACAGGTTACAAGGTATGTAATGGTGTGACGGTTCCTTGAGTTGATTTGGGAACTGTAATTGCTATGTTTGATATTAGTTTATTTATCTTGACTTGAAATGACTATATTTGACTTGGTGAAATTTGTTGACTTGTAGGTGTTGCCTCCTAAATGTCATTTGTACTTATGTTTTGAGTGTATAATGTGGTAGCATGTGTTAGCTAATTATACTATATTTTGATTTAGTGTCCATATTTTCATCTTGGGTTAGCTGATGACCCTCCCAATACACTGTGTTTTATTGTGTGCTGATACTACACATGCATTTACTTTTGTGAGTGTCGCACATTTTCCAGTAGATTCTTCGAGACCTCACTTGTGACTTTAGCAACTGATTTTTGGATTTCACGGTGAGCAGCATATCTAGGCTACCATGATATCTATCTTCCTTAGACATTGTACTTTGTTTGGACTTATTACTTTCCTTTAGTTTTGGGGGTTGCGTCCCCTGTTGACACTCGTAGTATGTTTTAGTACATCAACTTTCGGGTTCTAGGAGATTTAAGTTTTGGTATTTTGTTTCCGCATTTCTTAAGTTGTTGGAATGGCTACTTATTAAACTATTCATGGGATAGTTTTCGTATTCTACCTAAGTGTTGTTCAAAGCTTCCGGGGTTATTAGTTCTCCCACCATGTGAGTAGTGTGGGTGCCACTCACGATGAGTTTGGGTCATGACAGAGACTAACCGGGAAAGTTCTAGATTATATGCACACACCGACAAGGTAAGACCTTACACATACTTAGATCAAGGGTACATGTTCAGTCACTACCTATCCGATTCATGCAAATTAGGCTACGATTATCATGCTTATACTCCTAATGCCATGATGAGATCCACATTTGTCACAATTTAAGATAATCACACACGACAACATAATAGCACAAAAGTTTTACGGAGGGGTATTATTTAAACACAAAAGTCATTTCAAAATTCAGTTGCATGCTTTCATTTATTCAGATTGCACTAAGTTCTCCTATTTCTCTCTCGGTTACACAAATAACACAAAAACATCACAAAAACAAAAATAAAAACACCTAAACATGCCAGTTCAAACTAGATAGTGCATCTGAGGGAAAAGAAACACGATAACAAAAACCCTCGGATGTTAGCTTAGAAATCATGCAATGTACTTATTGCAAGAAAGCAAAGAAAATGAAAACCTAGGGTAAGAGACATATCTGTGGCGCACTAGATACCTGTCGTACTCTGATCAGTGGGGGGTCATAGAAGGGACCCCTCCAAGCTCCTTCGCTCTAGTGGCCTCGGTTGTGGCCGTGGAACTCTCAGTCAAGTGGGCATCGGTGGTTGCCGGTGCACTCAAAAATATCATCACGGGGGAAATCTCTGTACCTCCTCCACTCTCAACAATCACAGTGATAACATCCACTGTAATCCCCATCTCAACAGCAGTGGGGACCTCACCCTTCTCTGAAGCATGAACCTCGGAGGTCTGCTCAATCTTCTCTACTCTCCTCTTTTTGCAATCTTTATCTCTTTTTTTACCGTCACCCTTATCTTTTCTCTTCCTCCTTTTACAGGGTTGGGAATTATCCCCTGTCTCATCTGTCTCCTTATACTTACCCCCAATTGTTAGGTCCTTAGTATAAAATTCCGACACCAATGTGTCCACGTCTATGGAAAATTCTGCCAAAGAAGGGATCGATGAGGTAGAGGTGGCACAACCTGGACATGTCGATCTGTCAGCTCCTTAACTACCTGTTTCAACTCATCTATCTCTGTCATGAACACAATCAAATAGGAAGCCCAAACATTCTCCAAGCTATCCATTATCTTGCTCTAAATCCTAACAAATTAGGTCTGTACAACCCGTATATCCGCTTTAATTTCATATGGAACGTAGTGCTTCACCCCTACCTCTAACTTCTTAATTCTAGCATCATGAAGGGCCTAATTTCTCAAGAGATACTCTAGAAGGTATCAATGTGTAGCTCGCAGGCACAGGCTGAACTACATTCGAAGGCATTATAGGCTGCTGTGAAGAATAATAATAAGAAGAAAAAGTAGCACCGGCCTTAGAACCCGATATCTTAGTAGTTGGGGCACCTCCCTCTGCACCACCCTGTGGAGGTAAATCTGGCAGAGGGCCCTGGACTGGAGCTGCCAAGTTCCTTAAATATTTTATTAGGCTAGCCAGATAAATCTATCAATTTTTAGCATAGAACACACCTGTGAATTTTGCATTTACTAGGTAATCAAGCATGGGAAAGGTAAAGTGGTGCTAAACTGCAACACCCTATCCCAATTCTCTTTCGCAATGATCCATGGAATGTTCAGCTCTTACTCAGCCATAAAAGCTTCTACTAGGACCGCATTGGCTGCGATGAGTGTTTTATTATTAGCCGTTGGTGCTATGTGGTGTCTCACAATGGACCACCAAGCTTTGGCTGCAAACCTCATAGTATGCTTGTATATTGCTAAACTATTTACCCAAATTACTCACTCCTTAGCCTCTATAATATTGTCCACCAACCACTTAAAATGCATTAAGTTGTCGTCAGTGCTCAACTTCTTGACCCATCTCAAATCAGTCAGCCGAAAATCATATTCTAAAGTTTCTTTAACCAACTTAAAATTCACCAAACAAGGCTTTAGACATAGCCTTGTTTGAAATATCGATCTCCTTATCCCATACTAGCACTATGTCTAAATGGGCCTGCTTCCCCATGTCCTTCTATTTTTAGAAAGGAGTCATGTTTTTAATCATTGCCACATAGTTAGCATAGAACTCCCTCACCATCTCCGGGCTATAGTTGCAGAATGGTTTAGTCATCCACCCCAACTCATATTTCTTGAACACTCGAATCAATTTTGGGACCTTCTATAGTGACTTAGGTAAGATCTAGGGTTCTTTTTGGATAATTCGCTTTTGGTTCCCTTTGTTTTTCAGGGAAACCCCATTAATGTAGTAGTCCGAGGAGTTTGGTACACTATATCACCTAGGGTTAATACCCCTTTCATGTTGGGTTGCAGCAGTAGTAGCTTCAGAGGTTTCCAGATTATCACTATTGGAAGCATCCCTAGATTCCTGTGCCTCAAAGGTACCCACATCATCCTCACCATCTTCAGCTTCGTGCTCACCCTCATTAGGATTTGACTCTGAACCTCCCCTTTTAGACTGGGAAGGTTCAATAGGGGTTACTGCGGGCACCAAAGTTATGGATGTAGTTTCCTTAGCCATAGCAAATTTAGACCTAGTGGCCTAAGGCTCCAACTGTCAATCATTATTACTCTCAGAGTACTCAACCTCCGAGCCAGTAGATTCTTCAAATTCACTTTTTGAGGCCGAAGATGCATTTTGGGGTGCCTGCTTTTTAGAGATTTCCTTTTGCATTTGCTTGAGGGTATTAGGTGCCATAATACCTGTATGAGAATTCATAATTCTTAATTTTAAATAAAAAATATAGGTTCAAGAATTCACTCAGACGAACCTTCCTACGAGTGTGGTATAAAGGTATAATTTAACCTTTGATTGTAGGAAGTCTTTTTCAAAATTACTGGGTGGTTGTCATATCAGACAACTGTATACCACGATCGTACCAAGATAGTATGATCATGGGACGTGATAATCTGATGAATTCCTACAACTTTACAAACTGGCATCCACAATGATCCAATCCACGATATTTGATGTCGTCCACCTCTGAACAAAGTATAAAGCGGTCGCTGATTAAATATAGAACCCAACTAGGTTGGGGTCGATCCTATAGAGAATAGGTCAAAATATCAATCAGTATATCTGTCTAAGCAATCAATAACAATTTCCAGTAAAAAAGGGGGGGTTATGTAAATAAAAATATGAATAGTAACGGTTGTTGATTTGTTGGATTTGTAATAAGTATGAGAGAGGCACTAGGAATGTGTTCCCTAATAACTTCATAACCCCATAGGGTCTTTGTACTTAACGATCTCTTGTGGTGCTCGGCATGTAGAATCGATAGGTAAGGTTCATCTAAATAATTATGTTAGGACCCTAATAGATGACTATACCCAACCACAAAGGTTTATATCTCATGGGTTTTGCATTACTAACCCCTAACATTGATCACGTATTAGTCTATCCCAAATTATCGACTCAAGATCTAATTAAGTGGAGGTTAATAGCTATAAGTCTCATTATTGATTCTTTTTTCCCATCCGATTACCCTTGCTAAAGTCCAGAGTAGAGATAAGATGAGTTCTAACATTGTGCACCACCAGAAAGCAATCCATACAAAGAGAATAACAATACATGCCTAAACACCCTTTGAGAATTACCTCTTACTATGAATACTACTTCGTTAAATTGGCATGGCTCCCATAACCCTAGTTATGGTGTTTAGCTACTCATAAATGCAAGAACACAAGATGAGTTTTGACAAGAAAGCATCATTATGAACTTACAAGAATAAGATTAAAAAACTCCAAAATCTCACTTTTAATTAAAACCCTAAAAATTTATGTTTTTGAATTAAAGAACAAGAATATTCCTTAAAACCTTAGAATAATGGAATAAATAATAAACTTGTACAAAAGACCTAATCAGAGTATTTATAGACAAAATAAAAACCTATCCTAAACATATAGGGATTTACAGAGTCGGTGCCTCGAACGAAGAAAGGTACGATCGTGGTAACATCCCACGATTATCCTTGGTGCTCGTGGTTTGCCCTTGACCTTTTCATCCTACAGATTATGGTTGGTACGACACTCAATATGAGCTTGTGGATTCTAAGCACGACCGTGCTTCCCTCTTGTCTGATCCTCTTGATTCTTAACTCTTACAAACGTCAAATCTGGACTTCCTTCCTAAGACGCCTTGGTACGATCGTGACTTCTAGGTACAGTCGTGGGAAGTCTTCATGTGACCTATTCCACTTAACTTCTACAACACTGATTCTAGGACCTCTTCACATGATTAGATTGTATGATCATAACATAAATGCACGATCGTGGGAAGCTCTCGTCTGTTTGACACCTTACAGTCAATCCTTTGGTTCATACTACAATTACAATGTACGCCCGTGGCCAGATCCCACTGTCGTGAGAAGCCTCTGTCTGATTCCCTAAAGTTTAAAAATTAGCACTTCACTTATCCGGACTGGTTTGACCTATAAATACACGAAAACACATCACATCTGCATAAAAATACCTTTGTACTTACAAATATCCATCATTTTAAGCATAAAAAATGCCATAAGTCCACGACACATCAGGTGTTGAGGAATAAATGCAAAGTGATAACCATATTAGTAATGCCATTGAAGTGAATATCAAAAAAGGGTTGTTTTAGATGTTGAGATAGCCCGTGGGGTAGGGTAATAACAACGTTTGTGGGAGGTAAGTATCCTAAAATTGACTGATCAAAATCCAAGTGTAGGGTAGAATGGTCAATCGTTAGTGGTTGGGAACTTGAAATATTCGAGAGGAGCGTAAGATATAGGGAGAGAGCTAAAAGTGTTATTAAGAGTTGGAATTAAGGGTTGGCAGTGTTACCTAACCAAACATTTTGTAGTTAATAGAGGTTATGTAGATATAGATACTATGATATATATATATATATATATATATATGTATATATGTATGTATGTATATATATATATATATATATGTATGTATATATATATATATATATATATATATATGTATGTATGTATGTATGTATATATAGATATATGTATGTATACATGCTCATATATGAACCCCAAGTCGATAGCTAAAGGGTTGAACTGAGGAGAGTAATTTGATACCATGGAAAATTCTTACGTGCGAGGATGTGAGGCTTTTGGCCTCTGTACATATATGTGAATTGAGTATCTATGATTACTTTTGAGCACAAC
The DNA here is from genome assembly GCA_031232105.1 of Capsicum rhomboideum. Lineage (NCBI taxonomy): Eukaryota > Viridiplantae > Streptophyta > Magnoliopsida > Solanales > Solanaceae > Capsicum > Capsicum rhomboideum. The sequence goes on from CP124716.1 coordinate 123,812,368, forward strand.
TTGTGATTTTTGATTGCATTTGCATATTAATGATGCATACATATGTAGACATGCCATGATAGTTAGGAAATAAGGCTACTTGGAGTTAAACTAACTATGTGATACCAAATAGTTTGTCAAAGGAAAAAGATATATGAAATTGTTAAATGGTAGGCAGATCACAGAAATGCTAAGGGAAATAGGTTGATACGAGTATAATTAGGAGTTAATAACCAAAAATTTCCTTGAAGTCACGATTCCTTCCTATTTGCAATTATTATTATGTGTTTCTAACCCTGGTCGGCCGATGATGCTTACCACTATGTGTGGTTGTACTGATGCTACACTTACTATATTTCCGTTTGAGGATATATCCATGTTGCAGGTCAGTTGGAGTTTCTATAGCAGTAACGATAATCATTCTCGAATAGCGCCTACCCTGTCGATCATGCATGGATGTTGTGTCTTAGATTTTCCTACTTCTTACTTAGTGCTCTTGTACTGGTTTAGGCTAGTTCTGGGGATTCACTTTTGAATATCTTCTGCATTATTTTTACTTATCAAATGTATTGAACAGATTATGTTATGAGTCAACCGAAGTAAAAGTGTTTAAAATAAGAATTGTTTTAACTTTCTTATGAAATAAATGATTGGGTAGTAAGGGTCCTCCTATCTAGGGTAGGGTTAGGTAAGTACCCGCACGATTCATGATTTGGTTGTGAAAAGATGGTATCAGATCCCAAGTTACCAGTCTCCCAGTACAAGAGAAAATGTCGAGTAGAGTCCTACGAATTGATGTGCTGATGTCCACATCAAATCTGTAGAAGGCTACGAGGCATCTAGGAATCTATTTCACTTTCTTCTCTCCTATCATGCTACCTTAGTGTTGTCTCCGTAAGTTGATTCCAATTGATATATGGTAGATTTCAATTGGTATCTCAGCCATCATATTTGGGACTATTTTTCCCTAATTGGTATCTATCTAACGTTGGAAGGTTGGAACAGGGTACTCCAACCAGTAGAGGATGATAGAAAGAATAAATGAGAGTTGTTAAGTGTGAACTTTGCTTGATATTATGTAAGGTGCTTGTTACATTGCAGTAATGTGTTCTGAATGTGTAATATGGATTAGTACTAACGGTAGTATATTTGGACTTATCGTGTGATGATTAAATTTCTTAAGTGTAAGTGATTGTTATATGTGTTGATTGGAATAATGTGTGGCCAAGGGACCCGGGGATCGTAAAGACCAGTCTGGTATCAGGGTGTATCTTAATTTTCGTGATTTTAGGCATGCCTGATCTCTCCGTGATTTGAAGTATTATTTCTATCCAAATCCTGATAAACCACCCAGGTTTCTAGCTATTTATTAGGTTAAATGTTTCATGATTTACTAATTGGGTGAGTAGGAGGGGGAGAATAGTGTTATATCTATTGGAATTATGAATTTGAATGTCGTTAGTAATGACTTGGAGTGATTAATAAGTATTTGGGTCGGTATTTTTCTTAGACAAAAAGATAATAAACAACAAAAGTGTTCGTGGAATAGAATCGTATAGGAAAAAAGGTCCTGGGACTGGTTAAAAAAAAAAAAAAAGCTAAACCGCTGGAGGGTATCGCTGCAGCAGTTCTAGGCAGTAACCTTCCAGGTCCCCTTCCCCTATTTTTATGATTTTTCAATCGTTACAAAAGAAACTATGTACTCGCAATAGTTAAAGATGGAAATTATTTCCAACATGCATAGTGAGCTAAAACGATTATTATCGAAGTAGCAATAAAAAATAAAAATAAAAAGAGTAACTGTTTATTACAATCCCCAAATGGTGGCAACCCAAATCCAATTAATAAAATATAAAAACGGAGGGGGGGGGGGAATATCTAATGAGTGGCGTTATCTCCAAGGTTTGAGGTGTCCAAACCCTTTTCCTATATCCCACTAAGGAATGAAAACTCCTCAGGATCCTTCTTTGTCAGCTTCAGGAGTTTCTTGGTAGGGGAGTCACATTTGTACATCACTTGCACCGCCTTCCATATCATCACTAGCATACGATCTCGAGAGTGATGTTTCTTCTTCTCCTCATCTAGCTCCCTTCGTAGCTCAACATAAGCTCAGTCCGAGTCCGGTGGGGCGATTGAGTTTGAAGGAGCCACTCCAGGTGTAGGTAACTGAGTCCTCTCTAAATAGCCCTGCACAACAGCAAGGTCAGCCTCCCAACTACCAAGAGATGTGAGAGCTTGAGTATAGAGAGTTCCAGACTCCTCACCCCCCCAGCCCGACTACTCTCACCTTCTTCCCCCACCTTTCTCTTTTTCTTGCTTCCTTCTCATATGCCCCTCCCCTTCAGCAGGTTGTACGATATGTCACATAACTCCATATTATCGTAAATCTCCCTGTGTATGTCCATCGTATGGCATAATGTTGTGACCAAGGAAGGCAAGAAAAGATCCCTCACCGTCCTCTCCCTAGCATAAAATATCTCTACTTATCTATAATTTGCACACCCACATTCATCTCAATCCCTATGAGAGCACACACCACCACCATAGCCCAATGAAATGCTACATCTGTAACATTTCCCTAAGGATGAATCTTTTGGGACACCATCTGCAACCACGCCCTAGTCTCAACAAAAAAAATAAATGCTCGTAGTCCACTTGACTCTGGACCACTTCACATCACTAGCCTGACACTCAGATGCCAAGACCTGAGCGACCCAATTCAAATTCGACTATCAGATCTTAGCTTCAAAAGTAACATTAAAGGGGTTTGGAAGCCCCAAGGTATCATTAATAGTGACGACGTCCACAGGGACATTCTTTCCCCTAATGGAAATGGTAGGGAGGGGCACAAACCATTCAACAGTTGGGAGTATGGTATAGAACTCCTGAACTATTTCCATGTTGTATTATGGGACGGGATCAGTTAGCATCTCCCCCCTGAAGACCTATAGTTGATCATTGGAGTCCGATAACTCATCCTCTACATCTCTCATCACAATGGCTTTATCCCGAAGGAAATCCCTATTGTGCAACCTTTTTTCATAATAGTTGTGGCTAGCGATGTCGGGAAATCTTAGGTAATGAGGTTGGTGGTCAGTATTTGTCCTCTAATACATTGCAAACATAGAGTTAGAAACCATAATAGCACACTAAAGGAGGGAATGAATTTGAAAAATGCAATGAAAATAAAATCTTGGAGGCTACTACCCAATACAGCCACAACAGTTAATTAACCGCTGCAGTGGCACCATTGCGGTGGTAACTAACCACTACAGTAGTACCACTGCAGCGGTTCATTCGTCCCTATCCTATCAACCTCCCCTCCCATGGTATATTTTTTACTTTTATTCGTGTTTTTGAGATTTAAGAGTAGATCAGGCTTAGTAAAGTTTGTATGAACCTTTTTAAACTAAAGTGGGAGTGTTTAACAATCTAATTCACACCCAAATCGTCAAAATTTCATTGGGAAAGATAACCACTTATCTTCACCCTCTGTGGATCAAATCCTCCATGAACTACATCAATCTTACGCCCAAAAATTTTTAGAAGAGTTGTACACGTAAGAGAATCTAACATGCTTATCATTTCATGCAAGCACATCACCAAAAATTCAATTCAAAATTGCACCAAAAAACCATTTGAAAATATTTGAATTCTAACAAGTTTTTACAATTCTATGATGACCAGTACATAAATAAAGTAGTAGGAATGAGAAAGTACCTTAAAATTAATGCTGGGAGGAAATTACACTGAGAAAATTTGAGAGAGTTCGGAGTGGGGATTGAAAGTGGGGGGGAATGAAACATTTACCCTATTTGAACTGCGGTGAATCACTACTGTAGTAAGGTTATCAATGCAATGATGAACTAGCTGTTGTAGCGGTAAAATCCTCCTAGTGTCAGTTTTGTCTCGACTTTTCATGCGTTGTAGTACTATACGATATCTGGGTATTTAAGGGTATTTATCACGTAAATTTTTTTTGCAATTTCTTTCTAGGATCTTTGTGATTTTGGGAAGTGCAAAGTTGAACTAGTGCAAGGACCTAATAATGTTTAGTGTGGTCAAAACGTAGGTTCCGTTGTTGGCAAAACAAGAATAGGCAAGCTAACTAGCAATAATTAGAGATTGTACATCCTTCAGAATGTCATAGACCGAGTTCCCTGCATGTTGTGCCTAAAATCTTAGATCCTTAGCTATGGATGTTCGGGGATGAATAGAGGGTAAATTGGTATCTAATGTAATGACCCAAAACATCATTACATTGAAAAATGTTTCAAAAAATTCTTATGATGAATAAAATGCTCCTACTGGACTTGATAGAATTTAATTCATGGGGAAAAAGTGGCCCCCAACATAATTAGGCAGAAAATTGAAAAAGAATTGGGATAGCTTGCTGCCTACCACTGCAGTGGTAAATTAACTGCTACAATGGTAAAATTAACCACTACAGTGGTAACCCGGTAGTAGCTAGCCCACACTCTTTTTAAAACTATCTCCTATTTCAACCCTCCCAGGTCTTCCTTGACCCTCAAACACTCCCTAAATAAACCCCACCTCCATACTCATGAGATTTTAAAAGCCAAGCTTTATGAGGGTGGTTTTGAGGCACACCCGATGCAAACCCAACATAAGAAGATGCACGTGCGGGAGAACTCTCTCCTCTTAGTGAAGCATGATTCATCTACGAGGTAGGTTATGGATAAATTATAGTAGACTGAGGATATATGCATGTAATTTTGATAGTAAGGTTGGGAGATTTCATGCCTTAGGCCTTCGGGCACGGTTTTTGAATGGACGGAATGATATAAATATGGTTAAGCTTTAATATTAAAGTAACTTGTCATTGTACATAGCTGGTGAGATAATTGTGGCATGAAATTAGCCAAATTTAGTGAGAATTACCATTGGATGAATGAATACAAGTGTTTAATGAGTATTGTATGGGGTAAGTACGATAATTGGGGGAAAGAGGAGTGGACTAAAGGTTAATTAGTTTGTTTACAATAATCTGGATAATCTATGACCCACATTAAGAGGTGGTATTAAGGTGTAAATACAAAGTGATAACCATATTAGTAACGCCATTGGGTTGAGTGTCTAAAAAGGGTTGTTTTAGATGTTGATATAGCTCGTAGGGAAGGCTAATAGCAATGTTTGTGGGAGGGTAAATATCCTAAAATGGACTGATCGAACCCCAAGTGTAGTAGAAGGGTCAACCGTTAGTCTTTGGGAACTGGAAACATTAGAGAGGAGCGTAAGATATAGGGAGAGAGCTGAAAGTGTGAATAAGATTTGAAATTAGGGGTTAGAGGTGTTAATAGAAGTTATTTAGATATAGATACCAAGATGTATATATATACATGCTCATAAATGAACCCCAAGTCAATAACTAAAGGGTAGAATCGAGGAGAGTGACTTGATACCATGGAAAATTCGTGCATACGAGGATGTGAGGCGTGTTGCCTCTGTACTTATATGTGAATTAAGTATCTATGATTACTTTTGAGCATGACTTTTGATTTTTGATTGCATTTGCATATTCATGATGTTGTTGATGATGTTGAGATAATGGTGATGATTATGTTATTGAGCTCATGATGTTCATGAGGCTATTGTTATTGACGTTGATATTGATGATGTTGAGTATGTTGTTTATATCATGATGTTCATGATGTTGATGATGTTTATGATGTTGATGTGATGTTGATGATGATGAGTTGATAAGGGGGAGAGTGGTGGTGTATATTGCACACATAAATTTATCATATGCATTGGATGTACATTTTTATTTATGTATTGTGACTGTCTGGATGATGGGAATCTGTTAATGAGGGAAATTATTATACCCGATTTACCTATGAATAAGGGAACAAGATTAAGAAGAGATACTTAAATATACATATGTTGTAATGTCATGCCTGTTAGGAAATAAGGCTACTTAGAGTTGAACAAACTATGTATTACCAAATGGTTTATCAAAGGACAAAGATATACAAAAATGTAAAATGGTAGGTAGGTCACAGAAATGCTAAGGGCGATTGGTTGATAAGAGTACAATTGGGAGTTAGTAGCCGTAACTTTACTTGAAGTCATGATTCCTTCCTATTTTCTATTATTATTATGTGTTTTTAACCCTGGTCGGCCAATGATGCTTAACAGTTTGTGTGGTTGTACTGATGCTACTTTTACTATATCTTCTCCTGGGGATATAGCCATGTTGCAGGTAAGTTATTTTTTATAGAAGTGACGATGATCATTTTTCAACAGCTTCTTCCTTCTCGATCATGCATGGGTGCTGTGTCTTAGATTTATCTACTCCTTGTCTAGTGCTCTTATATTGATTTAGGCTAGTTTCTGGGTATTCACTTTTGATTATCTTCCGCATTATTTTTACTTATCAAATGTATTAAACAGGTTGTGTTATGAGTAAATCGAAGTAAAAGAATTTGAAATAAGAACTGTTTTAACTTCTGCATGAAATGAGTGATTGGGTAGTAAGGGTTGTCCTATCTAGGATGGAGTCAGGTAGGTGCCCACACGATCCATGATTTTGGTCGTGATAATAAGTTGTGTTAGGCAATAATATATTGAGATCTAAATTCAACAGCTTATAATCAAGGTGCATCAGTACTTGAACCTGATGTCATATCCTCATGGTGCATTGGGATTTTAACTGTAACGACCTTTTTTGTTATTACGGTAAAGTCTAGCATAACAAAATTCAGGTTAAAATTCTCCCCGAATAAGTGTTAGAAAATTCAAGCTAGGCTAGTCTTAGATAAAATCCAAGTGTGGTGTGGTGTAAGTTAATTCAAAATGGATTAGTTAATGGTTAAGTGATTTGAGGTTATATTGTGACAGCTAAGACAATAAGGAATTTGTAGAAACTTTCTGAAGTGCATTCGGGTTAGTAGAACTCCGGTTATCACATTTGACGTAAAGGGGTTAGTTTGGGATGTCAATATCCGTAAGTGTGTTGTGAAATAGGAAAAATTCTGGAGTAGTCAGACTTTCTGCCTCCGCCTAGGCCTCTATAGTGGGAGGCAAGCTTCTACCACTATCCCGCTATAGCGGAAATATTATCGCTATAGCAGGAGTCTGGGTCGGTCAATCCCCCCATGGTGGGTGAATCAGGCTATAGAGATGCCGCTATAGCGGAAATTATTCTTCTATAGCGGGATTACTGTTGTTTAATGCAGAAAATAGCCCAAAAATATATTTTTCATTCCAAAATACGTTCAAGGGCTAGAGAGAGCAATTTAGGGCAAAAATCTTCTTTCCGCCCAAATTCCTTCGTTGAGGTAAGTTAATCCGCCCGTTTAACTATTTTTTTGATTATTAATACTTAGAATCACTGGGTTTTGATTATAGGGGAGGATTTAACTTGACCTAGGTTGATTTTCTAGTATAATTTAGTGAATATAAGGTGTAATTCTTGGGTTTTGGTCAAGGATGGATAATTTATGATTGTATGCTTAGAATTCATTTTTATAAACATGAAATTGGTAGAATTAAGGTGGAATGATGGTAGAAAATACCTAGAAGAAGGGAATGATCATGATTTTGACCTTGGGGTTATGGAATTAGGTTATAATCCTTGAATTTGTTAGGTTATTGTTTGAATTATGATTGCATTATTATTTTAGACCACAATCAAGCTGAGATTACAAGAAAAGGCATGCAAGTTTGTTAGAGAAGTGCAAGTCCTTGATTGAGTTTGGTGATGGTTAAATGTAGTTGAAAAATCAATTTAGTTTATGTGTGCATAATAACTGTCTCTTTGTGTACTTGCTACAATGCATATTTAAAAGGTTTAATTGTTTAAGGATATCTTAAGTGTTTAATATAACGACCCTTTCCATCATTATGGTGAAGTCTAGCGTGCCAAAATTTGGGTTAAGTTTCTCCCCAAATAAGGAGTTAAGAATTTCAGGCAAGGCTAATCTTGGATAAAATCAAAGTGTGGTGTGGTCTAAAATAATTTGAGAATGAATTAGTTAATAGTTAAGTGATTTGGGGTTATTTTATGAAAGCTAAGGTGATAGAAAATTCGTAAAAACTTTCGGAAGTAAATTCGAGTTAGTAGAACTCCGGATATCGGGTTTGATGTAAAAGGGATAGTTTGGGATGTCAATATCTGGAAGTGTATTGTGAAACAGGCAAGTTTTAGGGGTTGATGGACATTATACCTCTGCCTAAGTCGCTATAGCAGGAGGCAGGCTGCTATCACTGGCCCACTATAGTAGGAATATTCCCACTATTACTAGAGTCAGAATCGATCAATCTCACCATACTACGTGAATCTTTCTAGAGCGATGCCGCTATAGAAGGAATTGTCCCTCTATAGTAGGATAAACGCTTATTAATGCAGAAAATAGCCCAAAATGTTTTATTTATTCCAAATATGTTTAAGGGCTAGAGAGGGAAATTTTGGGCAAATTGCATCAGTTTTCCACTAATTTCTTTCGTTAAGGTAAGTAAATCCATTCCGCTAACTAGTTTTTCGATGATTAATCCTTAAAATCACTTGTTTTTGGTTATGGGAAGGAATTGGACTTGAGCTAGGTGAAATTCTGGTGCAATTAGATGATTGTAGGTTGGGCCTTCCTGGTGCATCTTCGGGATGTTAGTGCAGAGGTCCCTCCTATTGAGTCAATTCCATTGGTGTCGGAATTTTAGGAGGTATTTTCGACCAACTTTCCTGGTATGCCTCTGGATCAAGACATTGACTTTTGCATTGATTTAGAGACTCTCCCAATTTTTATTCCTCCCTTCTAAATGGCTCCGACTATTTTGAAAGAACTTAAGACTCAGTTGCAGAAGTTACTTGATAAGGGATTCATTCATCCAGTGCATCACCTTGGGGTGCTTCAGTGTTGTTTGTTAAGAAAAAGGATCGTATCATAAGAATGTGTATTGACTACATGTAGTTGAATAAGGTTACCATTAGGAATAAGTATCCTTTGCCCCAAATAGATGATCTTTTCAACTAGTTGCAGGGTGCTTCAGTTTTCTCCATTATAGACTTGAGGTCAGGATATCACTAGTTAAAGATTCGGCCTGGGGATATACCCAAGACATCTTTCAGGACTCGATATGGGCATTATGATTTCCTAGTAATGTCCTTTGGGTTAACCAATGAGACGGAAGCATTCATGAGTTTGATGAGTGATATTTTCAAGTCTTTCTTGGATTTGTTTGTGATTATTTTTATTGATGACATTTTGGTTTACTCCAAGAGTAAGGAGGAATATACAGGTTATCCTCATAATGTTTGGGGATTTTAAAAGAGAAACAACTCTATGCTAAGTTCTCTAAATATGAGTTTTGGATGTCTTCTGTGGCCTTTTTGGGGCATATGGTTTTAGAGAAAAGGGTAATGGTAGATCCTCAGAAGATTGAGGCAGTCAGGAGTTAGGTTCGGGCTAGCTTTGTGACTGAGGTTCGAAGTTTTGTGGGTCTTTCTAGTTACTATTGCAGGTTTTTCAAGAACTTTGCCTCCATTGTTACTCATTTGACAAGACTTATAGAAAAGAAGGTGTCATTTGTTTTCTCTGACAAATGCGAAGAGAGCTTTCAGAAGCTTAAGTCTCTTTGACCACAACTCCCATTCTTGCCTTGTTGTTGAAGGTAAAAAATTTATTGTGTGTTGTAATGCTCCACATTCTGGTTTGGGTGTTGTGTTGATGTAGGACACGAATATGATTGCCTATGTTTCAAGGCAATTGAAGCCTTATGAGAAGAATTATCTGACCCATGACTTGGAGTTGGCAGTGGTGGTTTTTGCAGTTAAGATATAGGGACACTACCTCTACGGGGTCAAGTGTGAGGTATTTATAGATCATCACAGTTTGCAACATGTTTTCACCCAAAAGGATTTGAACTTAAGGTAGAGGCAGTGAATAGAATTGTTGAAAGATTATGGTTTGACCATCCAATACAATTCGGGCAAGGACAATGTGGTGGCAGACGCATTATGCTAGAAATCCATAAGTATAGGAAGTTCGGCCTATTTGATATCATCAAGGTGGCCTTTGGCTAAAGAGATTCAAACTCTAGTGACAGAGTTCATGCAGTTTAGAGTGTCTGAAAGGGGTCGAGTGTTGACTAGTGTGGAGGTAAGGTCCACCTTTCTTGATAAAATTAAGGCTAAGCAATTTAAGGATGCAAAGTTGAAAAAGATTCAAAACAACGAGGTATATGATAAAGCTCAAGATGCCATACTTGATGCGCGTGGAGTGTTCAGGGTGAGAGGAAGCAAATGAGTGCCTCATATTGGTGATGTGATTTCGAGTTTTCTTGTAGAAGGTCATAGTTCTCGATACTCTATTCATCTGGGTGCAACCAAGATGTACCATGATTTGAGACAACTTTATTGGCGACCCCGAATGAAGAGAGACACAGTGGAGTATGTGTCCAATTACCATAACTATCAGTGGGTGATGCATGAATATCAACAGCCTGTGAGTTTTCTTCAGAGGATGCTCATTTCCAAGTGGAAGTGAGAGAGGATAGCTATGGATTTTATGGTAGGTCTTTCTAAGACCTTGGGGCACCATTCCTTGATTTGGTTCATTATGGATAGGCTAACAAAGTCTACTCATTTCATTTCGGTTAAGGTAAACTACAATTTGGAGCAGTTAGCCAAGATTTATGTCAAAGAGATTTTGAGACTACATAGGGTGCTAGTTTCTATCATATCTGATAGAGATACGCAGTTTACCCCTAAATTTTTGCACAAGTTGCATGAAGAGTTGGGCACTAAGAATGACCCTAGCACTACATTCCATCCTCAGACTGATGGACAGTCTGAGAGGACTATTCAGGTGCTTGAGGATATGTTACGGCCCTGTGTTGCTGATTTTGGTGGTCATTGGGATAAGTTCTTATTGTTGTGTGAATTCTCATACAACATGTAACAACCCTCGTAGTATTTTCTAGCTTTTTCTGTATTTTGACCATTTTTCCCTTCCCCGTGATTACTTTATGTCATTTATGAGTTGTAAGGATGGTTGGCATGGTCCCTGGAGCATTCAAGAGTAATTTATATGAGTTTGTGGTTTTGAGTAGCCTTTAAAGTGGTATAGTTGACTTTGGTCAACATTCTGTGATCCGATCGTCGGATGAGAGTTTTGTCAGTTCCATTAAACTCAAAATGTCAATTTTGGGTTAGTAGTGTGGTTGGTTGGGTTCTAAGGTTTTCAGTTTGATTTTGAGTCTTTAGACGAGAAGTTAGTTTTAAGTTGCCTAGATTGATTTCGGGGGTAATTTGTTGATAGCGACTTCTGTTGGAAATTCTTAATACAACATTGAGTCCCAACTATCGTTTCTAAGCTATTAGCATATTTGGTTTGTCTTTGGGAGGTTCCAGATGAATTTTGGATGAGTTTTTGAACATTTTGGGTTCTTTGGCCCTGTTTAAGTTAAATTCGTCGATAAAAAGGTTCATTATAAGTTTTAAAGATTGAAAAATTATTCTGAAACTTCTGAAATGTCATGCATGAATTATAGGATTGATCTGGAAAGTTTGGTATAATATTGATAAGTCGAGATTGAGTTTTTATTGCGAAACATGAAATAATTCTTTAATGAGTGAAAACAATATATGACTGGGCAAATGTGCATGATATTGAGTTCCAACTGAAAGAGTATATTCGTATCATTATTTAGAAATTATTAAAAAAAAAATCGATGCATTTCACTATCGTATGAAGGATTTATGGCATTTTTAGTGAAAACAAAAGTTGCTGGGGCACACCTGTAGCGACAGAAAAATAGACTTTTTGCGACGGAAAATGGTCTTTAGCGATGGAAATCGCACCTGAGCATATTATAAATTTCAGACTTTGTCCTTTCACTAAAAATTGACTTTTGAAAGCTAGAAAGCTCCGTTTTAGGCGATTCTCGATGAGTTTACTCGTATAATCGTTGGGTATGTGATTCTACCTTCATTTTATTCATTTTCTAAGATTATCCATCTCGTTTTTTTTGTGATTTTGATTCATAATATTGAGATTTAAAATCCAAAGTTATGAAATCAAAAGTTCTTGATTTGAAGATCTATTTGGAATGGGTTTTTATTTATTTTTTGGGATTTAACATCCTTGTATCATGGGTAAACTGATTTTAACAAAAGTTTTCCAAAATTTCTCATTTTAAATCGCCTTTGATAATGGAGATTTGGGGTTTTACCGGTAAAGTGAAATGTTAATATTTTGGTAATTTCAAACCCAATTTCTACTCGATTTTCATTGGAGTTTTAGATTTAGAAGTCTTAAAGTATGGGAAACATGATTCTTTTATAAAATCCAAAGTTTACAGTTGTGTCCAAAAGCACACGCAAGTGTACGCGGTTGTATAAGTAATATAGGATTGAGAGTCCAACTATTTTACTAAATTAGACTAATGTTTATTATGTATTCAAGCGGAGGGTTTCAAAGATATATTTGTGAATTAACTAAACTAAAAATTAAACAAATAAAAAGAAACTAACTACAAAATTTGTCAAGACCCAAAATCGTAGTGAGTGGCACCCACACTATTCACCCGGTGGGAGAACCAACTGCCCCAAAAATAACCATCTTAGAATCAATACTTAAAAGAGTCAAGAAACTAATCCATTAAAAGATATTCAAATCTAAAACAAAAAAATAAGTACAACTAGTTGCGGAACATTGTACTTAGAAAAACTATCCCTAGGACCCGAAAGTTGTCCGTACCAAAACATCTAAGATTGTCAAGAAGGGGATGCAACCCCAAAACTAAAAGAAAGTGCATAATGTCCAAACAAGGGACTATGTCATAAAGGAAAGATATCATGGTATCTGAATAAGCCGCTCACCACTGAAATCTAAATCACCCGCTTGAATCACAGTTGAGGTCCTGTAGAAGCCACTGGAATATGCACTGCACTCACAAAAGTAAGAGTAGGTATAGTATCAGCACATAAGAAAACAACAGTGCACTGGTAGGGTTGTCCAACACAAGATGAGAATATGAACACTTAACTAAAATATACTACAACAAGTTAATCCATGCTCAAAACTAACATACACTTAGCACATCAAGTATCAAATAAGCAGTTTAGGATCACAATCAACAATTCAATTTATTATCACCAATTCAAGTTCAGTTAAGCCAAGTCAAGTCAAGTTAATACGAATGAAACAAGTTAAAACCATATAAGTTAATTCCCCGATTCACTTATGGAACCATCAAACTCACTTGAACCTCGTATATACACACTATGGGTATCACATCCACCCTCTAGTCATGACCTGCAGGGGGTAATTTTCATCCATGTATTGTAACCCTAGATACAAGTATCTGCCAATTTTATTCCTCCAATAACCTATGAGAACGTCCCAAATACCGAAACATTCCACATTTAATAATAAGGTAGGTCAAAATCATACAACAACATAAAATCACTTGCATGGACCACACCAAACAAGATGAACTGACAAGACACACTACAAAGTAGTTAAAATGCACATATAGTACAAATTGGATTAAACAACAATACCATCACCTACCTCAAACAAGCTTGCATAACTCTAAGCCGAATCTTTTCGCTTCCGTGTAATTTTTACTTGATCTTGGTCTAGAAATACATACAAGCATATAATTAATGAAATGACCTACCATGTAGGGAATTATAACTCACACCCAACCCCTAAGGCCAAATTCATGATCATTCCCTTCCCGTTCTAGGGCTTTTCTACTGTAATTTACCTAAAACTACCAATTCCATAGATTAATTAGTGAATTTACGAAATGCAAGGGTAAATTAACCATTAATAATCATAAACCATTAACTTATTTACTTAATCTACTCCCTTGCACCAGAAAACAGCTAAAATCAGCCATAAAACCTTCCCCGAACTCCGTAAATTGTCAATTCTAATGCTTAATTAACAATTACTAGTTAACGGGGATGAGATTCTTACCTTAATGAAGCCAAACGATGAAAATCTGATGAAAATAGCCCAAAATTGCCTCTCCCTTTTCCCAAAATGTGCTTTATAAAAATACAATATTTTGAGGAAAAATTAAAATAAAACTACGACTTTTGCCGCTATAGCGGCATACGTCACTATAGTGACACATGTTGTTATAGCAGTCATTGACCATCGCTATAGAGGGAAATTTTCTGCTATAGCAACGTCGACTTGACAGATTGTCCAGTTTCACCCAAAAATCCCATTTTTTACAACACACCTTAAATTTGGGGCATTCCAAACAATGTCCTTTATGCTAAGATCAATTTTGGGAGTTCTTCTTACCCAAATTCTATTCTGTAAATTCCTATAGGTTCCTTATAGTTTTAGATAAATAGAAATCAAATCAAACACCACTAAAATTGTCCAATTCATTCCCAGATTTACCTAGGCCATATCTCTCTCTGATTTCAACAGAAACTAACCTAGCCTGAAATTTATAACTTCAAATACGGGAAGAATTTTTAACATAGAATTTTAAATGAAAGTTTTGTACATAACGATGAAAAGGGTCGTTACAACAGATACCAATTTACCTATCGTTCATCCCAGAACAATCAAACACAAAAAATTAGGCTAAAATAAGAAAAATGAGAGAGTACTTGTATCCTGAAACAATTGAGGGTACTTATCCCGCATGTCCTTCTCAGTTTCCCAAGTGGCTTCCTAAACTGGACGATGCTTCAATTGAACCTTAACCAAATGAATTTCCTACGTCCTCAACTTCTGAACATCTCGACCTAGAATTGCTATAGGTTTCTCTTTGTAAGCCAAATCCTTATCCAATAGAACTGAGTGCCATTTGATAATATAATCTCCATCCCCATGATACCCTTTTAGCATAGAGACGTAATGCTAACTAGAATGTAACTAGACCCACATCCTCAAGAATCTCTAAGGGATCAATTTATCGAGGGCTGAGCTTACTCCTCTTACCAAACCTCATGACTACCTTCATGGGAGACACTTTAAGAAAAATTTGCTAACCAACCTTGAAGTCCATGTACCTCACCTTATGGTTTGCATACTCTTTCTATTTACTTCGTGCAGTAAACAACTTGGTATGAATGAACCTAACTTTTTCTTGAGCCTCATTCACCAGGTCAGTGCCCAAAACATTAACATCTCCAGTCTCAAACCACCCAATAGGTGACCTACACTTCCTTTTGTAGAGTGCCTTGAATGGTGCCATATTAATGTTGAAGTGATAGTTGTTGTATGAAAATTCACACAATAGAAGAAATTGGTCCTAATGACCACCAAAGTAAATCACGCATGCCCTCAACATGTTTTCTAGCACCTGAATCGTCCTCTCCGACTGTCCATCAGTTTGAGGATTAAAAGTCGTGCTAAATGTGAGCTTGGTGTAACTCCTCATGCAACATGTCCCAAAATTTAGAAGTGTACTTTGCATCTCTATTAGAAATGATAGTAAGTAGCACCCCATGAAGTCTCAATATCTCCTTGACATAGATTTTAGCTAACTGCTAAGAGTTGTAGTCTACCCGAACCTACAAGAAGTGAGCTGATTTTTGTCAATCGATCCATTATCACCCAAATAGAGTCAAATTTTCCCAAAGTTTTAGGAAGACCCACCACAAAATCCATAGCAACATGCTCCCATTTCCACATAGGTATATGCATCCTCTGAAGCAACCCCGCAGGCCTTTGATGTTCATACTTTAATTGCTGACAATTGTGACACTTGGACACATAATCCACTATGACCCTGTTCATCCCAGGCCACCAATAACTTGCCTTAAGTTATGGTACATCTTGGTCATACTTGAATGAATAGAATAGTGCAAACCATGGCCTCCAAAAATACATCATGAGTCAAATCACCAATCTAAGGAACACATAACCTTTCCTTGAACCACAACACCCCACTCACGTTGAGAGTGGCATTCACTACCTCTCCGCTCATCTCTTTATTTTGAAGTGTATTCTCCTCTTGTTCTTTTTCAAACTTCTTGGCCTTAATATGCTCTAAAAATGATAGACTTACCTCAACACTAGCCAACACTCCACCTCTATCTGAAATCCTGATTTGCATACTCTGAGATGCTAGAGTTTGAAACTCTCTAGCTAGAGGCCGCCTGGACACCCTCAAGAATGACAAACTACCCATTGTTACAACTTTGAGGCTCAATGTTTTTGCCACAACATTGGCCTTACCTTGATGGTACTGAATAGTCACATCACAATCTTTCAATAATTCCATCCATCTCCACTGCCTTAGATTCAAATCCCTTTGCATAAACACAAGTTGCAGGCTATGGTGGTCTGTGAAGACCTTACACTTCACACCATAAAAATAGTGTCTCCATATCATTAATGCAAACACCACCGCTGCCAACTCTAAGTCATGGGTTGGGTAATTCCTTTCATGAGGCTTCAACTGCCTCGAAGTATAAGCAATGACATTTCTATCCTGCATCAACACAATACCCAAGCCCAAAAGTGAAGCATCACAAAACACTATAAAGTCCTTACCTTCAACCGGTAACGAAAGGATTGGCATTGTAGTCAAGAGTGTCTTGAGATTTTGGAAGCTCTCTCCATATTGATCTAACCAAAAATATGGCACTTCCTTCTGAGTCAACCTTGTCAAGTGTATTGCAACGGATGCAAAATTCCTGACAAACCTGCGGTAATAAATAGCAAGATCCACAAAGCTCCTTACCTCAATCACTGAACTAGGCCGAATCTAATTTTTAACTGCCTCAATCTTTTGGGGATCCACCATTACCCCCTTTTTGGAAACAACATGCCCCAAGAAGGCAACTAGAATTCACAATTTGATAACTTGGCAAATTGCCTACTCCCTTAGAAACTTTAAAACTATGCAAAGATGACCTACATTGTCACACCCCAAATCCCAACGAGGCGTGATTGGCACCCAAAGCCGATATGGCCAGAGAGAACCAACCTTTACTCATGAACATTCATATGCATGTCCTCGTGTAAATCTCATTATTTCTCATGCAACTATGCGGAAGTCATGGACATGGAAACATATGTCATAGCTATATATGTAAAACTTGGCCGTTTGATCCATCAAGTCAAAACGACATGTACCTTCATATTTATACACCCAGATCCATCTACAAAAGCCTCTAACAAATGCATTGACCAAAATGAACTAAACTTCAGGACAATTCCCCGCTTTACACAACATGTACAACACCAAAACATATGAACAACTGTGACTCGGAGAAGCCCCGAACTAACTGGAGCTCACCAATGATCCGTACACAACTGGCAATCTACTGGGGAGGCCTACTAGTACCTGCGCCTACAGCAAGTAAGGATAAGTCACTTTACTGAACTTTGGAAACCATGTACATTACGTTCTTTCTTTCTCTTGCCTTTAATTTAATTTACATTTACATCACTCATATACTGTCTGGGCCCTCATCATGCAGGTGTTCTTCTCACCCCATGGATAACATATCATCATCATGCAGGTATTATTTTCACCTTATGGATAAGATCATATAATCATGCGGGTGTTCTTGCACCCCATAGATAAATGAACATCATCATGCGGGTGGTTTCACCCCATGGATAAGGTAACATCATCATGCGGGTATTTGTACCCCATGGATAACACCCATGAACACAATCAATATGCATTACTTTATTCTTTCTTCATTTCTTTACTTTTGCGATTGATACCTTTACTTGTGAGAGATTGATACTTTTGATAGTCATAACTTTACTTGAAGCTTTGGATCAATAATCAATGAGTGAGAGATATATGAATAACTTAGCAATATAACATTCTTGGAAACATAACACTATTGGAACCATTGATCCATAATCAATGAACAAGAGATATGAGTATAATCACTATTGAAACTTTAGAACACAACCTTGTTGACTTTTGGAACATTAGTCCATGAATGTGAGACATGTGATTCACATCCAATTAATAAGTAGGAAACATATGATAGCAACCATTGGAAATCGGAAATAAGATACCTTAGCACATTTTGGAATAGGACTAGTGTAATGTCAATGTGAATACTATTTGCCGCAGAAAGATACGGACAGAGTAACCTTACATACCTCGTACTCTCAATACGGATATACAATCTTAGATGTGTATACAATAGTCCCGCTCCTTCTTTATGTGTCACTCTACAACACAAATATATAACGGGATTCACATTAACCATCAACTACTTTACAAATGCATAGAACATCAATGAGTTACATGCTTGCCTTTAAACATGCCATTTACCCTTGACAAAACCATTGATGAAATTATTATTCCAAAAATCCCCTAATATTCCATACATTGACCAATACATGAAAATCAATACATTTCACCACAACACTTCTCCTTTACACTTTCTTATCCGTATCACATCACAAATAATCCATCAAATTACCTTAATACACCTCATAGCACATATCGGCCAAAATCCCATAATTTACACTTTTAGAAAAATAACAAGTTTAATAACAAAATCACACCATACATGTTCATATTTTATCCATACCATTCTCTTTCATTAAGACATCAAGTCTCTTTTCAAATTCAAATCACAAAGATGGCACATCTTTCACCAAAAGCACAAATACACTATTCACCACCTTGCCAACATAACTATCATGATATAAATAATCTACCATGCATATTATATATTAATCCATGAGAATAAATACTTACCAAGTCTTGGAATAGGATGATCTTCACCAAAGAGTCCAAAGGAAATATTTGCTTTAGGGTTTGGAACTAGAGAAATGTTTGAGAAATATCTTTAAAAGGCATGAGAGTGTTCTATGAATAAAAATCTGATATTGGGGACTTTATATAGACCCCAAGTTATACTTAGCCATTCCTTGGCATTAAATGTGGTCCAAGTGGAAGAATGGATCATTTTGCCCTTTGGGCCATGTCTTTTATTCCCTTTTGGGCCCTAATTTTGGGCCCAATTGCACATGTAGCTTAGCCCATCACCTTTCATGTATAATTAACAATATATCTCATGTTTAAATAATTCCATAATGTCACGATAATATTCTCTTACAATATTCTCATTCGTAGTCTCAATCGCCAAAATAGGAATTCTAGTCGCCCATGGCTTCTTTGAACATTTTGGATAACTATTTATATTTCATGATTTGATCATGTAGGAGTATGTAGGAGTGTATTGAGGTATTTGAAGCTTTAACAACACTCAAATAACTCCCAAGAACCAAAAGAAACCATCTAAGAATCGACGTAGAATTGCGTTGCGAAACGAGCCCAGGAAGGCAAAATCTTTGTGCCTTGCGCCACTCCTGCAAAGCAAGGCAGTGGAGCAAGAAATGCACCCTATCTGAATCAGTGGATTGCGCCACACCACCTGAAATAGGGAGTGGCGCAAGTTTCAGCACCTTGCTGAATTTTTCGGCCACTACTTCAATACTTGCATATCGTCCAAAACCTTATCAAAACACTACAAAATACTTACTTAGTGATCTTAATCATCAAGTAAACATGACTCCAAGTCACCAAATGAGGTTAGAATGTGTACGGGGTATTACACAAATGCTCCACAAAATCACAAAACACCTCCTACAAATGTCTAATTGCAGGTACGTGGCCAAATTTCAATTTTCTCGTCATTAGCATGACAAAATACATACTTATATCTCTCGACACCTAAGCAAACATTATTCAACATCATCAAGTAGGGTTGGGAATGTACGGGGTGTTACATACATGCCCCCCTTAGAAACATTCTTCCTCGAATATTAACGATGTCACTTCAATTACAACCAATGCATCTCTATATTAGCATACATATACATAAAACCTTAAGGCTCATGGATACTTACTTGGTATTTTTCCACTTTTGTACTTTTGAGCTTTGTCCTTCTATTAGGAATAACTATGGGTATCTTGATCTCATCATTTCTTTTTCAGCTTCTCAGGTTATCTACTCGACTTGTTTTCAGCTTCTCAGGTTATCTACTCGACTTGTGGATTTCTCCAAAGAACTTTTATGAAAGTTACATCGATACTTACTAACCTTTGCACTTGTCGATCTTGAATAGCCATAAGTATCGCTTCCGAGTGGGATCCTCCATAACTTGTACATTTTTAATAAAAGCAATGGATCTCGGCATATGACTTGTGTTAGCCTGTAGCTACTATTGTACCACCTTAACCTTCTATATAGCCTAGTGAACAAAATATAGCCCCCAAGTAGGGTAGTTCCACTTGCTTCAAACTTTCGTCTATATAAACCTTCGCAAGATACCATCTTGCTACTTGAATAATGACTATTATTATAAACACTTTTGATAAGGGGTAGATGATCTTCCCAACTACCTTTGTAATACAATATGTAAGCTGGTAACATAAATTCAAGTGTCTGGGTGATACGTTCTGCTTGTCCACCTATTTAAGGATGAAAAACTGTACCCAACTTCCCTTGTATAGCCAAACTTTCTGTATTTTTTTTTTTTGATTGTTACCTCATCCAGTTATCGATATTCAATACACATTCTCAATGTGCCATTTCTCTTTTGTGCAAATAACACTGGTGCACCCTACAAGGACATACTAAGTCTTACTAGATGACATGTGTATACTTTGGACATCGTTTTCCTTACCTCAGGATAGGAAACAAATTTACCTTTCCACTCAAGGACGGTCTTTTGTGGAAGAAAAGAGAAATATACTTTCTTAGCTTGGCAATCTTCGTGACATAACAAGAAGCCAACCACCTCATACTCATTACAACATTAAAACTCTTTCATTTCCATCTCTATAAGATCAACCATCGTAACGTGATCACAAACATCTACTATACCATTACGATATACTCTTATCTTAGATTCACCAACTAGTGTATAGACTCCAATTAGCATAACTAGTAATTTTGGTGTTCTTTCAAATTCGTTCCACAATCAATGGTGAAACATATCATAAGGGAGAGAATACGGGTCATTCAATGCATATACATCATGGTAATATACCTAAATACCTGTATCGTCATCAGGAGATGTTCCCTCATTCTGTCGGTCCACTAAAGCATAAGTGCGATTCTGGACCCCACTAGTACTGGCTGCTCCTCCGGCACCTCTGCCACGTCCAACAGACTGTACACCTTGGTCTAAAGAAGGAACCGATGCTGATGATGCCACAGTGGACCCCACAGGTCGTACCATACTACCCAAGCCTCGTCTTGGGTAGTCTCTCATTATGTGACCCGGCATACCACACAAATAACAAGCATTCGTCCCCCTCCAACATTCACCTACATGAAATCGTCTGCAAAACTGGTACAGTGGGCGAGAAGACCCTACTGTCTGTGAATCTGGCATCCTACCACTCTTCCCAATATGACTGCCCCTGAATCCTCGGGAGTGAGATGGAGCGCCTGTTGTGGAATAAGAGAATGAGGGTCTAGGCGGTAACATTTGAGATCCAGATCCTCCTAGGGACACTATAGACTGCCCCATAAATCTTTCCCTTTTTGATGGCCCTTTCTCAGATTCCTGTGTCCCTCTTCTCTCTCCTTGATCTTCCATTTTCTGGGCGAAGGCCTGAATTCTTGCTATATTCGTGTCTTTGTTCAAGGCTGCAATGGTGCAATCCCGTACCAAATATGGTTCTAATCTGTCCATGTATCGATGGACCCTATTCGTCATCGTAGCCACCATATTCGGAGCATATCGAGCAAAGGAATTAAATTGCAAACTATATTCTCAAACACTCATGTTCCCTTGGCGTAAATTCAGAAATTGATCTGCACGTGCCTCCCGAATTTCATAGGGGAGGTAACGATCAAGGAATGTTGTTTTAAATTCTTCCCAACCAGCTGGGAGTGCATCAATACCCCTTGATCTTTTCCAGTCCTCATACCACAATATTGCTTCGCCTTTTAGACTATAGGCCACAAGTTCCACCGTTTCAACCCCAGTCACGTGCATGACTTCTAGAGCCCTCTGGATTTGATCCACAAAGTCCTGTAGATCTGCTTCCAAGTCTGACCCAGTGAACATAGGAGGGTCCAATTTTAGAAAGTCTTGTGTTCTGCGACTCGCCACTCTAGTCACATCATCCTCATTTGTCGTCGGACCAACTCGTCCTTGACTTTGTGCTGCCACTCACTGTGTCAACATATGTACTGCATTCCTAAGATCTTGATCTGTGGCATTCATTGGTGGTTCTGCAGGTACTTCTCTATCGATTGGCTCTTCCGGAGCTAGGAAGGTAGACGAAGACCGCGATGAAATTTCAGCATTTGCTCCACCTTGACTAGCTTGGTCAGGTGGTAAGCTGCTCCTTCCTTCTCCAGCAGGCATATCAACCTGCTTACCTTTACCTCTTCCTCTTCTAGTGTTTGACATTGTTACTATATCAAAGAGAAACATTTACCATGGTCAGACACAATTCAACTTATAACACTGGCTCTATTGCACGATCTAGAAGTGAAGAAAAGAAATAACATCCTAAATGTCCCGTAGCCTCCTACTTATAAATGTGGTGCATAACACATCGATAAGTAAGACTCTACTCAGACACGGCTTTGTAGACACCCTTATAACGACCTGCTCTGATACCACTTTTGTCACGCCCTGAATCCCAACGAGGCGTGATTGGCACCCGAAGCCGATATGGCCCGAGATAACCAACCTTTACTCATTAACATTCGTATGCATGTCCTCGTGTAAATCTCATTATTTCTCATGCAACTATGCGGAAGTCATGGACATGGAAACATATGTCAGAGCTATATACGTAAAACTTGGCCTTTTGAGTCATCAAATCAAAACAACATGTACCTTCACATTTATACACCCACATCCATCTACAAAAGCCTCTAACAAATGCATTGAGAAAAATGAACTAAAATTCGGTACAAGTCCCCGCTTTATACAACATGTACAACACCAAAACATATGAACAACTGTGACTAGGAGAAGCCCCGAACTAACTGGAGCTCACCAATGATCCGCACACAACTGGAAATCTACTGGGGAGGCCTACTAGTACCTGCGCCTGCAGCAAGTAAGAATAAGTCACTTTACTGAACTTTGGAAACCATGTACATTACGTTCTTTCTTTCTCTTGCCTTTACTTTACTTTACTTTTACATCACTCATATACTGTCTGGGCCCCCATCATGCAGGTGTTCTTCTCACCCCATGGATAACGTATCATCATCATGCAGGTATTCTTTTCACCTCATGGATAAGATCATATCATCATGCGGGTGTTCTTGCACCCCATGGATAAATGAACATCATCGTGCGGGTGGTTGCACCCCATGGATAAGGTAACATCATCATGCGGGTATTTGTACCCCATGGATAACACCCATGAACACAATCAATAGGCATTACTTTATTCTTACTTCATTTCTTTACTTTTGAGATTGATACCTTTACTTGTGAGAGATTGATACTTTTGCTTATGAGAGATAGGTACAAGCACTTGTGAGAGATTGATACTTTTAATAGTTATAACTTTACTTGAAGCTTTGGATCAATAATCAATGAGTGAGAGATATATGAATAACTTGGCAATATAACATTCTTGGAAACATAACACTATTGGAACCATTGATCCATAATCAATGAACAAGAGATATGAGTATAATCACTATTGAAACTTTGGAACACAACCTTGTTGACTTTTGGAACATTAGTCCATGAACGTGAGACATGTGATTCACATCCAATTAATAAGTAGGAAACATATAATAGCAACCATTGGAAATCGAAAATAAGATACCTTAGCACATTTTGGAATAGGACTAGTGTAATGTCAATGTGAATACTATTTGCCGCAGAAAGATATGGACAGAGTAACCTTACATACCTCGTACTCTTAATACGGATATACAATCTTAGATGTGTATACAATAGTCCCGCTCCTTCTTTATGTGTCACTCTACAACACAAATATATAACGGGATTCATATTAACCATCAACTACTTTACAAATGCATAGAACATCAATGAGTTACATGTTTGCCTTTAAACATGCCATTTCCCCTTGACAAAACCATTGATGAAATTATTATTCCAAAAATCCGCCAATATTCCATACATTGACCAATACATTAAAATCAATACATTTCACCACAACACTTCTCCTTTACACTTTCTTATCCGTATCACATCACAAATAATCCATCAAATTACCTTAATACACCTCACAGCACATATCGGCCCAAATCCCACAATTTACACTTTTAAAGAAATAACAAATTTAATAACAAAATCACACCATACATGTTCATATTTTATCCATACCATTCTCTTTCATTCAGACATCAAGTCTCTTTTCAAATTCAAATCACAAAGATGGCACATCTTTCACCAAAAGCACAAATACACTATTCACCACCTTGCCAACAAAACTATCATGATATACATAATCTCCCATGAATATAATATGTTAATCCATGAGAATAAATACATACCAAGTCTTGGAATAGGATGATCTTCACCAAAGAGTCCAAAGGAAATATTTACTTTAGGGTTTGGAACTAGAGAAATGTTTGAGAAAAATCTTTAAAAGGCATGAGAGTGTTCTATGAATAAAAATCTGATATTGGGGCCTTTATATAGATCCCAAGTCATACTTAGCCATTCCTTGGCATTAAATGTGGTCAAAGTGGAAGAATGGATCGTTTTGCCCTTTGGGCCATGTCTTTTATTCCCTTTTGGGCCCCAATTTTGGGCCCAATTGCACATGTAGCTTAGCCCATCACCTTTCATGTATAATTAACCATATATCTCATGTTTAAATAATTCCATAATGTCACAACAATATTCTCTTACGAGATTCTCATTCGTAGTCTCAATCGCCAAAATAGGAATTCTAGTCGCCCATGGCTTCTTTGAACATTTTGGATAACTATTTATATTTCATGATTTGATCATGTAGGATTATGTAGGAGTGTATTGAGGTATTTGAAGCTTTAACAACACTCAAAGAACTCCCAAGAACCAAAAGAAACCATCTAAGAATCGACGTAGAATTGCGTTGCAAAACTAGCCCAGGAAGGCAAAATCTTTGTGCCTTGCGCCACTGCTGCAAAGCAAGGAAGTGGCGCAAGAAATGCACCCTCTTTGAATCAGTGACTTGCGCCACATCCCCTGAAACAGGGAGTGGCGCAAGTTTCAGCACCTTGCTGAATTTTTCGGCCACTACTACAATACTTGTATATCGTCCAGTACCTTATCAAAACACTACAAAATACTTACTTAGTGATCTTAATCATCAAGTAAACATGACTCCAAGTCACCAAATGAGGTTAGAATGTGTACGGGGTATTACACAAATGCTCCACAAAATCACAAAACACCTCCTACAAAGGTCTAATTGCATGTACGTGGCCAAATTTCAATTTTCTCGTCATTAGCATTACCAAATACATACTTATATCTCTCGACACCTAAGCAAACATTATTCAACATCATCAAGTAGGGTTGGGAATGTACGGGGTGTTACATACATGCTCCTTTTTACTCTTGGAGTAGACTAGAATATCATCAATAAACACAATAGCAAAAGAATCCAAGAACGACTTAAAGATACCGTTCATCAAGCTCATAAAGGCTGCAGGTGCATTAGTTAGCCCGAAAGACATCACCAGAAACTCATAATGACCATACCGAGTTCTAAAAGTTGTCTTTGGTATGTCCTCCGATCTTATTTCAACTGGTCATAACCCGACTGCAAGTTAATTTTTGAAAACACCATCACACCCTATAACTGATCAAACAAATCATCTATGTAAGGCAAGGACTATTTATTTCTAATAGTAACCTTATTCAATTATCTATAATCAATGCACATCCTCATACTACCATCCTTTTCTTAACAAATAAAATTGGAGCACCCCAAGATAAAGCACTTGGGAAAATAAAACACTTATCAAGTAGTTCCTGCAATTGATTTTGGAGTTTCCTCAACTCTACTGGAGCCATTCGATAGGTAGGAATTTATATAGGGCTAGTGCCCAGCTCTAAGTCAATACAGAAATCAATATCTCTATCTGGAGGCATACCCGGTAAGTCTAAAGAAAAGAAACCATGAAATTCATAAACCACCAAAACTGACTCTATAGAAAGGGACCCCACACTCATGTCACGCCCCGAATCCCATCGGGACGGATTGGCACTCATAGCCGACAAGGCCCGAGAGAACCAAGCTTTGTCCCTATTCAATTATATGCATGCCATAAGAAACCCATAATCACACAATAGCTTTAAATACCAATAATGGAATTCATGGAACATGATATATATATACATATGCGAAACTTGGCCGTTGAGGCCACCAAGTCAAGAACGACATATCCCTTTTACATGTATACACCCACATCCGTCTACAAAAGCCTCTAACAAATGCATTAACCAAATGAACTAAAATTCGAGATAAGTCCCCGCTTTATACAACATGTACAACACCAAAACATATGTACAACTGTGACTCGGAGAAGCCCCGAACTAACTGGAGCTCACCAAAGATCTGCAACACTGGCAACCTACTGTGGAGGCCTACTAGTACCTGCGCCTGCAACAAGTAAGGTAAATTCCCCAAGAGGGGTCAGTACGAAGAATGTACTGGGTATGTAAGGCCATACGAAACTTGTAAGATATGAAAATATGTCAAGAACTCAAATTCAAATGCATAACCAATATAGATAAGTCACAATGTAGATGAATCACTATTCTATACTTTGGAAACCATGTAAGTTGCTTTCATTACATTCTTTGTATCTTTACTTTCGTGATTATTCATCTTTGCCTTTGACCTGTGATACACGGGCCCCGACTGAACAGTGGGTTTTAAACATAACATAGCGTTATGTTGGGATCGGCTCGAGCTAGGCTTATTCCCCTAGAGCTGCCACCCTATTAATCAATGTATACATCGGGATCGGCTCGAGCTAGGTTAGTACCTCTAGAGCTGCCACCCATACAACATTTCAGGTTCGGCTCAAGCTAGGTTATTACCCCTAGAGCTGCCCCCTGTCAGGATTGGTCCGAGCTAGGATTATGCCCCCAGGACTTCCCCTTGATCCAACAACCTCGGGATCGGCTTGAGCTAGTCATTTTGCCCCCAAAGCTGCCACCCATACTTGATCATTGACCACATATGCATTACTTTGTTTATTACTTTGAGATTGATACCATGATAGTCGCCACTTTACTTGAAGCTTTGGATCATTAACCAATGAGTGAGGGACATGTGAATAAACATTGTTGGAAACATAGCCTTATTGGAAACATATCACCATCGGAACCATTAGACAATAATCAATGAACAAGATATATGAGTATAACCACTATTGGAACTTCGGAACATAACATTGTTGAGCTTTCGGAACATTAGTCATGAATATGAGACATGAGATTCACAATTGATCAATGAGTAGGAAACATATGATAATGACCATTGATAACCGGATATAGAATACCTTAGCACATTTCGGGATGGGGCAAGCATAATGTCAATGTGAATACTATTTGCCGCAGAAAGATACGGACAGAGTAACCTTACATACCTTGTATTCTCAATATGAATATACAATCCTAGAGGTGGATACAATAGTACCGCTCCTTCTTTATGTGTCACTCTACAACACAAATATATAACGAGATTCACATTAACCATCAACTACTTTACAAATGCATATAACATCAATGAGTTACATGTTTTCCTTTAAACATGCCATTTCCCCTTGACAAAACCATTATTGAAATTATTATTCCAAAAATCCCCCAATATTCCATACATTGACCAATACATGAGAATCAATACATATCACCACAACACTTCTCCTTTACACTTTCTTATCCACACCACATCACAAATAATCTATCAAATTACCTTAATACACCTCATAGCACATATCGGCCCAAATCCCACAATTTACACTTTTAAAAAAATAACAAATTTAATAACAAAATCACACTATACATGTTCATATTTTATCCATACCATGCTCTTCCATCAAAGTCACAAGTCATTATTCAAGCTTGAAGCTCATGGATCACAAATCTTATATAAAAACACAAAGTACCATGTCCACCATTTCCAAGCATAACCAACATAATATACATAATCTCCCATGCATATAATATGTTAATCCATGAGAATAAATACTTACCAAGTCTTGGAATAGGATGATCTTCACCAAAGACTCCAAAGGAAATATTTACTTTAGGGTTTGGAACTAGAGAAATATCTTTAAAAGGCATAAGAGTGTTCTATGAATAAAAATATGATATTGGGGCCTTTATATAGACCCCAAGTCATACTTAGCCATTCCTTGGCATTAAATATGGTCAAAGTGGAAGAATGGATCATTTTGCCCTTTGGGCCATGTCTTTTATTCCCTTTTGGGCCCCAATTTTGGGCCCAATTGCACTTGTAGCTTAGACCATCTCCTTTCATGTATAATTAACCATATATCTCATGTTTAAATAATTCCATAATGTCACGACAATATTCTCTTACGAGATTCTCATTCGTAGTCTCAATCGCCAAAATAGGAATTCTAGTCGCCCATGGCTTCTTTGAACATTTTGGATAACTATTTATATTTCATGATTTGATCATGTAGGATTATGTAGGAGTGTATTGAGGTATTTGAAGCTTTAACAACACTCAAAGAACTCCCAAGAACCAAAATAAACCATCTAAGAATCGACGTAGAATTGCGTTGCGAAACTAGCCCAGGAAGGCAAAATCTTTGTGCCTTGCGCCACTGCTGCAAAGCAAGGAAGTGGCGCAAGAAATGCACACTCTATGAATCAGTGACTTGCGCCATACCCCCTGAAACAGGGAGTGGCGAAAGTTTCAGCACCTTGCTGAATTTTTCGGCCACTACTACAATACTTGTATATCGTCCAGTACCTTATCAAAACACTACAAAATACTTACTTAGTGATCTTAATCATCAAGCAAACATGACTCCAAGTCACCAAATGAGGTTAGAATGTGTACGGGGTATTACACAAATGCTCCACAAAATCACAAAACACCTCCTACAAAGGTCTAATTGCATGTACGTGGCCAAATTTCAATTTTCTCGTCATTAGCATTACCAAATACATACTTATATCTCTCGACACCTAAGCAAACATTATTCAACATCATCAAGTAGAGTTGGGAATGTACGGGGTGTTACATACATGCTCCTCTTTACTCTTGGAGTAGACTAGAATATCATCAATAAACACAATAGCAAAAGAATCCAAGAATGACTTAAAGATACCGTTCATCAAGCTCATAAAGGATGTAGGTGCATTAGTTAGCCCAAAAGACATCACCAGAAACTCATAATGACCATACCGAGTTCTAAAAGTTGTCTTTGGTATGTCCTCCGATCTTATTTCAACTGGTCATAACCCGACTGCAAGTTAATTTTTGAAAACACCATCACACCCTATAACTGATCAAACAAACCATCTATGTAAGACAAGGACTATTTATTTCTAATAGTAACCTTATTCAACTATCTATAATCAATGCACATCCTCATACTACCATCCTTTTCTTAACAAACAAAATTGGAGCACCCCAAGATAAAGCACTTGGGAAAATAAAACACTTATCAAGTAGTTCCTGCAATTGAGTTTTGAGTTTCCTCAACTCTACTGGAGCCATTTGATAGGTAGGAATTTATATAGGGCTAGTGCCCAGCTCTAAGTCAATACAGAAATCAATATCTCTAGTAAGTCTAAACAAAACAAATCATGAAATTCATAAACCACCAAAACTGACTCTATAGAAAGGGACCCCACACTCATGTGATGCCCCGAATCCCATCGGGACGGATTGGAACTCGTAGCCGACAAGGCCCGAGAGAACCAAGCTTTCTCCCTACTCAATTATATGCATGCCATAAGAAACCCATAAACACACAATAGCTTTAAATACCAATAATGGAATTCATGGAACATGATATATATATACATATGC
This sequence comes from Capsicum rhomboideum, assembly GCA_031232105.1. NCBI lineage: Eukaryota > Viridiplantae > Streptophyta > Magnoliopsida > Solanales > Solanaceae > Capsicum > Capsicum rhomboideum. The sequence goes on from CP124716.1 coordinate 123,842,305, forward strand.
AAAACTTGGCCGTTGAGGCCACCAAGTCAAGAACGACATATACCTTTTACATGTATACACCCACATCCATCTACAAAAGCCTCTAACAAATGCATTGACCAAATGAACTAAAAGTCAGGATAAGTCCCCGCTTTATACAATATGTACAACACCAAAACATATGTACAACTGTGACTCGGAGAAGCCCCAAACTAACTGGAGCTCACCAAAGATCTGCAACACTGGCAACCTACTGTGGAGGCCTACTAGTACCTGCGCCTGCAGCAAGTAAGGTAAATTCCCCAAGAGGGGTCAGTACGAAGAATGTACTGGGTATGTAAGGCCATACGAAACTTGTAAGATATGAAAATATGTCAAGAACTCAAATTCAAATGCATAACCAATATAGATAAGTCACAATGTAGATGAGTCACTATTTTGTACTTTGGAAACCATGTAAGTTGCTTTCATTACATTCTTTGTATCTTTACTTTCGTGATTATTCATCTTTGCCTTTGACCTGTGATACACGGGCCCCGACTGAACAGTGGGTTTTAAACATAACATAGCGTTATGTTGGGATCGGCTCGAGCTAGGCTTATTCCCCTAGAGCTGCCACCCTATTAATCAATGTATACATCGGGATCGGCTCGAGCTAGGTTAGTACCTCTAGAGCTGCCACCCATACAACATTTTAGGTTCGGCTCAAGCTAGGTTATTACCCCTAGAGCTGCCCCCTGTCAGGATTGGTCCGAGCTAGGATTATGCCCCCAGGACTTCCCCTTGATCCAACAACCTTGGGATCGGCTTGAGCTAGTCATTTTGCCCCCAAATCTACCACACATACTTGATCATTGACCACATATGCATTACTTTGTTTATTACTTTGAGATTGATACCATGATAGTCGCCACTTTACTTGAAGCTTTGGATCATTAACCAATGAGTGAGGGACATGTGAATAAACATTGTTGGAAACATAGCCTTATTGGAAACATATCACCATCGGAACCATTAGACAATAATCAATGAACAAGATATATGAGTATAACCACTATTGGAACTTCAGAACATAACACTGTTGAGCTTTTGGAACATTAGTCATGAATATGAGACATGAGATTCACAATTGATCAATGAGTAGGAAACATATGATAATGAACATTGATAACCGAATATAGAATACCTTAGCACATTTCGGGATGGGGCAAGCATAATGTCAATGTGAATACTATTTGCCGCAGAAAGATACGGACAGAGTAACCTTACATACCTTGTATTCTCAATGTGAATATACAATCCTAGAGGTGCATACAATAGTACCGCTCCTTCTTTATGTGTCACTCTACAACACAAATATATAACGGGATTCACATTAACCATCAACTACTTTACAAATGCATATAACATCAATGAGTTACATGTTTGCCTTTAAACATGCCATTTCCCCTTGACAAAACCATTATTGAAATTATTATTCCAAAAATCCCCCAATATTCCATACATTGACCAATACATGAGAATCAATACATATCACCACAACACTTCTCCTTTACAGTTTCTTATCCACACCACATCACAAATAATCCATCAAATTACCTTAATACACCTCATAGCACATATCGGCCCAAATCCCACAATTTACACTTTTAAAAAAATAACAAATTTAATAACAAAATCACACTATACATGTTCATATTTTATCCATACCATGCTCTTCCATCAAAGTCCCAAGTCATAATTCAAGCTTGAAGCTCATGGATCACAAATCTTATATAAAAACACAAAGTACCATGTCCACCATTTCCAAGCATAACCAACATAATATACATAATCTCCCATGCATATAATATGTTAATCCATGAGAATAAATACTTACCAAGGCTTGGAATAGGATGATCTTGTCCAAAGAGTCCCAAGGAAATATTTTCTTTAGGGTTTGGAAAATGGGAAAATATCTTGTGAAAATTGTCTAGAAAGGCATGAGAGTTTTATGTATATGAAAATCTGATTTATCCTTGTATTATATAGACCTCAAGTCATACTTAGTCATTCCTTGGAATTAAATGTGGTCAAAGTGGAAGAATGGGTCAATTGCCCCTTTTGGCCATGCATTTTTATCCCATTTTGGGCCTAAATTTGGGCCCAATTGCACATGTTAGCTCAACCCACCAACTTTAATGTGTAATTCACCATATATATCATGTTTAAATAATTCCATAATGTCACAAAAATATTCTCTTACGAGATTCTCATTCGTAGTCTCAATCGCCAAAATAGGAATTCTAGTCGCCCATGGCTTCATTGAACATTTTTGATAACTATTTATATTTCATGATTTGATAATGTAGGAGTATGTAGGAGTGTATTGAAGTATTTGAAGCTTTAACAACACTCAAAGAACTCCAAAGAACCAAAAGAAACCATGTAAGAATCGACGTAGAATTGCGTTACAAAACGAGCGCGGAAGGGCACAATTTGTTATGCCTTGCGCCACTGCTGCAAAGCAAGGCAGTGGCACAAGATTTCCTTGCCCTCTGAACCTAAAGGCTTGCGCCACACCCCCTGAAATAGGGCAGTGACGCAAGTTTTCATACCTTGCTGAATTTTTCCCCTCATTTGCAAATACTAGCATATCATCCAATACCTTATCAAAACACTACAAAATACTTACTTAGTGATCTTAATCATTAAGTAAACATGACTCCAAGTCACCAAATGAGGTTAGAATGTGTACGGTGTATTACCCAAATGCTCCACAAAATCACAAAACACCTCCTACGAAGGTCTAATTGCACATATTAGGTCCGATATCAAATGTTTCACCAATGACACTATAAAACACAGACTTATGGCATCTCAACACCTAGGTAGATATAAACCCAAGGTATCAAGTGAGGTTAGAAAATTACGGGGTGTTACGTTCTTCCCCCCTTAGAAACATTTGTCCTCGAATGTTAACAACATCATCTTATATACAACAAATGCATCTTTACTTTAACATACGTATACACATACACACAATGCTCTTAAATACTTACTTGTTATTGTTCCACCTCCGCACTGTGAACTCCTTGATCCATTTGAAATAGATGGGGATACTTGGATTTCATCATTTCTTCAGCTTCCTATGTGATCTCCTCTTCTTGTTGGTTTCTCCAAAGGAATTTTATGGATGCGACATCTTTATTCCTCAATCTCTTTACTTGTCGCTCTAGAATAGCAATGGGTACCTCTTCTTAAGTAATATCCTCCGTAACTTGAACATCCTCTATGGGAACAGTACGAGATAGATCTCCTATGCATTTTTGAAGTATCAAAACATGAAATACCAGATAGACTGAGGAAAGTTCCTGGGGTAGTGCCAACTTATACGCAACTTGCCCAAATCTTCTAATGATTTCATATGGGCCTATGTAACGTGGACTCAATTTCCCTTTCTTTCCGAACCTCATCACCCCCTTCATTGGTGACACCTTTAAAAACACCCAATCACCTATGGCGAATTCAAGCCCTCTTCTTCTAACATCGGCATATGACTTGTGATGACTTTGAGACGTTTGTATCCGCTGTTGGATCACTTTAACTTTCTCCATAGCCTGATGAACAATATCTGGCCCAAGTAAAGCAGTTTCACCCGCTTCAAACCATCTAATTGGTGATCTATATTTCCTTCCGTACAAGGCTTCATAAGGTGCCATTTTAATACTTGAATGATAGCTATTGTTATACACAAATTCAATAAGAGGCAAATGGTCATCCCAACTGCCTTTAAAATCTAACGTGCATGCTTGTAGCATATCTTCAAGTGTCTGAATAGTATATTCTGCTTGTCCATCAGTCTGAGGATGGAAAGTTGTACTCAAATTCACCTGTGTACCCAAACTCTGCTGAAAAGATCTCCAAAAGTGTGTTGTGAACTGTGCTCCTCTGTCTGATATAATAGAAAGTGGAATACCATGCAATCGTACTATATCTTTCACATACAACTTTGCATAATCCTCAGCTATATAGGTCGTCTTGACTGGTAGAAAATGCGCTGACTTGGTAAGCCTGTCCACTATAACCCATATAGAATCAACCTTTCGGAATGTACGAGGCAAACCTGTAATGAAATCCATATTAATCATATCCCATTTCCATACTGGAATATTGATACATTGCATGTAACCTCCTCGTTTCTCATGTTCCACTTTCACTTGTTGACAATTCGGGCATTGCGCGACAAATTTTGCAATGTTCTTTTTCATATTTCCCCACCAATACACTTCTTTCAATTCATGGTACATTTTAGTAGCACCCGGATGAATATAATAGAACGAATGATGCGCTTCTGTCATAATTCCTGTCCTCAACTCATCTACGTCCGGTACACATAATCTCCCGTGACATTGAAGTACCCCTTCTTGTGTAAGATCAAATTCCTTGGTCAAATTCTGCTGTACATTTTCCCTAAGCTGTAATAAAATAGAATCCACAAACTGCTTCTCTTTCCCTTCAGCTATCAAGGAGGATTCTGCTGCATTTTGCACAATAACCCTTTCATCTGGAGATTCAATAAGCCAAACTCCCAAGCTGGCAAGTTGATGTAGATCTTTGATTAGCTCTTACTTTTCAGTCAACTGGACACCAGTGCCTTCTACTGCCTTGCGGCTCAATGCATCATCTACTATATTTGCTTTGCCTGGATGATAAAGAATATCAATATCATAGTCTTTTAAGAGCTCTAACCACCTTTGCTGCCTCAAATTGAGTTACTTATTCTTAAAGAGATATTGCAAACTTTTGTGATCCGTATAGATATCAACATGAACTCCATATAAATAATGACGCCATATCTTTAAAGCAAAAACTACCACTGCCAATTCAAGATCATGTGTGGGATAATTTTTCTCATGTGGCCGTAACTGTCGTGAGGCATATGCTATGAAATTACCGTGTTGCATCAATACACATCCAAGGCCAACCCCGAAAGCATCACAATACACTACATAACCTTCGGTACCTTCGGGAAGCACTAAAACTGGTGTGGAAGTTAATTTATCTTTCAACCTTTGGAAGCTTTTCTCACACGCATCATTCAACTGAAATTTAACTGCCTTATGTGTAAGATTTGTTAACGGTGCAACAATAGAGGAAAAACCTTCTACAAATCTTCTATAATAACCTTCCAGTCCAAGAAAACTATGGATTTCTGTGGGTGTCGTCGGTCTTGGCCAATTTTTCACTGCTTCAATCTTCTGTGTATCAACCTGTATACCTTAATCTGACACAATATGGCCCAAGAATGCAACTGATTTTAACCAAAACTCACACTTAGAGAACTTTGCATACAACTTACGCTCACGGAGAATCTGTAACACCTGCAGTAAGTGATTAGCATAGTCCTCCAGTGTTCTGGAATAAACTAGGATGTCATCTATAAACACCGTGATGAACACGTCCAGCAATGGCTTAAACACCCAATTCATCAAATCCATGAACACAGCTGGTGCATTTGTTAGTCCAAATGACATAACTAAAAATTCATAATGGCCATACCGTGTTCGAAAAGCTGTCTTGGGTACATCTTCTTCTCTAACTCTGACTTGATGGTAACCCGACCTCAAGTCAATTTTTGAAAAACACTTGGCACCCTGTAACTGATCAAACAAATCATCAATTCGAGGGAGGGGATATTTGTTCTTGATCGTCACCTTATTAAATTATCGATAGTCGATGCACATTCTCAACGTGCCATCTTTATTCCATACAAATAATATCGGCGCACCCCACGGGGACATACTAGGCCTAATGAAGCCTTTGTCCAGCAAATCTTTCAATTGCTCCTTCAATTCACGCAATTCTGCTAGAGCCATTCTATATGGAGGAATAGAAATAGGCTGAGTGCCTGAAATCACATCAATGCCAAATTCTACTTCCCGTTCTGGGGGTAAGCCTGGAAGATCCTCTGGGAATACATCTAGAAACTCATTGACCACTGGAATCGACTACGGAGTTAGCGGTTCCACATCATTATCTTTCACCCGTACTAAATGACATATGTAACCCTTAGCAATCATTTTCCTGGCTTTCAGATAGGAAATAAATCTCTCTCGTGGTGCCTCTACATTACCCTGCCATACAAGAACATTTTCTTGTAGAAAACAAAATTGCACCTTCTTGGCTCGGCAATCTACCGTAGCATAACAAGAGGCCAACAAATCCATTTCCATGATCACATCAAAATCCACCATGTCTAATTCAATGAGATCATCCAATGTATCATGACCATACACCATTACCACACAATTACGATATACTCTTTTTGCAATAATATATTCACCGACCGATGTAGATACTTTAATTGATTTAATTAATAATTCTGGTGCCTTTGTAAATTTTGCAGCAACCAATGGAGTAACATAGGAAAATGTAGAACCGGGGTCAATCAATGCATATACATTATATGAGAATATGGATAATGTACCTGTGACAACATCAGGGGAAGCCTCTGAATTCTGTCGGTCCACTAAAGCATAAGTGCGATTCTGGACCCCACTAGTACTGGCTGCTTCTATGTCCCCTCTACCACGGCCAACAGGCTATACACCTTGGCCCAGTGAAGGAACCGATGCTGATGACGCAACGGCCGATCATGTCGGTCGTGCAATACCACTCATACTCCTCTGGGGACACTCTCTCATCATGTGTCCTGTCATTCCGCACCAGAAACAAGCATTTGTCCCCACTCTGCATGTACCTGTATGAATACGCCCGCAGTGCTGACAGTGCTGACGAGGAAAACTTGCTACCTGTGATCCGTGACCTCCACTACTCTGCCCAGCTGGACCACCTCGAAACCCTCTAAACTGAGAGTGTGCACCTGTTGTGGAATACGAGAACGATGGTCTAGGTGGTCTAGGAAACATACGGGTCCTAGATCCTCCTTGGGACATCATAGGTGGTCCCATAGGTCTATCCCTTTTGGACTGTCCCCTATCAAATTCATGTACCCTTCGTCTCTGCCTTTGATCTTCCATTTTCTGGGCAAAGGCCTGAATTCTCGCTATATCTATGTCCTTGTTCAAGTCCCCAATGGTGCAATCCCTTACCAAATATGGTTCTAGTCTGTCCACGTATCTATGGACCCTATCTGTCATCGTAGCCACAACATTTGGTGCATATCGAGCCAAGGAATTAAATTGCAAGTTGTATTCTCTGACGGTCAAATTTTCCTGATGGAGATTTAGAAACTGATCCGCACGTGCCTCGCGGATCTCATAAGGAAGATAATGATCTAGGAAATTCACTTTAAACTCTTCCCAAATAGGTGGATTTGCACCAATATCACGGGATTTCTTCCAATCCTCGTACCACAATATTGGCTCCCCTTTTAATCTGTACGCAGCAAGTTCAACTGTCTCTACCCCCGTCACTTGCATAACTTCCAAGGCCCTTTGAATTTGATCCACGAAGTCCTGTGGATCTGCTTTTCGATCTGACCCTGTGAAGATAGGAGGGTCCAGTTTCAAGAAATCCTGTGTTCTATGACTTGCCACTCTAGCCGCATCATCATCATGTGTCATTGGACCAGCTCATCCTTAACTCTGGGCTGCCATTAACTGTGTTAACATATGAACTGCATTTCTAAGATCCTGATCTGTGGCATTCATTGGTGGTTCTGCGGGTACTTCTCTACCAACTGGCTCCTCCGAAGCTGGAAAAGTAGACGAAGATCGCGATGAAATTTCAGCATTTGCTCCACCTTGACGAGCTTGGTCAGGTGATAGTCTACTCATTCCTTCTTTCGCAGGCACATCTACCTGCTTCCCTTTACCTTTACCTCTTCTTGTGATTGGAATTTTGACTATACCAAAGAAAAACAATTACCATGATCAGATACAATTCAACTTACAACACTGGCTCTATTGCACGATCTAGAGGTGAAGAAAAGAAACAAAATCCTAAATGTCCCGTATCCTCCTACTTATAAATGTGGTGCACAACACATCGATAAGTAAGACTCTACTCAGACTCGGCTTTGTAGACACCCTTAAAATGACCTGCTCTGATACCACTTTTGTCACGCCCCGAATCCCATCGAGACGAATTGGCACTCATAGCAGACAAGGCCCGAGAGAACCAAGCTTTGTCTCTATTCAATCATATGCATGCCATAAGAAACCCATAATCACACAATAGCTTTAAATACCAACAATGGAATTCATGGAACATGATATATATATACATATGCGAAACTTGGCCGTTGAGGCCACCAAGTCAAGAACGATATATCCCTTTTACATGTATACACCCACATCCGTCTACAAAAGCCTCTAACAAATGCATTGACCAAATGAACTAAAAGTTGGGACAAGTCCCCGCTTTATACAACATGTACAACACCAAAACATATGTACAACTGTGACTCGGAGAAGCCCAGAACTAACTGGAGCTCACCAAAGATCTGCAACACAGGCAACCTCCTGTGGAGGCCTACTAGTACCTACGCCTGCAGCAAGTAAGGTAAATTCCCCAAGAGGGGTCAGTACGAAGAATGTACTTAGTATGTAAGGCCATACGAAACTTGTAAGATATGAAAATATGTCAAGAATTCAAGTTCAAATGCATAACCAATATAGATAAGTCACAATGTAGATGAGTCACTATTCTGTACTTTGGAAACCATGTAAGTTGCTTTCATTACATTCTTTGTATCTTTACTTTCGTGATTATTCATCTTTGCCTTTGACCTGTGATACATGGGCCCCGACTGAACAGTGGGTTTTAAACATAACATAGCATTATGTTGGGATCGTCTCGAGCTAGGCTTATGCCCCTAGAGCTGCCACCCTATTAATCAATGTATACATCGGGATAGGCTCGAGCTAGGTTAGTACCTCTAGAGGTGCCACCCATACAACATTTCAGGTTCGGCTCGAGCTAGGTTATTACCCCTAGAGATGCCCCCTGTCAGGATAGGTCTGTGCTAGGCTTATGCCCCCAGGACTTCCCCCTGATCCAACAACCTAGGGATCGGCTTGAGCTAGGCATTTTTCCCCCAAAGCTGCCACCCATACTTGATCATTAACCACATATGCATTACTTTGTTTATTACTTTGAGATTGATACCATGATAGTCGCCACTTTACTTAAAGCTTTGGATCATTAACCAATGAGTGAGGGACATGTGAATAAACATTATTGGAAACATAGCCTTATTGGAAACATATCACCATTGGAACCATTAGACAATAATCAATGAACAAGATATATGAGTATAACCACTATTGGAACTTCGGAACATAACACTGTTGAGCTTTTGGAACATTAGTCATGAATATGAGACATGGGATTCACAATTGATCAATGAGTAGGAAACATATGATAATGACCATTGATAACCGGATATAGAATACCTTAGCACATTTCGGGATGGGTCAAGCATAATGTCAATGTGAATACTATTTGCCGCAGAAAGATACGGACAGAGTAACCTTACATACCTTGTATTCTCAATATGAATATACAATCCTAGAGATGCATACAATAGTCCTGCTCCTTATTTATGTGTCACTCTACAACACAAATGTATAACGGGATTCACATTAACCATCAACTACTTTACAAATGCATATAACATCAATGAGTTACATGTTTGCCTTTAAACATGCCATTTCCCCTAGACAAAACCATTGATGAAATTATTATTCCAAAAATCCCCCAATATTCCATACATTGACCAATACATGAGAATCAATACATATCACCACAACACTTCTCCTTTACACTTTCTTATCCATACCACATCACAAATAATCCATCAAATTACCTTAATACACCTCATAGCACATATCGGCCAAAATCCCACAATTTACACTTTTAAAGAAATAACAAATTTAATAACAAAATCACACCATACGTGTTCATATTTTATCCATACCATGCTCTTCCATCAAAGTCACAAGTCATAATCCAAGCTTGAAGCTCATGGATCACAAATCTTATATAAAAACACAAAGTACCATGTCCACCATTTCCAAGCATAACCAACATAATATACATAATCTCCCATGCATATAATATGTTAATCCATGAGAATAAATACTTACCAAGGCTTGGAATAGGATGATCTTGTCCAAAGAGTCCCAAGGAAATATTTTCTTTAGGGTTTGGAAAATGGGGAAATATCTTGTGAAAATTGTCTAGAAAGGCATGAGAGTTTTATGTGAATGAAAATTTGATTTCTCCTTGTCTTATATAGACCTCAAGTCATACTTAGCCATTCCTTGGAATTAAATGTGGTCAAAGTGGAAGAATGGGTCAATTGCCCCTTTGTGCCATGCATTTTTATCCCATTTTGGGCCTAAATTTGGTCCCAATTGCACATGTTAGCTTAACCCACCAACTTTAATGTGTAATTCACCATATATCTCATGTTTAAATAATTCCATAATGTCACAAAAATATTCTCTTACGAGATTCTCATTCGTAGTCTCAATCGCCAAAATAGGAATTCTAGTCGCCCATGGCTTCATTGAACATTTTGGATAACTATTTATATTTTATGATTTGATAATGTAGGAGTATGTAGGAGTGTATTGAAGTATTTGAAGCTTTAACAACACTCAAAGAACTCCAAAGAACCAAAAGAAACCATGTAAGAATCGACGTAGAATTGCGTTACAAAACGAGCGCAGAATGGCACAATTTTTTGTGCCTTGCGCCACTGCTGTAAAGCAAGGCAGTGGCGCAAGATTTCCTTGCCCTCTGAACCTGAAGGTTTACGCCACACCCCCTGAAACAGGGTAGTGGCGCAAGTTTTCATACCTTGCTGAATTTTTTCCCTCTTTTGCAAATACTAGCATATCATCCAATACCTTATCAAAACACTACAAAATACTTACTTAGTGATCTTAATCATCAAGTAAACATGACTCCAAGTCACCAAATGAGGTTAGAATGTGTACGGGGTATTACCCAAATGCTCCATGAAATCACAAAACACCTCCTACGAAGGTCTAATCGCACATATTAGGTCCGATATCAACTGTTTCACCAATGACAATATAAACAAAGACTCATGGCATCTCAACACCTAGGTAGATATGACCCCAAGGTATCAAGTGAGGTTAGAAAAGTACGGGGTGTTAGAACTCACATCCCAAAAATGAGCTAAAAACGTTGAACTCCCCTTCCCCACTAACCTTCTAGCCCAGACAAATGATATAATTTTCACCATTTTGGCCCTATACACTCCCTACTACTCCAGCTTATCCATTCCAGGCATAGCTAGAGTCATTGTCTTAGCATTACAGTTTAAAACTGCGTGATATGGAGATAACCAGGTCATACCCAGAATTCTATCAATGTCCAACATATCTAGAATAATCAAGTCTACCCAAGTCTGAAAACCCACAAATAACATAGAACAAGAACGGTAAACATGGGTTACTACCACAGACTCACCAACTGGAGTAGACATATAAATAGGATAATCAAGTACATCACAACCCAGATTCAGACCCACCACAAACTGAACAAACACATAAGAATAAGTAGACCTCAGATCAAATAAAATAGAAGCCATCCGTTCACAAACGAAATTGGTACCTGTGATCAATCTTTTCCAGAAATTCAGTGAGCTCGATCATCAATCTGAGCAAACTCCTTCCCTGGCTGTGCTCCTTCCCCTGCGCCACCATTTCTTCGACCACCCCGACCACATTGTTGATTTCCCCATCCACCTTGTGGATGACCCCTGCAATTATCTCCTCCTCCTCTTCCCACTGGAATTATAGCCCAAGTCTGCTACTATGCCTGGCTATTTGCCTATCTCAAGGGACACTCTCTCTTAAAATTACCAACAACACCATAATAGTAATATCCCCACTCGAGAGAAGGTTGAATAGTAGAAAAATAAAAAAACCCTAGGTCCTAAATACCTGCGACTAAGAAAAAAACTTAGCTGGAACCACAGTAGAAGCTGGCAAGGCTGACTGAATAGGGCGAGCTGAATAGGCCTGTTGACCATGGCCCTTAGAGTAAGATCCACTGAAATTCCCAGTAATGTGGAACTTCTTGGCTAACATCTTAGCCTTACTTGCTTGCGTAACCCCCTCCAACTTCTTCACATAATCAAACACATTATTGAACCCATTCCCTGCAGAAGTCATATGAACAGACAAAACCTAAAAATCATAGTTCAAACCCTTAACATAGCATAAAATCCTCTCCTTCTCAGTAGCCAACAATTGAATAGTATTGCGAGACAAGGCATGGAACTTAGCCTCATAGGCTACAATTGATATGTCACCCTGCCTAATTCCAAAAACTCATCCTTCTTGCGATCACGAAGGGCACGAGGCACATACTTCTCCAAGAACAAAGCATGAATTTATTCCCAAGTCAATGGGGGCAAAACTGATGACTGACATTCAACATATGCCCTCCACCATTGCTTAACATCCTTCTCTAACAGAAAAGTCACAAACTCAACTCCATGTTGCTGAACAATACCCATCTTATGTAACATTTAATAACAGTCAATGATGATCTCAAAAGCATCCTCAGACTCAGTATCCTAGAAAGTAGGTGGTTTCATCTTTAGAAAATTAGTCAGTAGATCATGCTCAGTACCTGTCATCACAGAACCAAAAATTGGATAAGGAAAAGCATTAGTCCTTGAAGCCTCATCCATCCTTTGAGACATAGCAGCAGTAAGGTGAACAACTGGAGCCTGAAAAGCCGACACAGTAGGAGTGGCTCTAGTCCTAGCCCACCCACTCAGAAAAACTATCACCTGTTGAACAACCTCAGCAGACATGAAAGGTAAGGCTGCAACCCCAGTTGGTACTGCCACCTCGGGCACCATTCCCTACTCCTCTGCTACTTCCATCTCCTTAAAATGATCCTGAGGTGGGGAAGAGGATACTGACCCTTCATGAGCCTGGCCAGAAGTTACTCAAGCTCCACCCCTGGCTAGTGTGGCTCGTACCCTTCCTCTATTGCTTTTCTCTATCACTCATCCTTCTCCCCTTACGATTGGCTCCTCAGCTTGAGCGGCCGATGCAGGGGCTACTATCCGGGTTCTGTTGGACCTAGTATTCAACATCTGTGGAAAAAAGAGTGAAGAAATCTGATACTAATTTGGATCGCCAGATGCCAATTGGAATCAAGTTATAGCACGAAAGAAGCAAGAATGACAGATTTCCTAAAGTACTATAGCTTCCCAAATAAAAGTACAGACGTCTCTGTACCATTCCACGAGACTCTACTAGACCCATTTTGGTATGATGAGATCGACGAACCAAGCTCTGATACAAACTTTGTCAAGACCCAAACCCATTGTGACTGGCACCCACACAACTCACCCGATAGGAGAAATAACTACCCCAAAAACAACCATCTTAGAATTAATACTTAAAAGAGTCAAGGAACTAATCCATTAAAAGATATTCAAATCTAAAACAAAAACATAAGTACAGCTAGTTGCGGAACATTGTACTTATCAAAACTATCCCTAGGACCCAAAAGTCGTCCATAATATATCTAAAATTATCAAGAAGGGGATGCAACCCCAAAACTAAAAGAAAGTGCATAATGTCCAAACAAGGGACTATGTCATAAAGGAAAGATCCCATGGTAGCCGAATCAGCCGCTCACAACTGAAATCTAAATCACCCATTTGAATCATAAATGAGGTCTTGCAGATCTAGCTAGAATATGCGCTGCACTCACAAAACTAAGAGCAGGTATAGTATCAGTACACAAGAAATCAACAGTCTACTGGTAGGTTCATTTGTCCAACCCAAGATGAGAATATGAATACTCAACTAAATATAGTACAACAAGTTAATCCATGCTCAAAACTAGCATACACTTAGCACATCAGGTATCAAATAAGCAGTTTAGGATCACAATCAACAAGTCAATATATTATCACAAGTATCAAATAAGCAGTTTAGGATCACAATCAACAAGTCGATATATTATAACCAAGTCGAGTTCAATTAAGCCAAGTCGAGTCAAGTTAAGACAAATTAAACAAGTTACAACCATATAAATATATTCCCCGGTTCACTCATGGCACCATCAAACTCACCTAAACCTTGTGCATATACGTTGTGGGTATCACATCCACCCTCTAGTCATGACCTGTAGGGGATAATTTTTGTCCATGTACTGAAACCCTAGACACAAGTGTCTACCAACCTTATTCCACCTATAACCCATGAGAACATCCCAAATACAAAAATATTCCACATTTAATAATGAGGTATGTCAAAATCATACAACAACGTAAAATTATTTGCATTGACCACACCAAATAACATGACCTAGCAAGCCATACTACAAAGTACTTAACATGCTGTCACGACCCAATTTTTGAGTCATGATGGCACCTACTCAACCTGCCAGTAGGTAAGCCAAACTATAGCCCAGAACGACAAGTATTGGGCCAATTGGCGGAAGGAAACATAAATACCAGAAATCAAGCATACAATAAGATTGTGAGCAATAGAAAATAATGTAATAGTACTAGATGTTAAATAAGATAGAGAGAACAAAAGAATATCCCACGACCTAGTAAGGCTGGCACAAGAGCTACTAAATACAAAAGAGAGTACCAAATAGTATCAATATACAGAAAGTCTTGGCAACTAAAGACTGTCCAAAAGTAAAGGAGGGAGAGAGAATCAGTTCTGACCCTGAAAGCTGACCCTATCTCCAAATCCTGAGAAAAAGTTGGATAGAACGTCAACGGCGGCAACTAGTGCTCAGATCTTCATCAGAAAAGATGTAGAAGTGTAGTATGAGTACAATAAAAATAGGTACTGAATAGACATCATTGGCCACCTGAGCGAAATCATAATAAAAGGATAATAAGGTGCAAGAATGTATACTAAAGTCAGGGATAAAGGGGCAAACCTGAATAAGCTGACAGATAATAAATGAAGAGGTAAATAATATTGAAAGCAAGACAACTAACTACAGCCTAACTGGACCCCCATAAGACCAGTAGGCACATACAAGAGAAAATTAACCTAAATTAGCCCCCATAAGCCCGATGGATGCCATCAGAAGAAGAACCAATGACAAAAATAAATATAAATTAACCGACCACTGATGCCATATCCGAGAACCCCGTATTACCAGGAAATACCAGACTTGAACCGAATCCCCAATATCATAAGTGAACCATAAAGTGTCGGACTCAAACCGGGTTCTTAACATCATAACTATATCATAGATACCGAAATCGAACCAGTAATATAGTATCATAAGTGAATAGTAAATGTTTAATTCGAATCGATCTTTAAATTAAATACACGTTATCAAATCTAACCACGGACTGAAAGGATGTCCAAATCAACCTAAGGATTAAGAATATAAGTAAGGTTTACGAAAGGAGTCCTACTAGGTCTACATGGAGCTAATTAGGATATTTGACCTAATAGCGACTAACCTCGAAAGTCCATACTAAGGTAATTTCAACCCAAAACTAGACTAAGGGTTATAGGTTCCTTTACAAAGTGTTAATCATGTCTAAATAAACCCTATGCCAATAATTTAATTCGACGAGACAATGAATGGGTCAATTACTAACTAAAAATGGCTCTCTAATCAGCTAATTATTCCAAATTCCACTAAACATGCAACCAAGCCGTAAATTCCAACACAAATCTAGCATAATACTATACTAATGTCATAATAAAGCAAAATCTATGAGGAAGGTAATCCTAGCCTACCTGGAAGCCGACGAATGCCCAAGAAAGTACACTAAATCGGAGCTTTTCCATTTTGAGAAGCCTCCTCACGATGCCTCGCTATCAAAAAAATGATCTACACATTAATACAAGAATAACAATACCCATATTGCTTATAAATGCTTCAGGTCCAAAATTGAGCTAAAAATCCCATGTGGGGCCTGATTACGCATTCACAACTTTAAAATTGCCAAAACGTCCCTCTAGGATTAAGGATTATATACCCCAAAAAATAAGTAAAATCCGAGCACAAATACACCCTCAAATCAGACCTCAAAGAATCTAGACATTTAAGTTTAAATCGGGGAAATAAATCAAGAATTTAAAGGAAGCTTACGGAATAAACGGCAGGGGATTGACTACAACGAGGTCTCCAACTCACTCCCAACACCCAATGATCAAGGTCCATTAATCTCTAAGTCTACTAGGGTTTAATAGATATGGGACTAGTTAAAAAAAAAAAAAGCAAATCGGGTTTACCCATTAATAGCAGCGGTAGCCCCTTTAGCAGTCACCACTAAAGTGGCAAGATACCGCTAAAGCAGAAAAATACCACTAAAGTGGTCCACCCACGACTGGACCCTACTGCTAAAGTGGTCAAACATTGCTTAAGAGACTACCGCTAAAGCGGTAATCAGGTCGCTTTAGAGACATTGGGGGACACCTAGGCTTCTGTTAAAGTGGTCCACTGGCCACTTTAGTTACCTCTGCTTTAGCGACCAAATGGCCACTTAAGCAGTCACACCAGCTGATGCCCGCACCAGAATTTAGCAAAATTTGCTAAGTCCCTATCTTTCCCTCGGGATCCGTTCAGAATCCCGCAAACTCAAATGAACTATGCTACCCTACCAAATTTGACATCTCAGACTCAACGGTGCTATCAAAATTTTCATCTGAGGTTATTTCAATCAAATATGGGTCCCACACCCAATGGTCGTTTTAACTAAAATCCACCTAATAGCCCAAAATGAGATCGAACGCCTTGAGAGCCGCACCAAGGATCCCCTAGCCTGAAATCTATGTTCTGGATCTTACAAAACTGTCAGAATTGGCATACAAGGCCGTTTACTTGAAGTTTAGGCTCGATACCCAATCCCTAACAGCAAGAACTTCAAAATAAGGAATTGGCTCTAAAAACTCGATAACCGAACTATCGGCCCCAGCAAGTCATAAATGACATGGGACGGCTATAGAAAACTCTAAATATCGGAATAGCGCTGAAATATAGAAAATGACCTGGATAGTCATTACAACCTCCACTACTAAAGGACTTTCGTCCGCGAAAGTAAAAGGTCTAGATATACATGAAGGCTCGAAAAGGTGGGGATACTGGGCCTACATCTCACTCTCAATCTCCTAGGTCGCCTCCTTGACTAGGCGGTGCCTCCGCTGGACCATGAGAATCACCCTAGAGTGCAACCGCCTGACATCCCTGGCTAATATGAAGTCTGGCTCCTCTACGAAGGTCAACTTCTCATCTTATTGAATCGAGTCCCATCGAAGCACATGAGACTTATCTGGGATATAATGTTATAACATAGAAACATGGAAAACTGGATGAATAGCTGTAAAGTTTGGGGGTAAGTCCAACTCATAATCTATATCTCCAACCGTCTGTAGTATGTCAAATGGCCCAATATACTTAGGGCTAAGCTTGCCCCTCTTCTCGAACCTCATCATGCCCTTCATAGGTGATACTCAAAGGAAGGCTCAGTCACCAACTCCAAAATTCAAGGTACAAAGTCTACGATCAGCATAACTCTTATACCTACTCTGAGCTGCATTTAACCAATCTTGAATCACCCAGACATTATCCAATGACTCATGAAGTAAGTTAGTCCAACGGGGCCTAACATCAGAGGTCTCATGAAGTAAGTTAGTACAATGGTGCCATCTTATTACTCGAATAATAGCTATTATTATAACAAACTCCGTTAAGGATAAATGTTGTTCCCACTGACCTCCAAAGTCAATCACATAGGCACGGAGTACATCCTTCAAAACCTGAATAGTCTGCTTTGACTGACCATCAGTCTGGGGATGGAAGGCGGTGCTAAGATCAACCTGAGTACCCATCTCCTCCTAAAAAGTACTTCAGAAACTAGAAGTGAACACTGAACCCCTATCTGAAATAATAGACACGGGCACTCCATAAAAGTGAACTATCTCATAAATGTAGATAGGGATGAAATGAGCCAATTTGGTCAACGGATCCACAATGAACCATGAGAAGGATGAGGTAGACCAGTCACAAAGTCCATAGTAATCTGCTCCCACTTCCACACGGGAATGGGTAATCACTGAAGTAGCCCACTCGGTCTCTAATGCTCGGTCTTTACATGCTAACAACATAGGAAACGAGCTATAAAGTCTGCAATATCTCTCTTTATACCAATCCACCAGTAATACTGCCTCAAATATTTATACATCTTGGTTGTCCCAGGTTGAATAGTATATTTGGAACTGTGAGCCTCCCAGAATATCAAATGAATAAAGTCTCCCACCCTCGAAACACAAATGCTTCCATCAAATCTCAGAATACCCTCTGAATCCAAGGTAGCCCGACTGGACTCACCTCCCAGCATCTGATCATGAATGCCACAAAGTCTACTATCTGCAAACTGGCGACTCCAAATCTGCTCAAATAAGGTAGATCTGGCCTCAATACTAGTAAGGATCCTCCTGGAGTCTGAAATATCAAGGCAAACCATCAAGTTGGCTATGAACTGAATGTCCAAAGCCAATGGCCACTCTGAATCTAAAAGAAAGGCCAAGCTACCCATACTCACCGCCTTTTGGCTCAAGGCGTCCGCTACCATATTTGCCTTGCCCGAATGGTATAGAATAGAGATATCATCATCCTTAAGCAACTCAATCCATCTGCGCTGCCTCAAATTAAGCTCCCTCTAAGTCATAATGTACTGAAAACTATCGTGATAAGTATAGATCTCATAGTGAACACCATACAAGTAATGCCTCTAAATCTTAAGCGACAAAACTACTGCCGCCAACTTCAAATCATGAGTGGGATAGTTACACTCATGAACCTTCAGCTGTCTCAACTCATATGCAATAACTCAGTCTTGCTGCATCAAAACATAACCCAAACCAACACCAAAAGTATCACAATAAACTGTAAACCCTTTGCCCTCAACAGGAAGGTTTAATATAGGAGCTAAAGTAAGCAAGTCCTTGAGCTTCTGAAAGCTCGACTCATACTCAATAGACCACTAAAAAGGAACCTCCTTCTTGGTCAATCTAGTCATAGGCGCCGTAATAAGAGCAAAATCCTTAACAAACTGCCTGAAGTAACCAGCCAAACTAATAAAACTATAAACTTCAATTGGAGATGTGGGTCTGGCCCAATCCCAAATAGCCTTAATCTTTGTTGGATCTACCATAATCTCATCCATAGACACCACATACCCTAGGAATGTAACAGAATCGAGCCAAAACTCACACTTTGAGAACTTAGAAAAAATCCTATGATCTCTCAAAGTCTGGAGCACAATTCTCAAATACAGCTCGTACTCCTCCCTACTCCTCAACTACAAAAGGATGTCATCAATGAAGACAATCACAAAAGAGTCCAAATAAGTCTTAAAAATATGGTTCATCAAATTCATGAACGCTGCTAAGGTATTGGTCAACCCAAAAGACATCACCAAGAACTCATAATGGCCATAGCGAGTCTTAAAGGTTGTCTTAGGGATGTCCAAAGCCCGAATCCTCAACTGATGGTAACCGAATCTCAAGTCAATCTTAGAAAACACTGCCGCTCCCTGAAGCTAGTCGCACAAATCATTAATACAAGGCATAGGATACTTATTCTTTACTGTCACCTTATTCAGCTGCCTGTAGTCAATACACATAAGGATTGAATCATCTTTTTTCTTCAGGAATAAAATAGGAGCACCCCAAGGTGACACACTCGGCCTAATAAAACCTTTCCCCAAAATATCCTGAAGTTTAGAATTCACCTCCTTAAGCTCTGAAGTATCCATATAGTAAGGTGCCATAGAAATAGGTCGGTTTCCCAGATTAAGATCAATAGCAAAATCAATATCGCGCTCAGGAGGAAGGCCAGATAGATCGGTAGGGAATACATTCGGAAAGTCTTGGATTATAGGAATAGAATCAAGCGAAGGACTCTCCATATGAACATCACAACTATAAGCAAGATAAGACTCACAGCCTCTCGATATCAGTCTCTTAGACCAAACAAAAGAAATAATCCCTGTCGGCGTGCAACTAAAAGAACCCTACCACACAACTGGGGGAATGCCAGGAATGGCTAAGGTAACGGTCTTGGAAAAACAATCCAAAATTGTATAATAAGGGGATAACACGTCCATGACTAGAATCACATCAAAATCCACCATATTTAACACAAAGAGATCAGCCTAAGTATCAAACTCTTAGACGGTCACAACGCATGATCTATAAACCCGATCCACTACTAAAGAATCACCCACGGGAGTAGATACATGTAATGGAACAGATAAAAGCTCCCAAGACAACTATAATTGTGGTGCACAATAAGCAGACACATAAGAATAAGTGGATCCCGGATGTAATAAAGTCGTAGCTGGCTGAGGATATACTAAAATCATACTTGTAATAACAGCATCCGAAGACTCTGCCTACGATCTACCAGGTACAGTATACAAATGACCCTGTCTACCCCCGAATTGGGTACCTGACCGACCACTTATCCTACCTGACTGAGAAACTCCTCGAGAACCCTAGGGACCACCCCTATGACCCTGAGCACCACCTCTAGCTGGAGGTGGTACTAACCTGATCGGCTGGATACTCTGCGCTACAGGCACAACCTTACCATGTTGGGGAAACCCTAGATGTGTACCCCTCAAAGGCTGGCCACTACTCAGGCCCTAGTAATCACTGTAGATGGGTTGACCCCCATCAGAAGCCTAAAATATTGCCTGGACAGGTCTGCTAGGCTTACCCTGGTGCGGATAAGACTGAAGCAGAGGGTACCTGCCCTGTGAACCTCTAACTCTGAATTGTGAGCCGCTTTGACTCCCACTGAAACTACCCTACTCATGCGGCCTCTTATCGCTTCCCCTTGTGTCTCGCAATGCATCTCCTCCATAGTCTAGGCATGATCAGAAACATCAACAAAAGACTTGCCAGTGGAAACCAAACCTGAGTAGCCATACGAAGAGGACTCAGTCCCCTAACACCAAACTCGCTCATACTCTGTAGGTAAGTTCGCAGTGGCATGTCTGGACAACTCGTGGAATCTCACCTCATACTCAACAACAGACAAAGAACGCTGTTGTAAGCTGGTGACCTAATTTCTTAAGTGCTCCTGAAGACTGCGAGGTATATACTTTTCCAAGAAAGCCTCGAAGAACTGAATCCATGTCAAAGGGGGAGATACGGTTAGCCTGGAATCAACATAACCTCTCCACCAATGTCTAGCAGCCAAGTCCAATTGAAAAGTAGTATAGTCGACCCCACGTGCCTCAACTAGGCAGGCCTAATTTACGCAGCCTATCCTCACAATCAGTCAGAAACTCAAATGCATCCTCACCTAAAGCCCCTGCAAATCTAGGTGAAGTGAATCTCAGAAATCTACCCACCATCTTCTGATCCTCCATAGACATAGCTAGTTGGGCGGCTGTCGGTCAACCAACTACCAGTACTGGAGGGATCTTAAATCTAGGAGCCATACCTACAGGCTGTAACCCTGCTTCTATACCACTCTGATCTGTAAACAGTGAACCATCAGATGGTGCACCATCAATTAATCCCAATAACTGGACTAAGGCATCTCTGAGGAATGAAGAAATACTAAACCCCGATGGAGCCTGGGCTGCACCATAGCCCACTAATGGCTAGGGTGGCAGAATATCTGGCTCAGGAACAACAACAGGATTTGGTGAAGGCTCCCTATCTTGACCCCTAGTTGGGGCTGCAGCTTTAGCTGGGTCTCGACCTCTGGGTAGGCCACAGCCTTTGGCGGGTGCCCTAGCCGCAGACTCAGTATCCTCATCACCGGTCATAGTAGTGCGCGTCCTGACCATTTGTAAAAGAGTGAAACAATGAGAACCTTTAGAAACCAACATAGTTTCGATGCACGAGAATGAATAAAGAAAGTGAGATTTTTCTAACAATGTCCTATAGCCTCCCGAAGATAAGATACGGACATCAACGTTCTGATCTGCAGGACTCTACTACATACTTGCTCTTTACCAATAATACCAGTGAACCTGTAACACTCCGTACCTACCAAACCCTACTTGACGATATTGAACAATGGTTAATTAAGTGTCGAGAACCAAAAGTATGTATTGTCTAATGTTATTGATGAGATAATGGATATTCGGCCTAGTACATGGGATTAGACCTTCGTAGGAGGTGTAACACCCCGTATGTTGTCGAACCTATACGACTACGTTTACATTTATGGAATTAGTAAAACATGAGAGACTTGATGAATTATCCATTAATTTGTTGGGAATTAAATGATTCATGAGCCATTGGGCTTAAATGAGGCCCAAAATTACATGGAAGACTTAGCCCAATGAGGCAAAGATGACCCATTCTTCCATTTGACTAATCAACCATTTCATGTAATACCAAGATTGGATAAGGGAGACTAAAAGGGACTATAAAATGGCACAAATCAGATTTTTATTCCATTGTGACACCCACGCCAATTCTAGAATTCTCTCAACATTTCCTTATTCAACACAAACCCTAGACCTTCATCTTTTCGACCAAGATCATCATCTTGCAAGACTTGGTAAGTGTATATTATAATGGTTTAATATATATTATGCATGTAATATGGTTTATATCATGTTGGTTATGTTGGTGAAGTGTGAGAAGTTCACTATGTGTAAAACAATTTGTGTTTGCTAAATCGGAGGATGGTTTTGCCTGGTAAACTTGAACATAGACTTGTGGTCTTGAAGGAAGTGAAATTGATGGATTCAATATTGACATGTGAGATGTTATTATAGTCTTTCCTTGTTTTATTCTTGTGTATAATGTTTGGAATTTTTTGTTGTAAATTTGGTTATGGATTTGGTGGCGGATTGAAAAGAAAGTGAGGTTTTGGTGATCTTTATGTGTGTTGTGAGACCATGGCTGATGGTTGGAATATTATATGATCAAAAATATGTTAAAATAAGTTTAGTTATGATCATGGACCATTCATTGCATAAAAAGACCCAAAAGAGACCCTTTTTGGACTAAACGGGCACCCGCCCTCGCAGACGAAGCACCTGTGGGCGCAGGTGCCAACGCAGGTGCCTCTGTCTACTGCCAAAGGTCACCTGCGGATGCAGGTCAGCCACCTTCAGGCGCAGGTGGCTTAGTAGGTCAGCCCAGAACTCCGAATTGCTTGTTTTTGCATCCCTTTGGCCCCCCGAAACCCCTATACCCTTCATGGATTCAATTATCAACTTAGGTTACCTTTAAAATGACTATATAGGAGTATACCGGAGGTATTTTGAATGGTATAAAATATGGATTGACGTTAAAAGTGTTATTGTGAAAGCTATCGAGTGACTTGATGGAGAAAAGGTAACGTAGTATTAATGAGGAAGTGTAAAGGGTAAACTTGGTGTAAAATGTTATTGGTTTATGATGTATTGGTCAATGTGTGAAATGTGATGATGTTGTTGTCATGGTAATGAAGTGGATTGTATTATAAAGGACGAAATGACGTTATACGGCAGTCATATAGCTCATTGTCGTTTTATACGTTGGTATAGTAACTAGTTGCTAATGTAAGCTCCGATGTATTCTTGTGTTGTCGAGTGAAACATAAGGAGGAAGCTAGACTATTTTATCCCCATATAGGCTTGTGTAATCGTAGTAAGACGACAAGGTATGTAAGGTTACTCTTTCCGTATCCTTTTGCAGCATATAGTATTCACCTTGTCATGGTACTTACTCAATTCTGAAATGTCCTAAGGCATCTCAATTCCTGTTATCATCTATGTATTAGTCTTGATCTATTGTCATTCATGTATCACATAATTATAAACATGATTCCAAGCTCCAATAATGTTATGTTCCAAAGCTTCCAATAATGTTACAACTTCAAAAGTATCAATCTCATAAACGTAAAAGATCGAAGTAATGCAGTGTTGTGTTTCCAATAAGGTTATGATCTCCAATGTATCAATATCATAAAAGTAAAAGGGAGAAGTAACAAGAAGTAATGAAAGAAGGAATTCCCCCATGGTTTCTTTTTATTTTCTTTATGGTTACTTTATATTTTCCTTATGGTTACTTTATATTTTCCTTATACTTATTAAGTACGGATGATAGATTTGTGGGGGTGCAAATCTAACTCAAGCTGATCCCGATATTGTTGGATCAGGGGGAAAGCTCAGTGAAGCAAAAGCCAAACTTGATGCCAAACCTGCTTCACTGATTTTCGAGTGATGGCAGAGGGGAAGCTCATTGGGGCAAAAGCCTAACTTGATGCCGAACCTGACATGGGGTAGCCCTAATGGCTGAACCTGCTCTCTCTATATATATATATTGATGGTTGCATTGCATGTTGATGGTTGCATATTGACGGTTGAATTGCATATTAACGGTTCTAACTACTAACGGTAATGGACATAAAGGCAAATGGAATAATGAACGTAAGGTACCTATTTCCACACAAATTGAACGATGATTTATCCACATCGACTATTCTCTTGAAATCGAGTTCATTGAGGTTTTTAAGTTACATGATGTGTCTTATAGCCTTACATACTCAGTACATTCTTCGTATTGACCCCTTTGGGGGATTTACTTTACTTGCTGCAGGCACAGGTGTTAGTAGACCTCCACAATAGGCTACGAGTCATCCATGGATCATTGGTGAGCTCCAGTTGGTTCGGGGCTTTCCGAGTCACATGTGTACATTGTTTTGGTATTGTAATTATTGTATAAAGCGGGGACTTGTCCCTACTATAGGTTGTTAGGTTCATGTATCGGTTAGAGGCTTTGTAGACATATGTGGGAAGGTGAATGTAAGAGATGTGTGTTTTGTTTGACTTGATGGCCCTAACAGCCAAGTTTCATATATCGTATAAGTTTTCCATGACTTTCGCATAATTTCATGAGGTGTATTAAGATTTATACGAGGTCATGTATATGAATGTTCATGAGCAAAGATTGGTTCTCTCGGGACATATCAGCTTCGGGTGCCAGTCCGCCTCGTTGGGATACGGGGTGTGACAAAAGTGGTATCAGAGCAGGTCGTTCTAAGGGTGTCTACAAAGCCGTGTCCGAGTAGAGTCTTGTTCCTGGATGTGTTGTGCACCACATTTATAAGTAGGAGGATATGGGGCATTTAGGAGTTGTTTCATTTCTTCATTTTTAGAACGTGCAATAGAGCCAAGGTTATAGAATTATACCTGACCATTGATTTTGTTCTCTTTCGTTATAGTAAAAATGTCGAATACAAAAAGAGGCAAAGGTAAAACTAAGAAGCTAGACAGGATTGGTGGAAAAGGAACTAGTAACTACCCACCTGGACGGGTTGAGCAAGATGAAGCTGGTAGTGAGTTTGCAGCGCGGACTTCTTCTACTTTTCCATCTCCAGAGGAGACAAGAGTGAGAGAAGAACCTGTTGAGCCACCTGTTAATGTCACTGACCAGGACTTAAGAAATGTAGTATATATGCTGATTCAGATAGTTGCGGCACAGAATCAAGGACAAACTGGTCCAATGACAAGTAATGACAGTGAGGCTAGGGCAGTTAGTCGAAGGACATAGGATTTCCTAAAATTAGACCCTCCTATATTCACTGGATCGGATCTTAATGAGGACCCGTAAGATTTTATTGATCAAATCAAAAGGGCTTTGGATGTCATGCACATATTTGGTGTAGAAAAAGTTGAACTTACAGCGTATAGATTGAAAGGGGAGGCGATATTATGTTATGAAGATTGGAAATGATCCAGGGGTATTGGTGCACCCCCAGCTAGCTGGGAAAAATTTCAAATGGCATTCCTGGATCACTACCTTCCATATGAGATTCGGGAGGCACGTACAGACTAGTTTCTAAATCTTTGTCAGGGAAATATGAGTGTCTGGGAGTATAGTCTTCGATTTAATTCTTTGGCCAGTTATGCTCCCCATATGGTAGCCACTATGGCTGATAGAATTCATCGGTATGTGGATCAATTGGATCCATCATTGGTCAGAGACTGTACCATTGCTGCTCTTAACAGAGATATGGATATAGCCCGGATACAAACTTTTGCACAGAAAATGGAGGATTAGAGGCAAAGAAGAAAGGTGCATAAGTTTATAGTGGGGCCATCAAATAAAGCTAGACCTATGGGACAGTACATGTTGTCCCAAGAAGAATTTGGGCCTCAGGATTTTAGTAGATCATCGAGACCAGCACTTTCTTATCCCACACCAGGCACTCAACCCCAATTCCAAGGGTTTAGAGGCAGTCATGTTGGACAAAATAGTGGAATTCAAGGTTCACAACCAGTGGGATATCAAGAGCAAGGAAGTATGAACCAATCGGGGTCTTCTCGCTAGCCGTCCACACTGTGGAAAGTTTCATTTAAAAGAATGATGGTTTGGGACTAATATTTGCTTTTGGTATGGTATGTCCGGGCACATGGTGAGAGATTACCCAAGAAGGGGCACGGGCATTAATATACGACCTGCGGGATCAACCGTTGCACCGTCATCATCGGTTCCTTTCTTAGGCCAAGATGTGTAGTCGGTTGGTCGTGGTAACAATATTAGAGGAGCAGCCAGTTTTAGTGGGATACAGGACCGTACTTATGCTCTAGTAGGTCAGCAGAATGTGGAGGCTTATCCTGATGTAGCTACAGGTATATTATCTGTTGTTTTCATCATGTATCTATATACGCATTGATTGATTTGGGTTCTATAGTATCATAGGTTACTCCATTGACCGCTACGGAATTGAAAGAACATCAGAATTATTAGGTAGACCATCTGGAGTATTGACCCCTGTTGATGAATCTACTATAGTTAAGAAAGTACATCTTAACTGTATAGAACCTATTTGTGAGCATGCTATGGTGGATTGCTGAGCTAAGAAAGTCTGCAACATAAGACGATGTTATTAACATTCGAGGACGAATGTTTCTAGGGGGGGAGAATGTAACACCCCGTACCTACCAAACCCTACTTGACGACATTGAACAATGGTTACTTAAGTGTCGAGAACCAAAAGTATGTATTGTGTAATGTTATTGATGAGATAATGGATATTGGGCCTAGTACATGGGATTAGACCTTCGTAGGAGGTGTAACACCCCGTATGTTGTCGAACCTATACGACTACATTTACATTTATGGAATTAGTAAAACATGAGAGACTTGATGAATTATCCATTAATTTGTTGGGCATTAAATGAGTCATGAGCCATTGGGCTTAAGTGAGGCCCAAAATCACATGGAAGACTTGGCCCAATGGGGCAAAGATGACCCATTCTTCCATTTGACTAATTAACTATCACGCCCTAAATCCCATAGGGACGGATTGGCACTCGTAGCCGACAAGGCCTGAGAGAACCAAGCTTTGCCTCTATTCAATCATACGCATGCCATAAGAAACCCATGATCATGTAAGAGCTTTAAATACCAATAAAGGATTTCATGGAACATGATATATATATACATATGCGAAACTTGGCCATTGAGGCCACCAAGTCAAGAAAAAACGTAAACCTTTTACATTTATACACCCACATCCGTCTACAAAAGACTCTAACAAATGCATTGACCAAAATGAACTAAAAGTCGGGACAAGTCCCCGCTTTAGATAACATGTGCAACACCAAAACATATCACAACTGTGACTTGGAGAAGCCCCGAACTGACTGGAGCTCACCAAAGATCTGCAACAACTGGCAACCTACTGTGGAGGACTACTAGTACCTACGCCTGTAGCAAGTAAGATAAATTCGCCAAGAGGGGTCAGTACGAAGAATGTACTGAGTATGTAAGGCCATATGAAACTTGTAAGATATGAAGATATGTCAAGAAACTCAAGTTCAAATGCATAACCAATATAGATAAGTCACAATGTAGATGAGTCACTATTCTGTACTTTGGAAACCATGTATGTTGCTTTCATTTCATTCTTTGTATCTTTACTTCCATGATTATTCATCTTTGCCTTTGACCTGTGATACCCGGGCCCCGACTGAATAGTGGGTTTTAAACATAACATAGCATTATGTTGGGATCGGCTCGAGCTAGGCTTATGCCCCTAGAGCTGCCACCCTATGATTCAATATATATATCGGGATCGGTTCGAGCTAGGTTAGAACCTCTAGAGCTACCCCCTATACAACATTTCAGGTTCTGCTCGAGCTAGGTTATTGCCCCTAGAGCTACCCCCTGTCAGGATCGGTCTGAGCTAGGCTTATGCCCCCAGGACTGCCCCCTGATCCAACAATCTCGGGATCGGCTTGAGCTAGGTATTTGCCCCTAAAGCTTCCACCCATACTTGATTATTGACCACATATTTGCATTACTTTATTCATTACTTTGAGATTGATACTATGATAGTCATAACTTTACTTGAAGCTTTGGATCATTAACCAATGAGTGAGGGACATGTAAATAAACATTGTGAGAAACATAACATTAATAGAACCATAACACCATTGAAACCATTGGACAATATTCCATGAACAAGAGACATAAGTATAATCACTATTGGAACATTGGAACATAACCTTATTGGGATTTTGGGACATTAACCATGAATATAAGACATGAGATTCACAATTGATCAATGAGTAGGAAATATATGACAATGACCATGGATAGCCGGATATGGTATACCTTAGCACATTTCGGGATGGGACAAGTGTAATGTCAATGTGAATACTATTTGTCGTAGAAAGATACAGACAGAGTAACCTTACATACCTTGTACCCTCAATATGGATATACAATCTTAGATGTGCATACAATAGTTCCGCTCCTTCTTTATGTGTCACTCTGCAACACAAAATGCATAACGGGATTTACATTAACCATCAACTACTTTACAAATGCGTATAACATCAATGAGTCACATGTTTGCCTTTAAACATTCCATTTCCCCTTGACAAAACCATTGATAAAATTATTATTCCAAAAATCTCCCAATATTCCCAACATTGACCAATACATGATAATCAATACATTTCACCACAACACTTCTCCTTACACTTTCCTATCCACACCACATCACAAATAGTCCATCAATTCACCTTAATACACTTCATAGCACATATCGGCCAAAATCCCACAATTTCCACTTATAGAAAAATAACACCATACACGTTCATATTTTATCCATACCATGATCTTTCATCAAAGGCACAAGTCCTAATTCAAGCTTGAATCCCATGGATCACAAATCTTATACAAAAACACAAAGTACCATGTCCAACATTTCCAAGCACAACCAACATGATTTACATACTCTTTCATGCATATAATATATTAATCCATAACAATAATCACTTACCCAAGCTTGAAAAGTGATGATCCTACTCTAAGAATTGACTTTGAGTTCTTAGGGTTTGAGAGAAATGTTTGAGAAAATATCTAAAAATCATGAGGGTTCCCAAATGAATAAAATCTGATTTTTGGGTCTATATATAGTCCTTGGGGTCATCCTTAGACATTTTTGGCATTTAATGCTATATTTGACTTAGTCAATAGAAGATTGGGTCATGTGACCCATGTCTTTTGCCTCATTTTGGGCTTTTATTGAGCCCAAATCACTTAACCCAATAAAATCAATAATTTATCATGTTTAAGTCATCTTATACGTTTTACAACAATATTCCCACTCATGCTACTCATATCCGTAGCCTCAATCCCAAAAACAAGTGATTCTAGCCACGTTTGGCTTATTTTGACCATAAGGGCAAAACTGTCATTTTGACTCCAAATTTGTTCTCGAGTAATTTTATCATACCAATGTAATACTTTACTCATTTCATGTATACACTTGTGGTTGTATAAGAAACGTGGCAAAAATAGGCTCAATACATCCCCGGGTACCCTTGGGACTTAAGAAAATTTCCAACTTTGAAAAAGTGGAAAAACCAGCGTGCCACGCCCTTGGGCGCGCCAGCTTGCTACCTATGGACTAAAAATTTTAGCCCATAGCGGTGTGGTACGCCCCCCAGCGCGCCGCTTACTTAGTTTTTTTGAAAAATTCATTTTTCAACTTTTTTTTGCGGGTTTGGTTAGATACTTCAAGTCCTATTCTTTAACTTACTTCTTAACCTTAATATACTTTGTTTAGAGGTCCTCTTCGCCTCATTTTGAACCCGACCAATGTTCCAAAAAAATCACAAAACACCTCCTATGAAGGTTTAATCACATATATAAGGGTGAAAGTCAATTATCTCATCAATAGCGTTACCCAATACATACTTATAGCTCTCGACACCTAAGTAACCATTATTTAATGTCATCAAGTAGGGTTGGGAAGGCACGGGGTGTTACATTATTCCCCCCTTAGAAACATTTGTCCTCGAATGTTAATAATATTGTTTCAATTATGACAAATACATCACTATATTAGCATACACATACATAGACACGTAATGCTCATGAATACTTACTTGTTATGACTCCATTCCCGCACTTTGAATTTCTTCATCCATTTGGAATAGATGGGGATACTTGGATTTTATCATTTCTTCAGCTTCCCATGTAATCTCCTCTACTTGTTGATTTCTCCAAAGGACTTTTACGGAGGCTATGTCTTTATTCCTTAACCTCTTTACCTGTCGATCTAGGATAGCAATGGGTACCTCTTCATAAGTAAGATCCTCTGTAATTTAAACATCTTCAACGGGAACAATACGAGATAGATCCCCTATGCACTTTCGAAGCATCGACACATGAAATATGGGATGGACTTATGAAAGTTCTTGAGGTAGTGCTAATTCATAAACAACTTGCCCAAATCTTCTAATAATTTCATATGGGCCGATGTAACGTGGACTCAATTTTCTTTTTTTTCCAAACCGCATTACCCCTTTCATCGGTGACACTTTAAAAATACCCAATCACCTATGGCAAATTCAAGCCCCCTTCTTCTAACATCGGCATACGACATATGGCGACTTTGGGCCGTTTGTAACCGCTGTTGGATCACTTTAACCTTCTCCATAGCCTGATGAAAAATATCTGGACCAAGTAAAGTAGTTTCACCCGCTTCAAACCATCCAATTGGTGATCTACATTTCCTTCCGTACAAAGCTTCATAAGGTGCCATTTTAATACTTAAATGATAGCAATTGTTGTAAGCAAATTCAATAAGAGGCAAATGGTCATCCCAACTGCCTTGAAATATAACGTACATGCTCGTAGCATATCTTCAAGTGTCTGAATAGTACGTTCTGCTTGTCCATCGGACTGAGGATGGAAAGCTGTAGTCAAATTCACCTGTGTACCCAAACTTTGCTGGAAAGATCTCCAAAAGTGCGTTGTGAACTGTGCTCCTCTGTCTGATATAATGGAAAGTGGAATACCATGCAATCGTACTATCTCATTCACATACAATCTTGCATAATCCTCAGCTGTATAGGTGGTCTTGACTGGTAGAAAATGTGCTGATTTGGTAAGCCTGTATCAAATTTCCGCAATGTACAGGGCAAACCTGTGATGAAGTCCATATTAATCATATCCCATTTCCAGACTGGAAGATTGATACATTGCATGTAACCTCCCAGTTTTTGATGTTCCACTTTCACTTGTTGACAATTCGGGCATTGCGCGACAAATTCTGCAATGTTCTTTTTCATATTTCCCCACCAATACAATGCCTTTAAATCATGGTACATTTTAGTAGCACCCAGATGAATAGAATAATGCGAATGATGCGCCTCTGTCATAATTCGTGTCCTCAACTCATCTAAATCTGGTACACTTAATCTCCCTTGACATTGTAGTACCCCTTCCTGTGTAAGATCAAATGCCTTTGTCAAATTCTGTTGTACATTTTCCTTTAGCTGCAACAACATAGAATCCACAAACTGCTTCTCTTTCACTTCAGCTATTAAGGAGGATTCCGCTGCATTCTGCACAATAACTCCATCATCTGAGGATTCACTAAGGCGAACTCCCAAGCTGGCTAATTGATTCATATCTTTGATTATCTCTTGATTCACAGTCAACTGGCCACTAGTACTTTCTACTGCCTTGCGGCTCAATGCATCAGCCACTATATTTGCTTTGCCTGGGTCATAAAGAATATCAATATAATAGTCTTTTAAGAGCTCTAACCACCTTCGTTGCCTCAAATTGAGTTCCTTCTGCTTAAAGAGATATTGCAAACTTTTGTGATCCGTATAGATATCAACATGAACTCCATACAAATAATGACGCCATATCTTTAAAGCGAAGACCACCGCTGCTAATTCAAGATCATGTGTGGGATAATTTTTCTCATGTGGCCGCAACTGTCGTGAGGCATATGCTATGACATTACCGTGTTGCATCAACACACATCCGAGTCCAACCCCGAAAGCATCACAATACACCGAATAACCTTCGGTACCTTCGGGAAGCACTAGAACTGGAGTGGAAGTTAATTTATCTTTCAACCTTTGGAAGCTTTTCTCGCACTCATCCTTCCACTGAAATTTTACTGTCTTATGTGTAAGCTTTGTTAACGGTGCAGCAATGGAAGAAAAACCTTCCACAAATCTTCGGTAATAACCTGCCAGTCTAAGAAAACTACAAATTTCTGTGGGTGTCGTAGGTCTTGGCCAATTTTTCACTGCTTCAATCTTCTGTGTATCAACCTATATCCCTTCATCTGACACAATGTGACCCAAGAATGCAACTAATTTTAAACAAAACTCACATTTGGAGAACTTTGCATACAACTTACGCTCACGGAGAATCTGTAACACTTTTCACAAGTGATTAGTTTGTTCCTCCGGTGATCTTGAATAAACTAGGATGTCATCTATAAATACCATGACGAATACGTCCAGAAATGGCTTAAACACCCTATTCATCAAATCCATGAACACAGCTGGAGCATTTGTTAGTCCAAATGACATAACTAAAAATTCATAATGGCCATATCGTGTTCGAAAAGTTATTTTGGGCACATCTTTTTCTCTAACTCTGACTTTATGGTAACCCGACCTCAAGTCGATCTTTGAAAAACACTTGGCACCCTGTAACTGATCAAACAAATCATCAATTCGAGGGAGGGGATATTTGTTCTTGATCATTACCTTATTCAGTTGCCGATAGTCAATGCACATTCTCAATGTTCCATCTTTCTTCCGTACAAATAATACCGGTGCACCCCACGGGGATATACTAGTCCTAATGAAGCCTTTGTCCAGCAAATCTTTCAATTACTCCTTCAATTCACGCAATTCTTCTGGAGCCATTCTATATGGAGGAATAGAAATAGGCTGAGTGCCTGGAATCACATCAATGCCAAATTCTACTTCCCGTTCTGGGGGTAAGCCTGGAAGATCCTCTGGGAACACATCTAGAAATTCATTTACCACTGGAACCGACTATGGAGTTAGTGGTTCCATATCATGTTCATTCACCCTTACTAAATGACATATATAACCCTTAGCAATCATTTTCTGGATTTCAAATAGAAAATAAATCTTCCTCGTGGTGCCCCTACATTACCCTGCCATTCAAGAACATTGTCTTGCGTAAAACAAAATTACACCTTCTTGGCCCGGCAATCTACCCTAGCATAACAAGAGTCCAACCAATCCATCCCCATGATCACATCAAAATCCACCATATCTAACTCAATGAGATCGGCCAACGTATCATGACCACACACAGTAACCACACAGTTATGATATACTCTCTTTGCAATAATATATTCACCAACCAGTGTAGACACTTCAATTGATTTAATTAATAATTCTGGTGCCTTTGCAAATTTCGCAGCAACCAATGGAGTAACATAGGAAAATGTAAAACCAGGGCCAATCAATGCATATACATTATATGATAATATGGATAATGTACATGAGACAACATCAGGGGAAGCCTCTGAATTCTGGCGGTCCACTAAAGCATAAGCGCGATTCTGGACCCCACTAGTACTGGCTGCTCCTCTGGCGCCCCTACCACGGCCAACAGACTGTACACCTCAGCCCAAAGAAGGAACTGATGCTGATGACGCAACGGCCGATCCTGCCGGTCGTGCTATACCACTCATGCTCCTTTGGGGACACTCCTTCATCATGTGCCCTGTCATACCACACCAAAAATAAGCATTTGTCCCTACTCGGCATGTACCTGCATGAATACGCCCGCAGTACTTACACTGGTGCCTGTGATCCGTGAACTCCGCTACTCTTCCCAGATGGACCACCCCTAGACCCTCGGAACTTTGAGTGAGCACCCCCTGTGGAATAGGAGAACGATGGTCTAGGTGGTCTCGAAAACATGAGGGGCCTAGATCCTCCTTGGGACATCATAGGTGGTCCTATAGGTCTAGCCCTTTCAGACTGTCCCCTGTCAAATTCATGCACCCTTCGTCTCTGTCTTTGATCTTCCATTTTCTGGGAGAAGGCCTGAATTCTCGCTATGTCCATGTCCTTATTCAAGGAAGCAATTGTGCAATCCCTTACCAAATATGGATCTAGTCTGTCCACGTATCTATGGACTCTGTTCGTCATCGTAGCCACAACATTTGGCTCATATCGAGCCAAGGAGTTAAATTGCAAACTATATTCCCTCACGCTCAAATTTCCCTGACGGAGATTTAGGAACTGATCTGCATGTGCCTCACGGATCTCATAGGGAAGATAATGATCAAGGAAAGCCACTTTAAACTTTTCCCACGTAGGTGGATTTGCACCAATATCACGGTATTTCTTCCAATCCTCGTACCACAATATGCCTCTTCTTTCAATCTGTACGCAGCAAGTTCAACTGTCTCTACCCCGATCACGTGCATAATTTCCAAGGCTCTCTGAATTTGATCCACGAAGTCCTGTGGATATGCTTTCGGATCTGACCCTGTGAATATAGGAGGGTCCAGTTTCAGAAAATTTTGTGTTGTGCGACTCGCCACTCTAGCCGTATCATCATCATGTGTCATTGGACCAGCTCGTCCTTGACTTTTGGCTGCCACTAACTGTGTCAACATATGCACTGCATTTCTAAGATCCTGATCTGTGGCATTCATTGGTGGTTCTGCGGGTACTTCTCTACCAACTGGCTCCTCCGAAGCTGGAAAGGTAGACGAAGACCGCGATGAAATTTCAGCATTTGCTCCACCTTGACTAGCTTGGTCAGGTGGTAGTCTACTCATTCCTTCTTCCGCAGGCACATCTACCTGCTTCCCTTTACCTTTACCTCTTCTTGTGATTGACATTTTGACTATATCAAAGAAAAACAATTACCATGATCAGATTCAATTCAACTTACAACACTGGCTCTATTGCACGATCTAGAAGTGAAGAAAAGAAACAACATCCTAAATGTCCCGTAGCCTCCTACTTATAAACATGGTGCACAACACATCGATAAGAAAGACTCTACTCATACACGGCTTTGTAGACACCCTTAGAACTACCTGCTCTGATACAACTTTTATCACGTCCCGAAGTCCATCGGGATGGATTGGCACTCGTAGCTGAAAGGACCGAGAGAACCAAGTTTTGCCTCTATTCAATCATACGCATGCCATAAGAAACCCATGATCATGTAAGAGCTTTAAATACCAACAACGGATTTCATGGAACATGATATATATATACATATGTGAAACTTGGCCGTTGAGGCCACCAAGTCAAGAAACGACGTAAACCTTTTACATGTATACACCCACATCCGTCTACAAAAGACTCTAACAAATGCATTGACCAAAATAAACTAAAAGTCGGGACAAGTCCCCGCTTTAGATAACATGTACAACACCAAAACATGTGCACAACTGTGACTCGGAGAAGCCCCAAACTGACTGGAGCTTACCAAAGATCTGCAACAGCTGGCAACCTACTATGGAGGCCTACTAGTACCTGCGCCTGTAGCAAGTAAGATAAATTCCCCAAGAGGGGTCAGTACGAAGAATGTACTGAGTATGTAAGGCCATATAAAACTTGTAAGATATGAAGATATGTCAAGAAAATCAAGTTCAAATGCATAACCAATATAGATAAGTCACAATGTAGATGAGTCACTATTCTGTACTTTGGAAACCATGTATGTTGCTTTCATTTCATTCTTTGTATCTTTACTTCCATGATTATTCATCTTTGCCTTTGACCTATGATACCCGGGCCCCGACTGAACAGTGGGTTTTAAACATAACATAGCGTTATGTTGGGATCAGCTCGAGCTAGGATTATGCCCCTAGAGCTGCCACCCTATGATTCAATATATATATCGGGATCGGCTCGAGCTAGGTTAGAACCTCTAGAGCTGCCACCCATACAACATTTCAGGTTCGGCTCGAGCTAGGTTATTACCCCTAGAGCTACCCCCTGTCAGGATCGGTCTGAGCAAGGCTTATTCCCCCAGGACTGCTCCCTTGATCCAACAATCTCGGGATCGGCTTGAGCTAGGCATTTTCCCCAAAAGCTGCCACCCATACTTGATCATTGACCACATATTTGCATTACTTTATTCATTACTTTGAGATTGATACTATGATAGTCATAACTTTACTTGAAGCTTTGGATCATTAACCAATGAGTGAGGGACATGTAAATAAACATTGTAAGAAACATAACATTATTAGAACCATAACACCATTGGAACCATTGGACAATATTCCATGAACAAGAGACATAAGTATAATCACTATTGGAACATTGGAACATAACCTTATTGGGCTTTTGGGACATTAACCTTGAATATAAGACTGAGATTCACAATTGATCAATGGGTATGAAATATATGACAATGACCATGGATAGCCGGATATGGGATACCTTAGCACATTTCGGGATGGGACAAGCGTAACGTCAATGTGAATACTATTTGTCGTAGAAAGATACGGACAGAGTAACCTTACATACCTTGTACCCTCAATACGGATATACAATCTTAGATGTGCATACAATAGTTCCGCTCCTTCTTTATGTGTCACTCTACAACACAAAATGCATAACGGGATTTACATTAACCATCAACTACTTTACAAATGCGTATAACATCAATGAGTCACATGTTTGCCTTTAAATATGCCATTTCCCCATGACAAAACCATTGATAAAATTATTATTCCAAAAATCTCCCAATATTCCCAACATTGACCAATACATGATAATCAATACATTTCACCACAACACTGCTCCTTACACTTTCCTATCCACACCATATCACAAATAGTCCATCAATTCACCTTAATACACTTCATAGCACATATCGGCCAAAATCCCACAATTTCCACTTATAGAAAAATAACAAGTTTAATAACAAAATAACACCATACACGTTCATATTTTATCCATACCATGAATTTTAATCAAAGGCACAAGTCCTAATTCAAGCTTGAATCCCATGGATCACAAATCTTATACAAAATCACAAAGTACCATGTCCAACATTTCCAAGCACAACCAACATGATTTACATACTCTTTCATGCATATAATATATTAATCCATAACAATAATCACTTACCCAAGCTTGAAAAGTGATTATCTTGCTCTAAGAATTGACTTTGAGTTCTTAGGGTTTGAGAGAAATGTTTGAGAAAATATCTAAAAATCATGAGGGTTCCCAAATGAATAAAATCTGATTTTTGGGTCTATATATAGTCCTTGGGGTCATCCTTAGACATTTTTGGCATTTAATGCTATATTTGACTTAGTCAATAGAAGATTGGGTCATGTGACCCATGTCTTTTGCCTCATTTTGGACTTTTATTGAGCCCAAATCACTTAACCCAATAAAATCAATAATTTCTCGTGTTTAAGTCATCTTATATGTTTTACAGCAATATTCCCACTCATGCTACTCATATCCGTAGCCTCAATCCCAAAAACAAGTGATTCTAGCCACGTTTGGCTTATTTTGACCATAAGGGCAAAACTGTCATTTTGACTCCAAATTTGTTCTCGAGTAATTTTATCATACCAATGTAATAATTTACTCATTTCATGTATATACTCGTGGTTGTAGAAGAAACGTGGCAAAAATAGGCTCAATACGTCCCCGGGTACCCTTGGGACTTAAGAAAA
Source organism: Capsicum rhomboideum (assembly GCA_031232105.1). Classification (NCBI taxonomy): domain Eukaryota; kingdom Viridiplantae; phylum Streptophyta; class Magnoliopsida; order Solanales; family Solanaceae; genus Capsicum; species Capsicum rhomboideum. The sequence continues at coordinate 123,880,228 of CP124716.1, forward strand.
TTTCCAACTTTGAAAAAGTGGCAAAACCAGCGTGGCACGCCCTTAGGCGAGCCAGCTTGCTACCTCTGGAATAAAAAATTTAGCCCAGAGTGGCGTGGTACGCCCCCCAGCGCGCCCCTTACTTAGTTTTTTTGAAATCATTTTTTGACTTTTCTTCGCGGGTTTGGTTAGATACTTCAAGTCCTATTCTTTAACTTACTTCTTAACCTTAATATACTTCGTTTAGAGGTCCTCTTAGCCTCGTTTTGAACCCCACCAATGTTCCACAAAAATCACAAAACACCTCCTATGAAGTTTTAATCACATATACGAGGGCGAAAGTCAATTATCTCATCAATAGCGTTACCCAATACATACTTATAGCTCTCGACACCTAAGTAACCATTATTTAATGTCGTCAAGTAGGGTTGGGAAGGTACGGGGTGTTACATCAACCATTTCATGTAATGCCAAGATTGGATAAGGGAGACTAAAAGGGACTATAAAAGGGCACAAATCAGATTTTTATTCCATTGTGACACCCATGCCAATTCTAGAATTCTCTCAACATTTCCTTATTCAACACAAACCCTAGACCTTCATCTTTTCGACCAAGATAATCATCTTGAAAGACTTGGTAATTGTATATTATAATGGTTTAATATATTTTATGCATGGAATATGGTTTATATCATATTGGTTATGCTGGTGAAGTGTGAGAAGTTCACTATGTGTAAAACAATTTGGGTTTGCTAAATCGGAGGATGGTTTTGCCTTGTAAACTTGAACATAGACTTGTGGTCTTGAAGGAAGTGAACTTTATGGATTCAATATTTACATGTGATATGTGATTATCGTCTTGCCTTGTTTTATTCTTGTGTATAATGTTTGGAATTTTTTTGTTGTAAATTTGGTTATGGATTTGGTGGCGGATTGAAAAGAAAGTGAGGTTTTGGTGATGTTTATGTGTGTTGTGAGACCATGGCTGATGTTTGGCATATGAGATGATCAAAAATATGTTAAAATAAGTTTATTTATGATCATGGACCATTCATTGCATAAAAAGACCCAAAAGAGACCCTTTTTGGCCTAAACGGGCACCCGCCCTCGCAGACGAAGCACCTGCGGGCGCAGGTGCCAACGAAGGTGCCTCTGGCTACTGCCAAAGGTCACCTGCGGACGCAATTCATCCACCTGTGGGCACATGTGGCTTAGCAGGTCAGCCCAGAACTCCGAATTGCTTGTTTTTGCATCCCTTTGGCCCCCCGAAACCCCTATACCCTTCATGGATGCAATTATCAACTTAGGGTACTTTTTAAATGACTATATAGGAGTATCCCGGAGGTATTTTGAATGTTATAAAATATGGATTGATGTTAAAAGTGTTATTGTGAAAGCTATCGAGTGACTTGACGGAGAAAAGGTAACGTAGTATTAATGAGGAAGTGTAAAGGGTAAACTTGGTGTAAAATGTTATTGGTTTATGATGTATTGGTCAATCTGTGAAATTTGATGATTTTGTTGTCATGGTAATGAAGTGTATTGTATTGTAAAGGACGAAATGACGTTATACGGCAGTCATATAGCTCATTGTCGTTTTATACGTTGGTATAGTAACTAGTTGCTAATGTAAGCTCCGATGTATGCTTGTGTTGTAGAGTGAAATATAAAGAGGAAGCTGGACTATTGTATCCCCATATAGGCTTGTTTAATCGTAGTAAGACGACAAGGTATGTAAGGTTACTCTTTCCTTATCCTTCTGCAGCATATAGTATTCACCTTGTCATGGTACTTGCTCAATTCCGAAATGTCCTAAGGCATCTCAATTCATGTTATCATCTATGTCTTAGTCTTGATCTATTGTCATTCATGTCTCAGATAATTATAAACATGATTCCAAGCTCCAATAATGCTATGTTCCAAAGCTTCCAATAATGTTACAACTTCAAAAGTATCAATCTCATGAACGTAAAAGACCGAAGTAATGCAGTTATGTGTTTCCAATAAGGTTATGATCTCCAATGTATAAATCTCATAAAAGTAAAAGGGAGAAGTAATAAAAAGTAATGAAAGAAGGAATTCCCCCATGGTTACTTTATATTTTCCTTATGGTTACTTTATATTTTCCTTATACTTATTGAGTACGGGTGATAGCTTTGTGGGGGCGCAAGCCTAACTCAAGCTGATCCCGATATTGTTGGATCAGGGGGAAAGCTCAGTGAAGCAAAAGCCAAACTTGATGCCGAACCTGCTTCACTGATTTCCGAGTGATGGTAGGGGGGAAGCTCAGTGGGGCAAAAGCCTAACTTGATGCCGAACCTGACAGGGGGTAGCCCTAAGGGCCGAACCTGCTCTCTCTATATATATATATATATATTGACGGTTGCATATTGACGGTTGCATTGCATGTTGATGGTTGCATATTGACGGTTGCATTGCATATTAACGGTTGCATATTAACGGTTCTAACTACTAACGGTAATGGACATCAAGGCAAATGGAATAATGAATGTAAGGTACCTATTTCCACACAAATTGAACGATGATTTATCCACATCGACTATTCTCTTGCAATCGAGTTCATTGAGGTTTTTAAGTTACATGAAGTGTCTTATAGCCTTACATACTCAGTACATTCTTCGTACTGACCCCTTTGGGGGATTTACTTTACTTGCTGCAGGCACAGGTGTTAGTAGACCTCCACAATAGGCTACGAGTCATCCACGGATCATTGGTGAGCTCCAGTTGGTTCGGGGCTTTTCGAGTCACATGTGTACATTGTTTTGGTATTGTAATTATTGTATAAAGCGGAGACTTGTCCCTACTATAGGTTGTTAGGTTCATGTATCGGTTAGAGGCTTTGTAGACATATGTGGGAAGGTGAATGTAAGAGATGTGTGTTTTGTTTGACTTGATGGCCCTTACAGCCAAGTTTCATATATCGTATAAGTTTTCCATGACTTCCGCATTATTTCATGAGGTGTATTAAGATTGATACGAGGTCATGTATACGAATGTTCATGAGCAAAGATTGGTTCTCTCAGGCCATATCGTCTTCGGGTGCCAGTCCGCCTCGTTAGGATACGGGGTGTGACAAAACCTAGGTGCTCTGATACCAATTTTACATGATCCATTTTCTGATTCATGATGGCACCTACTCAACCGACCAGATGGTAAGCCAAAGCGTAGCCCAGAACGATAAGTAATGGGCTAATTGGGGAAAGGTAACATAAATAAAAGAAATCAAGCATACAATACGATTGTAAGCAAGAGAAAATAATGTAATGGTACTAGATGTCAAATAAAAGAGAGAGAACAAACAAATATCCCATGACCTAGTAAGGCCGATACAAGAGCCACTAAATACAAAAGAGAGTACCAAACAGTATCAATATACAGAGAGTCTGTAACACCCCGTACCTACCAAACCCTACTTGACGACGTTGAACAATGTTTACTTAAGTGTCGCGAGCCAAAAGTATGTATTATGTAATGTTATTGATGATATAAGTGATATTGGTCCTAGTACATGGGACTAGACCTTCGTGGGAGGTGTAATACCCCGTATGTTGTCGAACGTATACGACTATGTGTACATTTATGGAATTAATTAAACATGAGAGAGTTGAAGAATTATGCAATTATTTGTTGGGGCTTATATGAGTCTTGAGCCATTGGGCCAAATAAGGCCCAAAGATCATAAGAAAGACTTGGCCCAATGGGGCAAAAATGATCTAATCTTTCATTTGACCAAATCAACCATGCATTTAATGCCAAGAAATTGACAAGAGTGACTTGATGGATCCATATATATATATAATTAATTGTACACAAAAATTTGGTGGTCTCAATTAACAAATTGTTAATGAGCTAAATGAGGCCCAAAATTAGTATGAAGACATGGCCCAAAAAGGGCATTCTTGACCCATTCTTGCAAGACCAAGTCCACAAATTAATTATTGACTAAAGGTATGGGATAAGTATGACCTTAAAGGGTCTATATAATCAAATAAAATCAGATTTTAATTCATTTGGACACCATGCCTTTTCTAGAGTTTTCTACAACATTTGTTCTCTCAACACAAACCCTAAGCCTTTATCCTTTTGGCCAAAGATCATCACTTGGTGAGTATGGTTAAGTGTTTATTATTATGGTTTAATATATTTTATGCATGTAAGATGTTATATCTCATGTTGATTATGTTGGTGAAGTGTGAGAAGTTCACCATGTGTGTAAAGTTACATGTTTGCTAAATCGGAGGGTGGTTTTGCCTTGTGAACATAAACATGGGCTTGTGAACTTGAAGAAAATAAACTTTATGGATTCAATATTGACATGTGATATGTGATTATAGTATTGACTTGTTTTATTCTTGTGTATAATGTTTGGAAAAGTTATTGCGAAATTGGTTATGATTTTGGTGGTGTATTGGCCGTAAAGTGTAGTTTTGGGTGTTGTATGTGTGTTGTGAGACCATGGATGGTTTTTGGCATGTGAGATGATCAAAAATATGTTAAAATAAGTTTGGTTATGATCATGGACCATTCATTGCATAAAAAAAACCCAAAAAGACCATTTCGGACCAAAACGGGCACCCGCCCTCGCAGACGAAGCGCCTGCGGGCGCAGGTGCCAACGCAGGTACCTCTGGCTACTGGAAAAGGTCACATGCGGAGGCAGTTCATCCACCTGCGGGCATAGGTGGCTTAGCGTATCGGCCCAGAACTCCGAATTGCTTGTTTTTGCATCCCTTTGGCCCCCCGAAACCCCTATACCCTTCATGGATATAATTATGAACTTGTGGTGTCATTTTAATGACCTTAAAGGGTCGTATGAAGTCATGTTGGACTGTATTAAATATTTATGGTTGTTCATATGTTGTTATGAGGCAAATTGAGAAGTGTAAATATGACGGAATGATAATGAGAAGTCATAAAGGGTAAGTGTGATGCGAAATGCTATTGTTGTATGAAATCTTGGTCAATGAGTGGAATATTATGGTAGTGTTGGCATGTTGATGCTATAAATGACATTGTAAGAAGACGAAATGACGTTCTAAAGTAACTATGTGACTCATGGTCATCTTGTGCACTTGTAAGGTAGTTGGTTGCTAACATAAGTCTCGTTATGTATTTGTGATGTAGAGTGAAACGTAACGAAAGAGATGGACTATTGTATTTCCATATAAGCTGGTGTATGCATAGTAAGATGCAAAGGTATGTAAGGTTACTCTTCTATATACTTCTGCAACATATGGTGATCACATTGTCATAGTACTTATTCGATCCCGAAATGTGTTAAGGTATTCTAAATACGGTTGTCAATGGTCACTACCCTATGTTTATACTCATTGATTGATTATGAATCTCATGTCTCATATTCATGGTTCATTTTCCAAAAGCTCAATAAGATTATGTTCCAAAGTTCCAATAGTGGTTATACTCATATCTATTGTTCATTGATTATTGATCCAAAGTTTCATATAAAGTTATGATTATCATTGTATCAATATCACACAAGTTAAAGTATCAATCTTATGAGGTATAATGTATCACTCTCATAACAATGATAAGGAAAGAAGTATGCAAAGGAGTAATGTACACATGGTTACTTTATATTTCATTGAGTATGGTTCAAATCAAAAGGGGCATAAGCTCGGATGGATCAATCCCAATATTATGTTACAGTATTAGTGTTATATATATATATATGATTATAGCCCACTGATCAGCTGGATGTCCGGTATATATTATAACCCACTGATCAGCTGGATGTCCGGTATTATATTATATGCCACCTATAAGGTGATGAACGGTATTATATTATAAGCCACCTATAAGGTGATGAACGGTATTATATTATATGCCACCTATAAGGTGATGAACGGTATTATATTATAAGCCACCTATAAGGTGATGAACGGTATTATATTATTATCCACCTATAAGTTGATGAACGGTATATATATGATTATCCACCTATAAGGTGATGAGCGGTATATTATTATTATTAGACACCTATAAGGTGATGGACGGTATTGTATCATATGCCACCTATAAGGTGATGATCTCATATGGGTAATAAAGGAAGTAATGTGCAAGCTAGTACACCAATCTCTCTAGAGAAAGAAATTAAGTTACATATGTTGATTGGGGGCAAAAGTGCAGAAAGATCATAGATGTAAGGTAGACACGATTCCAAAGTTCCAAATGTTCTAAGGTATTGTATCCCAGGATGGTGAACAGTTGATATCCACATGTATTGTATTTAGTGATCATTTCCTTAAGGTTCCAAAAGTGTTCTATTCCAAAGGGGTTTTATAGTATTCCAACTAAGGTTGATTTATATTGTTACTCATATGTGTTTTATTCCTAGATGAATTATGACCCACTTAGTTCTTATTTATGGACGAAAGTTCTTAAGTTGTCATGATGTTGTAGATCCTAAGAGAATTATCCCAACAAGAGCAATGAGATAAAGAGAGCTTGTTTAGGTGAATAGCATTGTTCCAATCATGTTATAAGTCCAAGTTCCAATAGAGTTATACACATGTCTCATATTCATTAGTAATGTTCCAAAAGCCCAATGAGGTTATGTCCCAAGGTTTCAATAGTGGATATACTCACGTATCTTGTTCATTGATCATTGTCAAATGGTTCCAACAGTGTTATGTTTTAATGCTTATTCACATGTTTCTTACTCATTGATTATGGATCCAAAGCTTCAAACAAAGTTGTGACTATCATTGTACCAATCTCTCAAAAGTAATGAAAGAAGTAATGTGCAAGTTAATGTATCTATTCCTCACAAGTAAAGGTACCAATCTTACAAGAGTAAAGATGTGATGTGATGTATATTTGTGTTTCAAGTTTCAAGAATGTTTCTATCATCAAGTATCACTCATTGTATGAAAGAAAGAGAAATGAAGTAAAGAATGATGAAAGAAAAGGAAGCAATGTGATGTAATGTTAACCCTACCCAAAGAGTGGATGTATGTTGAATGACTAATCATAACGATAATGAGCGATAAGCAAAGGGAGAATCTATTGAATGAAAGATATCATATGAAAGATAAGGCTATGATTGAATGATCAAAAATGATGATAAAAGAAAGGTACATGGTTTGATATGTAGAGTTTTCTCTTATAATTATTTCCATTGAAGTCCTTGTGCATTGATACAGTTTCTTTATGGCCTTACATACTCAGTACATTCTTCGTACTGACCCCTTTTGGGGACTTACTTTACATGTTGCAGGTGCAGGCATTAGTAGACCTACTCGGTAGACTGGGTTCGGAGCTTTCTCAGTCATAGTTGTATATTTGTTTTGACGTTGAAATGTTATCTAAAGTGGGTACTTGACCCGACTTAGATGGTCCTGTAAATGCATCTGTTAGAGGCTTTTGTAGACGTATGTGAGTATATGGATGCAAGATATGTACGTTTAGTGCGACGTGATGGCCCAAACGGCCAAGTTTTATATATGTATATGTATGGCATTGTACATTTCATCAATTACATGAGACAGCATGTTATTCATTCGAGGTTATGCATACGAATGTTCATGAGCAAAGATTGGTTCTCTCGGGCCATATCGGCTTCGGGTGCTTATCACGCCTCGTTGGGATTCGGGGTGTGACAAAGTCTCAGCAACTAAAGACTGTCCAAAAGTAAAGGAGGGAGAGAGAATCAGCTTCAACTCTGAAAGTTCACCCTATCTCCGATTCCTATGAGCAAGCTGGATAGAACGTCAACGACGGCATCTAGTACTTGGATCTGCATCAGAAAAGATGCAGAAGTGTAGTATGAGTACCATAACAATGGGTACTCAGTAGACATTATCGGTCGACTGATAAAAATCATAATAAAAGCATAATAAGATGCGAGAATGTAAACTAAAGTTAGGGATAAAGGGGGCAAACCTGAATAACGCTCCAGCTGGCAGATAATAAATGATAAGGTAAATAATATTGAAAGTAAGACAACTAACTACAGCCTAATTGGACCCCCATAAGCCTAGTAGGCACATATAAGAGAAAATCAACCCAAACGAGCCCCTATAAGCCCGATGGATGCAAGCAAGAGAAGAACCAATAAAAAAATGAATATAAAACAACCGACCACAAAAGCCATATCCGCGAACCCAGTATTACCAAGAACTATTGGACTCAAATCGGATCCCTAATATCATAAGTGAACCATAAAGTGCCAGACTCAAATCGGGTTCTTAGCATCATAACCATATCATAGATGCCGGAATCGAACCATTAATATAGCATCATAAGTGAATAGTAAATTACAGACTCAAACTAGTCTTTAAAGTAAATACACGATATCAAATCTAACCACAAACTAGAAGGCTGTCCAAATCAACCTAAGGCTCAAGAATATAAGTAAGGTTTATGAAAAGAGTCCTTAGGTCTACAAGGAGCTAATTAGGATATTTGACCTAATAGAGACTAACCCCGAAAGTCCATAGTAAGATAATTTCTATCCAAAACTAGACTAAAGCTTCAAGGTTCCTTTACAAGGTATTAGTTTATTTGGTAGGCTTCAAGGTGTTTGAGAAATAAATCAAGAATTTAAAGGAAACTTACAGAATAAACCATGGGGATTGACTACAACGAGGTCTCTAACTCACTCCCAACACCTAATGATGAAGCTCCACTAGTTTCTAAGTCTCTTAGGGTTTAATAGACTTGGGACTTGTAAAAATGAAAGAGAAAATTAGGTTTCCCCCATTAATAGCAGCGGTAACTGCTTTATTGGTCAAATGATCTCTTAAGAGGTCATCGCTAAAGCAAAAAAATACAGCTAAAGCGGTCCACCCATGACTATACCCTATCGCTAAAGCGTTCAAATGTCGCTTAAGCGTTGACCGCTAAAGCGGTAATCGGGTCGCTTTAGCGACATTAGGGGATACCTAGGCTTCTACTAAAGTGGTCCATTAGTTGTTTTAGCAACCAAATGGCCGCTTAAGCGGTCATGCCAGCTAATGTTTGCACCAGCACTTAGTAAAATTTGCTAAATCCTTATCTAGCCCTTGGGATCCATTCGAAATCCCACAAATGCAAATGAACTATGCTACCCTACCAGATTTGACATCCCGTACTCAATAGCACTATCAAAATTTTCATTCGAGGTCATTTTGATTAAATGTGGGTACCACACCCAATGACCATTTTAACTAAAATCCCCCCAATAGCCCAAAATAATTCGAAAGCCTCGGGACCCGAACCAAAGGTCCCCCTAGCCTAAAGTTTAAGCCCGATACCCAATCCTTAATAGTGAGAACTTCAAAATGGGGAATTGGCTCTAAAAACTAAACCAACTACCCAGTAACTGAACTGTTATCTCCAGTAAGTTATAAATGACTTGGGGCAGGTATAAGAAAGCTCTAAACTTTGAAGTAGTGTAGAAAACACATGCACATATAGTAAAAATTGGATTAAACTGTATACCATCACCTACCTTGAACCAATCTTGTACAACTCTAAGCTGGAGCTTTGCTGTTGCATGCAATTTTTGTTTGATCTTGTTCTAAAAATACATACAAGCATATAATTAATGAAATGACCTACCATGTTGGGAATTATAACTTACACCCAAACCCTAAGGCCAAGTTCATGATCATTCCCTTTTCGTTCAAGGGCTTTTCTACCGTAATTCACCTATAACTACCAATTCCATGGATTAATTAGTGAATTAACTGAATGCAAGGGTAAATTAATAATTAATAATCATAACCCATTAACGTAATTTATTCCCATGCACCAGAAAACAACTAAAATCATCCCTAAAACTCTCCCCGAACTTTGTAAATTATTAATTCTAAGGCTTAATTATAAATAACTAGTTAACAAGGATGAAATATTTACCTTAACAAATCCAGATGATGAAAATCTAACTAAAATCACCTCTCTCTTGCCCCAAAATGAGTTTTAGAAAAATACACTATTTTGGGGAAAAAATTAAAATAAAACTGTAACTTTCACCACCATAGCGGTTGTTGACCAGGTTGACCGTCGCTATAGCGACACATCGCTATAGAAACATACACATCACTATAGCGGCTTCGATGGGATAGAATGTCCAGTTTCACCAAAAAATCCCAATTTTTACAACACACCTTAAATCCGAGGCATTCCAAACAATGTCATTTACGCTAAGATTAATTTTGGGAGCTCTACTTACCCAAATTCGATTCCATAAATTCCTATGGGTTCCTTATCATCTTAGCTAAATAGAAATCAAATCAAACAATTCTTGGATTTCCCAAGACCAAACCTCACTCCGATTTAGCCTGAAACTAGCCTAGCTTGAAATTTATAACTTCAACTCTGGTAAGAATTTTAACATGAAACTTTAAATGAAAGGTTTGTACATAACAATGAAAAGAGTTGTTATAGAATAATTAACCAAGAGAAGAGCAAATCTTATGCAATCAATGAATAAATCGATCGAGGATTATGAATTCACTAACAATTATATTGAGTATCAATTTTATCAACTTTTTCAATCATGTAGTTGTTGATTTACGGGTTTAATGACGTGATTATGGTGTTCCCACCTCTAATCATTTATCCAAATTGACCTCACAACTACATCGTTGAGCGGGGATGTGATAACCCAATCCGAATGCATTTATATGTCGTCCCATTTTGTAACCTAGTAAGGCGATCTAGGTATATTCCTATCCTAGCCATAAATCAATTCTTCATTTTACTAAAGTAAAGATCTTACTCCTTATTTTCTTCATTCTATCTCACTGATTCTTCTTTCGAGTTCACAATAAGAATATAAAATTATTTTAATGATAGCTAAGCATTAAAATAGTAAGCACAAGAATATAAGAACAACTATGATGATAATCAAATAAATCGAGTCAGGAGTTACTAAACAATCATGTAGTTAGCTACCATAATCCTAGAACGAGAAGTTTAAATCCATCTAGACATGGAGAAAATACAACAAATCATCCAAATAAATAACATAAAAATAAAGTGTAAACGAGAAGAAAAGATAGAACTAATATTCTCCGGTCTCCACGGCAACTCCTAACTCTCCCGAGATCAAATAAAATAACTGAGTCCAAAATGGAGTGGAAAAAACTAATTTCCAAACAAACTCCTCTGTGACACGCCAAAAAAGTTGTACAGTAGCTCCGTGTCACGCACCAATAGTTGAGAGCTACTGATTGTTGACTCAATTTCAAAATGCAACTCAAAGGGTCATATTTCATTATTATATTAAATTTATTCCATTAAGTTTTCTGCTTTATTTCCTTCAATAATCTTTCATCTTTAAGTAGTTTTAGCTCAAAATCTCTTCATCTTAACACTATTTTAATCCTACACATCAAAATATAATATTAAGCACAATCCATAAAATCAATGCTCAGAAAAGACAAATAAAAATACTAAATGTGAGGTAAATACTGACTAAAAGTATATAATTCTGGCCTCACATCACCACCCCACACTAAGAATCTTGCTCGTCCTTTAGCAATCATTAAAGTTTATCTCAATAAATCGAGCTAGGAACACCACCATTTTGGTTTACACAAGTAATTAGGCTACATAGAAATTCAATACATCAAGTACACTTCCCGATCATTATGCAAGAAATACACATTAACAACAAACCTCTAACCTCCTAACCTCAAAGATGGACTCTATCTCATCAAATTTAAGCTCGTTCACCTACTCTTGCCAAACAAAGCTAAGAACATCACCTATCTATCATGAAACAAGTGCCCTCACAACAAGAAATAGTCCATACACTCAATTCTACAGATCGAATATAATTTAAGGACTTTGCATCAAAGAACAACTATTACACACAAAAAAGAATTTCCATGTATGCACAAAGAACCATATGCTTGCCTATTATGTACATCTTCACTAATTAAGCATGCTCAAATAGAATCAAATAGTACTTTAAAGGATTGTAATGTTGTGTAGGGGACGGGTAGGAAAACTCTGTAATAGTGACTTACATTTCCCAAAGCACTTTGCACTTTTAGACTTCATCACCCATTATTTTCTTCTTTTTATTTTCAGTCCTCTCTTCAGCAACTATTTTCACTAGTATTATGATCTTATCAAGAATGTTTCACTTTTTTCAAGAACTTTATTTTTCTACTTTTTGTTCATGTCATATTCTTTCTAAGAGATCCTTTTCATCACTTTGTAGCTATCGCTGGTCACTTTTACACACAATCATCCCTTTTCTTCATATTTATCAATTATAACCAGTCTATACTATAGTGTTCAAGGAAGCATGGTGCAAAAACTAGGGATTCAACAATACGATTAATATAAAAATATGGCTACCAAACAAAAGGCTACAAGCTCAAAGGGGCTAACTAATGATATAATATCTGAAAATCCTAAAATTCTCAAGACAAATCAAAGACAACCTATATCATCTTCTAAATAGAGCAACACTTTTATTTTGCTTTAATAACATGTAAGGAAAGTTCTTGATTAAGATGCAAAACAGGTAATATATGCAAGAATACCTCACCACACATGGCACAAGTATCAATCAAGATGGATTAATTTCACTTCTAAGACAAACTAGGTCATAGCAAAATAAATAAGCTATATACAGAGTCACAACCATGAGCCTAGGTGTTAAAAAAATTTACTATTTTATTTACACTCAAGTACTGATAGGAAAGTACTACTCAAGATCAGGCCTAAATTGCTAGTATCACAAGTAAAAAATGTGGTCCTTTCTTTTCTCCCCTAAAAAATAAAATTTAATCCAAACAAAAAGAATTAATGCATTTCGCTATCGTATATGGTATTTATGGTATTTTAAGTGAAAATAAAAAGTTGTTGGTGCACACCTTTACTGACAGAAAAATAGACTTTTAGCGACAGAAGATGGTCTTTAGCGATGGAAATCGCACCTGAGCATATTATAAATTTCAGACTTCGTCCTTTCACTAAAAATTTCATCCTTTCACTAAGAATTAACTTTTGGGAGCTAGGAAGCTCCATTTGAGGTGATTCTCAATGTCTTTTTCTCGTATAATCATTGGGTATCTAATTCTACCTTCATTTTATTTATTTTTCAAGATTATCCATCTCATTTTTTATGATTTTGATTCATAATTTGAGATTTTAAATTCAGAGTTATGAAATCAAAAGTTCTTGATTTGAAGGTCTATTTGGAATGGGTTTTTATTTATTTTTGGGATTTAAGATCCTTGTTTCATGGGTAAACTGATTTTAACAAAAGTTTTTTAAAATTTCTCATTTTAAATTGCCTTTGATAATGGAGATTTGAGGTTTTATAGATGAAGTGAAATATTGATATTTTAGTGATTTCCAACCAGATCTCTACTTGATTTTCATTGAGGTTTTAGATTTAGAAGCCTTAAAGTATGGGAAACATGATTCTTTAAAAAAATCTCAAGTTTACGATTGTGTCCAAACATGCACGCAAGTATACGCGGTCATACATGTAATATAGAATTGAAAATCCAGCTATTTTACTAAATTAGACTAATGTTTATTATTTATTCAAGCGGAGTGTTTCAAAGATATATTGGTGAATTAACTAAACTAAAAAAATAAAAAAATAAAAAGAAACTAACTGGTGAACAATTAACCAAGAGAACTGCAGATTTTATGCAATCAATAAATTAATAGATCTAGGATTATGAATTCGCTAACAATCATATTGAGTATCAATTTCATCAACTTGTTCAATTATCTAGTTGTTGAATTACGGGGTAAATGTCATGATTATGGTCTTACCACCTCTAACCATTTCTCCGAATTGACCTCACAACTACATTATTGAGCGGGGATGTGTTAACCCAGTCCGAACGCATTTATATGCCTTTCCATTTTGTAACCAAGTAAGGCGATCTAGGTATATTTCTATCCTAGCCACAAATCAATTCTTTATTTTACTAAAGTAAAGATATTACTCACTATATTCTTCTTTCTATCAAATTAATTCTTCTTCCGAGTTCACAATAAGAATATAAATTTATTTTAATGGTAGCTAAGCATTAAAATAGTAAGCACAAGAATATAAGAACAACTATGATGATAATCAAATAAATTGAGTCAAGAGTTACTAAACAATGATGTAGTTGGCTACAATAATCCTTGAATGAGAAGTTTAACTCCACATAGACATAGAGAAATTACAACAAATCATCCAAAAAACTAACGTAAAAATAAAGAATAAAGGAGAAGAAAAGATAGGACCAATATTCTCCGACCTCCACGACGGCTCCTAGCTCTCCCTAGGTCAAAAATTGTGTAACACACTGATTTTATGAATATTAATAGGTGTAGAAAAAAGCCTTAAATAAAATAATTGAGTCTAAAATGGACTGGGAAAAACTAATTCCGCAACAAACTTCTCTGTGACACTCCAAGAAAGCGGCACGGTAGCTCCGTATCACTCACCAATAGAGGAGAGCTATTGATTGTCGATGCAATTTCAAATTGCAACTCAAAGGGTCATATTTCATTATTATATTAAAGTTATTCCATTAAGTAGCTACTTGATTTCCTTTTATAATCTTTCGGCTTTACGTAGTTTTAGCTCCAAATCTCTTCATCTTCACACCATTTTAATCCTACATATCAAAATATAATATTAAGTACAATCCATAAAATTAATGCTCAAAAAAGAAAAAGAAAAATACTAAATGTGAGGTAAATAATGACTAAAAACATATAATTTTGGCCTCATATCACCACCCCACAATTAGAATCTTGCTCATCATTGAGCAATCATTAAAGCTTATATCAATAAATTGAGCTAGGAACACCACCACTTTGGTTTATACAAACAATTAGGTTATATAGAAATTCAATACATCAAGTACACTTCCCAATCATTATGCAAGAAATACACATAAACAACAAACTTCTAACCTCCTAACCTTAAAGATGGACTCTAACTTATCAAATTTAAGCTCGCTCACCTACTCTTGTCAAAGAAAACTAATAACATCACCTATCCATCATGAAACAAGTGCTCTCACAATAAGAAATAGTCCACTCACTCAATTCTACAATTTGAATATAATTTAAGGATTCTGTATCAAAGAACAACTCTCACACTCAAAAAAGAATTTTCATGTATACACAAAGAACCATATGCTTGCCCATTATGTACATCTCTACTAATTAAGCATGCTTGAATAGAATCAAATAGGACTTTAAAGGATTGTAATGTTGTGTAGGGGACGTATAGAAAAACTATGTAATAGTGACTTGTACTTCCTTAAGCACTTTGCACTTTTAGACTTCATAACCCATTATTTTCTTCTCTTTATTTTCATCCCTCTCTTCAACAACTACTTTCACTAGTATTCTCATCTTATCAAGAATTTTTCACTTTTTTCTCAACCAATTTATTTTTCTCCTTTTCTTTTCATGTCACATTCTTTCTAAGAGAGCCTTTTCATCACTTTGTAACTGTCGCTTGTCACCTTTTACACACAATCATCCCTTTTCTTCAAATTTAATAAGTATAACCAGTCTATGCTACACCTTTTACACACATCATCCCTTTTCTTAAGATTTAATAAGTATAATCAGTCTATGCTACAGTGCTCAATGAAGCATGGTACAAAAACTAGGGATTCAACAATAGGATCAAGATAAAAATACAGCCACCAAACAAAAGTCTACAGGCTCAAAGGGGCTAACTAATGATATAATATCTGAAAAGACTAAAAATTTCAAGACAAAACAAAGAAAGCCTATATCATCTTCTAAATAGGGCAACACTTTTATTTTGCTTCAATACCATGCAGGACAAGTTCTAGACTAAGATGCAAAACATGAAATATATGCAAGAAAACCTCACCACACATGACACAAGTATCAATCAAGATGGATCAATTCCACTTCTAAGACAGACTGGGTCATAGTGAAATAAATAAGCTATATACAAAGTCACAGCCATGAGCCTAGATGTAAAAAAATTTGCTAGTTTATTTACACTCAAGTACTCACCGGAAAGTACTACTCAAGATCAGGCAAAAATTGCTAGTATCACATGTAAAAAAATGTGGTCTTTTTTTTTTCTCTCCAAAAAAAAAAATGTACTCAAAAAAAATAAAAGATACTCTGTTCAAAGGGCCCCCCCCCCTCCCTCTGGAAAAGAACCCAAAAGAAAAATCAAGGGGCGGCCGAAGTATGCTCTAATAAAGACTAAAAAGCTAAAAACCAAAAAAAATTAATCTAATCTAAAGAATAAAATAAAAATCATTTTTGCATTTTTAAACATTTTAATTTTTTTTTTAGCGAGAAACTAAAAAAAATATAAACACATCCTATAGCATACTTCACCCTAAACAAATATTGGAAGACATCCCACCCTACACTTAAAATCATGTTTTGTCCCTAAAGCAATAAATAAAGTAAAATAAGGGTTAAAGCTACTCCTTGAGGCCCTCTAGGGCCTAGCTAGAAAAAAGTTTCCTCAATTTCCATCAAGGGTCGTGCGCACCCCACACTTAAGCTCAAACATGCTCCTTAGCTTCAAATTTTGGGTACTCAGACTTCCCCTAAATCTGCAAAAATAAAAACAACACAAAAAGTAATACTAAAAACATAAAAAAAAAAAAAAAAAAATAAGAAGCTACACTAAATAAATTAAGTTGCCTACCAAAAAGTGCCTAATTTAGTGTCTCGATACGACACCATTAAGTTCACCACTTTTTCTTCCACTTTGAGGATATGAATTACACCCCTAACTTTGCATCAATTTTTCTGCTCCGTTCAAGAGGCGGTGGTATAAATACAAAGAGACCAAATAATAGATGTCGCATTTTACACATCTTGATCCTTAAGTGAGGAATGTAATTTTTTAGTTTTGGTGCAACAAATTCAAGAATATAGACATAATGTTCCTCCTCCATACACTCTCCCATAGGCTTAAATGACTCGATTAAAATTTCACTATCTAAGCACAACATGAAAAAATGATTGGAATGAGGTCCAACACGCCCTAACTCATGAATTGTATTATTATTTACATCCTCACATAACTCTATCGTACTCTTCTCAAAAGTGACAACATCAATAAAAGTATGGTCTAATAGTTGACCCTCCAATTTTAGCTCTTCAAGTTGGCTTGTAAGTATTTTTTCAATCTCACACAACTCGTAATTAGATTGTTGTGTGTTAAATGCTTCACCTTTTGCACTTAAATCATCCTTTATGTAGTTAATATCTAAGCCAAATCGATCAACCTCTTGAATAAGCAACTCATTCTTTCATGAAGTGTGTCATCCCTTTTACAATTGTCTTAAGAAAACCCTCATATTCCTCTAATAAGTTCCAGCAAGAATCCATACTATCAAAAGCACAAGAATTATTAGAATCATCATAATCAAGACTCGAGGAGGGGTTATAACACTTAGAATAATATTTCCATTGACCACACCATTTACAAAAGTCCCAATCGTAAGATTTAGAAGGGTCACATAATCCATTCTGTAAGATCGAAAGATTTGAACAATGTTTCCATAGGTGGGGCCTTCCACAAATAAGACAAGGATCAATAAAAGATGAGTAACTATCACTCCACACATTTTTAGATGTCATATCAAGAAGAATAGTAAAATATCACACACAAAAAAAAAATATGTTTATACAAAAATAAAATATATACAAAAAAAACTTAAATAAATAAAATGAAAAAGTCTAACCTAGGCAAACAATTAATTTCTAAGTCCCTGATAACGGCGTCAAAAACTTATTGCGTCCAAATGCACACACAAGTGTACGTGGTCGTACAAGTAATATAGGATTGAGAGTCCAGATATCGTACCCATAGGGACTTGTCGATTAACTATTTTACTAAATTATACTAATGTTTATTATTTAGTTAGGTAGAGGGTTTCAAAGATATATTTGTGAATTAACTAAACAATAAATTAAACAAATAAAAAGAAACTAACTAGTGAATAATTCACAAACAGAAGAGCAGATTTTATGCGACCAATGAATGAATTGATCTAGGATTATGGATTCGCTGACAATCATATTGAGAATCAATTTTATCAACTTGTTCAATTATCTAGTTGTTGATTTACAGGGTTAATGAGCCTCTAATCGTCTATCCGAATTAACCTCACACCTACATTATTGAGCGGGGATGTAATAACCCAATCCGAACGCATTTATATGTCTTCCCATTTTGTAACCAACTAAGGCAATCTAAGTATATTTCTATCCTAGCCACAAATTAATTCTTTATTTTACTAAAGTAAAGATCTTACTCCCTATATTCTTCATTCTATCAAATTGATTCTTCTTCCGAGTTCACAATAAGAATATAAATTTGTTTTAATGGTATCTAAGCATTAAAATAGTAAGCACAAGAATATAAGAACAACTATGATGATAATCAAATAAATTGAGTCAAGAGTTACTAAAAAATTATGTAATTAGTTGCCATAATCCTAGAACGAGAAGTTTAACTCCATATAGACATGGATAAATTACAAAAAATCATCCAAAGAAATAATATAAAAATAAATAGTAAAGAGGAAGAAACGATAGAACCAATGTTTTTCAGCCTCCACGACGGCTCCTAGCTCTCCTTAGGTCAAAAGTTGTGTAACTCAATGATTCTATGAATATTTATAAGTATAGGAAAAAGCGTCAAATAAAATAACTGAGTCAAAATGGATTGGAAAAAACTAATTCTGAAACAAACTCCTCCATGACACGCCAAGAAAGTGGCACAGTTGCTCCGTGTCACGCACCAATAGCGAAGATCTATTGATTGTCGATGTAATTTCAAATTGCAATTCAAAGGGTCATATTTCATTATTATATTAAATTTATTCTATTAAGCTACCTACTTGATTTCCTTCTATAATCTTTCGTCTTTAATTAGTTTTAGCTCCAATTCTATTCATCTTCACACTATTTTAATCATACACATCAAAATATAATATTAAGCACAATCCATAAAATAAATGCTCAGAAAAGATAAAAAAACAAATACTAAATGTGAAGCAAATAATGACTAAAAACTATAATTTTGGCCTCACATCATTTACCCTTTTATTTTTGGAATCGATTTTTGAAGTGATTTTTGACCTAGAACTAAAATATATCGATATGTGTTTCGATGGACTCTTTTATACTTGTAGATATCATATTTGAATAGATTGGATTTGATTGGTGATGATTCAAGGGAGTAGAGCTTCCGGTTTATGCTTCAGACTGTGTTTTGGCTTGTGGATCTTTTTTAAAGACAAGTTGAGATGCACCTTGACTCATTTTTGAGGTTTTTATGTGTTGTATGCTTATTTGCTTATATTTTGTGAATAATTTAGGAATTGGGGGTCCCGATTAGATAAAATGGCACACATCTCCGTGGGTAGCGGAATCTTTTGATGAGTTGTAGTTAAATTAGTAGTTTATGTTATTTAGTCTGGTTACTTGTGAATACGCTTAGAGTAGATTGTAGATAAATGACTTGTTGATCTTGGGTTAATTGATAGTAGATACCTATTTAAGATCTTGAATCGTGGTTAGTGAATAGTTGATGTATTTAATGAGATTTAGTAGTTCTTCGGATGTGATGATGGTAATATAGATAAGCACTTTAAGATAGAAATCTTGGCTTAGATATGAGTAAGAGAATGAAGAAGAACCTTGGAGTATATTGTTAACTATCATATAACTCTTTTAGTTACTTAGTCTAATGATATCATTTTTTGGAAAGGTGAGACTTATTGTATGGAACAAGCTAGATTTTTGGTTAAGTTCGCTATACTTGCATTGTTTGGATTTGTTTTCTATTATTATTATCATTATGTTGCCCGTGTGGGGACTTATATGTATATTATTGGTGACTTAAGAGATTATATTATTGTTGTGTCACTCGTATGGGGGCTTGAATTGATATTATAGGCCTTACTTGTGCATTATTTCCCATTACTATTGTTGTGTCACCATATGGGGGCTTGACTTGATATTATAGGCCTTATTTGAGTATTATTTGCCTTATCATTATAGTGATGCCAGAGAAAGGGGTTTTAAATTATATTATTGATGTCTTACATGACTATTTATACCATTGGTGTCATGCAATGGCTTATATCATAAATCAGTGTCATGTTAAGTTGATATTGAGCTCATTTATACACATGTACTAAATTGATTATTATCATCATACTAATTAGTTGTGAGCCTTACATCCTCATTTCAATCATACATATTCATGAGATTGATACCACTGAGAAACACTGATTTTTGAAAGAAAATGAAACACTTTATAAATTCCCTTGACCGAGGGATTTGCTAGTAAGGTTGATTGAGACGTGAGATTGAGATTGTGAAAGTGTATGGTGCGATCCTATAAATGATAAGGCTCGGAAGTCCTATATGAGATTCAGATTTTTAAAGTATATGGTCCTATCCTAGCAGCGATGAGGCTCAAAAGGCGTATTTGATATCAATGTGATGGCTTGTATTGTCATTATCCTACCATCATTGCATCATTTGCATTGCGTTGCATTCCTTGGTATGGTTTGATATTGCATTTGATTATTTACTTTTGTATCAAATTATCGTGATTGAATTTTTTTTTGTGATATTGCGTATTCAACATTCATTTCACTATATTTCATCATATTATACTGTCTCTTGGTTGATTTGGAGGTTGGGATATTATGATATTTGGGGTATGGCTATAGCTTGATCAGTGAGACTATTATGTCACATCTATTAGTAATATGATATACACATATATATACATTCTCACTATTTTATTCTAGATTGTTGGTTGAACATGATAATTGTTCCTGATATACTATGTTAGTGAGTCTTTCTTATAAATGACTTCTTCTTACTTGTTGATCATAAAAATGACTAGTGTTGGCTCACCTTGATTAACTTGCCTACCCTGGATAGTAACATTCCTATGACTTTTGTGTTGGGTTACCCCATTAGGATGAAATGGTGTATCTGCTGGTTGTAGATTAGTTGGGTGATATGGGTAGTTGGGGTTGGTGGTTCTCGCCATCACTTTGGATTAGGATTGGTTATCGATGATGTTTGTTGAGTACACCTGTTTCTTACTCACCCTTGCTTTTTCTTTCCTTTTTTTTTCCGCACCCGTGCGGATATTGGTTCGAGTAGCCTATCCTATATTGTGTTCCCTCAGTTTTGACATTGTGGAGATCGAGGTAGAGGCTGACGGACCTCAGACCTTATCCAGATCTCTCCTTTTTTTTTATCTTGTGTTTTATTCACATTTAAGATATTTTATACTAATCGATATTATTCTATATTAGAGGCTTGTACTTGTGACAACTAGATATGAGATGTATATTGAATTATTAATTCATTTTTAATTATTTTGGGATTATTTTTTTATTTTTCTTTCGCTTTTGATTAACTTCGAGTAATGAGTTTGGATTGGGATAGGCTTACCTGTACCGGAGGGTGTGATATGTGACATTATGCACTCTATTTTGGGTTGTGAAAAATTGGTATCAAAGCCCCAGATTCATTGGTCTCATTATTACAAGCCAAGTCGAATAGAGTCTTGCGGATCGGTGCAGAGACTTTTGTTATCTATCTTCGAGAGGCTACAAGACTTTAGGAGAAATCCACTTCTTCATTCTGTGTCATTCTTTCATAGCTTAATGTTATGTAAAAACCTTTTATTCACTCTTTCACAGATGGTGAGCATGAGTTCTTCGTTGGTTAGATATTCAGAGCCCATGCCTTTGGTGTGCGGTAGGAGCAGAAGTCGGATTGGAACATCCGGACTAGCTAGAGGTTAGGTTGGTATTGCCTCTTCAGATTCTATAGTTGCTAGTGAGGATGGGTTTTCTGAGATAAAGGGGTTGAGCTCAGCGCAGACACCACCTGTGACCATTTTCATACCTATGCTTTAGGATTGTTTGATATGGGTATTGGTTTCCCTGAAAGAATGGCTCCTACTTTAATTCAGCATACTACTTTGGGGCTTCAGACTCCAGAACACAGTTAGCTACTGCTATAGATCCTCCTAATATTGATGAGATATTGCTAGGAATTGCCCTACATCTAGTAAGTTTACTGCTTTGTCTATAGAGGGACATAATAGGTTCGTGGAATTCATGAGGATGGATCTCTTATAGTTTAATAGGGATCCCATTGTTGATGCTTATAAGTTTTTGATTGTGATTTAAGATTTTCCTATGTGCTTACTTATTCTTCATTGGGTCTTGATGTGATTCATAAGTTTCTTGCCATATCTATTCATATTGCCACCCTGATAGATGATTCTTTAGTGGTGGATCGGGTGTGTAGATCTTTGTGTTGTGACTCATTTATATTATATCACTAGGCTAGACTCGACATCTTTGGATATTACAGATTTCAATTTGATTTGAGTATAATCTTCTTTATATCTATGTTGTGGGATAGTGGTGGATCGATGGTAGGAATTGGTATATTTAGATTATAAGAGGTAATTCAGAGGTTTACTTGAGGGTTGTGATAGCAATTAGGATCGAGGAAGAAATTTGATCATTGGGATGGCGAATTTTGAATAAAGAAATCTTACAGCTAGTAAAACTTGTGTGAAACTATCTGCAAGTGTTAGTGGTAGTGTGCGTGCATAAGTTAGTTTGTTTTACAGGATCACATCAGTTTATCTGTGGTTTGGGTGAGTGTATTGATGACGAGATCAACTTCATGGGATGGCTAGTGATACTAATTAGATTAGGCAAGAATACTCTGTGATGGATCAAATTTATGATATGACTAACTTGGAAAGATTACAATTAAAGGATTCTAGTTGGATAGGGGAAGATTTTTAGGCATTCAGACCTTGCGATTTGTTACTTCCTTAGTGATTAGTTTTGCTTGCATGAAAATACTTATGGGTGTTGAAATACTCCTCGGTTAGACTTGAAGGAATTCAACTTATAAGGGTACTTCCTTTTGATTTGGAAGGATTTTTGAATGGAAAGGCACCTAGTTTGTAGCATTTATTACTTTGGAAGTTAAATGGCTTAATGAAATATTTTTCTCATGAGTTTTGATTTAGAGCGGGATTGATCGATTCGCCTACTTTGGAGGGATTTAAACTCCCATAATAGTGGAAATATTCCCACTATAGCGGGCTAGTGGCAGCGATCTGCCTCCCTATATAGCAATGCCGCTATAGCGGGAATTGTCCCTCTATAGCAGGATAAGTGTTTATTAATGTAGAAAATAATCCAAAAATGTATTTTTCATTCCAACTATGTTTGAGGACTGGAGTGGGCAATTTTGGGCAAATTTCATCAGTTTTTCACCAATTTCCTTTGTTAAGGTAAGTAAATCCATTCCACTAACTAGTTTTTTGATGAATAATCCTTAGAATCACTAGTTTTCGGTGATGGGAAGGGATTTGACTTGACCTAGGTGAATTTCTTGAGCAATTAGATGATTAGAGGTTGAAAATCCTTGGGTTTTGGTCAAGGATCATTAAATTAGGATTGCATGCTTAGAACTCATCTTTATAATCATGAAATTGGTAGAATTAAGGTCGAATGATGGTAGAAAATGCCTAAACTGAGGGAATGCTCATGGATTTGACTTTGGGGTTGTGAGATTAGGTTATAGTTCTTGAAATTGTTAGGTCATTGTTTGAATTATGGTTACATTGTTGTTTTTAGACCACAACCAAGCTGATATTGCAATAAAAGGCAATGCTCAAGTTCGTTAAAGCACAACTTGGTTTATGTGTGCATATTAACTGTTTCTTGTATACTTGTTACAATGTATGTTAAGAAGAGTAATTATTGAATGATTTCCTAATTGTTAATCATGTATAATGAGGTTATAACAAAGTCTTGTTGGTTGTACAAGTGTGGTTGTCTTATTCTCATTGTGCTTGTGATTGTTGTAATATCCATTGTTATTGTAAAATGAGCCGGTAAAGGACATCATCACGGGATCCATTATTATTATGAGATGAGCCAGTAAAAAACATTATCATGGGATTGGTTTTGGATAAGAGTGGCAGACACTAGATATTTGGTATGTTTGGTTCTTGGACAAGAGCTCATCCCCTGCTGGTCATATCTAGTTGGCTACCATAGACCCACAACATGTGTGTACAAGGTATTGGTGAGTTTGATAATTCCTTGAGTGGACCAAGTTTGTGGTTATTGATATTTTAGGGTTCCTTGAGTGAAGCGGTTAGTATTATTGTTGTTTATTTGGATCCTTAAGAATTTAGAGCTAAGAGTGCAAATGAATGGTATATCTTCTATTGATGTGTAATTACTTATTGTTGTGAGTCATGGTTTTGTTGACTTGGTCTATTGTTAGTAGTCATGGTATTGGTCTGTTATATTGTCTATATTGACTTACACATGATTGAATTCCTTGGTGTCATTGTTAAAGGATAAGTGGTTCATATTTGAGGTTAAGGTAATTATTAGGTGTTCATGGTTGTACTTGTTTACATGGTTATGGTTTTCTGTTCACATTTATTATTTTGGGTTGGCTGATGAACCTACAAGTACATTATGGTTTTGTACTGATACTACCTATGCTCATCATTTTGTTAAGTGCAAAGCTTCTTCCGACGACTATATTGAGACCTCAACTTTAGAGTAGAATGCATTTCGACTCAAGGGTGAGCTACATTTTTAGTTCTTTTCCACTTGTTTCGGACATGTATACTTTTATTTCATTTTAGGTTGAACCTGTTGTTGACAATCGATAATATTTTGGTACAATGACTTTCCGTCTTGGGGGCATTTTAGACGTTCCTATGTTTTCTGCATTGACATTGTTGCTAGAATATTTTTGACTAAGTTGGTATCAGATTCGTAGGTTCGTTGATCTTTTTGTACCAAAATTAATTCTAGTAGAGTCCTGCATAATGGTGCAGAGACGTCTCTACTTATTTTTGAGAGGCTATAGGACTTTAGGAAATCATCATTTTTTTCTTCTTTTGTGCTATAACTTGATTCCAATTGGTATTTGGAGATCCAAATTAGTATCTGACCTCTTTACTATTTTATCTGCAGATGGTGAATCTGAGAGCCAATGGAGCTAGAGCAATAGCTCCTACGCCAGCAGCTCCAGCTGTGGAACCAGTTGTTCGAGGTAGAAAAAGGGGTAGGGGAAGAGGGAGAGGTAGAGTAACACCCGCCAGGGGTGGAGTTCAGGCTGCAGCTAATCCGGCCCAACAGATATCTAAGACACCTCCCCTACTCCAAGATCAGCATGATAAGGTTGTGAATGAGGTAATTTTTGAGTATGAGGAGGCAGTACCAGTTTTGGTAGGAACAACTCCTCTACTGATGTCGTCTGAGGTGATTCAGTAGGTTCTTGCTTTTCTGAGTGCACTAGTAGGTACTGGAGCTAGACCTGCAACACCTGCTTATCAGTTTCTAGGTGTTCATCTTACTGCAACTTTTTCCCTTAGGATGGATGAGGCCTCAGGGACTGAGATTTTCCCTTATCCGGTGTTAGGTGCTATCCTGATCGGGACTAAACATGATATGTTGACTAAATTTATAAAAATGAAACCTCCTACTTTTGTTAGTTCTAAGACAGAGAATGCTTTCAAATTCATAGATGATTGTTATGAGAGACTGTATAAAATAGTTATTGTGGAGCACCATGGTGTTGAGTTTGTAACTTTCCAACTGCAGGGTGATGCAAAGAAGTAGTGGAAGGCTTATATGGAATGTCGGTCTCCAGCTTTACCTCCATTGGCATGGACTCAGTTCCATACTTTTTTTTTGGAGAAGTATATACCACGTACCCTCCGTGATCGTAAGAAGGATGAGTTTTTAGTCTTTGAGCAGGGCAGTATAGCTGTTGTAGCCTGCAAGGCTACGTTTCATGCCCTATCCTGTTATTGGCTATGCAGATGACTTCTGCTGGAAAGACTTTTAATGATGTTGATTATGTGAAAAAGGTAGAATGGGTCAAACAGGTTGGCCAGGACAAGGTTGTAGCAAAGAAATCCTAAAATGCGGGTAACTTCTGTTGTTTTTACTCCAGGGGTTATGGTCATCAGGCTTATACAGCTTATCCTATTCAGTCAGCTTTGATAGTATCTACAATGGATCCGTCTAGACCACTCAACAGTTTTCAATTGGGAGAATCCAAAGGGCTTCGTATTCATCTGCTAGTAGACCTTCCTTAGATCGAGATTGCTTTACTTGTGGTGTTGTGGGGCACTTTAAGAGAGAGTGTCCTCATAGATAGGCTAGTTTTTAGGGACAGCAGCATACTAGGGTTGTGGTTCCTACTGGTAGAGGTGGTAGGGGTAATGGTAAAGGTCGTCCACAGGGTGAGTTGGGTAATCATCAGGGAGGCCATAGTGGAAATCGAGGTGGTGCTAATACAGGGAGAGGTGGTACACAGCCTGCTAGAGAAGTTGCCTAAACTGACGATACAGCTCATTGTTATGTCTTTCAAGGAAAATCCAAGGTAGAGGCTTCAGATGTTGACATTACATGTACTATTCTCGCCTATGACCGGATGGCTACGATTTTATTTATCCAGGTCAAACTTATTTTTATGCATCTATTAAATTTGTCTTGGGATTAGACATTGTTTGTGATATGCTTGACTCACTTGTGTATATATCTACTTCAGTTGGAGACTCTATGGTAGTGACTCAAGTGTATCGTGTTTGCTCTGTTATGTTTATGAGTTTTCAGACTTGGATAGATTTTATAATTTTGGATACGCTTGATTTTGATATCATCCTGGGTATGACTTGGCTATCTCTATATCACGTGTTTTGAACTGTAATGCTAAGACTGTGATGCCTGGGATGGATAATTTAGAATAAGAAGGTGTGTATAAGTTTGGGCTTGTGAAAATTATATATTTTATTTGAGCTAAGAAGCTAGTTGAGAGGAGGTGTTCGGCCTTCTTGGTGCATCTTCAAGATGTTAGTCCAGAGGTCCCTTCTATTGAGTTAGTTCCCATGGTGTCGGAGTTTCAGGAGGTATTTCCCATTGACTTTCCTGGTATGCCTCCGGATCAAGACATTGACTTTTGCATTTATTTGGAGACTCCCAATTTCTATTCCTTCCTATTGAATGGCTTCGACTGATTTGAAAGAACTCAAGACTCAGTTACAAGAGTTACTTGATAAGGAATGAATTCATCCAGTTCTTCACCTTGGGGTGCTTCAATGTAGTTCGTTAGGAAAAATCATGGTAGCATGAGAATATGTATTGACTATAGGCAGTTGAATAAGGTTACCATCAGAAATAAGTATCCTTTGCCTTGAATAGTTGATATTTTTGACCAGTTGCAGGGTGCTTCAATTTTGTCCATTATAGACTTGAGGTCGTGATATCACCAATTAAAGATTTGGCCTGAGGATATACCCAAGACAGCTTTCAGGACTCGATATGGGCATTACAATTTCTTAGTGATGTCCTTTGGGTTAACCAATGTGCCGGAAGCATTCATGAGTCTGATGAATGGTATTTTCAAGTCTTTCTTGGATTTGTTGGTGATTATTTTTATTGAAGATATTTTGGTTTACTCTAAGAGTAAGGAGGAACATGCAGGTCATCTTCATAATGTTTAGGGATTTTAAAAGAGAAACAACTCTATGCTAAGTTCTCTAAATGTGAGTTTTAGATGTCTTCTGTGGCCTTTTTGAGCATGTGGCTTCAGAGAAAAGTGTGATGGTAGATCCCCACAAGATTGAGGCTATCAATAGTTGGGTTTGAGCTACCTCTGTGACTGAGGTTCAAAGTTTTGTGGGTCTTGCTAGTTACTATTGTTGGTTTTTCATGAACTTTGCCTCCATTACTACTTATTTGACAAGACTTACACAAAATGAGGTGCCATTTGTTTGGTCTGACAAATGCGAAGAGAGCTTTCAAAAGCTCAAGTCTCTTTTGACCAAAGCTCCTAGTCTTGCCTTGCTAGTTGAAGGTAAGGACTTTATTGTGTTGTGATGCTCCACATTCAGGTTTGGGTGTTGTTTTGATGTAGGAAACAAATGTGATTGCCTATTCTTCAAGGCAATTGAAGCCTTATGAGCTAAATTATCTGACCCATGACTTGGAATTGGCAGCGGTGGTTTTTGAACTTAAGATATGGGGATACTACCTCTATGGTGTCAAGTGTGAGGTGTGTATAGACCATCGTAGTTTGCAATATGTTTTCACCCAAAAGGATTTGAATTTAAGGTAGAGGCAGTGAATGGAATTGTTGAAAGATTACGATATGACCATCTAATACCATTCGGGAAAAGACAATGTGGTGGCAGATGCATTGAGCAAGAATTCCATAAGAATGTAAAGTTTGGCCTATTTGAGATCTTCAAGGTGGCCTTTGGCTAGAGAGATTCAAACTCTAGTGATGCAGTTCATGCAGTTTAGAGTGTCTGAAAGGGGTAGAGTTTTGACAAGTGTGGAGGTAAGGTCCACCCTTCTTGATCAAATTAAAGCTAAGCAATTTAAGGATGCAAAGTTAAAAAAGATTTGGAACAAGGTGGTATGTGGTGAAGCTCAAGATGCTACACTTGATACGTGTAGAGTGTTGACGGTGAGAGGGCGTATATGTGTGCCTCATATTGGTGATGTGATTTCGAGTTTGCTTGTAGAAGCTTATGGTTCTCGATACTCTATTCATCTGGGTGCAACCAAGATGTGTCGTGACTTGAGACAGCTTTGTTGGTGGCCCCGAATAAAGAGAGACATAATGGAGTATGTGGCCAATTGCCACAACTATCAATAGGTGATGTATGAACATCAACAGCCTATGGGTTTTCTTCAGAGGATGCTCATTTATGAGTGTAAGTGAGAGAGGATAGCTATGGATTTTGTGGTAGGTCTTCCTATGACCTTGGGGCACCATGACTCGATTTAGGTCATTGTGGATAGGCTACCCAAGTCTGCTCATTTTATTCCAGTTAAGGTAAATTACAATTCAGAGCAGTTAGCCAAGATTTATGTCAAGGAGATTTTGAAACTGCATAAGGTTCCATTTTCCATCATATATAATAGAGATACGCAGTTCACCCCTAAATTTTTGCACAAGTTGCATGAAGAGTTAGACACCAAGCTTGACCCTAGCACTGCATTCCGTCCTCAGACCGATGGGCCGTCTGTAAGGACTATTCAGGTGCTTGAGGATATGTTAAGGGACTGTGTGGCTAATTTTGGTTGTCATTGGGATAAGTTCTGGTTGTTGTGTGAATTCTCATACAACATGTAACAACCCACATGGTAATTTTTAGCTTTTGCTGCATTTTGACCATTTTTCCCTTTCTCGTGATTGTTTTATGTCATTTATGAGTTGTAGGGATCGTTGGCATGGTCCCTGAAGCATTCGGGAGTGATTTATACGAGTTTGTGGTTTTGAGTAGCCTTTAAAGTGGTATAGTTGACTTTGGTCAACATTCTGTGATCCGAGTGTCGGATGAGAGTTTTGTCAGTTCCATTAAATCCAAAATATCGATTTTGGGTTAGTAGTGTGGTTGGTTCGATTTCAAGATTTTTAGTTTGATTTTGAGTCTTTAGACGAGAAGTTGGTTTTTAGTCTAGATTAATTTTGGTGGTAATTTGTTGATTGAGTCCAAAATGTCATTTCCAAGCTATTCGCATATTTGGTTTGTGTTCGGGAGGTTCCAGATGAGTTTTTGATGAGTTTTTGAATATTTGGGGTACTTTGGCCATGTTTTAGTAAAATTCGTCGACAAAAAGGTTCATTAATAGTTTTAAAGATCGAAAAATATTCCAAAACTTCTGAAATGTCATGCATGAATTATAGGATTGATCTGGAAAGTTTGGTATAATATTGATAAGTCGAGATTGAGTTTATATTGTGAAACATGAAATAATTCTTTAATAAGCAAAAACAATATCTGAGTGGGCAAACGTGCATGATATTGAGTTCCGACTGAACGAGTAGATTTGTATCATTATTTAGAAATTAAAAAAAGTCGATGCATTTCACTATCGTATGAGGGATTTATGGAAATTTTAGTGAAAACAAAAGTTGTTGGTGCACACCTTTAGAGATAGAAAAACAGATTTTTAGCCACGGAAAATGGTCTTTAGCGACGGAAATTGCACCTAAGCATATTATAAATTTCAGACTTCGTCCTTTCACTAAAAACTAACTTTCTACCTTTATTTTATTCATTTTCCAACATTATCCATCTTGTTTTTTCTGATTTTGATTCATAATATTGAGATTTAAAACCCAAAGTTATGAAATCAAAAGTTCTTGATTTGAAGGTCGATTTGGAATGGGTTTTTATTTATTTTTGGGATTTAAGGTCGATGTATCATGGGTAAACTGATTTTAACAAAATTTTTCCAAAATTTCTCGTTTTAAATCGTTTTTGATAATGGAGATTTGGGGTTTTACCGGTAAAGTGAAATATTGATATTTTGGTGATTTCCAACCGATTTCTACTCAATTTTCATTGGAGTTTTAGATTAAGAAGCCTTATAGTATGGGAAACATGATTCTTTAATAAAATCCCGAGTTTACAGTTGCATCGAAACGTACATGCAAGTGTACGCGGCCGTACAAATAAGATAGGATTGAGAGTCCAGCTATTTTACTAAATTAGAATAATGTTTATTATTTATTCAAGCGGAGGTTTTCAAAGAAATATTTGTGAATTAACTAAAATAAAAATTAAACTTATAAAAAGAAACTAACTAGTGAACAATTAACAAAGAGAAGAGCAAATTTTATGCAATCAATGAATGAATCGATCTAGTATTATGAATTCGCTAACAATCATATTGAGTATCAATTTCATTTCAATTATCTAGTTGTTTATTTACGGGTTAATTAATGACATGATTATGGTATTCCCGCCTCTAATCGTTTATCTGAATTGACCTCACAACTACATCATTGAGCGGGGATGTGATAACCCAATCCGAACTCATTTATATGTCTTCCCGTTTTATAATCAAGTAAGGCGATCTTGGAATATTCCTATCCTAGCCACAAATCAATTCTTTATAAATTTTAATAATAAGAAGAATTAAACTAATCATTAAAATAGTTATAAAATAACTATGATGATAATGGTTATAAAACAACTATAAGAATATAAATTTATTTTAATGGTTGCTAAGCATTAAAATAGTAAGCACAAGAATATAAGAACAACTATGATGATAATCAAATAAATTGAGTCAGGAGTTACTAAAAAATCTTGTAGTTAGCCACCATAATCCTAGAACGAGAAGTTTAACTCCACATAGACATGGAGAAATTACAGCAAATCATCCAAAGAAATAACGTAAAAATATAGAGTAAAGGAGAAGAAAGGATAGAACCAATATTCTCCGGCCTCCAAGGTGGCTTCTAGCTCTCCCTAGGTCAAAAGTTGTGTCACACACTGATTTTATGAATAGTTATAGATGTATAAAAAAGCCTCAAATAAAATAACAGAGTCCAAAATAGACTAGGAAAAACTAATTCCAGAAAAAACTCCTTCGTCAGACGCCTAGAAAGCGGCTTAGTAGCTCCGTGTCATGCACCAATAGTGGAGAGCTACTGATTTTCGACGCAATTTCAAATTGCAACTCAAAGGGTCATATTTCATTATTATATTTAATTTATTTCATTAATTTGTTTGCTTGATTTCCTTCTATAATCTTTCGTCTTTAAGTAGTTTTAGCTCCAAATCTCTTCATCTTCACACCATTTTAATCCTACACATCAAAATATAATATTAAGCACAATCCATAAAATCAACACTCAGAAAAGACAAATAAAAATACTAAATGTGAGGCAAATAATGACTAAAAACATATAACGTTGGCCTCACATCACCACCCCACACTTAGAATTTTGCTCGTCCTTGAGCAATCATTAAAACTTATCTCAATAACTCAAGCTAGGAATACCACCACTTTGGTTTATTCAAGTAATTAGGCTATATAGCAATTCAATACATCAAGTACACATCCCAATCACCCAATAGTAGGTAAGACAACCCGTAGTCCGGAATAGCTAGTAACGGACTACCAATAGAAATAAAGGAAATAAAGGAATAAATATAATAACAAGGCTAATATAATCCGAAATCCTGGTGGAACCAGTACAAGAGCCTTTAATGCAACAGGAGTACAAGTGAAATACAGGAAAATGTATGTTTACAAGCCCTCTATGACACAACAAAGCTAACAGTCTAACAATAAGAGGGAGAGTAGGGATACTACAAAATGTCGGGAGCTCACCCCAAATCTCCGATCCATAGCTACTCCGCATGATACACACATCAACAGTGATAAATTGTACTATAACCTGCAGACTATAGAAGTGTAGTATGAGTACCAAACACGTGGTACTCAGTAGGCATCGACCAACTGAGCTCTAAAAAAATGCAAGCATAAATAAAATGAAGGCATGAAACCTATGATCACACTTATACCCCGAATTCCCTAAATAGGCTAAGTCATGATTTACTAGTCATAATCATATCCTATAATCCCTACCTAGCATGAAACCTATACTATACACAATCTCATAGAGGAAAGTAGACCGAAGCCTACCTCGATGCCAACCGCAATTCTTGAAGTGTCCACAAATCGGTCGACCTGCTCTACAATCCCGAATCGACGTCACACTATCAAAATAGTAACCTACACATCAACATGAGTAAAACGACACCCATATTGCAATATACTACTCCAGGGCCAAAATCGAGTCAATAAAGGGCCCGTGGGGCCCACTAATGGAATCCCAAAATTGAATTTGTCACGAAGTCCCTCGAAT
The DNA here is from genome assembly GCA_031232105.1 of Capsicum rhomboideum. NCBI lineage: Eukaryota > Viridiplantae > Streptophyta > Magnoliopsida > Solanales > Solanaceae > Capsicum > Capsicum rhomboideum. The sequence goes on from CP124716.1 coordinate 123,912,951, forward strand.
GATAAGGAATATATGCTCAAAAGTTGAGCACAAATGGAGCGTAAATCAGGGCTCAAATCAGTCCCCAAAGATTAAGATTTCAAAGACCTAATTTCTAAGAATTTACAATGAAATGGGACAGAATTCAACAGGTAAAATGATAAATAATGACCAAGGAGTGATGAGCTAACTTACCTTAGCTTCAATGGGTGAATCCCCACTCTTTCTCACTCCTCATGCTCTCAATAATGAGGGAAAAGGGTTGAGAAAATGAGAGAGAATCGGGTGAAGAAGGGGATTTATTAGCCCTTAGGTGCCGCTAAAGCCGACATCTGGGCGCTTGTGACTTTGACCGCTTAAGCAGTCACTGACAAAAGGACTAAGGCCGCTAAAGAGGCACCCCGCCGCTTAAGCGACGTCCGCTTAAGCGGACAAGGGAGCGCTTAAGCGGTCCTCGCTGAAATGGTCAAGGCCACTAAAGCGGCTTGGTTTCGCTAAAGCAGCTCCTAGACCGCTTTAGCGGTCACACCAGATATCATCTACCAGATTTTAGCTAAGTCTAAAATAGACTCCGATCTAGCGTTCGGGATTCGTTCAGAACACCGTGCACATAAACGAACTATGCTACCATACCAAATTTGATATTTTGAACTCAACGGAATCATCAAAATTTCCATCCAAGGTCGTTTTGATTAAATGTGGGGTCCACACCTATAGTTTTATTTTTCACCAAATCTACCCAATAGCCCAAAACGAGTCTGAAAGCCCCAGGACCAGGACCAAGGGTCCCTCTAGCCTAAAACCAATGTTCCAGAGCTGATGGGGCTATCAGAATTTCCATTTGAGATCTTCTACTAGGAGTTTTGGTCCGAGACCAAATCCTTAATAGCGAAAGCTCTAAAATAGAGAAATGAGTCTAAAACCCAAACGGACTATCCAATAACTGAACCAACAGTTCCAGCAAGTCATACATGACCTGTAGCCACTGTGGGAAGGCTCAAAATGCTAGGATGTACGAAAATTGAGAAAATGACCTCGAGGGTCATTACAAAACCTGTGACCTCTTATCCTCAAATATGGACTATAACTCGTCAAATTTAAGCTCGCTCACCTACTCTTGTCAAATAAAGCTAATAACATCACCTATCTATCATGAAATAAGTTCCCTCACAAGAATAAATAGTCCAGACACTCAAGTTTATAGATCGAATATAATTTAAGGACTCTGCATCAAAAAAACAACTCTCACACTCAAAAAAGAACTCACATATATACACAAAGAACCATATGTTTACCCATTATGTACATCTCTACTAATTAAACATGCTCGAATAGAATCAAATAGCACCTTAAAGGATTGTAATGTTGGCTAGGGGATGAGTAGGAAAACTATGTAATAGTGACTTACGCTTCCCTAAGTACTTTGCACTTTTAGACTTCATCACCCATTATTTTATTCTCTTTATTTTTAGCCCTCTCTTCAACAACTATTTTCACTAGTATTCTCGTCTTATCAAGAATGTTTTACTTTTTTCAAGCAATTTATTTTTCTCCTCTTTTTTTCATGTCATATTCTTTCTAAGAGAAACTTTTCATCACTTTGTAGCTATCGTTGGTCACTTTTTATACACAATCATCTCTTTTCTTCAGATTTAACAATTATAACCAGTCTATTTTACAGTGCTCAAGGAATCATGGTGCAAAAACTATGGATTCAACAACAGGATCAAGATAAAAATACAGCTACCAAACAAAAGGCTACAGGCTCAAAGGGGATAACTAATGATATAATATTTAAAAAGTCTCAAAAACTCAAGACAAATCAAAGAAAGCCTATATCATCTTCGAAATAGAGCAACACTTTTATTTTGCTTCAATAACATGTAGAGCAAGTTCTAGACTAAGATGTAAAACATGGAATATATGCAAGAAAACCTCACCACACATAGCATAAGTATCAATCAAGATGGATCGATTCTACTTTTAAGACTGACTGTTTCATAGCAAAATAAATAAGTTATATACAAAGTCACAACCATGAGTCTAGGTGTAAAAAAAATTGCTATTTTATTTAGACTCAAGTACTCACAGGAAAGTACTACTCAAGATCAGGCCTGAATTGCTAGTATCACAAGTAAAAAAATGTGGTCTTTTCTTTTCTCTCCAAGAAAAAAAATTACTCCTAAAAAATAAAAGATACTCAATTCAAAGGGATCCCCCTTGGAAAAGAACCGAAAAGAAAAATCATGGGACTGTCAAAGTATGCTCTAATAAAAACTAAAAAGCTAAAAACCAAAAAAAAATTAATCTAATCTAAAGAATAAAATAAAAATATTTTTGTGTTTTTAAACTTTTTCTATTATTTTTTTAAGCGAGAAGCTAAAAAAGGAATTAAACACATCCCATAGCATACTTCACACTAAACAAATATTGAAATACATCTCATCCCATACTTAAAATCATGCTTTGTCCCTAAAGCAAAAAATAAAGTAAAACAAGGGTTAAAGATACTCCCTGAGGGCCTAGCTAGAAACATGTTTCCTCAATTTCCATCAAGGGTCATGCCCACGCCAAACTTAAGCTCAACCGTACTCCTTAGCTTCAAATTTTGGGTACTCAGACTTCCCCAAAATCTGTAAAAACAAAAATAACACAAAAAGTGACCCTAAAAACATAAAAATAAAATAAAAAAATAAGAAGCTACACTAAATAAATTGGGTTACCTCCAAACAAGCGCCTAATTTAGTGTTACGACACGACAACATTAAGTTCACCACTTTTTCTTCCACTTTGAGGATATGAGTTGCACCACTAACTTTGTATCAATATTTTTGCTTCGCTCAAGAGGCGGTGGTATAAATATAAAGGGACCAAATAATAGATATCGCATTTTACGCATCTTGATTCATAAGTGAGGAATGTAATTGTTTGGTTTTTGTGCAACAAATTCAAGAATATAGACATAATGTTCCTCCTCCCTACACTCTCCCATAGGCTTAAATGACTCGATTAAAATCTCGCTATCGAAGCACAACGCAAAAAAATGATTGAAGTGAGGTCCAACACGCCCTAACTCATGAATTGTATTACTATTTACATCCTCACACAACTCTATCGTACTCTTCTCAAAAGTGACAACATCAATAAAAGTATGGTCGAATAGTTGACCCTCCAATTTTAGCTCCTCAAGTTGGATTGTAAGTATTTTTTTCAGTCTCACATGACACGTAATCAGATTGTTGTGCATTAAATGCTTCAACCTTTGCACTCAAATCATCCTTTAAGTTGGGAATATCTAAGCCAAATCTATCAACCTCTTGAATAAGCTCAACTCTTTCTTTCATGAAGTATGTCATCCCTTTTATAATTGTCTTAAGACAACCCTCATATTCCTCTAATAATTTCCAGCAAGAATCCATACTATCAAAAGCACAAGCATTATTAGAATCATCATAATCAAGACTCGAGGAGGGGTTATAACACTTAGAACAATTTTTCCACTGACCACCACACCATTTATTAAAGTCCCAATCGTAAGATTTAGAAGGGTCACATAACCCATTCTATAAGATCAAAAGATTTGAACAATGTTTCTATAGGTGTGGTCTTCCACAAATAAGACAAGGATTAATAAAAGATGAGTAACTATCACTCCATACTTTTTTAGATGTCATCTCAAGAAGAGTAGTAAAATATCACACACAAAAAAAAAATATTTATACAAAAATAAAATGTATACAAAAAAAAACTTAAATAAATAAAATGGAAAAAGTTTAACCTAGAAAAACAATTAATTCCTAAGTTCCCGGCAATGGCGCCAAAAACTTGTTGCTTCCAAATGAACACGCAAGTGTACGCGGTTGTACAAGTAATATAGGATTGAGAGTTCAGATATCATACCCATAGGGACTTGTCGATTAACTATTTTACTAAATTATTTATTTAAGAGAAGGGTTTAAAAGATATATTTATGAATTAACTAAACTAAAAATTAAACAAATAAAATGATACTAACTAGTGAATAATTAACCAAGAGAAGAGCAAATTTTATGCAATCAATGAAAGAATCGATCTAGAATTATGGATTTGCTAACAATCATATTGAATATCAATTTATCAACTTGTTCAATTATCTAGTTATTGATTTACAAGGTTAGTGACATGATTATAGTCTTCTGAGCCTTTAATCGTCTATCCAAATTGGCCTCAGAACTACATTAATATTGTTGAGTGGGGATGTGATAACCCAATCCAAACACATTTATAATGTCTGCCCGTTTTTAACCAAGTAAGGCGATCTAGGTATATTCCTATCCTAGCCACAAATCAATTATTTATTTTACTAAAGTAAATATCTTACTCTCTATATTCTTTGTTCTATCTCATTGATTCTTCTTTTGAGTTCACAATAAGAATATAAATTTATTTTAATGGTAGCCAAGCATTAAAATAGTAAGCACAACAATATAAGAACAACTATGACGATAATAAAATAAATTGAATTAAGATTTACTAAACAATTATGTAATTAGCTACCATAACCGTAGAACGAGAAGTTAAACTCCAGATAGACATGGAGAAATTACAACAAATCATCCAAAGAAATACGTAAAAATAAATAGTAAAGGTGAAGAAAAGATAGAACCAATATTTTTCGACCTCCAGAGCAGCTCCTAGCTCTCCTTAGGTTAAAAGTTGTGTAACACACTAATTTTATGAATATTTATAGGTGTAGGAAAAATCTTCAAATAAAATAATTGAATCCAAAATAGATTGGAAAAAACTAATTCCGAAACAAACTCCTCCATGACACACCAAGAAAGCGGCACAATTGCTCTATGTCACGCACCAATAGCGGAGAGCTACTAATTGTCGACTCAATTTCAAATTGCACTTCAAAGGGTCATATTTCATTATTATATTAAATTTATTCCAATAATTTGACTGCTTGATTTCCTTCTATAATCTTTCGTCTTTAATTAGCTTTAACTCCAAATCTCTTCATGTTCACAATATTTTAATCCTACACATCAAAATATAATATTAAGCACAATCCATAAAATCAATGCTCAAAATATACAAATAAAAATACTAAATGTGAGGCAAATAATGACTAAAAATATATAATTTTGGCCTCACATCATTTATCCTTTTATTTTAGGAACCGATTACCAAAATGATTTTAGACCCGGAACTAAAATATATCGATATGTATATCGATGGACTCATTTATACTTGTAAATGTCATATTTGATTAGATTAGATGTGATTGGTGATGATTCAAGGGAGAAGAGCTTCTGGTTGATGCTTTAGACTATGTTTTAGCTTGCGGATCTTCTTTAAAGGAAAGTTGAGGTGTACCTTGACTCTTTTCTGAGGTATTTATGTGTTGTATGCTCAGTTGCTTGTATTTTGTGAATCATTCAGGAATTGGGGATCCCGCTTAGATGAAATGGCGAGCATCTCCCCGGGTAATGGAGTCTTTTGATGAGTTTTAGTTATATTAGTATTTTATCTTATTTAGTCTTGTTACTTGCGAATACGTTTAGAGTAGATTATAGATAAATAACTTGTTGATCTTGGGTAAATTTATAGTGGATACCTAGTTAAGAGCTTGAACCATGGTTAGTAAATAGTTGATGTAATTAATGAGGTTTAGTATCTCTTAGGATATGACCGAGGGTAATATAGATAAGCACTTTAAGATAGAAATCTTGGCTTAGATATGAGTAAGTGAATGAAGACAAATCTTGGAGTATATTGTTAACTATAGTAGCTCTCTTTTAGTTACCTAGAGGTGAGACTTATTGTATGGAACAAGCTAGATTTTTGGATAAGTTCGCTATACTTGTATTGTTTGGATTTGTTTTCTATTATTATTATCATCGTGTTGCTTGTGTGGGGACTTATATGTATATTATTGGTGACTTAAGAGATTATATTATTGTTGTGTCGCCCGTATGGGGGCTTGAATTGATATTATAGGCCTTATTTGTGCATTATTTTCCATTAGTATTATTGTGCCATCGTGTGGAGGATTGACTTGATATTATAGACCTTATTTGAGCATTATTTAGCTTATCATTATAGTGATGACAAAGAGAGGGTTTTGAAATGATAATATTAATGTCTTACATGACTATTTATACCGGTGGTGTCATGTGATGGCCTATATCATGAATCATTATCATGTTAAGTTGATTATTATCTTCATACTGATTGGTTGTGAGCCTTACATCCTCATTTCATTCATACATATTCATGAGATTGGTACTACTAACACTAATTTTTGAAAGAAAATGAAACACTTTATAAAATGCCTTGTCTGAGGGATGTGCAAGTAAGGTTGATTGAGACATGATATTGAGATTGTAAAAGTGTATGGTCCTATCCTAGAAATGATAAGGCTCAAAAGTCCTACATGAGATTGAGATTTTGAAAGTATATGGTCATATCCAAGAAGTTTTGAGGCTTGAAAGGTGTATATATACAAGATTCATGTGATGGCGTGTATCATCATCATCTCACCATCATTGCATTGTATTACATTGCATTGCATCATTTACATTGCATTGCATTTCTTGGTATGGTTAGATATTAAGTTTGATTATTTACTTTTGTATTAAATTACGACAATTGAACTTTGTTTGTGATATTGTGTACTCTGCATTTATTTCACTATATTTCATCATATTATACCATCTCTTTGTTGATTTGGAGGTTGGGATATTATGAGATGTGTGGTATGGTTATGGCTTGATCAGTGAGACTATTATGTCGCATCTGTTGGTAACATGATATACATATTTGTATACATTCTCGTTATTTTATTCTAGATTATTTGTTGAATATGATAGTTAAGCCTGATATATTGCGTTAGTGAGTCTCCCTTATAAATGACTTCTTCTTACTTGTTGATCATAAAAATAACTAGTGTTGACTTACCTTGATTAATTTGCCTACCCTGTATATTAACATTCCTATGACTGTTGTGTTGGGTTACCCCGTTAGGATGAAGTGGTGTATCTATTGGTTGTAGATTATTTGGGTGATTTTGGTAGTTGGGGGTGGTGGTTCTCTCAATCACTTTGGATTAGGATCGGTTATCGATAATGCTTGCTCAGTACACATGTTTCTTACTCACCCTTGCTTTTTCTTTCCTTTTTAGTTTTTTTACATCTGTGTGGATATTGGTTAGAGTAGCATATCCTAGATTGTGTTCCCTCAGTGTTGATATTGCAGAGATCGAGGTAGTTGCTGACGGACCTCAGAGCATATCCGGATCTCCTTTTTTTTTTTTTATCTTATGCTTTATTCACATTCAAGATATTTTAGACTAATCGATATTATTATGCATTAGAGTCTTGTACTAGTGACAACCATATATGGAATGTATCTTGAATTATAATTCCATTTTAAATTATTTTCGAATTATTTTTTTCTTTTTCATCCACTTTTAATTTACTTTGAGTATTGAGTTTGGGTTGGGATAGGCTTACCTGTACCAGAGGGTGTGACAGGCGCCATTACATACTCTATTTTGGGTCATGAAAAATTAGTATTAGAGCCTAGGTTCATTGATCTCAGTATTACAAGTCGAGTCTAGTAGAGTATTGTGGATCGGTGCAGAGACATTCGTTATCTATCAGGCTACAGAACTTTAGGAGAAATCCACTTCTTCATTCTGTGTTGTGCTTTCATAGCTTAATGTTATTCAAAAATCTCTTATTCACTCTCTTACATATGGTGAGTGTGCATTCTTCCTTGGTTAGATATTCAGCCCATGCCTTCGGTGCGTGGTAGGAGCAGAGGTCAAGGCAAAAGTTAGATTGGAACTCTTGGACTTGCTAAAGGTCATGTTGGGATTGCCTCTTCAGATTATAGAGTTGCTAGTGAGGATGGGTTTATTGAGATAAAGGGGTTAAGCTCAGAGCAGACACCACCTGTGACCATGTCCATACCTATCTTGAAGATTGTTTGGTATGGGTATTGGGTTTCTTCAAGAGGATGACTCTTAGTTTCATTCAGTATACTACTTTGGGGCTTCAAACTCCAGATACACAGTTGGCTACTGCTATAAATCCTTCTAGTATTGATGAGATATTGATAGGCATTGCCCCACATCTAGTAAGTTTATCGCTATGTCTGTAGAGGGACATAATAGGTTCATGGAATTAATGAGGATGGATCTCCCGTAGTTTAATAGGGATCCTAGTGTTGATGCTTATGAGTGTTTGATTATGGTTCAACATTATCCTATGCGCTTACTTATTCCATTTGGGTGTTGATGTGATTCATGAGTTTTTTTCCGCATCTTTTCATATTGCCACCCCGGTACATTATCCTATGTGCTTACTTATAATCTTTTGACTCATTTAGATTATATCACTGGATTAGACTCAACTTCTTTGGATATTGTAAATATCAGTTTGATTTAACTATAATCTTTTTGATATCTATGTTGTAGGATAGTGATGGATCGATGGTAGGTATTGGTATATTTAGATTATAGGAGGTAATTCATAGGTTTACTTAAGGGTTGTGATATCAGTTGGGATTGAGAAAGTGATTTGATTATTGGGATGGCGAGTTGTGAATAAAAGAAGCTTACAATTGGTAGACTTATGTGAAATTATCTACAAGTGCTAGCGGTATAGTGTGTGTGTATAAGTTAGTTTGTTTTACAGGATCACATTAGTTTATCTATGGTTTGGGTTAGCACATTGATGATGAGATCGACTTCATGGGATGACTAGTGATACTAATCAGATTGGGCAAGAAGACTTGTGATGGATCAAATTTATGATATGACTAACTTGGAAAGATTGCAATTAAAGGATTCTAGTTGGATAAGGGAAGACTTTCAGGCATTCAGGCCTTGCAATTTGTTACTTCTTTAGTGATTAGCTTTGTTTGCGTGGAAAGACTTATGGGTATTGAAATACTCCTCAGTTAGACTTGAAGGAATTCAACTTATAAGGTTACTTGCTTTTGATTTGGAAGGATTATTGAATGGAAAGGCACCTAGTTTGTTGCGTTTATCACTTTGGAAGTTAAATTGCTTAATGAAATATTTTGATCATGAGTTTTAATTTAGAGTATGTGTTATTATTACATGGTTCTTGTGTTAAAGAATATTGAATGGGAATTGAGTTGGGAAAAAGATAAGGAACTTGTACATAAGGAATTTTGATATTTTCATAATTGAGCTATAGATATGAGTTGGAAATTTGAAGTCCTGACAGTATGGTTCATCAGTGAATTATGAGGTGATTAGTGGTGGCTTTCCTTAGATTTGATTTGTGATTTGGGAATCAATCAGAGATATATAGTAATCTTGAATTTCTTCTATAGGTTGAAGTAATTCTAATATGAAGGGTTGCTTACGTGTGTATGATCGGAGGGGATTTTTGTTCCATCAAATTTTTGAGGATTTTTGGTTGATTGACACTGCATGGGTGTTGCAAACTACATGGATTATTGTGATGGGTTGAATAAAATTTGGTGACATTTAGAGAGTTCATGTCTATGGTATATAGAGTTTTATGATGATTTTCGGTTGCCTCAAAGGGTTAACCATAAGGATATGAATATTTGAATAGTGATCTAAGCGTGCTAAGTGTGACTTTTGAGGTTTTGTGTGGCATTGACATCGATTTCTGGCCTAGTTCCTTCAACTTAAGAATGTAGTATTATCCGATTAAATAGTTATAGTATCAACCTTGAGTAGGTTGATTTAGTATTTTGGTGACTAGCCTGGTGGCTTCTTGGGTTCCTAGGCATATTTTGGGTTCAAGGATGATTTTTGGTTTTGTGGTATAGTCAGTGACATGTGGTGTCCTTGGCAGATTCAGGTTAGTTGGGTATGTTCGGAACTTCTTTTGTGACCGACTCAGTGTTTGGGTTTAGAGGATGTTCGAAAATAAAGGAACTCGACTTCATTGGGAATTTGGTTTTTGATGCTAGTGTTGTGACCTTGTGAGTCATTGTGTGAAGAATTTTGGGTTACTATAGTGAGATCGGTAGTTCTCTAGAGTGTGGCTCTGCTTAAGAGTGCTTACATGAGGTTTATGGTGATATTTTTGGTTGCTTGTCAATTTTTGGTACCTTCCTTATATTTACGTTCGAGGACGAATGTATGTTTTAGTGGTGGATAATGTAACAATCCTCGTAATGATTTTTAGTTTTTGCTGTATTTTGACCATTTTGCCCTTCCCAGTAGGTGCTTTATGTTATTTATGAGTTGTGGAGATGGTTGTCATGGTCCCCGAAGCATTTAGAAATGATTTATGTGAGTTTGTGATTTTGAGTAGCCTTTAAAGTGGTATAGTTAACTTTGGTCAACATTATGTGGTTCGAGTGTCGGATGAGAGTTTCATCAGTTTTATTAGATTCGAAATGTAGATTTTGGGCTAGTTGCGTGGTTGGTTCTAGTTACAAGGTTTTCAGTTTGATTTTGAATCTTTAGATGAGAAGTTGGGTTTAATTTGGCTAGAGTTGATTTTAGGGGTAATTTATTAATAATGACCTCTGTTGGAAATTCTTACTTCATCTTTGAGTCCAAAATATCGTTTCCAAGCTATTAGTATATTTGGTTTGTGTTCAGGAGGTTCTGGATGAGTTTTGAATGTGTTTTCGAACATTTTGGGTGCTTTGGCCCTGTTTAAGTAAAATAGGTCGACATAAAGGTTCATTATTAGTTTTAAAGATTGAAAAATTATTTTGAAACTTCTGAAATGTCTCGAAAAATTATTGCGAAACTTCTGAAATGTCATGTATGAATTATAGGATTGATCTGGAAAGTTTGGTGTAATTTTGATAAGTTGAGATCGAGTTTTTACTGTGGAATATGAAATAATTCTTTAAAGAGCAAAAACAATATCTGATTGGGCAAACGTGCATGAAATTGGGCTCTGACTAAACGAGTAGATGTGTATCATTATTTAGAAAATATAGGAAAAACAATCGGTGCATTTCACTATCGTATGAGAGATTTATGGCATTTTTAGTGAAAACAAAAGTTGTTGGTGCACACCTTTAGCGACGGAAAAATAGACTTTTAGCGACAGAAACTAGGCTTTAGCGACGAAAATCGTACTTGAGCATATTATAAATTTCAGACTTCGTCCTTTCACTAAAAATTGACTTTGGGGAGTTAGGAAGCTCCATTTGAGGCGATTCTCGATACGTTTTTCTCATTTAATCATTGGGTATGTTATTCTACCTTTATTTTATCCATTTTCAGTCATGACCCAATTTTTCAGGTCATGATGGTACCACCATAACATACCAGTAGGTAAGCCAACCCATAATTCAGAACAACGAGTAACAGACTATCAAGAGAAAAGAAGACAGCAGTGAAAAATAAATCCAATAGAGACTAATATAGAGATGTAACCCCGAAACCCGGTGAAGTCAGTACAAGATCTTCTAACAAAACAAGAATACAAGGTAAGCATAATACATATATACAGAACTGTCTCTGAAATATAAAATAAAGATTAGTCCAACAACTGAGGGAGAGCAGGAACAACTTTGGACGTCAGGAGCTCACCCCAAATCTCCGATCCATGGCAGCTCCGCAAGATGCACATGTCAACGGCGAGAACTCATACTATGATCTGCAGGGTGCAAAAGTGTAGTATGAGTATCAAATACGAGGTACTCAGTAGGCATCGACCTACTGAGCTCCAAAGATAATGCAAGTATAAATAACATGTAAAGCGGGAATATAAACTACATGCAACTATTTAAGAAACAAACATGATAATACCAATGAAGAGGTAAGGGTTACTATCAGATACTATAGGTAAAAAAGGAAGCAAGCGTGATACCATAAGTGACTAGTCAATATACGATAGTAGGGTGGGAAACGTCAGCCTCGATCTAAGTTTCTAAAGTAGTAACTTTAGCTCAAAGGACCATAAATCAACAGTAGAGGTGGTACGACTTCCATTTAAAGAATCAGTTTCAAAAGTGAAAAGTGGGAATAAATCCCTTTTCAGAAAATAGTAGTAAACCAAGATTTTTAGTTGAAATCGTACCACTAAATAAGCATGAATGCATATAAATGTATGCATGCGATCACTAGTATCCAAGCAATAGAAAAGTAAGTGCCTAAGAATCTATAAGCTATACCACCAATCTTACAAGGCTTAGAGAACTAACCTGGTATCCAACTGGTATCGTAACCAAGGCCTTGGGACCAATAATATACAATCTACAATGATATCAATATTTTAACTCGGAAAACTAAGGTAAATCACGGACATCAAGCTACTGGGAGGACCTAATCGGGGGATATCACCCAAATTACTGAGTGATAAAGTAAATCCTATACTAAGGGGTCCTTAATGTCAACCTAAGGTCAAACTAGTTTAGCTAGGCTCAATAGAATCTTACAACTATAATGGGTATTCTAGGCTAAGGTTCAATTCACATTTCTATTCTAAATTCCCTAAACATGCCAAATAATATTTTCAGGATACCGATGGCCATAAACCTATCATATAACCCCTACCTAGCATGAAATCTATACAATACCCAATTTTATAGAGTAAAGTAGACCATAGCTGTCACGACTTAATTTCAGTGTCATGATGGCACCTACTATGTCCCACTAGTAGGTAAGCCAAGCCTTAGCCCAGAACGACAAGTAAAGGGCGCCATGGCGGAAGGATACCAAAGTACTATAATTTATGCCCATAATACACGCAAAAAAAATATAGGACTACATAAAAGCGAGAGAAGAAAACAGAATGAATCCCATGACCAAGGAAGGCTGGTACAAGAGCCACTAGCAAAGGAATAAGAGTACTAAAAGTATCAATACACATGTAGTCTCGAGATGAAAGACTGTACAAAAGTAAGAAAAGGAGAGGGGATCAGCTCCAGCTCGAAAAGCTCACCCTATCTCCGAGACCTGTGGATAGCTGGCTCGAATATCAATGGCAGCGACTAGTACTCGGATCTGCACCAGAAAAGATGCAGAAGTGTAGTATAAGTACCAAAACAATGGGTACTCAGTAGGAATCATCGGTCGACTGAGCTAAATCATAATACAAGTAAGAGAAAATGCGGGGATGTAAAGTATATCAAGGAAAAAGGGCAAACCTGGAAACATTCTCTCACATAGGTAAACAGTTAAAGAGAACATGAAATACCAAAGTTAAAGTGACTAGATACAACCCAACTAGGCCCCCATAAGCCTGGAGGGTACAAACAAGAGAAAGCTAAACCAATCGAACCCCCATAAGCCCGATGGAAGCAATCAAGACCTGTACCATTACCACACTTATGAATCCCATACCGAACCACAACTCACCGGACTCGAACCGGTCTTTGAATATCAATATCCCAATAGAAAGTTCCAGACTCGAACCGGTCTTTAAATAGCATAATCCCAATACACAGTTCCGAACTCGAATCGGTCTTTAAATATCATAGTTCAATAGAATATGCCAAGTAGTCTAAGGTTTAAGATCAAGGATAATACTGTGGAAGAGGGACTTCTAAGTCTACAGGGAGTTAGGTGCGATATCACAACCCAAGGCATCAATTTACTTAAGGGAAGGGTAAATGGATCGATTCTACCTCCGAACGGCCCTCAAATCGGCCAAATAATCCAAATTTTGCTAACTAAGTAACCAATCGTAAATTCCAACCCCAACTCCAACACAATATAATACTAATACCATGATTAAGCTCAATCTTTAAGTAGGGTAAGCCTAGCCTACCTGGACGCCGAAGAAAGCTCGATAAAGTCTGCTAAAGTAGAACCTTTCCTTTTCGTGCCACACTATCAAAATAACAATATACTCATCAATACGAGAGAAAAAAAAACATATTGCATAAAAATGCATTGGGTCCAAAATCAAATCGAAAATCCCATACGGGCCCCGCTTATGAAATCGCAAGTTTGAAATCGTCAAAACATCCCTCAAAGCTCAAGAATCATTGACCCTTAAAATGGGTGAATTCCGAGCATCACAGTACCCAACAATCAAACCACATAGCTAGCTAGGATTTTGGGCTTAAATGGAGAATTTACCAAGAACTTAGACGAAACTTACCAAGGTTTAGACGAGGAAAAAGATGTTATCGAACTCTCCAAGCTCCCTTGAACACCCAAGAATTGCCCCTTCTCTCCCACTATCTCTCTAGAGCTTCTATGCTCTAACCCTTAGGAAATAATGAGAGAAAAATGGGTGAAAGGGATTAAATGCAGCTGCAGGTGCCGCTTAAACGGCCACTTGACCGCTTAAGAAGACACCGCTAAAGCGGACAAGCCTCTGCTTAAGCTGACCGGCTGGTCCAAGGCTCCAACCTCTAAAGCAGTGCCCAAGCCGCTAAAGCAGCTTCCACTTAAGCGGCCAAAGGCCTGCTTAAGCTGTTGCACCAGCTGAAGCAGCATCAGCACTTGGCAATATTTTGCCAAGTTCCCAACGGGTCCTCGGGATTTGTTCGGAACCCCGCGAACGCAAACGAACTATGCTACCCCAACAAATTTGGCATTTTAGACTCAGTAGAGAAATCAAAATTTCCATCCGGGGTCATTTCGATGACATGAGGGTCCCACACCCAAGTGGTCGTTTTCATCACTTTCCACCCCATTGCCTAAAACAAATTCGGGACCCGAACCAAGGGTCCCACTGGCCTAAAATCAACGTTCCAGAGATGATGGAATTTTCAGAAATGGCATACAAGACCTCCTACCTGGAATTTGGGCCCGGTAGCCAAACTTGAAAAGCATTAATTTCAAAACAGGGAAAAGGCTCTAAAACCAAACGAATTGCCCGGTAACTGAACTGTCAACTCCAGTAAGTCATAAATGACTTGGGGAAGCTATGGGAAAGCTTTAAACTTCATAAAAATGTGAAAATGCAGAAAGTGACCTGGAGGGTCATTGCAATAGCCTACCTCATTATCGAACTGCAGTCTTGAACCGTCCGCGAATTGCTTGTCTCCACTCCTCGATCCCTGAATTCCATCATGCTATTAAATTCATAATCTATATGTTAATAAGACTTAAACGAGATCCATATTGCAATATAAAAGCTGGTGACAAATATTGGGTCAAGGATAGGTCCGTGGGGCTCACTAACTAAATTCCAAAATTGAATCTGTCACGAGGTCCCTTGAAGGACAAGGAATGTGTGCACGACAATTGAGCACAAACAGAGTCTCAATTAGGGCTCAAATCAGCCCCAAGAGCTAAAGAAAATAAAAGGAAAAAATTGCAAATTTAACGAAGAATTAGGGTGGAACTTATTGAATAACGACGGGAAAAAAGTCATCTCAACGTCTCCAACCCAAACGCAGCTTCAATCCAAGGATCTCCCACTTAACTCGAGCTCCCACAAGTGAAAAATAGAGGTTTTAGGCTTGGTAAAATGGTTGGAAATGAGGAAAAAAGAATTATTTAACAACCAGTGATGGCCGCTAAAGCAGTCAAATGGCCGCTAAAGAGAGCATCCCTAAAGCGGCAAAATGGTCGCTAAAACGACTATGCCTAGGCTGACCAGCAACCACTAAAGCAGTCTTTTGGCCACTAAAGCAGTCATGGGCCACTAAAGCCTTCATTTGGCTACTAACTCGACTGCATCAAGAACTTAGGCACCAGTAAATTGCTAAGTCCAAATGGACTATGACCGGGTGCTCGAGATTCGTTCAGAACCCCATGCATACAAACGAACTATGCTACCCCACCAAATTCGACATTTTGGACTCAACGAAACTATCAAAATTTCCACTCAAGGTCTTTTAGACAAAATATGGTCCCCACACCAACTGTTCCATTTTTACAAATTTCCAACCAAATGCTCAAAATAAGTCTGGAAGCCTCGGGATCCAGACCAAGGGTCCCCCTATCCTAAAATCCACGTTCTAGAGCTAATGACACTATTGGAATTCTCGAGGCTGTATACTAGGAGTTTTGGTCTAAGACCAATTTCTCAACTTCAAAAGATCCAAAATTAGGAAATGGACTTAAAACCCAAACGAACTGGTGATCCCGACAAGTCTAAATGACCTATAGCCGTTGTGGGAAGGCATGAAACACTGAAAATGCATTGAAACCTAGAAAATAACCTGGAGAGTCATTATAATATCTACTACTAAAAGGACTTTCATCCTCGAAAGTCAATGGATAGAAAGTGCTCGAAATCTTGAAAGGACGTGGTACTTGGCCTGCATACCTTGTGCAAGCATCCCCAAATAAACTCTAAGGCCAACCAACGCTTCAAGAGATTTAGCTCAAGGTATCCTTTTTTCATTCACAACCTTACTTCACTTTACAAGTAACCAAAAACTCATCCCCAACAACCAACTGGCCTCCAACTGAACTGAGCTCGACAGAATCACGTAAACCCAAACTGCAACATACAGACATCACACTGAAACAAGCACAACTAAGTGGATACTAAACCAGGCTAAAAACAACCCAAGGCATGAATTATATAGCCAACTCCAAACTCTAAATCTAACATTCTCTTGCCTTTTCAAACCTAATGTCTGCTCTGAACTACACGAAATCTCCCCAGCATCATTCGGGTCTTACCTGCGCAATCATATCACACTAACGTTGAAAGATTGAAGCCAACCCACCAAAAATCCACACGGGATAGCATATGATGAATGCTTCATAAGGTCCTATCTGAACTCAAATAGTGGTGAACAAAGTCTGTGATCTCTCCCAGGGCCATTAACTAGTCCTGATGACCCTCAAAACCAGAAGTCATGAGTTCGGAGCAAACCTCTCAAAACTAAACAATCTGCTCCAAAATGCCCCACCAACTGTGGGTGAAACCACGCTAAGCCCAACTCGAGTACACTTCTTCTGCTGAGTAGACAATCAAAATTCTGACGAAAATTGAGAACCAAGGTCAAAAGTAGTAGAAACCAATACCATGTGCCAATGAGCTATCCTTCAGGTATATATCGAGGCAATCTATCTGAATGGAAGAAAACTAAACTAGTAGGTAATAAATAGGCTTAGTCAGCCTGTCTTCGAACGCCCAACTAAATCAAACCTCAAAATGGGGGTGCAACTAAGTTATACAATCCATAGCTATAATATCAACACTGAAGATGAACTACTCGATCTCAACTGTCCAAATTGATCTTGTTGATGATTAAGCATTCCTACTCCAAAATCCATCACAACTTTCAAGTCGTCATTCGAAAGAGTCAAAAATCATAACTAGAGCCAACAAATCTTTATTGACACCCAAGTTTGACCTCCCGATATTCCCTTTAGACTGCTATTTTATAAAATATTAGTTTTGGGTATTAATATTTCTTATTTTTATCAAATAAATCTTGACGTCTCGCATTTATGATTTTGAAATATGTAATTTATTTAAATATTTTTATTAATTTAAATATAATATTGTTAATATTTATTAAAGTATTTCCGCAAAAATGCATACTCATAATTTACAAACATATAGTTTATTGCTTGTTGTTATTATTATTATTATTAGTAGTAGTAGTAATAGTAGTAGTAGTAGTAGTAGTAGTAGTATTAAATTTTGTATTCATAGGTGCCAAATTTATTTCAAATTATTATTATCGTCAGTTTTATATAATATATTATGTATCAATGATTTTATATACGTAATTTATTCATAGTTAATTTAAGCATAACAATTTTCATGATGATTGTTAATTTTGTTATTATTATTATTATTATTAATTTATTACTACATTTATTAAATAGCAGCCTAATTCAATTTAATTTCTCTAATCTATTTAATTTCTAGCCTGATTTTACTCTAGTAATGTCAATTTTAGCCTAAATTGATTTTAATTTGACCCCAAATTGAAATCCCCAAATCCAATTTCAATTGACCCAATTTAAACCCATCAGATTGACCCACAACCCGACCCATTCTAATTTTAAATCACAGCCGTTGATCTCATGTGATCAACGGCTGAGATCGAATCCCTCTTTCTTTTCCTTTTTAATTACACCCAACCCCCCAAACCCTAGAACAAAAATCATTTTCCCTCTTAACCCCCTCCTCTCTCCCTCTCTCAATCCAGATTTCTCTGCCACCAGAGACGCCGCTGCTCCACCACCGCCTCTTTGGCTGGTGAATTCAGCACAAACCTCACCCATCTCTTTCAAACCACCATCATCTCCACCGGTGAACCACCATGGACTCCACCGCCTCCCTTCAACTCCAAACCCCACCGGTAAAATAGTCACCAGCCTCATCTCTCCATCTCCCACAACTTCGGCCACTGTGGCCGATACATCTCCACGAGCCAGCGCTGCCTCCACCTCTATCCCACCGAACCTTTATACTCCATCGGTAACCTCTCCCTCCTCCTGTTCGCTGCTCTCTTTCTCTATGTCTCTTTGGCGTCACGTCCTCGCCGGAGTTGATGACCTGTGAGGTTTTGACAAACCACCACAGTGGTTTCCCGGTTTGTTTCATTTATGGTTTGAATTTTTAACTCTTAGTTTCTTTGCTTTCAAATTACTTGAACCAGATTTTTAGATTTAAAATTTGTGATGTTTGGCTTTGAATTTTGAGTCGATTCTTTCAATATCATGGCTATGTGCTTCTTTAGATCATCATATGTGAAAAGCCCCAAATTTCTTCAAACTTCGGCTAACCTAGTTTCGGAATCGATTTCTGACTTTTACAATTCTTGAAATTCCTATTCCCTTTTTACCCTTTTGTGAGGATGCATTGCTGAATTAGCATGGTTTTGTGGTATCTTTGATTCGATCATTTTAAATTTGATTCCATGACAACTTTGCTCGGTAAAATCTATTCTTAATTGGTTAATTTTAGTATGCATCTATTCCTTTTTTTTATATCCTTATTCGTAATAGGATTCGCACAGATTCATATATAGTTGGTTGCTTGGTTATTGGTAAAAATCTTGAATTTATTTATTTACTCCGGCGTATGTCCTCTTCCTCTCATTGATCCTTTTACTTTAATTGAAAATAGGGAAAATCTTACACCCTAATTATAGTATGTTTTGAGTAGGATGTTTTGGCTATCACGTATCTAATACATCTGTACTATTTGCTTTCCTTTGCATAACTTATACCTTGATTATCGACTTTGCTTCCTCTTAATCGGAGCACATTTTTTTACCCGCATATTTATGGTAAACATGACCCCCCTCATTTAAATGGATTCAGCCGCTTGATTAAGGAAAATTTTTCATTATTTGATTCTGAAAAATATTTCTTTTCCTCTTTAATCCCTTAATTGATTTTCAAAATTTTCCTCCTTCCTTTTGTTTTGGTGATTGCTCACAACTTTTTAACTATATAGACAAGCTTCCCCCCTCATTATAAGACAAGTTTTCAACCTCTACTCTCTCCACACGAAAAAAAAATATATTGTACAGTTCTATTTTTCTTTTGGCTTTGAAAGGGTCGACTTTTGGTTTCATCTTGTTGTGTCGTTCTTCTATTGCTGCTGCTTAAAGTCTTTCTATTATTATCTATTTGTTGCTCGACTGGTTAGTCTCTATCGATGCAATTCCTTCGATATCTATGTGGTAGTTTTTTTTTTGTTGATATTTTGAACCTAGAGAATAGCCTGAATAAATGCTGAAATGCTATCCTATTTTCTTTGTGTGTGTCTGTTTCTCTGTGGTTGTTGTATGTTTACTTTTGTGCATTTGGGTAGGATTTGGTGCTTATTAGGGTCTATTAGCATTTCTGACTTGACGAGTTATCTGGGAGTTGAAAGGCATTAGGGGTCGCCTGGCCTATTTCTTTTCTCTTATAGTTAAACTTTCTATTATATTTCTTCACTGGTTTTGTAATAACTATTGTATAAACACTGATATGTAATAAAATATCAGAGACTATCGGCTGAGGATTATATGGTTTGAATATTTTATCACTTAGATACCATGTCTATAGGATCATTAGACAAATTTCAACATGTTAATTAGATTATGTTATCGCTTAGGCAATACATCTTAGGATTATTAATTAATTGTTTATCACCTAAGAAAATATGTTTTAAGGATTATTAATTAACTTTCAATATTTTTTTAATTAATTTTCGGCATAAAAATTTAATATAAGGCATGTTTGATTAATTTCTCCGCGTGTCTAATTAATTTCCGGCGTATTATAACTAGTTAGCATTTTATCTATTCTAATTATGTTTTACTAATTTCCAACATCCTAAAAATTGAATTTTCAGCAATTTCCATGAATTTCCTGCAAGGTAAATTAATTTGGAGCACCTTAAGATAATTTTTCTGCACACTTATAATTAATTTTCAGCATATCTAATTAGTTTCCAATATTTTCAGATTAATTTTCAGCATATTAAACCTACTTTCCAGCATTTTAAAATTATTTTCAGCATCTGTAATTAATTCCCAGCACTTTAGATTAACTCTCAGCATTTTTTAATTAACTTTCGGCAGTTCAATTAATTTTCCTGTATTTTTTATTAATTTTCTGCAACTTAAATTAATTTCTCACATTTAAATAATTTTTTGCACATTTAAATTAATTCTTGCACATTTAAATTAATTTCTTGCTCATTTAAATTAATTTCCTACATATTTAATAAATTTCCTGCATATTTAATTTAATATCTAGCACTTTAATTTGATTTCCGACATCTTGTTTAATATCGTCTCGCCTAGAAATTATGCCTATAGGTCTTAATAATGTAAATTTGAATAATTGCCTTTTCAAACATGTTAATCACTCTAATAAACTTTAATTAACCAAGAGGCTTTTATGAAACCGTTACTTGCTATTTGTCAAGTCCATTTTGTTTTGTTTGACGATAATCTTGAGTCTAATTAGGCAACCTAAGCGTTCTTTTGTCTAGACCCAAATCCAAAATAGTAAGTCCAATGCCTCCTGGACATTAAGTTGGAACGGGTAGGTATTTTAGGGAGCATTAATTTTATCGTTTTTAGTTTTATCGTTTTCTATAGAAGCTTTTAGATTTAATAACTAATTAGGTGGGTTGGGTAGATAGACAGAAATGATGGAAGTTGACCCGAGCATAATTCGACAATACGATATACGACATTGTCATCCGTTAATAAGCCGGGCACTAATCCGAATAGGCTAAAATTAACTCCTTGTCTAAAAGCTTTTTTTTTTTAAATCGCCTTTCTTTATTTTATTTTTAATGTTTAAATACCTGGGGTAGTTTAGGTTTGTTATTATTTAAATAAATCTTTCGGCTATATAAATTGTGTCCTTCTCTCTTCTTGCTTATCTAATATTTTATTTTCCTTTTCATATATGTTTTCCCTTATTTTATCACTCAGGTCTATATTAATTAGATAAATAATTATTTTTCCTATTTAAACACTTAGTCAATATTAAGTTAATAAAAATAATTGACCTTTGCTTATCACGTAAATCTCTACGTAATATATGAGTTTGACCGGGTGTCACGACCCAAACTAATGGACCGTGCAGGCACCTAGGCTATTCTAAGTAGCTAGGAGAACCCTTATTACCCAACCAAAAATATGCGGAAGACTTCTGTTTTTAAGAGAATACTGAATTAAATATAACAAAGTAAATTAAATACCAATAAATAAACTTTTCAAAAACTTCTTACAACTGTCCTTCACTACCCCAAAACCTGGTCAAACATGTACAAGAGCTACCTATTACAGAATAGACTGACAATAAAATAAATAACACAAAGACTCTAACATCTGCCAGGAAGGAAGTGCAGAAGTTAGTGCTGAATATCGCCATTGATCTAGTAACTGCAAACTAACCTACATCCAGTTTACACCCCAAGAAGGGATGTAGAAGAGTAGGGTCAGTATAAACACACGTACTGGTAGGCATCATCGGCCGACCAATGTTAGTCCACATAATCATAAAATAAATCAAAGAAAAGAAATCATGACATATTAAATAGAGTATAATTCAACTAAGGCTGTAATATCATTCTAACACTTTGCCAATATAATTTACAATTCTCCAACTCTATTAACGAGATTATATTCACCGTTAGCATATTCTAACCTCATTAATTCATACCATCCACCACAATCCAACACTAAACCATCAATATCACCCATTTATTCGCATTGTCGTTTCCATTACCCACATCTATAGGATCAACCCAGTAATTATAGCAACTCACACTAAACTCTCGGGCTAACAACCAAACACTCTATTATAATATTAAAGAATAATAACTAGCCGATCGGATAAGCCACAATTACACCAAGTATAAATAAAGTAAGTCGACCAACATATAGTAAGTAAGCACAGTGTTTCACTTTTCCAAGTACATGTCACACAATCAATCTTAAGGATACAATCAAATAGGGAATACAAATCAACTCACATATCAGTAAAACACACAAGAGAACTCAAGTTTCATTAGCAAACCTTATAGATACTCTTGGAGAAGGATTAATTCAATTATTGAAACTTTGGGATCATTTCTTTGAGATTATTCATTGGATTCATCACTTTAGATCACTTCATTATCAATTTCTTTATTATTAATATTACCATGCCGGCTCGTGGCACCCGATCCAATCACGTCTTACAGCAATACCGAAATTTAACGTCGGCCACATTGCTACTAACAATCTTTCCACTTTTCTGTTCTTAATAAATATTCATCATTCACTTTTCAACCTGTATGAAGGTATATCACAAGCCTTCTTTACTCAAGACATTCTTTTCAATCACATTATCATTATGAATCAAGATTTTTCATTTATCAACAATAGTCTGTACACACATGCTAAGGGACTTATTTCTGCCCAACTAGTCATGACCTGCAGGGGACAATCTAAGTCCATGTACCATACCGGCGTGGTACCCGATCCTCTATAAAGAAGTAATATCAACATCCATATCCATACCGGCGTGGTACCCGATCCTCCATAACCATATTATGTATAGTTTATCAACTTCATACTATCTCTCAGGATACAACACGGTGTACTAAATTTACAAGTACACTTATAATCATAAGACAATTAGATCAAGTTTGATTTTTCATAATTATTCATGCAAGTATCAATAATCCAAATATCACCAATTCAACTATGTCCGAAGACCAATCAACAAGCATCCAATTTAGAATCATCCACATAATTAAATTGAGTCTAAACTCCAATTAAACCAAAACCTACTCAAATACCACAACTTGGGTTCTAACATTACCACCCATAACTAGCACATTCAACCTTATCATTATTCTCTACCTCTCTCCACATAATACAATGCACACAATGATTCAAGTCATCTATCCCTTAGGCCTCACCATTATCATGACACAATATGCAACTTATACCTTTATAACTCAATTAGGTTCATCACTAGAACAACTAAGAAACATCATGTCCACATACTTCATTCACAACAATCCCCTTTTGGGCACAGAACACATAATATCATAAACATCACATAATCAATCAACAACATAGTTTTCGGGATTAAAGTAAAGTTCTTATGTCTTTATCCACCTCAACTCCATGTCTGCAGGACTGGACATGCTTTCTCCCATCAATTATAAATTATGAAAATAAGAAATAACACAGTCTTCTACTCATTAACCTAGCCTACCTGGACGCCAAGCTTTTTGAAGCAACAAGTCATATTAATGATGCTCCTTCCCTTTCTTCATGCTTCGGAATGATCAATCATCTAAATATCAAACAATCATAAGAGTAATTAATCAATTACTCTTCACATAAATATCTTTGGAAATTCAAACCCACTAATTCTACCCTAATTCAAGGTCTATATCATTCTCCAAGGTCAATTAACCATTAACTAGTTCTTTCAAGCTTAACTCATCTCCATTAATGGAGTTTTTTAAGCCAAAGGTCTCATCTTTATGGAATTCAAGATTTTCAACCAACAAAATACATAATCTAGTTTACCAAGTTCATGCTAGGAATAATTAATTTATAATCTAGAATTAGTTCTAGGTGATATTAAGAACACCCATTAGTTTTTCCCAAAAATCCACCATTAAGGGTTTTCCTAAGGATTCTAAGATGTTAATGGATTAAAATACAAAGAAGATGATGGAAAAACTTACCTCAATGAAGAAATTTCACTCTAAACCTTGGGAAATCACCTCTCTAGGGTTGGGGAATGAAGTTTTGGGATTTTGGACCTGAAAATCGGCTAAATATGATTTAAATACCACCAGAATTTTCGCTACAGCGAAATTCCCGTTTCAGCCCGGACAGTGTTCAGTAAACCGGTCATAACTTTTTATTCTAAACTCCGATTGACAAACGGATTAATGAGTTGGAAATAAGACTCAGATATCTTTGATTTGGTGGGTATTGGTCCCCCTAAATCCTTATATTCTAGGAGATATGATCGTTCGAAGTTGGCCCTAATAGAAACCCATATCGAAACTCTATCGGTTAAAAATGTTTTCAACTTAACTTTGTGCTAGGTATATTGTACGACCTTAATTCATATCTAAAGAACTTACAAATTAATGGATTGATATTAGTATTCATGAATAATTAAATTCATCGGGCTTGAGTCTATCTAGACACATCGAAAGACTAAAATCTTCGCCGAAAAGCTTGAGGTGACACAATGAACAAAATGATGGCTATTTTGGACTCAAGTTAATATTGAGGAATGGATAATTTAGTAACGACAAAATGGGTCGTTACACCGGGACCCACATTTGTGGACCTCGAAAGGTGCCTAACACCTTCCTTTCAAGGTAACCTGAACCCTTACCTGAATTTTTGGTTGACGTAGACTATTAAAATAAGTTCGCAATTGGTCTATAATGGTTCCCTAACACTCCTTAATTCATTAAGTGGCGACTCTTCACTCTAATTAATCCTAAATAGAGTTGTCACGTCGAATCCCGCTTTTCGCGAGAAAGATGGGGCGCGACAGCATGGCGACTCTGCTGGGGATATACTTAGGTTCTAACTATTATGGATTCGTGTTTATGTGGGGTTTTGTGTTTTTTTTTTTTTTTTATGGTATTAGGACTTACATGCTATGCATGATCTATCTCTTTCCCCTTTGTTTGTTTTCTTAAATGATTAATTTAACTCCTTATTTAGTTTTATTTATTTCAGTTTTGAGTCATTTATTGTACCATGTTCATCTCCCTCCCTTTTTCATTTCTTCATTTTCGTGAATATTTGATATATATTTTTTTCATGTTTAATTTATTTTCTTTTTCTTCATTATGTGTCTTGTATCGTGTGTTGCTTTTCTTATATTCGCTTATTTACTTGTTTTTATTATCTTGCCACTTTTCATAAATTGCGTATTTGTTATCGCTTTATTTACATGCTATGTGTTTATTTCTATATTTTAATTGTTATTCCACTTATACCTTCCTCCACTTGGAACCTTCTTTCATTTCTTTTAAAAACGGTTGCGTGGTTACACGAACGTTCATTCCTAAAACACCTTTGCAGGAAATACCTCATGGATCGGTCGATCAATGGTGCGTCAACAGTGATGAGCTTTCCCACTCTCAAGTTGTCCACTTGAGGGAACCGTGTCATGAAACTATTCTTGTTCTTTAGATCGTGGTTGCATGTTCTTTTACTAAGGAATATGCATCTCATTCAGCCTGGAATGTCTTGGCATCCTTGATGCGTCAAATGTTAATTAGTGAAACCTAGTCCAAGTTCAAAGGGGTTCACAACCTCAAAAGGGCGCATAATCCTATTTGCTATGTGTTAAACTTCTATGCATGTGTTACTACCTACCTTGTTTTTTTTTCTTTTGTTTTAGTTGCTCCTTACTCTTAGAGTTTCTTACTCTTGAAATTCATGTCTTGCTATTATACCTTTATTCCTTTAGGCCAGAAACATATCATCTTAGGGCTTAGTGTCAAAACTCTATTTCAACTTATCTTCATGGCTCGATCTTGTCCTCAAAGATGTCATTTGGAATCTTAATCATTCGTTGGTCCGATCCATTCCTCAATAGGATGTTCTAGATTATTTCTACTCTTTTAGGGTAACTCATTAGTTTAGGATATTCTTACTCAACACCTTTAATATTAACATACCATTGTCTTCACCATAACTCTTGATAATTAATGCTTTCACATTCGTGCCATACTCTAGCTTTGCCAACCTCTAAGTCATATAGAGCTCTCAACTATTCATTTCTAATGAGCATTACTCAAATGTCTTGCCCCATGACATTACTCATAGACATTCTATTATCCTTTCTCTTAAGGATGACTAAAGTTAAATATCAAGAATGGTCAGTCAAGCAATGTTTATCAATTTTGCCAACAGTGAAGCTGCACGTAAGAGTTTGGGGTTGCATCAAGACAAATTTAGTCCATTTGAGTCAAGCATCATGAGTATGGAAAAAAAAAGAATCAGAGGAATAATGACTAATCTTTGAGGTTCATCTTATATGCCACCAGGCTTCTCTAATCCATTATCTGAAACTGACTTCATTGCTCCCATCTACACTATGGAGTCTCCAGTATTGACGACCTCACCTATGCCTGATTGTGATGCACAAGTATCTCCGAGTTTGTATTTAGTTGCACTACAAAAAGCACTCAATGGGTTGATAGAGATGGGCACGAATAAGGAAACAAAAGGAAATATTTTTAACCATAAAGCAGGGTCATTTCAACAGCTCAAAATGGATAAGTTACCAAAATCAGGAGAAGAAAGTAAGGATAAAGTTGGGGACTTTAACTTTCCATTATACGATGGGTCTAGGGATCCTCGCTCCTATTTGAAAGCATACCTCGACAAGCTAGTGGTTATAGGGAAAAGTGATGGTCTTAAGATGAATATTTTTGCCAGTTCACTTACAGGTTTATCATTGATGTGGTATGCAGAGAAGGATACAAGCAGGTGGGTCTATTGGGACAATTTGACAAGTGACTTTGTTGGGCAGTTCGACAATAGGCTGAAGAGGAAGTTCATAGTTGAAACTCTAAGACATTACAAGGTTGTTTTGGTTAAGCAACAATTCAATAATAAGGGAAGGCAATTATCAATGAGGCATCAAAGCCTCCAAAGCCCGAAGTGAGAAAATCCCAAGCTATGACCCTCTTATATGAACCACCGTCAATTAATTTTGAAATGTTGAGGTCACATGGTATCTTGCAGCCTAAGCTTATTGGTTCCTATTGCCCTTCAAGTCCTTTATTTGATCCCAAAAAGCATTGTGCCTTCCATACTGGCATGCCTAGTCATGATACGAATGAATGCCGCCAGTTGAAGAGAGAGCTACAAAATTTGATAAGCAATAGGAGGATAGTAAGAAAAGTCTCCCTCAATTGATATGGTGTTCATCTCCAGAAATCATCCCAATACCAAATTATGCCCAAGCCTATTATCCCCAATCCTCCACAAAACCTCATCCTCAAACTGTTTGGTACCCATCTTCACCTATTACTCTAACATTAAAATATATTCCAGTGTCATATCCAAATCCACCAACAAATTAACAACCACATCCACAAAGACAATACACCCCTTTAGCTGAACCCATAACCCAGTTGTATAAAAGACTCAGAAAAGCAAGCTACGTCATATCCATCCCTGTCTTACCTGTTAATACTCAGTCCAAACCATACAATCCTGATCAGGTTTGTGCCTACCACTCTGGGATGAAAGGGCATCCCATAGAGGCGTGTTTTGCCTTGAAGAACAAGATAAAAGCGATGATTGATACCAAGATGATAACTGTGACAGGGTTAAATATCGGTGTTGATTAACTTCCTAAGCATGACTGGCACCTGTTTGGCATTGATGAAGAGGATATCATGTTCGGGATCTCAAGCAGCTAAAATTACTTTAAGCTTTACATACTTGAAATAATATGAAGTCTCTTTTATGCTTTCGTTTTATGTAATTGGAACTACGTTTGACTTGATTACCATTTAAGAGGGATACGTAGTGCTCATTTAATGAGTTCAGTCTCATCATAATAAAAATTTTCCTTTCCCCCTACATTTTACCTCTACGGAACTCTTTATAGAATTGGTCGGATTGGCAAAGTGATCAAAGGCTTGATGTTCAACATGAGTCGACCTTATTCATTTCCTTAACTCCTTTAATCTTTGCTGCTACTATAATTTCAAATTTGGCACCTTAGCATTCATTGAGTATCACATCAATCATTTGAAATCATAAGTTCCATAGCTATTGTACTTCATGTGTTAGAAGCTTAGATCACTCATTAGGTCTTAGTTTTCATACGCTTATTCGATTTGATCTCCTTTTTGCAAGTGTCTCTTGTTTTTTATATTATTATTATTATTGTTATTGTCATGTTTTAAATGTATCTGTGCTGCATGATTTGTCTTATATTTGTTTATTTTTCTTAAAGGTTGCCTAAATATTTGAGCATTGAATCGATCAAGAGTCTGCAATTTGGCAAATATGCCTAACCCTCTTGATCCTTTTTTCTAACACAAATTTTGCTTCTCTCTCAGCACAAAATACCTCTTACCTATTTTATTATTCGTCTCCTCAACAAATATCTTTGACACACGTCAATCTTGGTACTTTGCAAAACATGGTAATACATGATGGGGAATCACCTACACTGCAACGAAAGTTTCTTGACTTACAAAAGAGGTTGGATGAGTTTCTACGTTCCAAAGGCATTTATGACTTGAGGTATGAGAAACTGTGTCTACATCCAAGGGTTGGTTTGCCTCCAGGATACAAAATTCCAAAATTCAATATTTTTGATGGGCATGGAGACTCGATCATGCATATAAAGGACTATTGTGGCAGATTAGTTGGCATTGGGCATAATGTAGCTTTACTAATAAGACTCTTCATTCAGAGCTTGTCAGGAATAGCACTCACTTGGTATGTTAAACAAGACTTTGACAAGTGGAATACATGAGAAAACATGGCTCAAGACTTTATGAGACAATATAAGTTTAAAATCAAGGTCGATCCGACGATGCTGGACTTCAAACGATGCTGAACTTGCTTGAAGTAAAGAGAATGATTCATGAATCTTTTTAGGAAGATGCAACACGATGGAGATTGGAAGTTTCTAAGATACGTCATCTTGCGCCTGAAGAAGAGTTGTTCCAAATTTTCGTCAGGTCGCTAGATGGTATATATTATCAAAAATAATTCGGCTTATGTATTCAAAGCTTCGATGATCTAATATTAATTGGGAAAAGATTAGAATTTGGTATTCGGATAGGAAAAGTTATTGATGTTTCTGCAATACAAGCTACTTTTCAAGCGCTGACAGCTTCACCAAAAGAAGAAAAAGAAGAAGATATCTCAATCATCCCACCTATGCTGTTTTTGACACCTACAAACCACAAGGTTTTCATTCCCCAAACTCTCACCAACATGATTTTCAACAACAGACTTATCCAATACCATCTAATTCTTATCAACCAAAGAAAATGAAACCTCATATCTTTAACCCTTTGACTGAACCTTTATCCAACATATTTCAAAGATTATTTGCTCAAGGAGTTCTGAAACCAAGGAAAGGATGGATCCCTAAATACGCACCTTCGAATTTTGACTTGTCCAAAAAGTGTGCATATTATTCAAATATCCAAGGTCATGATATTGAGGAATGTTCAACATTGAGGTACAAGATCCAAGACTTGATTGAGAAGGGCAAGATTATAGTACAACAAGGGACACTAAGCAACATCTATGACCCTACCACAGGCACAATTATTGTATAAGGTGACCCAATAGAGATTGCCCGAGACATTTGACAAGGAAGCATAAAGCACATCAAAGGAACTGAGAAGGAAAAACCCATCACAAGCAAAGTACCAATTCTCTTTCCAATGAATAATATTTCCTATTTTTGTTTATGTTTCTCTTTGTACTCATGAACTATGTTTGACCTGACTTCCATTTGGATACGTAGGATGCCCATTCTTGGGTTTGGTCTCAATCTAATAAAATCTTCTTTTCCCTTCATATTCAAATCACGTCAGCTTTTGACAAGACTCTATTCAACAAATCTAAACTATTTTGACCAATTCATGACTTCAAATGACAATTGTAGATTCGAAGTCGAACCTCAATGTTTGAATACAAGGCAACTGTTTCTTTTGAACTTATAATTTTCTTTGAGTGATGTAGGAATATAAGACTGAGGCAAAATTTTTGAAATTACCTCAAAAATTCTACGAGCAGACAACATTTTGATTCGTAAGAAAGTGTAAAACATATTCTAAACTGGGGCAGAAATTTTTGAAGGGTACCCCTAAAAAATTTCATCACAATGGCATGACAATGTCAAGAAGTTATAGAAAGTGCAAAGGATATGTTTGGTTATCCGGACTAAAATTGAATATGTTGGGTTATCCACTCTAAAATAGGATATATTGGGTTATCCACCCTAAAATAGGATACGTTGGGTTATCCTCCCTAAAATAGGATATCCTAAAATAGGATATATTGGGTTATCCGCCCTAAAATAGGATATATTGGGTTATCCGCCCTAAAATAGGATATATTGGGTTATCTGCCCTAAAATAGGATATATTGGGTTATCCACCCTAAAATAGGATATGTTGGGTTCATCCGCCCTAAACTAGGATTTGTTGGGATATGCCGAGTTCATCCGCCCTAAAATAGGATATGTAGGGTGGGTTCATCCGCCCTAAAACAGAATATGTTAGGTTATCCACTCTGAAATAGGATATGTCGGGTTCATCCGCCCTAAAAAAGGATATATCGAGTTTGTTCGCCCTAAAATAAGACATTTGGGCTCGTCCGCCCTAAAAAAAAAAAGGGACAGTTGATTTTGCAGGTATATAGTCAACGTGATCACATTCCCCGTAAAAGTGAGAACTGGGGAAGATTTTTGAGGTTCTGCAAAAATCTTGGGCAACAAAGCGCAACGTCCAAAAAGATACGCTTTCTTATCTCCTCTCATTATTGTGTTATTTATTACTATTAATTTTTACTGCATTATTTAATCTTCTATATATATGCTCTAACCATTTTATCTAGTCATGTTAAAAGTGCAGACGTAACGAAGAAAGAACGGGTTACGAACATGAGCAACTTTCTCTCCTGTTCTTAATACACAATTCTACCTTTCCACCTGTCACTCCAATTTAACTTAAAAACACATTTATTTTTCAGTTCTACACTTTTCAATATG
Source organism: Capsicum rhomboideum (assembly GCA_031232105.1). Taxonomy (NCBI): domain Eukaryota; kingdom Viridiplantae; phylum Streptophyta; class Magnoliopsida; order Solanales; family Solanaceae; genus Capsicum; species Capsicum rhomboideum. Next base: position 123,944,029 of record CP124716.1, read on the forward strand.
CCGCTGCTTCAAGCCCTATCCACTCCAATCTAATCGACTCATGCAAACCTTTATTGTTGTCGTTATTTAGAAATCTCATTCGTTCCTAGATCTAGAACTACACAGAGCCTGATTCTTGTAAACCCGAGATATGCAGACGACTTAAAACCAAAGTCTCGACAACACCATTTTGACAACTCTCTTTTTCTTTTTGATTCCAACTAACCATCCTCTCAGTTGGACCAAATTGGCTACTATTCAATGTTCGTTGCTTGACAATTCTTTCATAATTCCCAAGCAACGAAGGGGCAGCTGTTGACACCCAATTTTGACCTTCCGATATTCCCTTTAGGCTGCTATTTTAAAAATTATTAGTTTTGGGTATAAATATTTCTTATTTTTATCAAATAAATCTTGACGTCTCGCATTCATGATTTTGAAATATGTAATTTATTTTAGTATTTATATTAATTTAAATATAATATTGTTAATATTTATTAAAGTATTTCCGCAAATATGCATACTCATAATTTACAAACATATAGTTTATTGCTTATTATATTTATTATTATTATTATTATTATTATTATTAAATTTCATATTCATAGGTGCCTAATTTATTTCAAATTATTATTATCGTCAATTTTAAATAATATATTATGTATCATTGATTTTATATACGTAATTTATTCATAGTTAATTTTAGCATAACGATTATCATGATGATTGTTAATTTTGCTATTATTATTATTATTAATTTATTACTACATTTATTAAATAGCAGCCTAATTCAATTTAATTAATTTCTAGCCTGATTTTACTCTAGTAATATCAATTTTAGCCTAAATTGATTTTAATTTGACCCAAAATTGAAATCCCCAAATCCAATTTCAATTGACCCAATTTAAACCCATCAGCTTGACCCATAACCCGACCCATTTAATTTTAAATAACAGTCACTGATCTCATGTGATCAACGGATGAGATCAAATCCCTTTTTCTTTCCCTTTTTAATTACACCCAACCCCTCAAGCCCTAGAACAAAAATCATTTTCCCTCTTAGACACCTCCTCTCTCCCTCTCTCAATCCCGATCTCTCCGCCACCATCGATGCTGCTTCTCCACCACCGCCTCTTTGGCCGATGAATTCACCACAACCCTCACCTTTCTCTTTCGAACCACCATCATCTCCACTGCTCCACCGATGAACCACCATGGACTCCTCCGCTGCCCTTTAACTCCAAAACCCACCAGCAAAACACCCACCAGCCACATCTCTCCATCTCCCACAACTCCGGCCACAGTGCCCGATGCATCTCCACGAGCCAGCATCTCCCCCACCTCTATCCCGCTGAACCACCACACTCCACTGCCAACCTTTCCCTCCTCCCGTTCGCTGCTCTCTTTCTCTATGTCTCTTTGCCTTCACATCCTCGTTGGAGTTAATGACCGGTGAGGTTTCAACAAACCACCGCGATGGTTTCCCAGTTTGGTTCATTTATGGTTTGAATTTTTAACTCTTATTTTCTTTGCTTTCATATTACTTGAACCAGATTTTTAGATTTAAAATTTGTGATGTTTGGCTTTGAATTTTGAGTCGATTCTTTCAACTTCATGGTTATGTGCTTCTTTAGATCATCATATGTGTAAATCCCCAAATATCTTCAAACTTCGGCTAACCTAGTTTCGGAATCGATTTCTGATTTTTACAATTCTTGAAATTCCTATTCCCTTTTTACCCTTTTGTGAGGATGCATTGCTGAATTAGCATGGTTTTGTGGTATCTTTGATTCAATCATTTTAAATTTGATTCCATGACAACTTTGATGGGTAGAATCGATTCTTAATTGGTTAATTTTAGTATACATCTTTTCCTTTTTTTGGATCCTTATTCGTAATTGGATTCAGACAGATTCATATATAGTTGGTTGCTTGGTTATTGGTAAAAATCTTGAATTTATTTATTTACTCCTGTGTATGTCCTCTTCCTCTCATTGATCCTTTTACCTTAATTGAAAATAGGGAAAATCTTACACCCTAATTATAGTTTGTTTTGATTAGGATGTTTTGGCTATAACGTATCTAATACATATGTACTATTTGCTTCCTTTGTTATATGTTAGGGACAACCTTAGCATTTAGTGATTTATAGTAAATTTTGCCTAACTTATACCTTGATTATTGGCTTTGCTTCCTCTTAATCGGAGCACATTTTTTTACCCACATATTTATGGTAAACATGACCCCCTCATTTAAATGGATTCAGCCGCTTGATTAAGGAATTTTTTTCATTATTTGATTCTGAAAAATATTTCTTTTCCTTTTTAATCCTTTAATTGATTTTCAAAATTTTCCTCCTTCCTTCTGTTTTGGTGATTGCTCACAACTTTTAAACTATATAGACAAGCTTCCCCCCTCATTATAAGACAAGTTTTCAACCTCTACTCTCTCCACACGAAAAAAAAATATATTGTACAGTTCTATTTTTCTTTTGGCTTTGAAAGGGTCGACTTTTGGTTTCATCTTGTTGTGTCGTTCTTCTATTGCTGCTGCTTAAAGTCTTTCTATTATTATCTATTTGTTGCTCGACTGGTTAGTCTCTATCGATGCAATTCCTTCGATATCTATGTGGTAGTTTTTTTTTTTGTTGATATTTTGAACCTAGAGAATAGCCTGAATAAATGCTGAAATGCTATCCTATTTTCTTTGTGTGTGTCTGTTTCTCTGTGGTTGTTGTATGTTTACTTTTGTGCATTTGGGTACGATTTGGTGCTTATTAGGGTCTATTAGCATTTCTGACTTGACGAGTTATCTGGGAGTTGAAAGGCATTAGGGGTCGCCTGGCCTATTTCTTTTCTCTTATAGTTAAACTTTCTATTATATTTCTTCACTGGTTTTGTAATAACTATTGTATAAACACTGATATGTAATAAAATATCAGAGACTATCGGCTGAGGATTATATGGTTTGAATATTTTATCACTTAGATACCATGTCTATAGGATCATTAGACAAATTTCAACATGTTAATTAGATTATGTTATCGCTTAGGCAATACATCTTAGGATTATTAATTAATTGTTTATCACCTAAGAAAATATGTTTTAAGGATTATTAATTAACTTTCAATATTTTTTTAATTAATTTTTGGCATAAAAATTTAATATAAGGCATGTTTGATTAATTTCTCCGCGTGTCTAATTAATTTCCGGCGTATTATAACTAGTTAGCATTTTATCTATTCTAATTATGTTTTACTAATTTCCAACATCTTAAAAATTGAATTTTCAGCAATTTCCATGAATTTCCTGCAAGGTAAATTAATTTGGAGCACCTTAAGATAATTTTTCTGCACACTTATAATTAATTTTCAGCATATCTAATTAGTTTCCAATATTTTCAGATTAATTTTCAGCATATTAAACCTACTTTCCAGCATTTTAAAATTATTTTCAGCATCTGTAATTAATTCCCAGCAATCTAAATTAATTTTCACCACTTTAGATTAACTCTCGGCATTTTTTAACTAACTTTCGACATTTCAATTAATTTTCCTGCATTTTTTATTAATTTTCTGCAACTTAAATTAATTTCCCACATTTAAATAATTTTCTGCACATTTAAATTAATTTCTTGCACATTTAAATTAATTTCTTGCACATTTAAATTAATTTCCTGCATATTTAATTTAATATCTAGCACTTTAATTTGATTTTCGACATCTTGTTTAATATCGTCTCGCCTAGAAATCATGCCTATAGGCCTTAATCACGTAAAAATGAATTATTGTCTTTTTAAGCATGTTAATCACTCTAATAAACTTTAATTAACCAAGAGGCTTCTATGAAACCGTTACTTGCTATTTGTCAAGTCCCTTTTGTTTTGTTTGACGATAATCCTGAGTCTAATTAGGCAACCTAAGCGTTCTTTTGTCTAGAACCAAATCCAAAATAGTAAGTCCAATGCCTTTTGGATATTAAGTTGGGAGGGGTAGCGTTAGTTTTATCGTTTTCTATAGAACGCTTTTAGGTTAATAACTAATTAGGTGGGTTTGGCAGCTAGACGAAAATAATGGAAGTTGACCCGAGCATAATTCGACAATGCGATAGACGAAATTGTCATTCGTTAATAAGCCGGGCGCTGATCCAAATAGGCTAAAATTAACTCCTTGTATAAAAGCTTTTTTTTTTTTTAAATCGGCTTTCTTTATTTTATTTTTAATGTTTAATTATTTGGGGTAGTTTAGGTTCGTTCTTATTTAAATAAATCTTTCGGCTATATAGATTGTGTCCTTCTCACTTCTTGCTTATCTAATATTTTATTTTTCTTTTCATATGTGTTTTTCCTAATTTTATCACTTAGTTCTATATTAATTAGGTAAATAATTATTTTTCCTATTTAAACGCTTAGTCAATATTAAGTTAATAAAAATAATTGACCTTTGCTTATCACGTAAATCCCCCACGTAATATATGAGTTCGGTCGGGACCCATATTTGTGGATCTCAAAAGGTGCCTAACACCTTCCTTTCGAGGTAATCTGAACCCTTACCCGAATTTGTGGTTGACGTAGACTATTAAAATAAGTTCGAAATTAGTATAGATGGTGCCCTAATGCACCTTAATTCGTTAGGTGACAACTCTTCACTCTAATTAATCCTAAATAGAGTTGTCACGATGAATCCCGCTTTTAGTGAGAAAAATGGGGCGCGACAGTCTTCACTAAGGCCAAATACCTAAATCAATCTCACTATCATTAATCAAGCATATACCCTAAATCAATCTCACCTTCAGAGACTAAGCATATACCCAACAATTCCCGTAATGGCTGAAACTGAAATATTGTTGAAGAACACAATCACAATGGAGAAAAACCATAATCTAACGACACGAGCATCAAATCCACATTTGTTGAGGGGCACAATACAACAAGGCATAACTAAGAACTTACTGGGGCTATAAAGAGTCCTGATGATAGCCAAATCTCGAGCAACTTAGAAAAAATACAATTGAAGCTTGACTCTGGTCAAATCCATACTCAATACATGGAAACGAATACTTGCTCCCAAAAGACACTCGCTTTGGTTACCAACAACTGATACCCAAGAACATATCACCAAGCAGAAGCATTCCACGAAGTCACATTAGGCCCAACAAATATCTAAAGGAGAAGTTTCTGAATTCACCCTTTTAAACCTACCTTAACTCAACCGAACTATGAACCGTATCGCAGCAAGAACAAAGTACCCAACTCAACATCGATACCAAGATCCAGTTTACTACCGGGTGATGAACTAGACAAAGCAAAAGAACAACCCTTAATTTACCAACCTTAGGAACTGGCCATAGAAAAGGGTCGCCAATGCTAAAATCATAACAAACCATGAAAGGCCAAACTTTCCCATAACCCTATCAACAAACGATCTAACTTTGCTAACAGAGAAGAAAAACCAACCATCCAAGGTAGCCATCTAAGCCAAACAGATAAGAATCGTAGGAAGGGATACTAACTACATAACGCTAGTCTAGCCGTCTATCAAGTAAGGATCAATCAAAGTTAAAACAATCAACAATAATAAAAACAACATAAAGTATAGGTGGCACAAAATGAAAAACAACCTGTACCACTCTAGGATCACATCAAGGCCAATATGCCAAAAGGAAGGGGATTTACCCAAGCGCTACACTCGAAGATAATCACAATACTAATCCACTCAATCCATTACTAAAATAAAATATATATGGGGTAGGCATATATGCATGAGTCTACACAAGGCGTCACAACAATCAGTAAAGTAATTTCAAGCATAAACCACCGATTGGTATGAAAATCCCAACTCAAATCAATTAGAAACTAAAAGATAGAAAATCAAAAAAGCACCTATAATGATGGAATCTAAAGCCATAGCCCCTGACCTACATAAAGAAGTATGAATCTGAACTCGTCTAAACCTGGACTGAGCATCTCAACAACTAACTAAAATACTAAGTGCACTACCTCTGTCCGAAGGTGCCACATCCCTAAGAGACTGATCTGACTGTGTTAATTGTTCAATAATCCCACATCGGGACACTCTCTGGACCAATGACCTATCTCCCTGCAGTCGTAACAAAGCCCTAAAGCCCTAACCTAGAAAAAAATTCAAGCTAACCCCAAATGGCTGACTAAATCACATCTGGGACACTCCTTAGACCAATGACCAACCTCTCCACAATCATAACATTCCCCTAGAACTCTCTGATGCAATATACCTGCTGATCTAGAATGGCCTCCATAGATTGAAGACCTAGATAGAAAGACCCATAATACTTGACTAGAACTCTATCCACTAAGACTATTACAACCTGTTTAAGAGTCACCTATAACCTGAGGTTCTACCTAAGTGAACCTGATAGGTTGCAAGTGATGTTGACCTCTGCTGCGAGGATCCCTACCTCCAAATGGAATACCACTAACACTGTTCTACTGATATAGCCTCTTACTGCCACCTTCATATATCTTAAGACATGCCTTCTCTATAGTTCTCACATGATCAACAACCTGAAGGACAGTAGACCCAACTGCTATCAAATACTCTCACGCCAAGTAGAATGGTAAAGTCAATCCTCTGATAAATCCATGCACCATCTCATGCTCTGTAGGAAATAACATAAGAGTATCCCTAGCCTACTCGAGAAACTTAATCTCATACTCTGAAACTGATAAAGAGCCCTTCTGGACATCAATAAACCAAACTCTAGCCTGAGAACCACTCGATGTACCGGGCACCACCACTAACTATGATGTAACCACCAAAAGACTTAGAATCCCTAGCACGGTATCCTGAAAAGCTGAGATGGTCACAAACTCTACTGGAGCCTGGGTTGGCCCAAGACCCACTAGCTGACAATGAAGATTCTCAATACCAATCTCTAACTCCTTAGCTTGACTCTGAGCTGAAACTCTGGAAGCACGTGCGGAAGTTTAGTCCACATCTATCAATAACCTCGTGTTATCCATCTAAAAAGGAGTGGATCCAAAAGAAGTGCTTAGAGGCTTATAGAATTACGAATACACGATATGGAGTAAGGAATTAGGATTTTCAAAGAATTCCATGTAGCCTCCCAAAGATAGGATACAGATGTCTCCCCGTACTGATCCACAAGACTCTACTAGGCACTTTGCTCTTGTACCAACAACACCAGTAAACCAAATCTCTGATACTAATTATCACGACCTGATTTCTCATATCATGATGGCACCTACCATAACCTACCAGTAGGTAAGCCAACCCATAATCCGAAATAATGAGTAACGGACTATCAAGAGAAAAGAAGAAAGCAGCACAAAATGAATCCAATAAAGAGACTAATATAGAGAAGTAACCCCAAAATCTATTTAAGTCAGTCTAAGAGCTTCTAACAAAACAAGAGTACAAGGTAAGTATAATACATTTATACAAAACTGTCTCTGAAATACAAAATAAAGATCATTCCAACAACTGAGGGAGGCCAGGAATAACTCCGGACATCAGGAGCTCACCCCAAATCTCAGATCTATGGCAGCTCCACACGATGCACACGTCAGCGGCGAGAACTCATACTATGATCTGTAGGGTGCAGAAGTGTAGCATAAGTACCAAACATAAGGTACTTAGTAGGCATCGGCCGACTGAGCTCCAAAGAGAATGCACGTATAAATAATATGTAAAGAAGGAATATAAACTACATGCAACTATTTAAGAAACGAAAATGATAATGCGAATAAAGAGGTAAGGGTAACCATCAGATACTACAAGTAATAAGAGATACAAGTGTGATACCATAAGTGACTAGTCAATACACGATAGTAGGGTGAAGAAAGAGATATACAATACACAATAGTAGTAAGAAGGAAGGATATGATATACAAGAGTAGCTAGAATGGATATATAACCGCTCTATACAAACCACCTAACATGAAGGTACCACCCCGAGGGAGCTAGTTTAACATCACAAGGATCATAAACAATAAGGGATCTAACTCTAGCATAATTTGGGTCTTTAACCGAAATGCAAATAAGCATAAAATAATCTAACAATAACAAATTTTACCATAATAAGGAGTAAAGGAACTCGGAAGCGTACCTAAAACCTCGAGTACCAATTTATAACCAGCTTGCCATGAACTATACAACAATAACTGAATAATAATCTAACTGGCTAGCCCAGACAAATAATAACCCAACTGGGCCCTCATAAGCCCAGAAGGCACAAGCAAACACTCAACAAACAACAACCATAACCTATACTTATACAACCCCCTATAAGACCGATAAATACAAGCACCAAACAATTATGTTGGTGATAGGCAATGTATGTGAATGAACAAATGCAATGTAAACCAATACTACCATACCGACTGAGTGCCAAACCGTACCAAGTATATACACCTCCTTTGACTCTCCGGCTCACAAGAGGAATCCATAGGGGACTTAGGATATCCATATATATTTCCTAGTCCCTAAAAATGACTTCTAATAACCATCATAACAAATCTACTCCATCAAGTACCCGAGAGAAATAAGAATATAATTAGGTGTTTGGACTCAAACAGATGCTAAATAAGTTGATATTCATAAAATCTGATGCCAAAGATCCAATATTGGACTAAAATGGTGTAATAATGTAGAATGGATCGAAATCTACCTCAACCAATGTCAATAGTAAAGAAGGAGTGGATCAGAAATGACGAAATCAGCTTCGATCTAAATTTCCAAAGCAGTAACATTAGCTCAAAGGACCATAAATCAACAGTACAGGTAGTATGACTTTAATTTAAAGAATCAGTTTCAAAAGTGAAAAGTGGAAATAAATCCCTTTTCAGAAAATAGTAGTAAAACCAACGCTTTTAGTTGAAATTGTACCATTAAATAAGCATGAACGCGTCTAAATGTATGCATGCAATAACTAGTATCTAAGCAATAGAAAAGTAAGCGACTAAGCATCTATAGGCTATACTACCAATCTTACAAGGCTTAGAGAACTAACCTGGTATCCAAATGGTATCGTAACCAAGGCCTCGAGCCCAATAATATACAATCTACAATGATATCAACATTATAACTCAGAAAACTAAGGTAAATCACGGGCATTAAGCTACTGGGAGGACCTAATCAGGGGATATCACCCAAAGAACTAAGTGATATAGTAAATCCTATACTAAGGGGTCCTTAACGTCAACCTAAGGTCAAACAAGTATAATCAGGCTCAATAGAATCCTACAATTATAGCGGGTATTCTTGGCTAAGGCTCAATTCACATATCTATTCTAAATTTCCTAAACATGCCAAATACTATTATTGGGATACCGACGTCCATAAATCTATCCTTAACCCCTACCTAGCACACACTATATACAACAACAAATTTTATATAGAAGAGTAGACCATAGCCTACCTCATTACCGAACTGCAGTCTCAAACCATCTGCGAATTACCCAACTCCACTTCTCGATCCCTAAATGCCATTGCGCTATCAAATTCATAATCTATATATTAATACAAGTAAAATGAGACCTATATTTTAATATAAGCAATCGGTCCAAAAATTGGGTCAAGGATAGGCCCGTTGGGCTCGCAAACTAAATTTCAAAATTGAATCCGTTATGAGGTCCCTTGAAGAAGGGAAAATCACAAATTTAATGAAGTATTAGGGAGGAACTTACGGAATAACGACGGGAAAAAGGTCACCTCAACGTCTCCAACACAAAACCAGCTTCAATCCAAGGATCTCCCATTTAATTAGAGCTTCCACAAGTGAAAAATGGAGGTTTTAGGCTTGGAACAATGGCTGGAAATAAGGGGGAAAGAATTATTTAACTACCAACAATGGCCACTATAGCGGTCAAATGGTTGCTAAAGCGACCACCCTAAAGCGACTAAATGGTCGCTTTAGCGACCATGCCTAGGATGACAAGACACTGCTAAAGCGGTCTTTTGGCCGCTTTAGTGGTCAAATGACCACTAAAGCGGCTGCATCAGCAACTTAGGCTCCAACAAATTGCTAAGTCCATATGGACTCCGCCTGGATTCATTCAGAACCTCGTACACGTAAACAAACTATGCTACCCCACCAAATTTGACATTTTGGATCAATGAAACAATCAAAATTTTCATTCGAAGTCGTTTTGACAAAATGTGGGGCCCACACCCACTGTTTCATTTTTATCAATTTTCGACCAATAGCCTAAAATGAGTCCGGAAGCCTCGAAACCCAGACCAATGGTCGCCCTAGCCTAAAATCCATGTTCCAGAGCTAAAGACATTGTCTGAATTCTCATTCGAAGCTGTCTACTAGGAGTTTTGTTCAAAAACCAATTTCTCAACTTTAAAAGCTCCAAAATAGGGAAATGGGGTTAAAACCCAAACGAACTGTCCAAAAACTGAATCGACAGTCCTAGCATGTCATAAATGACCTGTAGCCGTTGTGGGAAGGCATGAAATGCCGAAAATGTGCAAAAACCAAGAAAATGACCTGGAAAATCATTATATATTCCAAGATTATCAATCTTGTTTTTTGTGATTTATATTCATAATACAGTAGAACCTCTCTAAATTATTATTGTTGAGACCATGAAATATTATTAATTTGCAGAAGTATTATTTAATCGATAAATTAATATTTATTAATTTAAATAGTATTTTTTATATTCAATGAAAGTAAATTTTAATTACATTAAAATCATGGTATCTCACGAATTTGTGTATCATATGTATTGAATTAATATAAAAAATAAATTCATTATATATAAAGTACAATGTATGATGTAAGATTCATTTTAATCAAAATTATACTTTATGTGTGATTCATTATGATTCATTGTAATCAAGGTAACAGAGAAGAAATTGTGGATACCATCAGAGAAAATAATGTTGATGATGAAGTTGAAGATGATACAATGCCCTTGGAACCAGCTACGCGTAAGAAAGCACTTATTGCATCTAGAACTTTTCATAATTTTTTGGTGCAGTTCGTGAAGACAACACCGGAACTTTTGGATGCAATAAAAAAAGTTAGAGTTGAGCTTCAACTAGATTTAAATTTTAACAAAAAACAAAATAATACTAGAATCATATTTCACTAAATTGTCTTAGATATTTTTTTAATTTTAAAGAATTATTAATTTCAAAAATATTAATGGGACCATATATTTATATAGGGGTCTTTCGAAAATATATTATCTTATTATCACATATATTTATATAGGGATTTTACCGATAAAGTGAAATATTGATATTTTGGTGATAATAAGACAATATATTTTGGTAACGGGGTCTTTTGATGAGTTGTAGTTATATTAGTAGTTTATCTTATTTAGTCTTGTTAATTGCGAATACGTTTAGAGTAGATTGTAGATAAATGACTTGTTGATCTTGGGTAAATTGATAGTGGATACCTATTTAAGATCTTGAACCGTGGTTAGTGAATAGTTGATGTCATTAATGAGGTTTAGTATCTCTTAGGATATGACCGAGGGTAATATAGATAAGCCCTTTAAGATAGAAATCTTGGCTTAGATATGAGCAAGCGAATGAAGACAAATCTTGGAGTATACTGTTAACTATTGTAGCTCTCTTTTAGTTACTTAGTCTAATGATATCATCTTTGGGAAAGGTGAAACTTATTGTATGGACAAGCTAGATTTTTGGGTAAGTTTGCTATGCTTGCATTGTTTAGTTTTGTTTGCTATTATTATTATCATCATGTTGCCCGTGCGGGGGCTTATATGTATATTATTGGTGACTTAAGAGATTATATTATTATTATGTCGCCCATATGGGGGCTTGAATTGATATTATAGGCCTTACTTGTGCATTATTTGCCATTATTATTATTATGTCGCCGTGTGGAGGCTTGACTTGATATTATAGGCCTTATTTGAGCATTATTTGCCTTATCATGATAGTGATGCCAGAGAGAGGGGTTTGAAATGATATTATTGATGTCTTGCATGACTATTTATTCCAGTGCTCTCAGGGATGGCTTATATCATGAATCATTGTTATATTGAGTTGATATTATGCTCATTTATACCTATACTGAATTGATTATTATTTTTATACTGATTGGTTGTGAGCCTTACATACTCATTTCATTTATACATATTCATGAGATTGGTACCACTGAGAAATACTAATTTTTGAAAGAAAATGAAACACTTTATAAAATACCTTGACCGAGGGATGTGCCGACAAAGTTGATTGAGACATGAGATTGAGATTGTGAAAGTGTATGGTCCTATCCTAGAAGAGATGAGGCTCAAAAGGTGAACATGAGATTGTGATTGTGAAAGTATATGGTCCTATCCTAGAAGCAATGAGGCTTAGAAGGCGTATACGAGAGCCACGTAATGGCTTGTATCATCATTATCCCCCCATTATTTCATTGCATTACATTGCATTGTATTGGATTCCTTGGTGTAGTGTGATATTGTGTTTAATCATTTACCAAATTACCATGACTGAACCTTGTTTATGATATTATGTATTTTGCATTCATTTCACTATATTTCATCATATTATACCATCTCTTGGTTGATTTGGAGGTTGGGATATTATTAGACATGGGGCATGGCTATGGCTTGATCAGTGAGACTATTGTGTCGCACCTATTGGTAACATGATAGACATATCTCTCTCTCTATATATATATATATATATGTTCTCTCTATTTTAATCCAGATTATTGGTTGAACATAATAATTGAACCTGATATACTGTGTTAGTGAGTCTCCCTTATAAATGACTTCTTCTTTCTTATTGATCATAAAAATGACTAGTGTTGACTCACCTGGATTAATTTGCCTACCCTGTATATTAACATTCCTATGACTGTTGTGTTGGGTTACCTTATTAAGATGAAGTGGTATATCTGCTGGTTGTAGATTGTTTGGGTTATTTAGGTAGTTGGGGTGGTGGTTCTCGCCATCACTTTGGATTAGGGTTGATTATCGATGATGCTTACTGAGTACACGTGTTTCTTACTCACTCTTGCTTTTACTTTCCTTTTTTTTTTTTTTTTGCACCCTGTGTAGGTATTAGTTTGAGTAGCAGATCGTAGATTATGTTCCCTTAGTGTTGAAATTGTGGAGATTGAGGTAGTGGCTAACGGACGTCAAAGCTTACCCGAATCTCTCCTTTTTATTCTGTGCTTTATTCGCATTCAAGATATTTTAGACTAATCAATATTATTCTATATTAGAGGCTTGTACTAGTGACAACCAGACCTAGGATGTATCTTGAATTATTATTTAATCTTTAATTATTTTAGGATTATTCTTTTCTTCTTCTTTCGCTTCTGATTTATTTTGAGTATTGAATTTGGTTTGGGATAGGCTTACCTGTATCGGAGGGTGTGATAGGTGCTATCACATACTTTGTTTTGGATGATGACATAACAACAACTATCATTCTAGCATCGACATGGCTCAATTCAAAGCACTCTATGGCAGTGTTTTAAAAGGCGGGGGCGTGAGGCGAGGCGTTTTACATAGCATGGGGCGAGGCGTAAGTCCCTAGACATGGGACGTAAGTCCTAAGGATCTATGGGGCGTATATCTCATGTATCTTTATTTTTATAATTTTATTACTAAAAATATAAGTAACAACAAAGTTTTCAATGATTTTACAAATAATTTTTTAAAATATATGACTATCATACTATGCAATTTACCTCCCTAAAAGAAATAATCAATAACTATTAATATTATAATTAAAACATAAACTCTTTCAGGAATAAAAATAAAATACTTTCAAATAACAAAATAAAATATGATAATTTTGAAATATAGGACAAAAACATAATGATCAATGACAAGTTAATATGTAAAATTCGGATATGTATTTTAAAAAGAAATGTTAAGTCATATTCACCCTCACAACGTTCTCAATTAGTACATAAGTTAGTTACTTTTAGTTTTCTTATTTCAAAAGATGAAAAAAACTACTAAGGAATTTGACACAATTTGTGTAAGATCTATTAGGCGAGTCTCGGACGTTGGGTGTTAGGCGTGTTCAGGGCTTACAGTCGGGTGCTTAGGATGTAAACCTCACAGAACTAAGTCCCACACATGAGCCCCAAGGCATTTTTCCAGTGCCCCGCCCTGGGGCGAGTCCTAGGGCGAGTCCGGACTCTGCCTTTTAAAACACTGCTCTATGGGAGGAGGTATAGATCACCCATAGTTTGGTTCGAGTATAGTGATGTGAAGCCTTTGGGTACAGATTTAGTGAAGGAAGCTCAAGAGAAGGTGAGGTTCATTTAGGACAAGCTGTTGGTAGTCCAAAGTAGACAAAAGGAATATGTGGCTCACAAGGTAAGAGATATATTCTTCAAACCAGGTGAGTGTGTGCTATTGAAGGTGTCTCGTATGAAGAGAGTTATGCAATTTTACAAAATGGGTAAGCTTAGACTCTGGTACATCGGTATATTTGAGGTCCTTGATGATGTGGGTCTAGTAGCTTATCGACTGGCATTGCCACCACCAAGCCTGTCAGGGGTCCACCCGATATTTCATAATTCTATGCTCAAGAAATACCATGGGAATAGTGATTATGTCATCAAATCGAACTTGGTTTTGCTTGAAAAAAATCTCTCATATAAAGAGAATGCGGTTACGATTCTTGATTGTGATGTTCGAAAGTTGAGAACTTTATGAAAGTGCAGTGGAAGCATCATCCTGTTGAGGAGGCCACTTGGGAAATCAAGAAGGACATGAGAGACAAGTACCCTCACTTGTTTGAGGATTCAAATACTTCCTTCTTTCCTTCTTATCTCATTTTTCTTATTTAATTGTTTAGGTACGAACGATGGGTAAATAGATATCTATTGTAATGATCCTTTCTGTCATTACGGTGAAGTCTAGCGTGCCAAAATTCGAATTAAGTTTCTCCCTGAATAAAGAGTTAGAAATTTTAGGCTAGGCTAATCTTGGATAAATCCAAGTATGGTATAGTCTAGGATAATCTGAGAATGGATTAGTTAATGGATAGGGAATTTGTAGAAACTTTTGGAAATGAATTCGGGTTAGTAGAACTCTTGATATCATATTTAACATAAAAGGGATAGTTTGGGATATCAATATTTGGAAGTGTGTTGTGAAATGGGCAAGTTTTAGGGGTTGATGGAATTTCTGACTCCGACTAGGCTGCTATAGCGAGAGGTAGGCCTCTACCACTGGCCCGCTATAGCGGGAGACAAAGTTGATCAATCTTATCATAGTGGGCGAATCCCACTATAGCGATGTTGCTATAACAGGAATTATCCCACTATAGTGGGATATCCGCTGATTAATGCTAAAAATAGCCCAAAATATATTTTCATTCCAAATACGTTTAAGGCCTAGAGAGGGCAATTTTGGGCGAATTTCATTAGTTTTGACTAATTTCCTTCACTAAGATCAGTAAATCCATTCCACTAACTAATTTTTTGATGATTAATCCTTAGAATCACCAATACTTAGTTATGGGAAGGGATTGAAATTGACCTAGGTGAATTTTTGGTGCAATTAGATGATTTTAGGTTGAAAATCCTTGGGTTTTGGTCAAGTGTCGTTAAATTATGATTGCATTCTTAGAATTCATCTTATAACCATGAAATTGATAGAATTAAGGTGGAATAATGATAGAATAACCATAGAATGAGGGAATAATTATGAATTTAAACTTTGGGTTGTGGGATTAGGTTATAATAATTGAAATTGTTAGGACATTGTTTGAATTATGGTTACATTGTTGTTTTTAGACCACAACAAACTTGATATTACAACAAAAGGCAAGGCTCAAGTTCATTAGAGTGGTGCAAGGCTTGGATTGAGGTAGGTGATGGTTAAATGTAGTTGAAAACCTAACTTGGTTTATGTGTGCATACTAATTATTTCTTGTATACTTGTTACAATGCATGTTAAGAAGTGTAATTGTTGAATGATATCCTAAGTGTTAATCATATATAATGAGGTTATATTAAAGGCTTGTTGGTTGTATAAGTTTGGTTGTCTTATTCTCATTGTGTTTGTGATTATTGTGATATCCATTGTTATTATGAGATGAGCCGGTAAAAGACATCGTCACGGGATCCATTATTATTGTGAGATGATTCAGTAAAGGAAAATCATCACGGAATTGGTTTGGGATAAGGGTGGCAGACACTAGATATCTAGGATGTTTGGTACATGGATAAGAGCTCGTTCTTTGTAGGTCATGGCTAGAGGGCAACCATAAGACTCATAGCATGTGTATACAAGGTATTGGTGAGTTTGACGGTTCCTTAAATGGATCGGGTTTGTGGTTATTGATATTTTTGTTTTCCTTGAGTGAACCGGTTAATATTATTGTTGTTTATTTTGATCCTTGAGAGGTTTGGGCTAGGAGTACAAATGAATAGTATATCTTCTATTGATGTCTAATTACTTATGTATTTGAGACAAGGTGTAACTTATTATTGTGATTCATGGTTTGTTGATTTGGTCTATAGTTGGTATTCATGGTCTTGGTTTGGTATATTGTCTATATTGACTTACACTTCATTGAATTCCTTGGTGTCATTATGAAAGGCTAATTAGTTCATAATTGAGGTAAAGGTAATTATTAGGTGTTCATGGTTGTATTTGTTTACACGGTTATGGTTATTTGTTCACACTTATTATTTTGGATTGGTCGATGACCCAACCAGTACATTATGGTTTTGTACTAATACTACCTATGCTATTCTTTTTGTTGAGTGCAGAGCATCTTCCAGAGACTACATCAAGATCTCAGCTTTAGACCGAAACACGTTTTGACTCAAGGGTGCACTATATCTTCCGGGCAGTCATGAGTCATCTATGTTAGTTCTTTTCCATTTCATTTTGGGTTGAACTCATTGTTGACAATTGATAGTGTTTTGGTACAATGACTTTCATCTCTTGGGGGCATTTTTGAAGTTCCTATGTTTTCCACATTGGCATTGTTGCTAGAATATTTATGACAATATTGATTTTATTAATGGAATTGCTAGTTTTTTTAAAAAAATTTGTTAAGTGAAATAGATAGGTATTTGGTTATCCCACCGGAAGAATAGTGGGGATGCCACTCACGATAGGTTTAGGTCGTGACATCTAATGAGGTTGTATTAAGGACTTGTTGGTTGTGTAAGTGTGATTGTGTTATTATCATTGTGATTGTACTTGTTGTGATATTAGTTGTTATTGTGAGATGAACCGATAAAGGTCATCGTCACGGAATCGGTGAAACTCAAGGAGTATAAAGGTAGGGATGTCTTAATAAGGGTGGCATCACATTGGTTTGGGATAAGGGTGGCAGACATTAGATGTCTAAGGTTTTGGTATATGGACTGAGCTCGTTCCCTGCAGGTTATGGCTAGTGGGCAATCATAAGACCCTTAGCATGTGTGTACACAATATTGATGAGTTTGCCGGTTCCTTGAGTGGATCGGGTTTGGTTGTTATTGATACATCAGGTTCCTTAAGTGACCCAGTTGACCTTAATGTTGTTATTTTGGATCCTTGTGCGGTCCGTCCTATTGGCATAATTGAAATGGAAAATTATTGTTGATGTATATTTAAAAAGTAACTAAGGCAATGTGAAACTATTGTTGTTAGTCATGGTGTTGTTGATTTGTCTATTGTTGCTAGTTATGGTCTTGACTTGATGAATTGTCTATATTAACTTATTCTTGTTTGTTTTTCATTTGGTGTTGTTGTGAAAGGCTAAGTGGAAATATAAGTGAGGTAAAGGTAATTGTTAAGTATTCATGGTTGTACTTGTTTACAAGGTTATATTTATTTGTTCACATTTATATTTGGATTGGCCGATGACCCTACCAGTACATAGTGGCTTTGTACTGATACTACTTGTACTCTTCTTTTTATTGAGTGCAGAAAATATTCCCACGACTACATCGAAACCTCAACTTTAGATCGTGACGCACATCGACTCAAGGGTGAGCTATATCTTCCGAACGACCATGAGTCATCTCTCTTAGTTCTTGTCCACTTGTTTCGGACATGGATACTTTTCATATTGTTTTCGGGTTGAACCCGTTGTTGACTTTGTTAGATTTTTTTGGTACAATGACTTTCAATTCTTGGGGGTATTTTAGAGATTAATACATTTACACATTTGATATATAACAAGCCTTTATGAAAATATTTATTGTCAATCTAATTGCCATATATGTCTTACAATTTAGTAAGTAACATTGTTAATGAATAAAATATATATTTCATTTAATGAAGATACATCCAATGTTGATATACAAATAAATATGATCACCATCTCTCCCTTAATATGAACACACAGTCAAGATACAATTAGTTATAAACTGTCACAATTTACTTGCGAAAAATAATATTGATATTGTATGAATAATAAACAATACCAAATATGAGTGATAATATTTTTTTTATATTGTACCACATATATTCAAACACACAGTAGTGAATTGAAGTAATTTTATTAGTGGCAGAATGATTTTAATTATAACACTAAATATAATTGAGTTATATCAAATTTCATGATCGGAAATGAAAATTCAAAATGATCATTCTCTTGAATTAAAGAGTTTATTAATATTGGAGAAATTCTACTTCATTAATGATGTTATCCCAAGTCATACTCCATTTATCGTATTCACGTTTATGTCTTGAAAATTTAAGATATAATTAAGTTCTGCACTGACATGTATTAGAATGTATCTATAAATGTATTTCTATCCAAATTAAATTAAATCATTTGGAAAGCGTACCTCTGGCTTGTTGTTCATAACAAAAAATAAATCGAATACCTTCTCAACCGATTAGAGTTTCGTGTTGATAACGTGTTGTAAAATATAAGCAATATACAAAATAATATAAAGCAAAATGGAGATAAGAGATATGAAAGAGAATGTCATTCTTATTTCTTTCTTTCTTTCTTGTTGTAGTGTGTCTTCCATGGTAGAATAGTATGCTATTTATAGGCTACAATATGTCTTCTCAAGTTACAAGAATTGAAAACAACATTTAATTGGTACATGAATTTATTGATACATGTATAGACAAATGAAGTAACTGGTGGAATTCACATTCAAAGGATTTCTAACAGTTTCTCAGTTTTTATTTTTCTAAATCCAAAACCAAAAGGTAAATTCTTAATCTGAATCCAAACTAAAAAATCAATCCAAATTAAAATTCAGTTTGTTTTGGTTTGATTTTTTGGTTTTATCCGAATAATGCAAACTCCTAACTAAAAGTTTGGGGTAAGTTTTATAATTTAAAAGAATTTGACTAGAATGTTTTTGCTCAGAAATTACTTTTTTCTAGTTTTTGAGATTTTGAGTGTTTTTGCCAAAACTTGACAAATTTTATGGCCAAATAAATTTTGCCAAAAGGTTTTCAAAAAACTACTTGTAATATCTATGGCCAAACGGGTCATCTGCTGAAGAGGATGAATTCATCTTAAATTTTGATTATGTGTAGAAGACTCTAGTCTTGCTCTGTTACCAATTATTGAAAGCTCTGATATCAAATATTACGGAAAAATCACGGGTCAGCTAGCACACAATTACACACTAAGAAAATAAAGAAGAAAAATAACATAACAATTTAATGAGGTTCGATTATGCCTAATCCTCCGGGCAGAAGTAGAGAGATTTCCTACTATGCAAGAGAAGACCAGACTATACAATACTTGAATGGTATAATGCGTTATGAATCCGCAGCTATAACCCATATATGTAGATCTCAAGTAGTATCAAACTTATGAGAGAAAGGTTCTCAAAATCCTACAAGGACAATATATTTTCCTTTTCTACATCTATTAGGATAATGAGTTTCCTAAACCAATAGGATTATGGATTTTCTAAGTATATACAAAGTAAAAAAATTCAGGACATAATTAACACCCAATAAGAGCATATTAAAATTACCTTTTACCTAATTATATAAATGTTGCATTAGAATTTAGATTGAAATCCTATTCTTTTTTTCTTCCTAGTGAGGCATCAGACTTCTATAATAACAATTTTGATTTGTAATTTTACATTACATTATAAATCATAGTTTGTAAGTAAAAACATATTTGAGAGAATGCTACTGCATCCAAGTTCATATAGATTTGTCTCTTTGAAGTTGATATGCATGCAATCTCTTTGATTAAATGGCGGAAGAATATTCTTGGGCTCTTTAAAATCTTTGCTTTAATTTGAAATGAATAAGCACTATTAGCACTAATAAAATAGTTGGAAGCATATTGATTGATATCGTTAAGTACGATTTTCACAAGCCATTCACAATACTTCTTTTTAGTAGGTATGTTTAGATAAATAATTTATTTTATTCTTTGGTGTCACATTTATTCACTATGACATTTTGTATAGTAATAAATACCTCGTGAAGATTGTATATATGAGTAATGAAAACCAGAGCAAGGAAATCTCGTAAAAGGAGCTTATCAATTAAACATAAAATCAAACCGTTAATCTATTAACTGAAAGTTGGTCGCAATTATCTTATTAGTTTGGTTATTAGTATAACATGTTTACAAATTGATGACTGATAAAACAAATCAATAATATATAATATCAAATCAGACTGACCAATAAGCAACCCTAATTCAAATTTAAGACATCCAAACCCCCTAAACTATCCATGATTTATCAATTTAAGACTTAAACCAGAGGGTGTTAGTATGACTCCATGAATAATAATATTGTCTATCTAAAAACCTTTGCGAATCCAAGTAATAGAGGGAGAGGCCTCACTTTTTTTATAGTGCGAGAAGTGTCACGGTACAAAATAACGAGGGTTGTGATGACACCTACCCCAACCCAACCATGACAGGTAAGCCAAAATTAACAAAAACCATCAACTTAAAATAAAGGAAAATAATAAAACATCAATTCAGATAACTATATGACTCCAAACATCATCAATGGAAGTAAAATAGTGCATCAAAAATCCCAAGACTCAACTGTCATAAGTACAAAAGAAACCTCTAAACAGAACGTCAAAAATTGAAATACAAAGTTGTCCAAGAAATAAATAAGACAAAAATAAAAGATAGAGTAAATTGGAATAATCTCAGGATATAGGAGCTCACCACAACTTCAAATCAGCAAACTCTGCATGAATCAAGGGTTGTGCTGGCAACTCATACTATGATCAGCATCAAAAGGATGCAGAAAAGTAGGGGTGAGTACAACCACTAGTACTTAGAAGGCATCATAGGCCGACTGAGCTCAAGCATATATTATATCGAATAAAAAATACTACATCTAGTCATGCACACAGGAAAGTCCCAGTAGTTCAATATCAATAAATTCACTAAGGATCACCTCAAAACACAATAATAAGTAAGGGATGCTGCAAATGCAATGTTATGTAATGAAATACAATGGATAATGCCTATCGATACACCTCCCCTCCACGGTGGTATGCTGTAAGGTGGGACCCATGAGGGACTCACGAGGTCGATATACCCCATACAAAATCTTACCCCAAATGAACAATCCCATTCAACATCTTACCTCAGACCAACAATACCGTTCGATATCTTACCTCGGACTAAATCAATAGAATATTGTTAATTTTCTTTCAATATCAGAGTTTTCAATTGTACAATCCAATGATCCATGATATGAATGACTATGCATGATCATAATGATAAAATAAATCCAGATACAAAAGATATGTATAAAATCTCAAGACAATACTCAACTTATGTGTACAGGCTTCAAGCCTAAATATCAAGTCAGAAATCTAAATCTCACATTACTTTAATGGTATAAGCCCCAATTCAGACATCACAATAATAATTTATCTAATTTACTACTTTAGTTTACTAATTCGCCCATCCTATAACATGTTTTACATGATAAGTCCCCACCCAAGAAAAGTCTAAAGAAAGGTAAGTCATAATTGTAATGACCCTTTCCTTCATTACGGTAAAGTCTAGAGTGCCAAAATTTGGGTTAAGGTTCTCCCCGAATAAAGAGTTAGAAATTTCACGCAAGGCTAGTCTTGGATGAAATTCAAGTATGGTATGGTCTAGGATAATTCGGAAATGGATTAGTTGATAATTTTTTGACTTGAGATTATTTTATGATAACTAAGATGTTAAGAAATCTGTAGAAACTTTCGGAAGTGAATTCGGGTTAGTAGAACTCAGGATATCGCATTTGATGTGAAGGGGATAGTTTGGGATGTCAATATCCGAAAGTGAATTGTGAAATGGTAAAATTCAAGAATTGGCGTACATTCTACTTCTGCTTATGCTATTATAGTAGAGGTAATCCGCTCTCACTGGCCCCACCATAGGGGAAATATTCTCTCTATAGCGGGAGTCTGAGTCGGTCAATCTCGCCATAACAAATGAATCCCGCTCTAGCGATACCGCTATTGTGGGAATTGTCTCGCTATAGAGAGATGAGCACTGATTAATGTAGAAAATAGTTCAAAAATGTATTTTTCATTCCAAATATGTTTAGGGGCTGGAGAGGGCAAATTTCATCAGTTTTCCACCAATTTCCTTCGTTAAGGTAAGTAAATCCATTCCACTAACTATTTTTTTGATGATTAATCCTTAAAATCACTAGTTTTCAATATGGGGAAGGATTGTACTTGACCTAGGTGAATTTCTTGTGTAAGTATATGATTTTGGATTGAAAATCCTTGAGGTTTGGAATAATCATGAATTTGACCTTGACATTATAGGATTAGGTTATAATCATTGAAATTGTTAGGTCATTGTTTGAATTATGGTTACATTGTTATTTTTAGACCAAAATTAAACTGGGATTGCAAGAAAAGGCAAGGCTCAAGTTCGTTAGAGTGGTGCAAGGCTTGGATTGAGGTAGGTGATGGTTAAATGTAGTTGAAAACCTAACTTGGTTTATGTGTGCATACTAATTATTTCTTGTATACTTGTTACAATGCATGTTAAGAAGTGTAATTGTTGAATGATATCCTAAGTATTAATCACATATAATGAGGTTATATTAAAGGCTTTTTAGTTGTATAAATATGGTTGTCTTATTCTCATTGTGTTTGTGATTGTTGTGATATCCATTGTTATTGTGGGATGAGTCGGTAAAGGACATCATCACAGGATTGGTTTGGGATAAAGGTGGTAGACACTAGATGTGTGGGATGTTTGGTACATAGACAAGAGCTCATCCTCTGCAGTTCATGGCTAGTGGGCAACCATAAGACCCTTAGCATGTGTGTACAAGGTATTGGTGAGTTTGACAATTTCTTAAGTGGATTGGGTTTGTGGTTATTGATGTTTTTGGGTTCCTTGAATGAACCGATTGATATTATTGTTGTTATATTGGATACTTGAGAGGCCTGGGATAGGAATTCAAAGGAATGGCATATCTTTATTGATGTCTAATTACTTATGTTTTTGAGACAAGGTGTGACTTATTATTGTGAGTCATGGTTTTGTTCACTTGATCTATTGTTGGTAGTCATGGTCTTGACTTGGTATATTATCTATATTGACTTATATTTGACTGAATTCTTTGGTGTCATTGTGAAAGGCTAAGTGGTACATAGTTGAGGTTAAGGTAATTGTTAGGTGTTCATGGTTGTACTTGTTTACAAGGTTATGGTTATTTATTAACATTTATCATTTTGGGTTGGCCGATGACCCTACCAGTACATTGTGGTTTTGTATTGATACTACATGTTCTCTTTTTTTTGTTGAGTACAGAGCATCTTCTAGCCACTACATCGAGACCTCAGCTTTAGACCGGGATGCATATCGACTCAAGGGTGAGGTACATCTTTCAGAAAGACATGAGTCATCTATCTGAATTCTTTTCCACTTGATTTGGACATGGATACTTTCATTTCATTTTGGGTTGAACCCGTTATTGATAATTGTTAGTGTTTTAGTACAATGACTTTCAGTTCTTGGGGAATTTTAAATCTTTTGTATTTTTCACATCGGTTTTGTTATTAAAATATTCGAGATATTGGTTTTAGTAATAGAATGATTAGTTTCTCTTAAAATTTACTAAGTGTTAGTGTTGGGTAAATTAGATTAAATGGTTCTCCCCCCGGAGGGTTAGTGTGGGTGCCACTCGCGATGGATTTGGGGTCGTGACAATAACCTACCTCAAAGTCAAACAAACGCACCACGAACCACCACCAAAGAGTCCTTTCTATTGAAACAACCTTTATTCACTTCCAGTATTTTAATCACTAGTTTTTGGTTTGGGGAAGGATTGGACTTGACCTAGGTGAATTTCTGGTGCAAATAGATGATTTTGGGTTAAAAATCCTTGGGGTTTGGTCAAGGGTTATTTAATTATGATTGCATGCTTAAAATTCATCATTATAATCATGAAATTGGTAGAATTAAGGTAGAATGATGGTAGAAAAACCCTAGAATGAGGGAATGATCTTGAATTTGACATTGGCATTGGGGGATTAGGTTATAATCCTTGAAATTATGAGGTCATTGTTTGAATTATGGTTACATTGTTAATGTTAGACCATAATTAAACTGGGATTACAAGAAAAGGCAAGACTCAAGTTTGTTGAAGCGATGCAAGGCTTGGATTAAGATAGGTAATGGTTAAATGTAGTTGAAAATCCAACTTAGTTTATGTGTGCATATTAACAGTTTCTTCGTATACTTGTTACAATGCTTGTTTAAGAAGAGTAATTATTGAATGATATCCTAAGTGTTAATCATATATAATGAGGTTATATTAAAGGTTTTTTAGTTGTATAAGTGTGGTTGTCTTATTCTCATTGTGTTTGTGATTGTTGTGATAGCCATTGTTATTGTGAGATGAGCCAGCAAAGGACATCGTCATGGGATTGGTTTGGGATAAGGGTGGCAGACACTAGATTTCTGGGATGTTTGGTACATGGACAAGAGCTCGTCCCCTGTAGGTCATGGCTAGTGGGCAACCATAAGACCCTTAGCATGTGTGTATAAGGTATTGGTGAGTTTGACGGTTCGTTGAGTAGACCGAATTTGTGATTATTGATATTTTTGGGTTCCTTGAATTAATTGATTGATATTATTGTTGTTATATTGGATCCTTGAGAGGTCTGGGGTAGGAGTACAAATGAATGGTATATCTTCTATTGATGTCTAATTACTTATGTATTCGAGACAAGGTGTAACTTATTGTTGTGAGTCATGGTTTTGTTGACTTGGTCTATTGTTGGTAGTCATGGTCTTGACTTGGTCTATTGTCTATATTGAGTTACAATTGTCTGATTTTTTAGTGTCATTATGAAAGGCTAAGGGGTACATAGTTAGTTGAGGTTATGGTAATTATTAGGTGTTCATGATTGTACGTTTTTACAAGGTTATGGTTATTTGTTCACATTTATCATTTTGGGTTGGCCGATAACCCTACCAGTATATTGTGATTTTATACTGCTACTACATGTTCTCTTCATTTTGTTGAGTGTAGAGAATCTTCCAGCGACTACATTGAGACCTTATCTTTAGACCGGGATGAATATCGACTCAAGGGTGAGCTACATCTTCCAGGAAGCCATGAGTCATCTATCTTAGTTCTTGTCCACTTGTTTCGGACATGGATACTTTCATTTCATTTTGGATTGAATCAGTTGTTGACAATTGTTAGTGTTTTGGTACAATGAATTTCAGTTCTTCGGGTATTTTAGATCTTTTGTATATTCGGCATCTATTTTGTTATTAGAATATTTGAGATATTGGTTTTATTAATAGAATGATTACTTTATCTTAAAATTTACTAAGTTCAGGTGTTGGGTAAATTGGAATAAATGGCTCTCCTACCGGAGTGTTAATGCGGGTGCCATTCGAGATGGGTTTGGGATCGTGATAATAACCTACCTCAAAGTCAAACAAATGCGCTATGAACGACCACCAAAGAGTCCTTTCTATTGAAACAACCTTTATTCACTTCCAATCTATACTTGAATACAAGTTCATTAATACCCATATTGCTATATTTTTATTCGGGGTCCAAAAAGTCAATTCAAAAGTCAACCCCAAGCTCCCAAGGGCAAAACTAGAGTTTTATTTGAAAATCAAGTTACCTATATCTTTAGAAGTTCAAATGTAAAATTTCATCAAAAATGGAGTCAAATATTGACCTTGAAATCATTAAAATACATTTTCTTAACGTCACTTAAAAATCTCCAAATTTTTAAATTGAAAAATCAAGATTTAAAGATGAAATTACAAATAAATCATTGGGGAACATATAAAAGTAGTGTTAGAATCATACCCAAGGAAGACATCTTGAAAATCACTTTTTGAATCTTTCAATTATGATTTTCCAAGCTTTAAAAATTGAGTTAGCGGTTTTGATTTGAAAAAGACCATTTAAAATTGTATAGGTCTATTGCTCAACGCGATCTTGAGGACTATCTCACGATAGCAACCGACCCAGCCCAGGACCATCGCCAACACAAAGGCCACACGCCTTGACCCATACCAGGATTCACTTCCCTCTTCACGACCGCAATCGACCACCTTGCGATCCTGTTGAAGCAGACAACTGCCCTTTGCGATTGCAAATTTGAAGGAGGTATCAGCTATACCAGTTGATAGCAAACCAAGCCTAAACCAAACTTCCCGAACGGAGCCCCGAAATTCATTCAGAAACCTAAGATCATAACTTGACTATGTTACTAGACTAAAAACAACATTCTGGACTCAATCAAATCGTCTGATTTTCTAATGGAGGTCGTTATCAATGAATGTTGATCAAAGTCAACTCCATGCTGTGAACTCTTAACTTTCCAACTAGCTACTCAAAATCTATCTAAACACCTTGAGACCCAAACCAAAGGTCATATTAACCCAAAAATGACATTTTAAAGAACTGACAAAAATTTTATAAGACCTTAAAATCACCAAATGTAGACCGAAGTCAACCATGCCAACTTTTAAACCTTCCAAAATAAAAACTCATTTCATACACAACTAACTACCTAGGAAATTTTTCCACCCACTCTCACAAACCATAAACACCATAAGGCAAGTACAAAGAGGGGTAAAACAGTCAAAATGTACCCAAAACAAAAAATTAACCTGAGGATTATTACATCATCCACTACTTTAACACACGTTCGCCCTCAAACATAGGGCTAATAAAAGTACCAAAATTGTCAAAAATCTAGGGATATTTACTATCCATATTCAACTCTGTCTCCTAAGTAGCCTCTTCTACCAATCTATGCTTCCACTGAACCTTGACTGATGCTATCTCTTTGGACCACAATTTCTGAGTTTATCTATCCAAGATGGATATAAGCTCCTTCTCTAATGTTAAATTCTGATTTAAATCCATTTAATTCTACTGAATCATATAAGAACCTTTAGAATGATACTTCTTTAATATCGAGACATGGAAAACTAGATACACAGCTAAAAAAGCAAGATGTAAAGTAAACTCATAGGCTACATCTTAAATTTGTCGAATGATATCAAAAGGACCAATAAACCTTAGGCTAATACTGCCCTTCTTACCAAATCTTATCACACCTTTCATGGGTGATACCTTCAACAAAATCTGCTCCCCAACTATGAACTCTAAGTCACGAACTCTTTGATCTGCATAGCTCTTCTATCTATTCTAGGCTATCAAGATTCGATGTCTCAACAAGTCTGTACCTCATGGCCTAACCTCAAATGAATCAAACCAGCAACCTGATATCTACACATCCTCTAAAACAAAGCCTTTAAAGGTGTAATTTAAATGCTGGAATGGTAACTATTATTGAAGGTAAACTCCACCAAGGGCAAGAACTAGTCCCACTGACCACAAAAATCAATCACATATGCTCGAAGCACACCCTTCAAAACCTGAATAGTTTGCTCTGACTGTCCATATTTCTATGGGTGAAAAATGGTACTCGTCTTCAATTAAGTGCCCAACTCACGCTGCATAGAACTCCAAAAGTGAAATATGAACTGACTACCTCTATCTGAAATGATGGAAATGGACACACCATGAAACCAAACTATTTGTCGAATGTAGAACTTAGCCAACTTCTCTACATTGTAGTTAACCTCAGCGGTACATAATAAGCTGATTTAATCAATCTATCCACAATTACCCAAAGAGAGTCAAACTTCCCCTAAGTTTGAGACAATCCAACTATGGAGTTCATAGGGATACACTCCTACTTTTGCTCAGATCTAGGCATTCTCTGAGTCATACCACCTGGTCTTTGGTGCTCATATTTCTCTTACTAACAATTCAAATACCTGATTACAAACTCCATAATATACCTCTTCATCCTACACTACCAATAATGTTATTTTAGGTTATGATACATCTTATTTTAGGTTATGATACATCTTTGTTGTACTCGGATGAATAAAGTACCTCAAACTATGAGCCTCCCCGATGATCAATCTAGTCAATTCACAAACCCTAGGAATATAAATTCATCTCTAGATGCTCAAATCACCATCCTATTCAAGAATCTCTTCCTGAGATTAACCTTTAAACACTCTATCCCAAATGATGCACAACTTTCCTTCTTTAAATTTTTTATCCTTAATCTACTTCTTCAACAAGGATCGTGCCTCAGCACAAGCAAGAACTCTACCAGGATCAGAAATATCAAGTCTCATGAAGCTATTGGCCAAATTTTGACCATCCGTAGATAAACGTCACTCCTTCATCACCAACAAAGAAAGACTACCTATACTTACCGCCTTTCTACTCAAAGCATCAGCCACTACATTAGCCTTGCTTGGGTGATAGAAAATAGTCATGTCATAGTCCTTCAACAACTTCAACCACCTGCGCGGTCTCAAATTTAAATCTTTCTGGTTGACTATGTACTGAAGGTTGTAATGATCAGTGAACACCTCATAATAATCTCCATACAAGTAATACTGATACAACTTCAAAAACAAGCACTACTGCTGCCAACTACAAATCATGAGTCGGGTAGTTTTTCTCATGGGTCTTCAACTACCTCAAAGAATAGGCTACCACCTCCCCCTTTTGTATTAAAACAACACCTAGTCCAACTCTCAAAATATCATAATATATGATAAAACCTTTTCTTCTATAGGTAAGGTCAAGATAGATACTAAAGTTAACAAAGCCTTGAGTTCTTAAAAGCTCTCTTCACACTCATCGAACTATTGGAAGATAGTGTTTTTCTAAGTCAGTCTAGTCAAAAGAGTTGTAATAGTTGAGAAGCCTTGCAAGAACCGTCTCTAGTAACCAACCAATCTAATAAAACTTAGAATCTTTATAGGTGAAATAGGCATGGACCGATATTGAACCATCTCAACTTTCACTGAATCTACCCTAATTCCCTCTTTGAACACCACATTCCCCAAGAATACCATAGAACTAAGACAAAACTTACACTTTGAAAGCTTAGCATACAACTTCTCATCTCTCAATCTCTAAAGAACAATCCTCAAATGTTGCACATGTTTCGCCTCACTCTTGAAATACAACAAGATATCATCAATGTATACAACCACAAAAGATTTAAGGTAAGGCCAAAATAATCCATTCATCAACTCTGTAAATGCCATTGGGAAATTAGTCAAACCAAAAAGAATCACAAGGACTCATAATGATCATACCGGATCTTGAAAGCCATCATAGGGATATTCAGAGCTTGAATCTTTAACTGATGATAAACCGATGTAACACCTCACATCTTGAGTCTCACTTAGGATCATGCATTTATGTATTAAAGCTTAATAATTGGTGTCACGTCCCGAAATCCAATTCGGGTCAGACTGGCACCCGAAGCTGACATGGCCCGAGAGAACCAATCTTTGCTCATGAACATTCGTGTGCGTAACCTCGTATGAATCTTATTATACCTCATGCGACTATGTGGAATACATGAATCATGGGAACATATGCTATATAAATATAAATATACATCTAGGAAACTTGGCCTTTGGGGCCATCAAGTCAAACGGACATTCGTCTTTTACATAATCGTCTCTTATACCCACATATGTCTACAAAAGCCTCTAACAGATGCATCACAAGACCAACATACAGTCGGGATAAGTCCCCGCTTTACACAATATATATAACATCAAAACAAATATACTTCTATGACTCAGGGGGCTCCGAACCAATTGGAGCTCACCAAATATCTGCAAATGATCCCCAGTCTACAGAGGAAGTCTACTAATGTCTGCACCTGCAACATGTAAGGTAAGTCCCCCGAGGGGGTCAGTACGAAAAATATACTGAGTATGTAAGGCTCATAAGAAATCATCATACATAATAACAACAATAATGGAATCAATATAAAAGAATTAATGAATATGAATAAACTATCTTTCTGTATGTGGGGAACCATGTATATTTTATGTACTTTACTCCTCTTGTCTTTACATACTTTCATCTTATTTGTTCTACCCATGCTAGGCTGTTCTGTCGCCCCAGGGATGAGATTAACCCATGCTAGTTACTGTGACCCCTGGGATGTTATGTGAACCCATGCTAGGCTTTCGTTTCGCCCCTAAGATGTCATTAACCCATGCTAGGCTTATCGCCCCTGGGATGTTATATTAACCCATGCTAGGCTTATCGACCCTGGGATGTATCGGGATCGACCCATGCTAGGCTTTTCTGTCGCCCCTGGGATACCACCCATTTTATTGGGATCGACCCATGCTAGGTATTTTAAACCCTGGGATACCACCCATGATTGCTTATTAATAATACATCTCTTATATTGTTACTTCCATTCTAAGAGTGATTGAAACATTGAGGATCATAACCTTATTTGAAGCACAATCATATACACATATATAAATTACTTCACGTCTCTTACTTCATGAGATTGACATCTTCACTTATGACGAATAGATATATTAACCTACACATCACCTCTCTTATTACTCTTATGAGATCTTATGAGATTGGTACTTTTACTTATGAAAGATTGGTACAAGGATAATCATCATATTATAGGACTTTGAAACAAGTCATTTTTTCAAGTATAAATAGATTCTCTTATGTTATGACTCTCTTGAGATAGTTCTTTTAGGAATTACCACGTTATGACATCTTAGGAACTTCAATCAATGAATAAGAGATGAGTGAATCACAAGTCATCTAAGAATAGGACACTTATGGATACAATATACGTTAACCTGAATTACTATACTTCAAGGCTCTCGTAATTGAAACAAGTCCAATGTCAATGTGAACAACATGTTGCAGAAGGATATGGAAAAAGGAGCCTTACATACCTTGCATTCTCAATACAATTCTACAATCTTAAGTGTGCATACAATATTCCTGCTCCATCCTTATGTTTTACTCTACAACAAAAGTACATAATGTAACCAACATTAACCACCAATTACCATACAATGGCATACAATAACAATAAGTCACATGTTTGGCTTTAACATGTCATTTCCCCCCTTGACAATACCATCTATGAAATTATTGTACCAATAATTCCACAATATTCCATACATTGACCAATACATGATAATCAATAGCATGTCACACCAAGTTCATACTTTACACTTCTCCATCATCACGACATCACAATTATGCCATCAATTTACTTCAATACACCTCACAACAACAAATCGGCCAAAATCCCATAATTTATACTTATAGAAAAATAACAAGTTTAGGACCATAATAACACCATACATGTTGTTATTTCATCAAACCCACAAGTCATATTTCAAGTTACAATTCCATGGATAACACATCTTTAGCAAAAACACAAAGTGCTATATTCAACACTTCCAAGCATAACCAACATGATCTACATAATCTCTCAAGCATATAATATGTTAATCCATAAGCATAAACACTTACCCAAGCTTGAAAAATGGTGATCTTGCTCCAAAGATGACTTAGGGTTTGAGAGCCCAAAAGGGTGTTCTTGAAGAGTCTAGAAAAAAAAGATAGAAAAGCATGTGTCTTTTGTGGGTTAAAATATGATTTTTGTGCCTCTTTTATAGATCCTTGAAGTCCTCTTTATCCACCTTTCTCAATTATTGCTTAGTCAAAGGAAGAATGGGTCATTTGACTCATTCTTGCCCCATGCTTTCTTTCATATTTTGGGCCTTTTATGAGCCCAATTCACTTAACCCAATAAAATCAATAACTTCTCATGTTTAATTCATTTCATATGCGTTACGACAATATTCCCACTCACACCATCCATACTCTTAGCCTCAATCCAAAATAAGCAATTCTAGCCACGTATGGCTTATTTTGACCATAAGGGTAAAATCGTCATTTTGATGTCAAATTCGTTCTCGAGTAATTTTATCATACCAATGTAATACTTGACTCATTTCATGTATATACTCGTGTTTGTAGAATAAACATGGCAAAAGTCGGCTCAATACGTCCCCGGGTACCCTTGGGACTTAGGAAAATTTTCAACTTCTGAAAGGTGCGCACAAGTAGCCCGGCACGCCCTTGGGCGCACCACCTTGCTTCCTGTGGGCTAAAGATTTTAGCCCAGAGCGGCCCAGCACGCCCCTGGGTGCGCCCCACCTCTTTTTTTTCCAAATTTTCATTTCTTCGACTTTTCTTCGCGGATTTGGTTAGACACTTCAAGTCCTATTCTTTAACTTAATTCTTACCCTTAACATCCTTTGTTTAGGGGTACTCTTATACTCATTTTGAACCCCACAAATGCTCCATGAAAATTGCAAAACACCTTCTACACAAGTTTAATCACATGTACAAGACCCAATTTTAATTTCCTCATCATTACCATTACCAAATGCATACTCATGGCACCTCGACGCCTAAATAACCATTATTCAACGTCATCTCATAGGGTTAGGAAGGTACGGGGTGTTACATTCTCCCACCTTAGAAACATTCGTCCCCGAATGTTAACGATGTCACTTAAATCATAACACATGCATCTCAATATTAGCATACGTACATATAAACAATTAAGTCTCATGGATGCTTTCTTAGTATTGGTCCACTTCAACATTTTGAACCTTTTCTTTCATTTCAACAATTTCCCATGGCATGTTGTATAGGGTAAATTTTTCCCTGCTTGCTGAATTTCATTTCATGAGTAACGCTTTTAAGAGTACTTAATCATCTATAATCATAACCCCCTTCTTTTTTTTTCTTTTGGTCTCCCTTGTGACTCCTTCTACGTGATAATACCTCGAATAGTGCCTTTACAGGAGCTATTTCTTTAATACTTATACATCTTTACTGGACACAATCCAAGATAGATCTCTCATACACTCTCAAAGCATCGCAAATGAACTACTGAATAAACTGTGGAGAATTCTTGGGGTGCCTCAAAGTCATATACAACTTTCCATGTTTCCATAGTACGGTTTGCTTGTCCATCTGTCTGAAGACGAAAAGCCATACTTTCATTCCCTTGGGTTCCCAATATCGTCTAAAAAAATATTTTCACAATTGTGTGAACTTAATAAGTCTATCAATTATTACCCATATGGCATCACATCTATTTCCAACTAAAAAGAATCTCTACATAGCCTATAACCTTCAGATTCCAAACACTTTACCTTTACTTGTTATTACTTCAATTACTGAAGCATAAATTTCGCAATATTCTTTTCATGTAATCTTATCAAGAAGTCGCTTCCAAATCATGGTACATATTGATTCCTCCCTACTACTTGGGATATCGTGAATGATGTGCTCTTACCATAATGCATTTCTTTAGCTCATATATATACCCGATACCCTTAACTTGGCACTTTACCGTGGCATAAAAACCAACCAATCCATACTCAATATCATCATCAGGACCCACCATTTCCAGCTTAATAATATCAACCAAAACAGCTACTATACACCTGCGGTATAGTCTTTTAATTACCATGATCAGCTACAATTCAACTTACAACACTGGCTCTATTGCACGATCTAGAATGAAGAAAAGAAACAATATCCTAAATGTCCCATAGCCTCCTGCTCATAGATGTGGTGCACAACACATCCATGACCAAGACTCTACTCGGACAGGGCTTTGTAGACACCCTTAGACCGACCTGCTCTGATACCACTTTTGTCACGTCCCGAAATCCAATTCGGGTCGTACTGGTACCCGAAGCCAACATGGCCCGAGAGATCCAATCTTTGCTCATGAACATTCGTATGCGTAACCTCGTATGAATCTAATTATACCTCATGCGACTATGCGGAAGACATGAATCATGGGAACATATGCTATATAAATATAAATATACATCTAGGAAACTTGGCCTTTGGGGCCATCAAGTCAAACGGACATTCGTCTTTTACATAATCGTCTCTTATACCCACATATGTCTACAAAAGCCTCTGACAGATGCATCACAAGACCAACTTACAGTCGGGATAAGTCCCCACTTTACACAATATATATAACATCAAAACAAATATACATCTATGACTCAGGGGGCTCCGAACCAACTGGAGCTCACCAAATATCTGCAAATGATCCCCAGTCTACAGAGGAAGTCTACTAATGTCTGCACCTGCAACATGTAAGGTAATTCCCCCGAGGGGGTCAGTAAGAAAAATGTACTGAGTATGTAAGGCTCATAAGAAATCATCATACATAATAACAACAATAATGGAATCAATATAAAAGAATTAATGAACATGAATAAACTATCTTTCTGTATGTGGGAAACCATGTATATTTTATGTACTTTACTCCAATTGTCTTTACATACTTTCATCTTATTTGTTCTACCCATGCTAGGCTGTTCTGTCGCCCTTGGGATGAGATTAACCCATGCTAGGTACTGTGACCCCTGGGATGTTATGTGAACCCATGCTAGGCTTTCGTTTTGCCCCTGGGATGTCATTAACCCATTCTAGGCTTATTGCCCCTGGGATGTTATATTAACCTATGCTAGGCTTATCGCCCCTGGGATGTATCGGGATCGACCCATGCTAGGCTTTTCTGTCGCCCCTGGGATACCACCCATTTTATTGGGATCGACCCATGCTAGGTATTTTAAACCCTGGGATACCACCCATGATTACTTATTAATAATACATCTCTTATATTGTTACTTCCATTCTAAGAGTGATTGAAACATTGAGGATCATAACCATATTTGAAGCACAGTCATATACACATATATAAATTACTTCACGTCTCTTACTTCATGAGATTGACATCTTCACTTATGAGGAATAGATATATTAACTTGCATATCACCTCTCTTATTACTCTTATGAGATCTTATGAGATTGGTACTTTTACTTATGAAAGATTGGTACAAGGATAATCATCATATTATAGGACTTTGGAACAAGTCATGAGTGGAAAATGCTTTTCAAGTATAAATAGATTCTCTTATGTTATGACTCTCTTGAGATAGTTCTTTTAGGAATTACCACGTTATGACATCTTAGGAACTTCAATTAATGAATAAGAGATGAGTGAATCACAAGTCATCTAAGAATAGGACACTTATGGATACAATATACGTCAACCTGAATTACTATACTTCAAGGCTCTCGGAATTGAAACAAGTCCAATGTCAATGTGAACAACATGTTGCAGAAGGATATGGAAAAAGGAGCCTTACATACCTTGCATTCTGAATACAATTCTACAATATTAAGTTTGCATACAATATTCCCGCTCCGTCCTTATGTTTCACTCTACAACAAAAGTATATAACGTAAGAAACATTAACCACCAATTACCTTACAATGGCATACAATAACAATAAGTCACATTTTTGGCTTTAACATGTCATTTCCCCCCTTGACAATACCATTTATGAAATTATTGTACCAATAATTCCACAATATTTCATACATTGACCAATACATGATAATCAATAGCATGTCACACCAAGTTCGTACTTTACACTTCTCCATCATCACGACATCACAATTATGCCATCAATTTACTTCAATACACCTCACAACAACAAATCGGCCAAAATCCCATAATTTAAACTTATAGAAAAATAACAAGTTTAGGACCATAATAACACCATACATGTTGTTATTTCATCCATACCATGCTCTTTCATCAAACCCACAAGTCATATTTCAAGTTACAATTCCATGGATAACACATCTTTAGCAAAAACACAAAGTGCTATATTCAACACTTCCAAGCATAACCAACATGATCTACATAATCTCTCAAGCATATAATATGTTAATCCATAAGCATAAACACTTAACCAAGCTTGAAAAATGGTGATCTTGCTCCAAAGATGACTTAGGGTTTGAGAGCCCAAAAGGGTGTTCTTGAAGAGTCTAGAAAAAAAAAAGATAGAAAAGCATGTGTCTTTTGTGGGTTAAAATCTGATTTTTGTTCCCCTTTAATAGAGCCTTGAATTCCTCTTTTTCCATCTTTCTCAATTATTGCTTAGTCAAAGGAAGAATGGGTCATTTGACCCATTCTTGGCCCATGCTTTCTTTCACATTTTGGGCCTTTTATGAGCCCAATTCACTTAACCCAATAAAATCAATAATTTCTCATGTTTAATTCATTTCATACGCTTTACGAAAATATTCCCACTCACACCATCCATACTCGTAGCCTCAATCCAAAAACAAGCAATTCTAGCCACGTATGGCTTATTTTGACCGTAAGGGTAAAATCCTTATTTTGATGCCAAATTCGTTCTAGAGTAATTTTATCATACCAATGTAATACTTGACTCATTTTATGTATATACTCATGGTTGTATAAGAAACGTGGCAAAAGTCGGCTCAATATGTCCCCGGGTACCCTTGGGACTTAGAAAAACTTTCAACTTCTGAAAGGTGCGCACAAGCAGCCCGGAACGCCCTTGGACGCGCCACCTTGATGCCTGTGGGCTAAAAATTTTAGCCCATAGCGGCCCGGCACGCCCCTGGGCGCGCCCCACCTCTTTTTTTTCAAAATTTTCGTTTCTTCGACTTTTCTTTGCGGATTTGGTTAGACACTTCAAGTCCTATTCTTTAACTTAATTCTTACCCTTAACATCCTTTGTTTAGGGGTCCTCTTATCCTCATTTTGAGCCCCACAAATGCTCCATGAAAATTGCAAAACACCTTCTACACAAGTTTAATCACATGTACAAGACCCAATTTTAACTTCCTCATCATTACCATTACCAAATGCATACTCATGGCACCTCGAAGCCTAAATAACCATTATTCAACGTCATATCATAGGGTTATGAAGGTACGGGGTGTTACAATTGGGTTTACCAGGCTTAAAATTAAGTTAGAAATCAACTTGAGATCTTATGTATAAGATATAGGAGTCAAACGGGAGAAAAATTCATCCAAGGTGATGAAATGCACAATGACAATGCCCCGGGCGGTAACATAGGCATCATCACAGTATAAAATGGAGAACAAAATGATAAGCCTTTGATCCACTACCCAAAAAACTTGAGGTGGTTCCCCAGGACATTTCAGGCATGGTTCAAGGCAAATAAGCCCCTTCGAGGGCAGTTTGTCCGTGGCCTTTTGGATACCCTCTTGCAAGATTATAAACCCCCTTATATTGGTAAAAACACTTATTTTTATTCATCTATCATTCCTATTTATCCTTCCAAACATCAAACTCAAAGATTACAAGAGAGTCAACACTAGAGTCAAGCAAAGTTCCTTCCAAAATTTTTTTCAAGTTTCTTCTATATCTCCATGATATGTAAGACTGCCATCACCGTATATTCATTTAAATTTCATTATTCTTCAAGTAAAATTACTCTCAAGACAAACTAGGGTTAGGAGAATTCTTAAGATCTTGATAGTTAGACAAATTCTTCAAGAAAGCTTTATAGGAATTTCTATGGGTAAACTTCTACTACATGTTTTCCCTAATTTATGTAATTTATGTAAATATTATGCATGAATTAAAAATTATGAATCTTATGATTTATGAAATCATGTAATCTATGAAATTCTTGAACCTTGGAATAATTAATTAAATGATTTAAAAAATTTCCATGAATCTTATAAATTTCTTGAATTTTAACTTGAGAAATTGTTATATAATGGAATTTTCATAATCATTGACATGAACCCCTTTTTGTTCTACTTTTCAACTAAAAGATATGATCTTGGTTACTTTACTTTGCTATAATGACTTCATTCTTTTCACTACAAATTATGTTACATAACAAGAACACTCCAAAGTTATTTCATAACTCCTATTAAGGCTATGAAAAACTTGACTATGGATTATGATATAATGTATCATGATATCTACTTCATATGACTGTTTTATGGTATTATGAATGATAAAGCTCATGACTTATGGACCTAAGATGTGGTGAATTCTCAGACATGAGTCCTAAAGTGGCTAAACCATGATTTTTATGGCTAAATTCGGCTAATTCATGAACATGAGCCTAATATGGCTAAACCATTAACTTGAATCAAAATAAGATGAAT
This sequence comes from Capsicum rhomboideum, assembly GCA_031232105.1. NCBI lineage: Eukaryota > Viridiplantae > Streptophyta > Magnoliopsida > Solanales > Solanaceae > Capsicum > Capsicum rhomboideum. Next base: position 123,982,356 of record CP124716.1, read on the forward strand.
GAATAACTTTATGACCTTAAGAAATTTATATGAATGGCTGAGAAGGCATATGTCTAAATAATAAATGCTCGAAACTACGTTTGTCAAAATAGGATAAAGATCACTTTGCATGTTCGATTACTCTTTTAATGTGTCTTGAAAAAGGCTTATTATGAATCGTTGCTATCAAAATCATGTCATGTATGTCCTATGCCTGGCAAGATATATGATGACTTAGTTGATTAGGTCGAGACCAGACTCCATGCACTCACTTGGTGGTTTCTATTGGTTAAGCACTTGCTCCCATAAAGAGTTAAAGAGGACTAATTTACTTAACTTTACCAGTTACTACCCCGGCTTATGTTCTTTCTTATTCAACTTATAACTTCTTGGTTATACTTATTGTAAATGTATTTTTCATGCTTTATTATTTTCCTTATTATCGTCGCATGTACCATACATTTCATGTATTGACGTATTTGACGCTGCATCATCTCATGATGCAGGTTTAGGTACACAGGTCTATGACTAGACATATCAAATCTTAAACAATAATACAGATCCACTCGCCCAATTGTAACTCTATTTCGTACTCATTTTCCCGGTCAAATATAGTTTTTTGCTCTTTAAAGAATTATTTCATGTTCAGCATAAAAACACAATCCTGACTTATCAAAATTATACTAAACTTTCTAGATCAGTCCTATTATTCATGCTCAAACTTTAGAAGTCTCGGAATAATTTTTTGATCTCTAAAACTAAATAATAGAGCAATTAGACGATATATTTTTGCTTAAACAAGCCCAAAGCACCCAAATGGTTAAAATTCACCTGAAGCTCATCTGGAGCCTCCCGAACACAAACCCAATATGCTTTTGCTTGAAAACAACATTTCAGACTCAATGGAATTATCAAAACTCTCAAATAAGGTCATCTTGACCAGATGTTAACCGATGTCAACTCTTAACTTAGAAATATCCAAATTTTTAAACAACTTAGAACTCATCCAAAAGCCTTGGGAACTAAACCAAACCTTCAATTAGACCAAAAATCACTTTCCGAATCTAGTGGAATCATCAAAACTTAGAAACAGTCTTTCTAACCTCGAATGTTGACTTTGATCAACTCTCATAAGTTTTCAACTTTCAATACTCATCTGAATATCTCAGGACCAGAACCAATAGTCCTACTAACCCTAAAATCACTTTCCTGAGCTAATGGCACTAATGAAATTTTAATGCGAGCTCAACCTCTACGAATATTGACTAAAGTCAACCATATCAACTTTTAAACCTTTCAAAATGAAAAATTTACATATTTATTGACCAACCACCTCGTGAGTCTTATCACCCACCCTCATAGACCATAAATACCATAAAGCAACTATGAAAAAGGATAAAACGATCAAAACATGTAAAAACTGAAAAATAACCATGAGGGTTGTTAATGTTGACTTAACACACCCTTTAAGAAATTAATAATTAAAAATATATTTTACTAAATTAATCTTATTAATGATGCTTTGAAACTCTAAATTTTACTACTACTACTTTATGTAGATTTTTAATACTAATGATAGAAATGAAAAAAATATACATAAAATTCTCTTGATTTCATGAATTGGAAAAGTAAATTGAAACAATTATTTTTAGTAAGGGGACCAAGTAATATGAAATGGAGGGAATACCAGCTAACCATGATTAACTAATGCATATGTTAACTACTCCTTCCGTCCTATTTTATGTGGCATTCTTCATTTTTATTCTGTCTAAAAAAGAATGTCACGTTACTATAATTAGAAACAATTTAACTTTAAATTTTTCCTTTTACCCTAATGAAATGATTTACAACCACACAAATATTCAATGATTGTTTCAGACCACATGCTTCAAAAGTCTTTCTGTTTTTCTTAAATATCACGTCAAGTCAAATGGTGTCACATAAAATGGAACGGAGGGAGTACATTAAATCACTTAACGATAGTATATTGAGTTGGTTTGGTGTAAATAGTCGATGAGGATAAGTATTATTTCTTGAATTTGTTAGTAAATTTCATTTAAACACTTAAACTTGTTCCAATTGAGCATCTGAACACGTGATAAAATGTTCTTATTAGGCCCATTCAATTCAAAGTTTGAAAAACTTTTGTGCATGTTATCATGTGCACATACGTATATAAGCTGATCACTTAAAATGTGTCATATTATTCTTTAATTATACGCATTAGCTTCAATGAGGCATAAAATCTTATACTTATTCCAATTGAGGCTAATGTGTATAATTGAAGGAGATGACATTTCTTGTGGTTAACTTAAGTACCTAAAAGACGTTTGAGAAAACACACAACAAAATTTAAAATTTGAATTGAATACTACTCCCTTTGTTCCTAAATACTTGTCATGTTTTATTTTGCACTCTTTAATAAAAATATTAATTAGAGAGTAATTTGACTAAATTACCTTTATTTATTACTCATTTTATTTGTACTCTCTTTTTTGTTCTACATTAATATCTCTCCATATTTATGACTAAGGGTAAAAGTGAAACAACCAACTAATTTATCTTGATTTTTTAAAATAACAAATATTATGAATCATCTATTTTTAATAAGGATGACAAGTATTTAGTAACGTATGGAGTAACAAGTTTAAATTTAAGGGATTGTGTGTATTAAGGCATCTTTTTGGCGCATTAAGTATTAATGTAACGGATGGTTTGGCCCACTACCATTTCTCTGCGGTCCTATTTTTCTCTAGAAAAGGAAAAGGAAATAATCCATGCTGGTGATGATCAAGTGAGAACATACCTTAGTAATTATGGATATACTAAATTAAGTAACCCTCAGCCTCATAGGTCCCCCACCACTATTCCCTCCAAATCTACTTATTCCATAATTGCATGTCACCACATATACATTGTTATTTTTATTTCTTTTTTACTTATGATATTTTAATTTGATTTAATTATATATTCGTTTGAGTAGACAAAGAAATAATTCATATAGATTGAATTAGATAAAATATATAACGACCCCTTGGAGTAGTAAAAAGTATTAGTATTAGAAAAGGTTGATTTGACATGCATGTAAATTTCATTGTCAAGATAGACAAAAAAAGGGAAAAGGCAGCGACAACGCACTGAAGAACCGAATCAATGTAGGTATACCGTATACATACTATAATACTCGATCTTACTAAGAAAATAACAGGTCCTTCAACTTCCACACCTCTCAATAATTTTCAAGACAGCGACAACGCACTGAAGAACCGAATCAATGTAGGTATACCGTATACATACTATAATACTCGATCTTACTAACAAAATAACAGGTCCTTCAACTTCCACACCTCTCAATAATTTTCAAAACATAATTCCTTTTTTGTTCTAGCAATGAAACTTTGTCCAACAGTTTTTTTCTCAATCAAGCATTATTCATAACGACAATTAGAAAAGTTAAAAAGTCTCTCTCATGATACTTCCGACCAAAAGTAGGATCATAATAGAGGACTGTGGACTTAACCAAATCAGCACTAATTACTCATCATATTGTGTCAAAGACAGTGATGGAGGAGCACTAAAGCTCCCGCTATGCGCAGGGTTCGGGGAAGGGATCGACCCCAAAGGTCTACTGTACGCAGTTTTTCCTGTCAAGGCTTGAACCCATGACCTCCTGATCATATGACAGCAACTTTATCAGTTACTCCAAGACTCCCGTTCATCAATTATATATAATTTCAACCATGTATAAACAATGTAATTCTCCATCAAAGGGAGTTCGGATGATCCTCTTGACCCTACCTGGCCAAAGGATGGGAATTGGAAAAAAACTAGAGTAGAGACTCGGAATTGACACATATTTACAATTAGATGGATTTAACCTTTATAATTTTTAGTATTGGATATATCAGTGTTAAAATTATGGTTTTAAAATTCAATATTTATTAAATTTCTATTGTTTATATATACATATTTGAATATTATATTAAAAATGTTAAATTCAGTTCAACCAGTTAAGTGTTAACTTAAGGTAATTACATAAGCCTTTGCATAATACACTACAGTACGTTGAAGTTCAAACTGATTGTCAAAGGGCCAAATGCATTGAACTAAGACTTGGAATATGAACAGGCTCTTCCTGTTCACCTAGCTTATAAGGAATGAATAATTAAGAAAAGAATCATTTTGTCCCCTTGCAACTGTATATATGTATCTTCTAATATTTGCATCATGTATATATATCCAATATCTTCACGTTCCAACAGAAACATAATAATACTAATACCTATAAGAGTTTATATCTTTTTCATCAAAAGCTGCAAGAAAGAAAAAATAGAAACTTTTTGAATGAGAGACATATATACAGTGTGGCAGCCATATTGTTCTAAATAATAGTCGTATCATTTTCAGCTTTCTTTTTATATTCGGAAAAGCTTTTTCTTTTTCTTTTCCTTTTCCTTTTCTTTTTTAAGGTCCTATTTCTCATCAGCTTTACAGTTAATTTCACGTATCACTGAACTTTACTACAACCTTCTAATATTACAGTAAAATAACAAAACAAAACTGTTATAATAAGTAAAGTTCAATCATTTTAATATGACACATAAATTATTGTGTCACTCTAATATTATGGTGGATAAATTCAATAATTTTAATGTAATAAACTATTATTTCGTATGTTATCATTATTATTATTATTAATTTAATTAGGGGAAGGGACATAAATGTCACTTCGCTCAAAACTATTTCCACCGAAATAGCCATCGATTTTGCAATTCCAAAAGGTAGCCATTTTAGGTCTTTTTGTCGCTGCTACTGCCTTCTTCTTCTTCTTCTTCTTCTTTTTGTCTTTTCCTTTTTTTATTGTTTAATTTCTAATGTCAATTATTTTAGCACGTAGCACTATAATTATCCTTACAGCTACTATAATTAGCACTATGATACATTTTATATAACAATGATATTTTTTTACATATACAATTGTGATAGATACAATTTTCAACAACAATGATACAATTTCTATACATATCCTATATAGATACATATTACATACAACAATGATACAATTTTTATACATATTATATACCAAAATATATACTCTATATAAGAATTATACAATTTCTATACATATTATACTCTTCATGTTTGTTTATTCATCTACAGTTCATATACCATAATGATACAGTCCCCATGCCACATTCATATAGTTTATACAGAAAAACCTATGCATATATAGTTTATATACCATATTGTATAGTCCATATACCATATTGATACAATCCTTATACCATATTGATATAGTCCCTGTATCATATTAATACACTCCTTATACCATATTGATACAACTCATATATCATATTGATACAGTCCCGGCTGACCATTTTTGGAGTTAGTCTGGGCTAACTGGCACTCCATGTTTAATAGCTCAAACATGGGCCATTTATTTTTAGATGGGTCATGTGGTGTCCTTTTCCCTTAATTATTCATAGTAGGGTTGCTTATCGGTTGGTTTAATCAATTTTGGGCATTATCGAGTCAATTTATCAGTATATAAAATGTTAAATCGATAACCGAATCAATAAGATATTCATTATCAATTACTGTTGATTAGCAGTTCTTAGTAGTTCGGTTATCGATACTAATAAAAAGATGTCTAGTAGAAGTCAATGGCCAACCTAGATACTCCTTTAGATATTTTTCCTTTCCTTTTTTGTTTTCATTTGTTGATATTTTGCCTTTCCCTTCTTGATTTCATGTGTGGGTAAAAATCATTTACACCCCCTACTTTGCTTTAAAAATTAAGTTCCCCCCTCAACTATGAATAACAGTCATTCCCCCTCCCCCTGTAATGACCCTCCAGGTTATTTCCTGTATTTTCATGCATTTTCGACGCTAGACATTTCCTACAGTTGCACCAAGTCATTTATGACTTGTTGGGACTGACAGTTCGGTCGTCGGGCAGTTCGTTTGATTTTTAGAGTCAATTCTCTATTTTGGAGCTTTCGCTGTTAAGGAATGAGTATTGGACCTAAACTTCAGGTAAACGATCCCCGATGTTAATTTTGACACTCTGCTCGCGGAGCAAATAAATAGAAATCTTTCCAAATATCATGAATACCGTTAGCTCCGGAATGTCGATTTTAGGCTAGGGGGACCATTGGTTCGGGTCCCAAGACTTTCAAAGTTGTTTTGGGCTCTTGGGTGGATTTTGGTTAAAATGGCCTTTTGGGTGTGGGACTAACTTTCAATCGAAACGACCACGGATGAAAATTTTGATGGCATCGTTGAGTCTGAAATGTCGAATGTGGTAGGCTAGCAGAGTTCGTCTGTGCTCATGAGATTCCGAACTAATCTCGAGGGTGGGTCCGATAGGAAACTTAGCACTAAGCTAAGTTTGCTGGTGCAGCAGTTGCTGGTGCAGCCATATTTTAGCCTTTATGTTCACGAGGTCTTGCCACGTTCACGAAGGCCAAGGTTATTGGTCATCGCGTTTGCGAGCCGGCCTTTGAGTTTACGAAGAGTCAGCTGCCGACCGGTCTAGGATTTCTCCTTCGCGATCGCGGTGGACTGGGCCGCATTCGCTAAGGATTAGCCAGGTCAGAAGTCGCGGTCATCGAAGAGGTCCCGCGGTCACAATGAGGGACCCCAGGCAACATTTAAAGTTGTAGAATCCAACCTTTCCTTATTTATTTCAAGTCCCAACTTCATTAAACCCTAGAAAGTTTAAAAAATTATGGGAGATCGATCTTTGGGTGTTGGGAGTGAGTTGGAGACATTGTTGTTGTCATTTCCTCATACTTATTTCGTAAGTTTCTGCTTAATTTCTTGTTTAACTCTTCGGTTTAAATTTAAATCCCTAGTTTACTTTGTGGGCTCGTTTGGGTTTCTTTGTGCTCATTTAACCCATTTTTAAGGTAAATGATCCTTGTATTTAGAGGGACGTGTTGACAGTTTTAAATTCATGATTCCGCAAGCAGACTCCATGTGGGATTTTTATTCGACTTTTGACCCGAGGCATTTATATTCAATATGGGTATCCATGTTCTCATTTTTATGTGTAGATATTATTTTGATAGTGTGATAGTATTTGAAGGCTTCTCGGAAAGGAAAACCTGCCGAGTAGTGGACTTTACGAGCCTTCGGCGGCATCGAGGTAGGATAGGCTTACTCTCTTTTTCAATTGGGGTAGGATAGGCTTACTCTCTTTACCAATTGGTCTTTATTATGGTATTAGTGTAGTAACATACTAGCTATGGACGGGTATTTATGACTTGGTTGGTAGTTTAGTATTTTATTTATTAAAGTTAATTGGTTTGAGGGCCTGTTTGGTAGAATTTGACCCTGTTTTTTCCTCATAATATTAATAATAATGCCTTAGGACTAGTTTTGGATTACTTAACACCTTGGGTTGAAATTGTAAAGCTTTAGTCTATGTTAGGTAGGTGCTTGCTTTAGTACGAATTTTTGAGACTAGAAGCGAGCCCCGTCGACCCTCTTCTTGGTCAATTGCCTGATTTAGCTCCTTATAGATCTAAGAGTCCTTTATTCATTACAACATACTAAACCTTGAACCTTAGGATGACTTAGACAATTCCATGAACTTCGGTTAGCCTTACTACTTTGGATGAAGTTACTTTTCGGCCCTTACGGCTACATATTTAGATCGTGTGATAATATCGCACCCCTTATTGACTTGACCATATTACTTAGAAGTTTGAATGTTAATTGGATGTTAAGGAAAGTTATGATCTTGGAACATTCGTACACTTAGCTTATTTATCTAGTTCCGGTTCAAGTCTGATGATTAGTAGCTCTCTTGTGGTTTATTCTATTGAGCTCATCTATGGCATACTTACTACGTGGCACTTAATTACTAGTTTTGGTTTAAGTCCAGCTTTCATGATCTATATACGGTAGGTTATTATGATGATACTATTCTTAGTTCCGGTTCAAGTCCGGCATTTATGGTTTGAAGGGAGTTCCAGGTATGTTATCACATGTGGCACACTTTAAGCTTATTATTGCCAAGTATTTCCTCCTTGTTTTCATTCATCAAGCTTATGGGGGTTCGACCGGGTTATTCCTTTCTTGTTTGTATCTTCTGGGTTTATGGGGGTCTGGTTAGGTTGTAGTTAGATTGTATATACTTTTAAATTACTTATCCCGCATATTTATCGTTTTATCCTAGTTTAGCGTATTATTTCATATTTAGCCCTTATCCTTGACTTTAGTTTACACTCTCACATTTTATTATACTTTTATTGTAATTTAGCTCAGTCGACCGATGATGCCTACTGAGTACCCATTATTTTTGGTACTCATACTATATTTCTGCATCTTTTTCTAATGCAGATCCGAGTACTAGTTACCGCCATTGACGCTTTATTCAGGCTTGCTTTGGGGATTCAGAGAGAGGATGAGCTTTCAGTGCTGGAGCTGATCCTATTTCCTTCTGCTATTTTTGATAGTCTTTACTTTTTTGAGACTATATGTATATTTAATACTATTTAGTACTCGGCTTTTGATTAGTGGCTTTTGTATCGACCTTACTAGGTCATGGGATACTCTTTTGCACATTTCACTCCTCGTTCCTTGGTTGTTCAGCATTATCGTATTTATATATATATTCCGCTGCGTAGTATTTCTATTGCATGTCAAAATTCTGTATTCTTTTACTTTCCGCCGTTTATCCCATTACTCGTCGTTCCGGGCTATGGTTTGGCTTACTTACTGGTGGGTTAAAGTAGGTTCCATCATGATTCAAGAAATTGGGTCGTGACAAATTGGTATCAAAGCCTAGGTTCACCAGTATTGTTGGTACAGGAGCAAGTGTCTAGTAGAGTCCCGTAAATCGGTATGATGACGATCGTATCCTATATTCGGGAGGCTACATGATATTTTTAGAAAAACCTCACATTCTTTGGTCATTTTCGTGCATCGAGTCTATGTCGGTTTCTAAATTCTCATTGTTTCACTTTTTCGTAGATGGCCAGGATGCGGGCTACGACAACAGAGGATGGAGACCCCGATCCGAGGTCAACCCAGAGGTTGAGGTCAGGTGAGAGTTGCAGCACCAGCTAGTGGTTAGGACAGGTAGCCTTCACCAGATCTTGCTATTGGTCCCGAACCACAGGTAACTCCTGAGGTTCAGTCGCACCAGCTACAGGTGGGTTAAGGGGTAACCCAGGCCCCACCAGTTGCTCAACCATTTATGACTGTCGAGGAGCATAAGATGTTGGGATGATTTTTTATATTGACTCCACCTAGGTTTGCAAGGGCCCCAGGAGAGGATGCTTATGAGTTTCTGACAAGTTGCTAGGAGAGGCTTCGTGATTTGGGGTTGGTTGAGTCACGCAATATAGATTACATGGCGTATCATCTTGACAGGGTAGCGAGATAGTGGTAGAGGGGTTATCTTGATTCCAGGCCAGCTGGATCTCTACTATGATTTGGGCTTAGTTCTCTGAGGCTTTCTAAGAAAAGTACATACCTCGCACTATGCGTGAGCACCTGAGGGATGAGTTTTCTACATTAAGACAGGGTTCTATGATGGTGGCTGAGTATGAGGCGAGGTTTCAGAAGCTAGCAAGACATGCCACTGTGATTCTATCTACAAAGTATGAGAGGATTCGGTGTTTCATCAAAAGGTTGAGTCTACTGCTTCGCAGGGTTACTTAGAGTTTGGTGACTACAGGGAAGTCTTTTACTGATATTGCTGCTCATGCTTATTCTATTGAGGAGATAGATTGCGAGGCCCAAAGGGGCAGCGATAAGTGGCTGCATCAGCAGGGCAGGTACAGTGGGAGCCTGTAACACCCAAAAATCCAAAGCTAAGATTAGAACCATGCTTCAAGAAAGTGTAAAATTAAACACCACATTTTTGTGGTATTATAAGTGAGTTGGACATGTATTAAGGACACAAGTAACTCCTTACTCATAGCCAAGTCGAAACCCTCCTTGTCGGTAATTTTCTTGTGAAAAATCTTGCTATAGTCAACTTCAAATGAGTATAACTCCTAGGTTCTGGGGTATTTTTGAGCTAAAGACCCACCAAATGATATATACTTGAATTATCTTTCCAACACATCAAGATTCACCTTAATCTGATGTTGGAGCTAAAAGTTATGGCTATTTTAGTGAAGCACTGTACAACAGTGAGAACCTATGAGCGAAGGTATGATCGTGGTTACAACGTACTATCGTACCATGTTCCCGTATGATTGAAACAGCCCCAAAAAATTGCAAGTTTATATGTATACCTTTCAATCACGAAAGGTACCACGACCGTGGTTAGAACCACAATCTTAGGTACGGTCTTGACTTCTAAAGTTGATCCGGTTGAGCCTACAACCTACGGACCAAGGCACGATTATGAGTGGGTCCCACGATCGTGCCATGACTCATCTGATCATTTTCAGAGAACCCAAAAGTCTAGCCCATACCATGATTACAACCCAAAATCATAGGTAGGACCCACAATCATAGGAAGGTCTCGTGGGTTACTCCCAACAGTTTTTCCAGTACGTTTTTATAAGGGCACCTCAGTCTTTTTCCACACTTTCTACATCGTTTAAGCCTTCCCAAAGCTGATTAATAAGGTTAAATTTAACCTAATCCCTCATTACATAGAAATCAATCAACACTTAGCAAAGACAAGAGAAAAGAGGCAATTTTTCTCCTCTTCAGGCAACTAGGATTCATCTTCTTCAAGCTTCCAATTCCAAAGATTTCTCCAAGGTTTTCATCTTCAGGTATGTGGGATTTCATCTTTGGGTTTCCTTTCACCCATTGAGTCCCAAAGTTAACCCAATTTCTCAAGTTTAATTCCTTCTTTAGAGCTTAGGGTTCATGAAGGTTGTAAATTCCTTGATATCTCATTCCCTTGGTATTAATGAGTTGTAATCCATGTTTTACCATGAATTTCATTACTAGTACATGTCCCAAATTATGAACCCTAATTATATTGTTAAATCCATGAATTTTGACCTTGATCCATTAAATACCTTACTTTATTCAGTTTATAGAAATCATCATGATAGTTGCATTCTTCAGAGATGGCGGGTTATGAACACCCGATGACCTAGGATTTCATGTATACATTTATGAGTATTATATTCTCCAGATTATATGTTTGACTGCTCTCAGATAATGCATTTATTTTTTAGTCTTCAGAATATTATGCAGTTCAATTATCAGTGTCATTCAGTTGGGAGTAGTACTTAGCACCGAGAGGACACAGGGATGGAGGCTCACCCATTAGTTAGGTTGAGGCCTTTAGTAAAAGTCCCTAATTCCTAGAACTATGGAACCACTGTAGGTTCTAAAGGGTCACCCGTCATACCAGGCTTGACACATCGGTCCTTTTGGACATTGGTTTAGTGGATCCATGTCAGTCAGTGTTCATACCCTTGGCAATGTACAGAGCACCCTTGCAACTGGGGTTACAAGTTAGACACTGGTTAGCTCAGATTGGGGTATGTCGGTTAATAGTAGCTCACACAGTCCACAGTTCATAGTTCAGATTTAGATACTTGCATGACCTTGTATTCAGTTGTTCAGCTTATCATACAGTACATGTTTATTATTCGGTCTTGCATCAGTTTACCATGTCACATGCATCATGTTCAACCTATATTAGTATTTTCCCATCTCATATACTCAGTACATTTAAAGTACTGATCGTATACCTTTTTCTGCGCTATATTGTCTTATAATATAGGTTCTGACGTTTAGCTTCTGGACCACGCTTAGTACGATTCCATACCATATCAACAGTAGTGTTGGTGAGTCCTCATCATTCGAGGGCCAATTATCAGTCTTTCTTTTCAGTATTATTTAGTTTCAGATAGTTGGAGTTAGTTGGGGGTTTGTCCCAACAACTCATATAATTTAGAGGCTTTCAAGTAGACAGTTAGATTTTTAGCATATTATTTATATCATACAGTCTTAGTTTTGATATCCAATTTTGATTCTGCTTTTATTATGATTGTTTCATTCCATTTTAGTTTTCGCACAGTATTATATCAGTATTTTTAATGTCATGTCAGGCCATGGGTTAGCTTGGGGTCACTTGTGACCTTAAGCACCGTGTTACAACTAGGGGGTAGTCTCGGGTTGTGACAAACTTAGTATCAAAGCACTAGGCTTAAAGTGTCCTAGGGTGTCTGAAAGCCTCGTTAAGTAGAGTCTTATTCATGGGTATGAAACACGCCACACTTCTGAGTGAGAAGGCTATGAAATATTTTTCGAAAAAGTTTCACTTTCTTCATGTTCATATCGTACGATAGAGTGTGAACTCTATTAAAACATTATTTAACTCGTGCTCTACACGTTTATAGAAAATGCCTGCCAAGAAAACTAACAGAAAGCAAAATGGTAATGGCAACGGGAATGGAAATCAGCAAGCTCCACCTGCTCCAGCAAACCCTCTGAATGAAAATGTCTCCTATGTTGAATTCAGGGCTTCCTTCACAGTATTAACCCAGTCCATGACCACCCAAAATAATCTACAGGCTGTGGCACCAGCCAACCCGATAGTGAATACAACAACAACCAGAGTCTGAGACTTCACTCGAATGAATCCTCCGATATTCTTTGGGTCTAGGTATAAAGAGGATCCTCAAGAGTTTATGAATAGTATTCAGAAAGTTACTGAGATCATGGTTGTCACTCAAATTGAAAGTGTTGACTTGTATTCTTATCAATTGCAATGAGTGGCTTACACTTGGTTTAAGTAGTGGAAAGAGGATAGAGGTGCAGATGCAGAACTGGTGAAGTGGGATGATTTTGCTGCTGCTTTCATGAATAGATTTTTTCCACTTGATTTTAGGGAAGCCAAGGTTCAGGAGTTCATTAATCTGAAGCAGGGTAACATGAGTGTGAGGGAGTATTCTCTTAAGTTCACTCAGCTTGCAAAGTATGCTTCAGCCATGGTTGCTGACCCCAAGACTCGTATGAGTAAATTTATATCTGTTGTTTCTGAGGATATTGTCAAAGAGTGCATGACTGCTATGTTAGTTAAGGAGATGGACATCTCCAGGTTGATGGTGTATGCTCAACATATTGAGGAGGAAAAAGTCAAGGAGAAGGAAAGGAAGAATAAGAGGTCCAGAACAAGTAATTTTAATTTCTCTCAGTAGAGGTCTGATGGTGGAAATCATTCTCAGCTCCAGCTCCATCATCCGCTAGTGGTCTAGTGCGCAAGTTCAGGCAGGATAATCGGGATAGGGCACCACGCTCTAAGTCCCAAGGCAGTGTTACTAGTGGTCGTACTAATATTTTTTGCAAGAAGTATGGTAAGAACCACAAGGGTGAGTGCATGGCTAGCAGTGATGCTTGTTTTGGGTTTGTAAGCCATGCCACAGATTAAGGGAGTGTTCGATGGCTTCACAGAGAGGTAGAGATACTCGTCAGCAGAATCAGTCTAAATCTACATCAGCTATAGTAGGTTGTCCGACTCAGCAGGGTGCCTCATCTAGTGCATCTATTGGGCAGCGTCAGAATAGGTTTTATGCCCTTCAGACCCGATAGGATCAGGAATGTTCTCATGATATAGTCACTAGTACGTTACAGGTCTTTCATATCATGTCTATGCATTATTAGATCCCGGATCCACACTTCCTTTCGTGACTCCTTACATAGCTATAGACTTTGGTATCAGTCCTGAAATCCTTTCAGAACCCGTCTTAGTTTCTACTCCAGTTGGTGATTCAGTCATAGCTAGACGAGTATACAAAAATTGCCTAGTCACCATTTCTCAAAAAGTCACCTCAGTTGATCTTGTAGAGCTAGACATGCTAGATTTTGATGTTATTCATGGCATGGATTGACTCTACTCTTGCTATGCCTCTATTGATTCTAGAAAGAGAGTAGTCCAGTTTTAATTCCCAAATGAGCCAGTCATAGAGTGGAAGGGTAATACTTCAGTGCCTATAGGTCTGTTTGTCTCATACCTTAAGGCTAGAAAAATAATTTCCAAAGGGTGAATCTATCATCTTGTTCAGGTTAAGGATTCAAAGTCCGAGACCCCAACTCTTGAGTTAGTTTTGATGGCAAGTGATTTTCCAGAAGTGTTTCCAGAAGATCTACCTGGAGTTCCTCCCGAGTTGAAAATTGACTTCGGAATATATGTCCTTCCAGATAGCCAGCCGATCTCAATTCCACTCTACAAAATGGCTCCAGTCGAGCTTAAAAAATTGAAGGAGCAGTTAAAAGATCTTCTAGACAAGGTTTTCATCAGGCCCAACATCTCTTCATGCAGTGCTCCAATTTTTTTCGTGTGAAAAAAAGATGGTTCTCTCAGAATGTGCATCGACTACCGTCAGTTGAACAAAGTCACAGTCAAGAATAAGTATCCCATCCCCAGTATTGATGACTTGTTCGACCAACTTCAGGGTGCCAATTGTTTCTTTCAGATAGACCTCAGATCTGGCTATCATCAGCTCAGAGTCAAAGAATGTAACATTTTGAAGACAACCTTCAGAATTCGGTATGGTCACTTCAAATTTGTTGTTATGTCTTTTGGACTAACGAATGCTCCTGCAACTTTTATGGACTTGATGAACAGGGTGTTCAAGCAATACTTGGACATGCTCGTCATTGTCTTTATTGATGACATTCTTGTTTATTCTCGGAGTGAGGATGAACATGCAGACCATTTAAGGATTGTCTTACAGACTCTCAAAGATTGCCAGTTATTCGCGAAATTCAATAAATGTGAATTTTGGTTGAAATTAATAACATTTCTTGGTCATATCATTTTTGGTGAAGGCATTAGGGTTGATCTTCTAATGACCGAAGTAGTGAGAAATTGGCCTATGCCTATCTCTCAATCAGATATTAGGAGTTTCTTGGGTTTAGCCGGTTACTACAGATGGTTTTTGAGGAATTTTCCTTTATTTATTTCCCCATATCCAGATTGACTCAGAAAAAAGTCAAATTTCAGTGGTTTGATTCTTGCGAGAAGGGTTTTCAGGAGTTGAAGAATCGACTCACCACCGCTCCAATTTTGACTCTACCAGAGGGTTCAGATGGGTTTGTGGTTTATTGTGATGCATCCAGAGTTAGCTTTGGTTGTACTTTAATGCAGTATGACAAAGTTATAAGATATGCCTCTAACAACTCAAGCCTCATGAGAAGAATTACTCGACGCATGATTTTGAGTTGGCAGCAGTTGTTTTTGCCTTAAATATTTGGAGGCACTATATTTATGGGCTTCATGTTGATGTGTTCACTAATCACAAGAGCCTTCAGTATGTGTTCAGTCAGAAAGATCTAAATCTTTGTTAGAGGAGATGCTAGAGTTGTTGAAAGATTATAATATAAGTGTCTAATACCATCCGGGTAAAGCCAATATTGTGGCCGACGCTCTTAGTAGGTTGTCTATGGGAAGCGTTGCTCATATTGAGGATGAGAAGAAAGGGTTAGTTCGTGAGGTTCACCAGCTTGCTAGATTAGGAGTTCGGTTAGTTGATTCAGTCGAAGGTAATATATTGGTTCAAAATGGTTTGGAATCTTCATTAATAGCTAAGATGAAGGAAAAGCAAGATAGTCATCCTATTTTGCATAAGTTGAAAGAAGTAGTCCAGAGTCTGAAAGTTGAGGTTTTCTCCCAAGGGGGAGATGGTGTTCTTCATTGTCAGGGTAGATTATGTGTTCTAGATATTGATGACTTGAGACAACGAATGCTAACAGAAGCTCACATTACTATTCACTCAGGAGCCACTAAGATGTACCATAATCTACAGAAAGTCTATTGGTGGAATGGCATAAAGAAGGATATCACGAGATTTATGGCTAAGTGTCCAAATTACTAGCAGGTTAAGGTTGAGCGCTAGAGACCTGGTTGTAAGCTTCAGGATATCAGTATTTCTACTTAGAAGTGGGAAGTGGTGAATATGGACTTCATTACAGGGTTGCCTCGTACTCGCCGATAATATGATTCTGTTTGGGTTATTGTAGATCGAATGACTAAGTCAGCCCATTTTTTGCCAGTTAACATTTTAGATTCAGCCTAGGATTATGCTAGACTCTATCTTAGGGAGTTTGTGAAGTTGCATGGAGTCCCTTTGACTATTATCTCAGATAAGGGTACTCAAATTACCTCTCAGTTCTGGAAGACATTCTAGAAGGGTCTTGGTACCCAAGTTCACCTCAGTACATCTTTTCACCCACAGATAGATGGTTAGGAAGAGTGGACCATTCAGATGTTATAGGATATGTTGAGGGTATGTGTGATTTATTTCAAAGGTAGTTGGTATAATCATATGCCTTTGATTGAGTTTGCTTATAAAAACAGTTATCATTCTAGTATTCAGATGGCCTTGTTCGAAGCTATTTATGGTCGGAGGTGTGGATCTCCTATTGGTTGGTTTGAGGTTGGTAAAGCTACATTGATAGGGCATGATTCAGTCCATGAAGCTATAGAGAAAGTCCAGTTGATTAGGGAAAGACTAAAAATACGAGTCGTCAGAAATCATATACAGATATGAGAAGAAGGAAACTTGAGTTTCCTATTATTGATTTGGTTTACTTAAAAGTTTCACCCATGAAAGGGGTGAAGATATTTGGCAAGAAAGGGAAACTCAGTCCCCGCTATGTTGGTCCTTATAAGATTGTGGGTCATTTTGGCAATGTAGTCTATGAGTTGGATTTGCCCATAGATTTAATGTTAGTACATCCAGTCTTTTATGTGTCTCAGTTAAAAAAGTGCATTGGTGATCCTGCATCAGTCGTTCCTTTAGATAGTATGGGTGTGAAAGATAGTCTCTCTTACCAAGAGGTGCCAGTTGAGATTCTTAACCGTCAGGTTCGTAAGTTGAGGAATACGGAGGTTTCTTTGGTAAAGGTTCTTTGATGAAATTTGATAGTTGATGGAGCTAATTGGGAAGCATAGGTGGATATGATAACCAAGTTCCCCTATTTTTTCTCTTCGAACTCTACTCCAGCTCAAGGTAATAGTTTCCCCTTAATTAATTCTTTCTATTCCATGTCACCTAGTTATTCTCATGTCATGTCACGCATTCACGAGTTCAGTTTAGTCCATGTTTATATTACAGGCTTAGTTATCATGTCAGTATTTATATCGTAGCGCTTTGGTGTTGGGATTGTAGTTCTTTTCCTAACTCTTCAGCTCAGTTAGTTTTCATTTGGGGATGAATGATCCCAAGGGGGAGATATTATAACACCCCAAAACTCCAAAGCTAAGATTAGAACTATGCTTTAAGCACGTGTAAAATTAAACACCACATTTTGGTGGTATTAGATTCGGGCCGTGGACATCCCTAAGACAATCTTCAAGACTCGTTATGTCCATTATGAGTTCCTGGTGATGTCTTTTGGATTGACCAATGCCCTAGCAGTGTTCATTGACTTGATGAATTGCGTTTTCAGGCCCTATTTGGACTCCTTTGTAATCATCTTCATTGATGATAGTCTTGTATATTCGAGGAGCAGGGAGGAGCATGAGTATCATTTGAGGACTGTGCTTCACACTTTGAGAGATCATAGGCTTTTTGTCAAATTCTCAAAGTGTGAGTTTTGGCTAGAGTTTGTGACATTCCTGGGACACGTAGTGTCTAAGGAGAGGATTGTGGTGGATCCAGCAAAGATTGAGGCTATTCATGATTCAGCCAGACCTACAACTCCCACTGAGGTTTGTAGTTTTATTGGTTTGGCAGGTTACTACAGGAGGTTCGTCAAAAGATTTGCTACTATTGCAGTGCCGGTGACCAGATTGACTAGGAGGAGGTTTCATTTTAGTGGTCCGATGAGTATGAGTTGAGCTTTCTGACGCTCAAGTACTTGCTTACTTTAGTCTACTTTGACTCTTCCAGTTGAGGTCAAGGGATTTACTGTGTATTGTGATGCTTTTGGTGTTGGTTTGGGTTGTGTTCTGATGCAGTAGGGTCGAGTTATTGCTTATGCATTGAGGCAGCCAAAGGTTCACGAGCACAACTACCCCACTCATGACTTGGAGTTGGCAGTGATAGTTTTTGTGCTTAAGATTTAGAGGCATTACTTGTATGGCGTTCGATACGAGATATTCAATGACCATCTTAGTCTTTAGTACATTATGACTTAGAGAGAGATTAATTCAAGACAGCGCAGGTGTATTGAGTTGCTGAAGGACTATGATATCTCTATTCTATACCATCCGGGTAAGGCAACTATGGTAGCAGATGCCTTGAACCGGAAGGTGTTGAGTATGGGTAGCTTAGCCTTTATTTCAATTTTAGAGCGGTCGTTGGCCTTGGACATTCAGTCCTTAGCCACCTGATGATTCATCTTGACATTTCAAACCCTAGAAGGGTTTTTGGTAGTGTTGAGGCTAGGTCTACCTTATTTTAGTGGATTCAGAGTCGTAAGTTTGAGGAAATAGATTTTGTGGCATTTGTGATCAGGTATTGAGAGGTGAGTCTGAGATGGATACCTTAGATTCGGTGGGTATTCTGAGATTCAATGGTTGTATTTGTGTTTCAATGGCTGGGGACATGATTCAGTTGATTCTATGAGAGGCTCATAGATCCAAATATTCTATTCACCCTGGGACAACTAAGATTTATAGAGATTTAAGGTAGCATTACTGGTGGAGTGGTATGAATAAGGATGTAGCAGACTTTCTAGCTCGATGTTTGTGTTGTCAGCAGGTAAAAGTCGAGCATCAAAGACCTGGTGGATTGCTTTAGAGACTACCTATTCTTGAGTGAAAGTAGGAGCGGATTACTATGGATATCGTAAGTGACTTACCTCGCACTTCTCGTGGTTCTAACAGCATTTGGGTCATCGTTGATCGACTGACCAAATCAGATTATTTTATTCTTACTCAGATTTCTTGTAGTGTCGAGAGGTTAGCTTACATCTATGTTTGGGAGATAGTTCGTCTTCATGGGGTACCTGTGTCCGTTATTTCAGATAGAGGCTTAGTGTTCATTTCTAGCTTTTAGAGGATTTTTCAGGAAAGTTAGGTACTCAGGTTGATCTTAGCACCGCTTTTCACCTCCAGAACAATGGACAGTCAGAGCGGACCATTTTGGGTTTTGGAGGATATGCTCCGAACGTGTGTTATGAACTTTGGAGGTTAGTGGGTACAACATCTAGACTTGGCGGAGTTTGCTTATTATAACTACCATTCAAGTATTGAGATGGCACCATTATAGGCACTGTATGGCAGGCGTTGTAGATCTCTGATTTGTTGGTTTGAGACTTCTGAGGTTAGCCCCTGTGGTACCAACTTGCTTCGTAAGTCTTTAGACAGGATTTGGGTTATTCAGGATAGGTTTCGGATAGCTCAGAGTAGGCAAAAGAGTTATACAGATCGCAGACTTCATGCTTTAAAGTTTGGAGTTAATGATCGGGTGTTCCTTTGAGTATCGCCCATGAAAGGTGTAATAAGGTTTGGGAAGAGGGGCAAGTTCATCCCTAGGTATATGGGCCATTTGAGATACTTCGGACAGTTGGGGAGGTAGCATATGAGTTGGCCTTTCCCCCATACTTTACAGCCTTTCATCTAGTTTTCCATGTATCTATATTGTAGTGTTACAGTCTAGAAGAGTCATACGTTCTTTATCGGGACTCGATTCAGTTGGACGAGCGGTCGACCTTCGTGAAGAAGCTAGTTGCTACAGTAGCCATGAATGTCAGATGGTTACGTTCCAGAGAGATTCCAGTGGTAAGGTTCAGTGGAGATACCATCCAGTTAAAGACGTTACCTAGGAGATCAAAAGTAAGATGCGGGGCCAATATCCTTACTTGTTCGAGCCCTTAGATACATCTTGATCCTTTACTTTCACGGATAAAAGTTCTTTTAGTAGTGGATATTGTAATGACCCTCTAGGTCATTTCCCATATTTTCATGCTTTTTCGACGTTTAGAGTTTTCCCGCAGCTGCACCAAGTCATAGGACTGACAGTTCGGCAGTTCGTTTGGTAGTTAGAGCCAATTCTCTATTTTGGAGCTTTCATTTTTAAGGAATGTGTATCGGACCTAAACTTCAAGTTAACGTTCCCAGATGCCAATTCTAATAGTTTCATTAGCTCCAGAATATTGATTTTAGGCTAGCAGAACCCTTGGTTCGGGTCCCAAGGCTTCCAAACTCATTTTGGGTTATTTGGTGGATTTTGGTTAAAATGGCCCTTTGGGTGTGAGACCTACTTTTTATCGAAACGACATTGAATGAAAATTTTGATGGCGTCGTTGAGTTCGAAATGTCTAATTTTCTAAGATAGCAAAGGTCGTTTGCATTCACGAGATTCTGAATGAATCCCGAGGGTCTGATCGAAAACTTGGCACTTAGCCAAGTTTACTGGTGCCACAGTTGCTGGTGCAGCCATATTTTAGCCTTCGCGTTCGCGAGGCCTTGGACATATTCGCGAAGGCCAAGGTTATTGGTCATCGCGTTTGTGACCTGACCTTCGTATTCGTGAAGAGTCTGCTATCGACGATCCAGGCTTTCTCCTTCCTGATTATGGTGGACCGGGTCGCATTTGCAAAGGGTTAGCCTGGTCAGAGGTCGTATTTGTGAAGGGGGTCCTACGGTCTCGATGAAGGGACCCCTGGCAGCATTTAAAACTGTGGAACCCAACCTTTCCTTATTTATTTCAAGTTCCAACTTCATTAAACCCTAAAAAGCTTAGAAAATTGTAGGAGACGATCTTTGGGTGTCGGGGGTGAGTTGGAGACTTTGTTGTGGTCATTTTATCATCCTTATTTTGTAAGTTTCCGCTTAATTTCTTGTTTAACTATCCGGTTTAAATTTAAATCCCTAGTTTAATTTGTGGGCTGGTTTGGAGTTTATTTGTGCTCAGATTTCACCCATTTGTTAGGATAAATAATTTTTGAGTTTAGAGGGACATGTTGACGGTTTTAAATTCATGATTCCGCAAGCGAACCCCACCTGGGATTTTAGTTTAACTTTTGATCCGGAGCATTTATATGCAATAGGGGTATCCATGTTCTCGTTCTTATAAGTAGTTTAATATTTTGATAGTTTGGTAGCATTCGGAGGCTTCTTGAAAAGGAAAAGCTCTGGAGTAGTGGACTTTACGAGCCTTCAGCAGCGTCCAGGTAGGCTAGGCTTACTTTCCTCATAGATTGGGCTTTATTATGGTATTAGTGTAGTATTACGCTAGCTATGAGTGGGTATTTATGACTCGATTGGTAGTTTAGTATTTTATTTGTTAAAGTTAGTCGGTTTGGGGGCACCTTTGGTAGAATTGTTTTCCCTCATAATAGTAATAATAATGCCTTCGGACTAGTTTTTGCTTACTTAAGACCTTGGGATGAAATTGTAAAGCCTTAGTCTAGGTTTTGTAGGTGCTTGCCGTAGTACAAAATTTTGGGACTAGTAGCGGGCCTCGTCGGCCCTCCTTGTGGTCAATTGCCTGATTTAGCTCCTTATAGATCTAAGAGGCCTTTATTCATTACATTAGACTAAACCTTGAACCTTAGGATGACTTAGAAAATTTCAGGAACTTCGGTTAGCCTTACTACTTTGGATGAAGTCACTTTTCGACCCTTGTGACCGTATATTTAGATCGTGTGATTAATATCACACCCCTTATTGACTTGACCGTATTACTTAGAAGTTTGAATGCTAATTGGATGTTAAGAAAAGTTATGATCTTGGAACATTTGGACACTTAAATTATTTATCTAGCTCCGGTTCAAGTCCGGCGATTAGTAGCTCTCTTGTGGTTTATTCTATTGAGCTCATATATGGCATCCTTACTACGCGGCTCTTAATTACTAGTTTCAATTCAAGTCTGGCATTCATGATATATATACTGTAGTTTATTATGATGATACTTTACTTAGTTCCGATTCAAGTCTGGCATTTATGGTTCGAAGGGAGTTTTAGGTATATTATCACACGTGAGCACACTTTAAGCTCATTATTGTCAAGTATTTCCTCCTTGTTTGCATCCATCGGGCTTATGGGGGCTCGGTCGGATTATTCCTTTCTTGTTTGTATCTTTTGGACTTATGGGGGTCCAGTTAGATTGTAGTTAGATTGTAGTTACTTTTAAATTACTTATCCCGCATATTTATCGCTTTATCCCAATTTAGCATAGTATTTTAGATTTAGCCCTTATCCTTGACTTTAGTTTACATTCTCACATTTTATTATGTTTTTATTGTAATTTAGCTCAGTTGGCTGATGATGCCTACTGAGTACCCGTTGTTCTTGGTACTCATACTACACTTCTGCATCTTTTTCTGATGCAGATCCGAGTACTAGTTACCGTCGTTGATGCTTCATTCAGGCTTGCTTTGGGGATTCGGAGATAGGGTGAGCTTTTAGAGCCGGAGCTGATCCTCTCTCCTTCTGCTATTTTTGGATGGTCTTTGTTTTTTCGAGACTATATGTATATTTGATACTGTTTAGTACTCTGCTTTTGATTAGTGGCTTTTGTACCAACCTTACTAGGTCATGGGATACTCTTTTGCACATTTCTCTCCTCGTTCCTTGGTTGTTCAGTATTATCGTATTTATATATATGTTTTGCTGCGTAGTATTTCTATTGCATGTCTAAATTCTTTATTCTTTTTCTTTCCATCGTTTAGCCCATTACTCGTGGTTCCGGGTTATGGTTTGGCTTAAGACTGGGTATTCTGCCGGAATGAAATGGCCGGACCGGACCGGTATGAACTGGACCAAAATGTAACCGGTACCGGGTTGTATCGGTTTGGAATAACCGGTATGAAACTGCGGTTCCATTCTGTTTTGTTGTTATCTAGTATACTACCAGTACGAACCACACTGGGTTAACCGGTACAGGCGGTTTTAATTTTTTTATTTAAAAAAATCAGTTTTTTATATTTTGAATAAATAAATTAGTTTTTACTTTTTAGTTAAAGAATAAATATCTATTTTGAATTATGTAGTTTAAGTTTAAATTTAGTTTTTAAATATTTTGAGTTAAGTAAATATGTAGTTTAAGTTTAAATATAGTTTTTTTTTCTAAGTTTTTCAATTCATAAGTTATAAGTTTTTAAGTTTATATATTTGAATTTTGAAGTATATATACAAGTATATAACTTTGTTACCGTTTTTTTTTTCTAAGTTTTTCAATTTATGAGTTATATAAGTTTTTAAGTTTATATTTTTTGAAGTTTATTAGTTTGTTAAACTTTTTTTTGTTTTTCTATGTTTTTCAATTTATATGTTATAAGTTTGTAAGTTTAATTTTATTTTTTTAAGTTTATAGGTTACTAATTTAAAAACTCAGACTAAACAAAAAAGAAATGCATTAAGTAAAAGTATGATAAAATTAAAAATCAATCCAATTTATTCAAAATTTTAAATTTGTATTACAATTTACAACTATTAGTAGAGCGCCTAATTTTCGCAGCCACCTTTTAGGAAGGGTTCTGTTTCAACTAAGCCTCGAATGTAAACTAATAGTTGTATAGTCCTATAAAGCGTTATTCTAACTCTTGTAAATTTTGAGCAATAACCTCTGGTCTTGGTAAAGCTTGTTGACGATCTTCAATTTCAATGTCATCGTCATTATTACATCCAATGACTGCATCTAAGTAATCTTCTTGTAATTTAGTTAACTTTGAAACTCCTTTATTTCTTTCCTTGGTGTTGATCCAATCTCTAAAAGTTACCGATACCTCCAAACTGTCTTCTGCTAATGAATATCTATGATCGTCGATTTGAACTTTTACCGCACTGAAAGTTTGCTCCGAAGCTAAGGATGATCCTTGAATAGCTAGCATGTCCTTAACCATCTTGCTAAGTTTTGGATATTGATGACCACGAGCCCTCCACCAATTCAATAGCTGCGGTACGCCTTCTTGATTCATAATAGTATCAGAACCTTGGTCAAGATATTTAACAATTTACATTTATGAGAAAAATGAAGACCAAGTGATGATTGTGCCCTACCATGGGCATCTAGTCGAGGAATAGAAGTTTGAGGAACTTCAACATTATTGAGGGTGCAATATTTGTCATACAATTCCTTAGCACAAGTTTGCATTCTGTTTTGACATGTTATCAAATCCGAACTTTCATGCGGTTGAATATTTAAATTTTGATAAATTTCTTTAACCAAAGCTTTTGCACCATGTTTTTTATATTTCGGGTTAAAAAGAATTGCAATTAAATAAGTTTAGGGGATAGAAAAAAGAATTTGAATTTTTCAACCATAGCTACAATAGCATTCTTAAAAAATGCATTATCTTTATATTCAGCAAAAAGGGATGAAATAGACCATATATGTATTAAAACTTCACAAATAGTGAGATAATACGATCCAGAAAAAACTTTTGTAGCATCATAAAATGATTTCAAAAAACCTTTAAGTGCTTCTATTTGATCCCAATCATTTTCATTGAGTTGATGACTAGGATAAGCGTTATGAGAATTAAACATCATAGTAATAGGCTGTCTATACATAAGCATCTTCAATCATTTCATAAAAAGAATTCCATCTAGTTTTAACTTGCTTAAGAATTTTTTTATACGGAAGTTCACACCCACGACAAAATTCTTTATATTGTCTAATTCTTCTACTATTATGCATATGAAAAATCTAAAACACAACATTTTCAACTTTATCACAAGTATTATCAAATAATTGAATATCATCCTTCACAACTAAATTTAATATATGTGCGGCACATTTATCATGAAAAGCATACTTACTAATTGGACAAATTCTAGTTTCTAGATGAGAAATAACATTTAAATTAGCAGAAGGATTATCTAAACTAATGCTAATCACTTTATCAGAAAGACACTAATATTCTAAAATATGACCTACAATAGAAGCAATATAAACACCGGTATTTTTATGTTCACAAATTTTATAAGCAATAATTCTTTTTTGCAAATTTCAATTATAATCAACCCAATGTGCAATAACAGTTAAATAATCATTACCGTTAGGACTACGACCCATATCAGTGGTAATAGCATCCCTACAATCCATCATGTAAAAATAGCTACGAAGCAATTGCATATGTTTTTCTTGAAATTCAAAAATATCTCTTTTTACCATACTTCTTGAAAAACCCTCAAAACTGAGATTATATGTATCCCGAATATATGTTATAAAACCTTCATTTCTCCAAAATTAAAAGGCAAACCACAAACAATAATCATTTTAGCAAAATTTACACGATCACAATCACGATCTCTATTATAGGGCCGTTGTATAACAGGACCAGTCAGGTTTGAAGGGTTTAGTTCACTTTGAACCATGTTTGACCCGGCAACAGAGGGTCCAGTGCCAGAACGGGCAGTTTGATGACAAGACATATATGCATTCCATTCTCTCGGATGTTTCTTAATCAAATGGGTTTTTAACCACCTAGTTGAACCTCCAGACCTGCCAGATATATATTTCCACTTTTGTTTACAAATACCACACGTGGTAATAGTTTTTCATCATTCAAATAACAAAATTTTCACACATCTGGTTTTAAAGTACGTTGTATCATGGTTTTACCCCTAACCGTAGGAATAGGAGAACGACTAGCTCCAGCCTGAGGATTATCCTGAGTTGGAGCTTCGACACTATCAGGTGCGGGAGAGGGAGCGAGACTAATCAGTGTATCATCTAAACCATCATTCATATGTAATTATACTTCTTCATCTAATTCATCTTCAAAATCATTATACAATCTCTCAAAAGCTTCATGGGAAATAGAGGTATTGGTATTAATTTCTATGATAGAGGGATGGGCAAAAACAGTTTCATTAACATGTGTAAAATCATCCATATTAAATCTAACTTGAGGCAAGTGAGAAGAACTAGAAGAACCATTATTTTTTTTTTACTACCAAATTTTATTAAACCTTTTGCTTTTTGTGCAATACTTTTTTTATCGGAATTTTTTTGAGAGGAATCCATAATATAATGAAATAAAATATGAAGGTAGCAAATTAAAACAAAAAAATCACATCTAATAAACACACACAAAAAAAATAAAAAATTAAAAGACTAGAGAGTGGAACAAATGTACCAAACATCTGTCGTAGAAGCAGATGATTATAACCGAAATTTAAAACTTGAAAAAGATTGCTCCTCTAAAATTCATCAAATTATACTTCAATTGTAAAATAATAACAATAATTATAGAATTTATAGATATTGAAAGTAGAAAATTGAGAGAGAATAAGAGTTGAAATTGTGAATAATAATTTGAATAAGGGAGGGATATTTATAAGGATTTGGAAGAGAGGGGGCGACTGGGGTAACTGGGGGAGGGGGGGGGTGATGGGGGCCTGAGGGGTCAAACTAGCCATTGGAGTGCCCACTAACCATTGCCAATGTTCCCCAATGGCTAGTTACCCTTACAAAATTTTTTCTTTAAAAAAAATTCAAAATTCACCAGATTGGACCGGATCGAAACCGAATTCCCAGTAGGAAACCTCGGTTCCGTTTCGATCTGAGTTACGGTACATGGCATACCGTTCCGAAGTAGTTCCTTCCGGATTGGTATGAACCGATAGCGGTACCGGAATAGACCGAAATGGTACCGGCACATACCGGTCCGGCGGCCAGTCTTAGTTTGGCTTACCACTGGTGGGCTAAAGTAGGTGTCATCATTACTCGAGAAATCGGATCGTGACCCCTCCCCCTCCTTATCCTATGTAATATCTATTTTAACCTTGATATTTGCGCTTCTACATCTATATAATATCTTTTGTATAATGAATTATTTATTTATTTTACTTAGGTATTTAAATACTTTTTTATATAAATTCATTAATGTGATAAATAAAATAACCTTTTTATGAATTTGTCTTTTTTTTTTTTTAATTCAAAGCAGCCCAATAAAGGGCTATTTATTAAAAAGAAAATCAGATATTTACATGATCTAGGGGCAAAAGTGGCCCAGACCCGAAAAAACAAAACAAAACAAAAAGGATAAAATCCACATTCCTAAAAAGCAAAAAATAAAAGACTAAAATGGAAGGTTCCATTTCAATCCCGCCGACCTTCCACCAAACTCATCTGATGAAGTTATTCATCTTCTCCATTAGAAAGCCAACGAAGTGACCTTCCCCACAACTCACACCCTCAACTGGAACAACAAAGATCAACAAAATCACCCAAGTCCGGAGTGAAATCATTTCTACGTCAAAAAATATCACTGACGCCATGATTCAAACCAATGAAGGCTTCTTTAACTTGGGTGGTGTGGATCTAAGCTGATGTAGAGGTATGTGATAGACAATATCACTTTAAAACACACCTTTATTTGGGACTCTATTTCTATTCCAGCAATTAGATCTGGAACTGTCCACCATTTCTCGTCTAATTTGGCTAAACTAGCTTAAGATAAGACATTCCACATCCTTCAATTCATACTTAGTTTACCTCGATTCGCAACCTTTGATTCATTTTCTCAATAGGTTAAACTCCGATGGAGTTGATAGCACTGCTAAAGACAACAAATTTCAGGTTTTGTCCCAAAGTAGACTAAGAAGGTAATGCTCGATGTTGTGACCTTTAACTTGCTGTTGTACACCTGCTGCAGCTATATTCTTTGTTCTGCGTAGCTGTTATTTTAACTTAAAATCTCCCCTTGTAGCTTGTACTCCTTGTTTTGAGTTCTCACTATCCGCAAATTTGAAGTCTTTGCTTTTCCAAGTTGAGCAATTGCTTTAGCTTCTTGTGGAATCTCTTGCATATTATGAAATTGCTATCTATTTGTACCTGCAAAATTAACAACATGTTTAGTAAAAAAATCTGCTACAGAGTTCCCTTATCTGAATGTGTGCAACACCTCCACTTTGTTATTGTGCATCCGATCTTTAATGTATCTAACATCCCAAGAAATCAACCATGGAACCTCCCAGATTCCATTTAACACCTTTTGAGCTGTTAAAGAGTCTGTATCAATGATCAAAGGAAATAGTCTATTATGTAAACAATAGTCTAATCCCATTCTGATTGCTTTATTTTCAGTCTCAATCACAGTAACTTCCTCCAAAACTCTAGACTCTCTATATATGAGATCCTCTACTCTATTTCTCACACAAAAGGCCGTAGATCTCATCCCTGACCCATCAGTATTGCATTTAAAACTACCCCTGGGAGGATGAATCCATCTTACCACTTTGTAGCTAATCAGAGGTGAATAACCCTCTAAGAACTTGACAATAAGAGGACAAGTTTTAGGTAAATCTTTCAACCAAGGGTATCTAGTCTTGGTAAGTATAGATTTCTATGGATCTCCATGATTATTGAATGTTTACTCATTTTTTCCCATGCTTTATCACATTTCTTCTTTTCCATATTTGCCATATTATAAAGGCAATAACTGCTTTAAAAATAGGCTTAAGCTTAGTAGAACAATCAACATTCCACTATTCCTCCATAATTTGTCTAAGTTGTACCAATGAAAAATGCAAACCTGTAGCTTTTGTAAATAACTTCCAAACATGAGTAGAATCAGAACAGTGAATAAGCAAATGAATAAAAGATTCGTGCACATTTTCATTAGAACAGCAACACACCACAAAATCAGTTATACCCCTTCTAATCAACACCTCACCTATAGGAATTCTTCTAAATCACATCCTCCAAAATAGGAAAGATACCTTAAAAGACATTCCCTTTTCCCAGATGTTAGAAATATTATCTATAGGATGTTTTCTCTGCCTGCACAACTCCTAAGATGACCAACCTTTAAACTTACCAGTTCCACTAGGCATCCACCAAGGCTTATCTCTACCTTCAGAAACAGTAATAGCTAGAATTTTATGAATTTGTCACAAACTAATTAATTAGGTATATATGTATGTGCAGTGACGGAGCTAGAATTTTCATTAAGGGGTATTAACATATAAGAAAAGTAAACACGAGAAATTAACTAAATAAGTAAAATATAGTTACATTATAACTCGACAAGATACTAATAATAAGTAATGTGTGTGCTGTTTGAGTTGTTTAAAAATGAAAAAGGAAAGGGTTGTAGTCAAAAAGTACTATTTATGTTGTTGGCAGGGGTGGAACACGACCTCAGGGGTATTTAACAACCCCTTAACCACTGTGTTCAACGTTCAAGTTGTGCCAAGAAGTGTCAACACTTATATATATATATATATATATAAGTACAACAATAATTTTCCAGCAAAGGGGTGTCGCTTGACACCCCTCGGTAGGGATAGCTCCGCCCTGTGTATGTGCAGTTGTAAAAAAAAGTATGTATATATGTGTGTGTGTACATTTAAGTACCACTTCTTCCTTATTTTCTATTGTTTATATAGATAAACGAGTTTTAATTGTCATTAATGATATATTCTAGATTATAAATGAAAATTTATTTACCATATAAGTAAAAATTAGGAATTAATTTGATATAAGATATATCTCTATTTTTATTAATAATTTTATACTATCATCATCGGAATATGTTAATAAAGTTATTGTTAGCTGTTATTTTCACTTGTATAAATAGATATTAGAGTTTTTGGTATTATTAATA
Source organism: Capsicum rhomboideum (assembly GCA_031232105.1). Lineage (NCBI taxonomy): Eukaryota > Viridiplantae > Streptophyta > Magnoliopsida > Solanales > Solanaceae > Capsicum > Capsicum rhomboideum. The sequence continues at coordinate 124,011,783 of CP124716.1, forward strand.
AAATTAATTTTCTTATTCTGCTCATTTATTTTATTTAGAACGTCATTAATTTATATACTAAATTAATGCTTCTCACTTTTCTTTTTCCATCTAGAATATAATTTAAAAAATTCAAAATAAAATTTACTATATAGATTAAAAAATATATATATCATGATTTTAAAAAAGGAAAAGAAAATAAAGATTAATAGTTTAAGGATAAAATAGACATTTAAAAAAGACAAATAAGATAAAGGGGGGACATTAACTATTGTTCAAAGTTGACGATGAAGTTTTATATTTAAAGCAAAGTTGAGGAGGGTAAATGATTTTCACCCTTTCATGTGTTAATATGCACTTTCTTAAATAATGTTAACCTCTGAGCAAAATTAATTGTCTTCGACATCCATATTACATATGTTACCACAACAAAACAACTAATGCAAACTTTAATCTGGACTAAGCTCCGTCCTTAATTTGATTTTTCGTTTTATTGAGGTTGTATAAGAAAAAACTTAGTGCTACTAAATGCAGTGGCGAAGGTACGAATTTTGCTAAGGATGTTCAGAACTTTAGTATATATCTCTAATTGTTTTTGGCCTATATACACATTACTATTATCTATATCTTTTCCAACAAGTTGATTCTCTATAGCCGATGGAAACTGCAAAAATATTTACATAGTATTATTACCTATATTCATAATATAATTTTTTAACGAAGGATGTTACGTTCGAGTGACCACCCTTGGGTCAATATAGCTATGCCGCTGGGTAATTGCATGTAAATATCTTTATAATGAGCATTAAAGGATGACTTGATAATAATGGTAACCGGCCAGATCTGGCTCCTCCCCATTTCCACCAAATTCTTACTTGGATTGGGGACGCATGCCATAGCTTAATATTAATAGTTGAGATTTAATTAGTTAAAACAAAGTCCTAACCATGATTACAATACTTAATTACTTCCATAATTTGCTCTCAAAATACTTTTACTATCCCATAATTTCAGATTTATATTATGTCTTTCCTAAATATATTAAAATAATTTCTTTATTGTCTTGAATAAATATTTGCAGTGCATCGGATTTTTATTATTTTTTATGTTTTTACTATTTTTTGTTATTTCTGAATATGTTTAGAGTCTATATTTCGTAAGAATATACCTACAGATAGAAAATTAGAAGTAAACTCCCATCAATAATAATAAAAAATAAAGAATTTTACAAAATATTTTATTACACGGCAAAAATTTACTCATGGCAATAACTAAAAGTTTTTAATATATTTAATATAAGAAAGATATAATATAAATTTGAAATTATGGGATAGTAAAAATATTTTGAGAGCAAATTATGAAAATAATTAAGTATTCTAATTATGGTTAAGACTTTGTTTTAACTAATTAAATCTCAACTATTAATATTAAGCTATGGCATGCGTCCCCAATCCAAGTAAGAATTTGGTGGAAATGGAGAAGAGAGAAATGGCCGAGAGTAGCCAGATCTGTAATCAGCGTCTACGTACTATCACATGTTGAAACTGTTAATGTAAAAAGTTATACAACTTTTGATGGTAGCTAGGTAGGAAATATGTAATTCATGCATTAAATTAATATGATATTTGGTTTGTAATTTAGAAACACGCATAACTAATGCATGCATGAGTTATGAGAAAAATTGTTTATCATCTTATGTAGGGTATAGAAAATGGAATAGTTAATACTCGTGTAACTAATACATACATTACTAATAGTTGCATAACTATAACCAGCTACAAAATCCGTACAAGAGAGTGTGTATTGTCTAAAATGTTTCAAATGTATTATCAATCAATTGGACTAAATAAAAGTCAAAATGTCAATGGTTTGACCTAAAGAAACATTAAAATGCCAAAAATGGTAGTATAAAAACTCAGGTTCGATAAAAAAATAACTCTTACAACAAGTAGTCCCTTATTATAGAAATTTATATGCAATTAGATTATATAAATAATTATTTTTAATATCGTCAGTGCATAAAACATAAATTGTTGTGAGTGAAAGGTCAATACCACTTGATTCCAATCAGGGTCTGGCTGCTCAGGGCATTTAATGGTATTTCCTTGTGCATCTGATGGCCAAAGTCCATGGAGTGTAAAATTATGCTGAAGAATTGGTTCTTGGCACTTGCCTGGATTTTCTTTGTCAGTATTCAGTTTTAAACAGAAAGTTGGTGGCCATTGAAGCACATACTAATCATTGCTGGTGGGGGTGGGGGAGGAGTCTAAATGGATGGTACATAATATGGTGTATTTCACTTGCCTTTTAGCTAAAGGGATAACAATATAACTATCCATTAGGCAGAAAATCTCAGATAAATTATGAACGATAAATCTTCTTAATTATAACAAACTTCAATGTATTATTAGAGTATTAGTCAAGCTAACGGAATTTAGGAAAGGAAAATAGGAATAGATGAATAAAGTTTTAAATTCTAAAGCCATTTTTATATAATCCAAGATAAAAAAAAAGTAAAATTTGACAGGACCTTATTAGGCTATCAATATAACCATCAATAATTTATCCAGTTCCAGTGACCCATTGAATTGGATTTCTCCCTTGGAGGACTGCATATGGGTATAACTCCCCAAAGCATTTCGTCGACTATCATGCCCTTCCTCCTCTTTAGGTGCCTAGGTAACCACTGTATGACTTTCGTCATTTGAACCTTGTAGGCTAATATAAAAAATACAAAATTATTTGAACTTACACTGAAAAATCAATAATATTTTTTTCTGTTCGATAAATAGATTAAATCAAAATTTGGCCACCTATACGTAATTTGTAGGCACAAAATAATTGATTCCTAGAGCTGGGCACGACATTCATGGCCATAGGCACAAAATACTTGGTTCTTAGAGCTAGGCAAGGCATTCATTGTTTCGGTCTTGGATTTATCAGGCAAAATGAGATCTGGGCCATGTCCTTGTAGTCTTGCATATGCTACAATTATTAATTTTAGTTAGCCATTCTTCTTCTAGGTAGACTATTAGATACTCCCTCTGTCCCAATTTATATGACACACTTTCCTTTTTAGTCAGTCCCAAAAAGAATGACACATTTCTATATTTGGTAATAATTTAACTTTAAAATACCCATTTTACCCTTAATGAAATGATTTACAACCACACAAATATCTATAACTCATTTTAGACCACAAGTTTCAAAAGTCTTCCTTTATTTCTTAAACTCCGCGCCAAGTCAAAGTACATCACATAAATTGGGACGGAGGGAGTATTTCTCTAAAGTGACTCTATTGACCTATCTTGTAGGCACATATTCAAAGAAAACATCACTTAAAATTGAAGAATGGAGACTTGTATAACATTCATTCTTTGGGAGGACCTCATGCTGAGATCTCCAATAGAAGCTTCTTATTGGCTAAAGTATAATAAATACTGCACCAAACTTCAACGCGATAGCCCCAATTTCATGAACTCTTCTTTTATTTGGGGAAAAAAAAGAAGAAAGTGTTTCCCCTTTGTTCAGTATTTAATTTAAGATAATAGGAACATTAGTTGCATAGGTATTCGAATGATATTATCTGATAAATGTGATTAATTTGGTTTTCACATGATATTGTGTGATAAATGTGATTGTTTGTACTATTTGTTGTACATGGTTGTTATTTGAGTTGACATCCATATCGAATTATTCGGTCTACCAAATTCCAATACCTGAAAAGGCCCATATGGTTTCTATTGCAGATTATCCGATATTGATCATAAAGGCCCATGGATTGGATTGATGGATCTTGTGGTCCTAACCACAAGGGTCCGGTTGGTTATTTGATGTGATTTGACTTAAACCTACTTCTTACTTTGTCTTGTCTAATTTATGATACTATATCAGATATATATTATGTTGTTACTCTAATGCATTATTTTGAAAGACTTGCTCGGAGGGGTAAGATGGAGCAGCCGATCGGTGATTTCACTGGGTTTAGACTCACCAAAAAATCACTTACTGTTATGCGCAGATCCGTCTACTAGTGTGACAGTACCTCGTTGATCTTGTTCAAGGCATATGGAGATTTCAGTTGAGGTGAGCCGACCACTTTGAGATCGTGGTTGCATCTCTACTTTATCCATCAGGTTTTATTAAGTTATTATTGTTTACCAATAAATTGATACAGTTAAGTCACAACCCGAGCCTACATCCTAGCCGTGAGCCATATCTGGTTGCTCACTAGTGGTTCGGTGGGACCCTTGACATAGTATATCTATAATGTATATAATAAACAAACTAGTGCGGAAACATAGATAATCATACTGCGCTAAGAAGAAAGAATAATTCTTTATCAAGACATAATCAAAATGAATGAAAGAATGACAACTGCTAAATACTGTCTGTCTAGTGAAGCCTATACTACTAACATAAAAGCTATCCGGGACAAGGCCCCATAACCTTTACTGAATCAAAGTCTAACTAAATTAAATGAAAGAAAGCTAAACACTCTCCGAGCCTCCCGAATGATAGGAGCGCTCACCAATCAGTTGATATCAGGTGCTACCAAACGTCTAGCAGCAAACCTTAAGCTCGAGAACCTCAATCTACATCGCATGAAAAATATACTACAAAACGCAGTCAATACATGAGAATGTATTGGTACACAAGTGTATACACACACATACATGATTGAAGAACTGAGCATGAAATCATATAGAAGGTAGCTTAAATAGTTTAAGATCTGAGAAGTAGAATCATAAGTGGTAACACATGTATAAAGTAGATCATAAGTGTATATAAGTAGTATTTCATAAATCATGCAATTTGGGGAGTTTCTCATAACCAACAAACACCATGCGAGCTCATGATGCCCAACGTCTTGAACCAACACTGAAAAAGTTATTCTGACTGGCCAAGGTACAAAATCATGTACATGAGGATTATATAATGTCATGACCTAAATCAGTCATGAGTGGCACTCACACTAACTCTCCGGTGGGAGAAACATCTAACCCGAATATCAGATCATTTTCTTAACCAATTTTAAAAACCAAACACAATTCATTAAAAGAGTTAATAACTTAATATCCAAAAACTAATGGAGGAATCAATGTTTGTCTTAACATCCCCAGAAACTGAAAGTCAAAGTATCAGAACTCTAACTACCGTGTCTATTACAATTAGAAAACTAATAACTGAAATAAAAGTGTCTTTGTCCTTAACAATAAGGACAAGATCTGAGAGATCCATGGCTTCCCAGAAGATGAATGCTTGCCCTTAGATTAGATGTCACGTTATTATCTACAAGTAAGGTCTCATAGAAGCCGCTGAAATATGTTTTGCACTCAATAAAAAGAAGGGCACAAGGTAGTATCAGTATAAAATAACTATGTACTAGTAGGTATCATAGGCCAATTCAACTTAGCCAATAAGAACACTTAACCAAATATTGTAAACAAGTAGAAAGCATGTCAATTAAATCACGTATTCAAACCAGTTTACCACAACAATCCCTTTAATATCAACCTAACTAACAAGGTAAACAAAATCCCAGTTATGCCTGTCAATTCTCAGTTCTGTGTTAACCACAAGAATAACTTATAAAACAAATTAGTTTGTCATTTACATCATGAACTCATTATCTTTCCAACCACAAGAAATACTTCACTTCAAGAACAAATACATAATAATAAGATAAGAAATCGGTTCATACAAAGAATCCCTAAATAACATTAACAACCAGTGGTCCACACAAGACAACCAAAATAAGGCATAATAAGTAAAACCCGATCTACTCAATAAATCATCAAACTCTCCACACCACAATATACACACATGCTATGTGACTTATGATTTTCCTCTAACCATTACCTGCAGGGGACGAGCTCAGTCCATGTACCAAACATACTAGACAAGTGGTGTCTTGCCACCCTTATCCAATTAAATGTTAGACTACCCTTGTCTCAACATCCCCACCCTTATACTGCCTTAATTCCACCAATTCAATCAAACCATGCATTTAGCATTATCAACTCGCAACAACAATCACATACTACTTACAAGTGCAATTATATAGTAAGATCAGAAACAACAATACTTGCATACCAACAAGGTCCTTATAAATCATTTGTAAATGATCAATTCATAACACTTACACTTAATATTCAACAAGTTCATCTCTTACTAGAATGTATTACAACTAAGTAAATAAACATTCAGTTAAAACATATACACATGCAATCAAATTGAGTCTTAACTCTAATTCAACCATAACCTACCTTAATTCAAGCCTTACAATTTGAATGACTTGAACCTTCCCCTTTCTTATAGCCTCGACTTGATTTCGATCTAAGAACAACAGAAAAGTAACAATTCAACCATTTATCTAACTATTCTAGGCAATAAAACCTAAATTCATTATTTTTAGGCCATGTTCATGGACAATTTCACCATTCTAGAATTTTTACCCTTCATTCCACTCGAATTCCCCCACAAAGTAAGATTAAAAGGAAAAATTCTAGTCTAGAAGATATAATTCAACACTTTTAAACCACTATCAAGTGATTCTAATTCCTCTATAACCATATCATACCAGTTTTTTCAACCTAGGGTTACATCCACTATCCCCGCCGTGATTAATCCCTATTGATTCTAAGGATTTGAGGATTAAAATTATGTTATATTGGTGGAATAACTTACCTTTAGAGTAATAATCAGTTAGAATCGTAGAATTTTTTCCTTTTTTCACCCTAGGTTGACTTTTGAAATGTTTTGGAATGAAAATATGTTTAAACTCGGAGAAACTACTATTTAATGTATCAATCCCTCTATAGCGACCCATATCCCGCTATAGCAGTGATGCCTTACCAGAAATCCACCCCATAACGACATTGACCAAGTTGGACTTTTGGTGCAACGACCCTCCTTCCCGTTATAGCGTCAGTGAGGTAGAAACTCGGGACTAGTTCCCAATTTTGATATTTTTATAACACAATGCTTAGATTTTGGCATTATGAACTAACCCCTTAAAGTCAAACACAATAATTCGAGTTCTACAACCCAATTTTTATTCCAAAAGTTTCTACGGATTGGTAAACCTCTTGGCTAATATAACATGATCTTAAATCCATGAAACACTACACCATCAATCACCAAATTTACCTAGACCACCCCATACCTGAAATTTGTCTGACACTAGCCTAGCCTAAATTTTTTAAAAATTTATCTAGGGAAAATGTAATCCAATTTTTCACATGCTAGACACTACCGTAATGATGGAAAGGATAGTTACATATAATCATGTAACAACCGTAGTTGTGAATTTCACCTTTCTATATGTTTTGACCATTTTGCCCTTCCATGTAGTTGTTATATACTATTTGTGAGTTGTGGGATTGGTTGGCACGATTTCGATGCATTCAGGAGTGATTTAGGTGAGTTTGAAATTTTTAGAGGCTTTTAAAGTCATGGGTTTGACTTCAGGGTTTGACTTCGGTCAATATTTTGTGTTTCAAGCGTCGAATGGTGATTTGGAAGTTTCATTAGATTCGAAATGTCAATTTTGGGTTAGTAGAATAGTTAGTTTGGGTCCCGAGCCTTTGTTTTGCATTTCGACTTTTTTGACAAAAACTAGCCAAAATAAGCTTTACGGGGTCCTGGGGGCTAAATTGTTGTAAACAACCTCTTTTCATAATCCGATGATTCCATTGAGTTTGAAATGTCAAAAATAGCCTAGTAGCATATATGAGTTATTTTTGTGGGGTACTGAATGAATCTCGGGGGTCCATTTGGAGACAATTCCACACTTGGATTATGCTGTTTTTATTGTTTCTGGTGAAGGTCATGTTCTTTCTTCGCGTTCATAGGCCAGGCCTCATGTTCACGGAGAAGGATTTTGTGGGGCATCTCGATCGTGGTGAAGGGCTCGCGATCACGAGGGTTTAGGATCTTGGTCATCGCGAATTCAAGAAGGGTGACAACATTCGTGAGGAGCCATAATCACGACATAAGTATACGGGATTGTGAAGAACAAATGGGACCTGGGCAGATTTTAATTCCTTTTCTTGATCAAAACTCTAATTTCTCTATTTTTGGACTTTGAGAGCTCGGGTAGAGGCGATTTCAAGGAGATTTTCATAAAAAATTCATGTGAATAATTTCTAAACCTTTATGTTATAAAAATTTCCTTTGATTTCCCTACAAATCCGCCTTCAAAATTATGATTTCAAACTTGAATTTGGGGATTTTTCCCGATAAAATCAAAAATTAGTTTTTCTTTGAATTGTGGGTTTATTTGACCTTGTTTTTACTTGGGCTTTCAGATTTAAACTCCTCTTGGTATGAGGAACATGTTTCTATAATAAAATTTCAGATTTTCCCCATTCGATTTTGAACGATTTTTGGACCCAATTTAAATATAGCTGATATGGGTATCATTAGTTCCTTTTTGATGCATAGATTACAACTTTGATAGATTTAGTTCATTTTAAAACCACTCGTGAAAGGAAGGCTTGGATTTCATCTCTTTGAAGTAGGTTATGGCTTAACTTTGTTCAGACTAGGCTGGGTAGTCAACTATTCTTTTAAAGGATGTTATGGGTTGGGGAAGTAGACGTGGAAATTGTATTTCAAAATTATTATTATTATGTTGCCAGTGTTGGGACTTATATACATATTGTTGTTGACTTGAGATATTATAATTAGTGTGATGCTCATGTGGAGGCTTTATTTGTTATTTGTAGGCCTTATTTGTGCATTAAATACCATTATTATTATTATGATGCCCGTTCGGGGGCTTGAATAGATATTATAGGCCTATTTGAGCATTATTTACCTCAATCATGACAGTAATACCCGAGAGAGGGTTTTTTGAAATGATATTATTAATGTCTTACATGACTATCTATTCTAGTGGTTCCGATCGAGGGCTTATATAATGAATTATTGGCATGTTGAGTTGATTTTGACCTTGTTTATACCTGTATTGAATTGATTATTATCTTCATACTAATTGTTTATGAGAATTACATTCTTATTTCATACATACATATTCATGAGATACTGGTACCACTGAGAAACACTATTTTTGAAAGAAAATACAACACTTTATAAAACCTTTAGTCGTGAACACTAGCCGATGAGGTTGATTGAGATATGAGATTGAGATTTAAGAAAGTATACAAAATGCGAACCCCCCATGGGTCTTGTATTAAAGCACTGAGGCTCGAAAGGTGTATATAAAAAGTCATGCGATGGCTTACATCATCATTATCCCACCTTCATTGAATTACATTGCATTATTTGTATTTCCTCTATGTGTCTGTTGCCATGTTCTTAGTTTCCCTATATATTTTGTGTGTAGTTATTCCTTTTTTACTTTATATTGTAGAACTATTAGTAGAGACTGTGTGAGCTACCATTTGAGAACTTTATGTTTGCAGGTGAAACGTGCTCATAATATTTTTTTACTTGTTTAGTTTTCTACTTTGCTCAGTCGGCCTATGATACCTACTGAGTACAAGTGGACCGTACTCACTCCTACTTCTACGCCCTTTTGGTGTAGATCCTAGTATGAGTATGACCCGCAGTACTGATCTCGTGCTGTGAGAGGTTGATATTTGAGGTACTAGTGAAATCCAGAGTTCGGGACATATTTTGTACCTCCTCCTACATTATCTTTTCTTTATTTATTTTCAGGGACAAATTTATGTATTTCTGATTTTGAATTTGTATTAGATGCTCTTTACACTTATGACACCAAGTTTGGGGATTTATATATTTTGTTCGGATACTTGTGTTATTTACATATTATGGCCTGACTTTATTCTAGAAGTCTCATAGTTACTTGTTTTCTTCATATATCAATTTTTCTTTTCTTTTCGTGTTTCGGCTTACCTACCAAGGCTGGGTCGAGGTATGTACCATCATGACCTCAAATTTTGAGTTATGACAAATTGGTATCAGAGCCAGGTTTACTGGTCTCATAAGTGTAAGAGCAGGGTGTCTAGTAGAATCTCGCGGATCGATACATTGAGATTTGTATCTATCTTTGAGAGGCTATAAGACATCTTTAGGAAAAACTTCTCTAAATTGAGGATGCTAAGCCAGCACCCCCTGTTGGAGCCTCAATCAGGGGGCGAGACATGTGTCGTGGCTGAGCTAGAGATAGATGTCAGGCACAAGGAGCTGCTTCGGCTAGAGGATGGGCTAGGGAGGCCTCTCCTAAAATGAAGAGTTATTATAATGAGGAGGATTATCACATAGAGGGTGTGAGACCAGTTTAGACCCCTCAGGGTTTAGTTGCTACCCTGGTGTTGCAGGATTTGTTGTCATCTGGATGACATTCCCCAGGCAGGTATTCCACTAAGTATGCCAGGATTTCTCAGACTCCAGGAGGTATTCAGCAGCCAGGGCTGGCTCCTACTTATGGTTTTCTGACTCTAGGTGTACAACCATCTATTGTGGTACCCCTCCCCCCTGTGTTGATTCTTTGCCTGCTATACTTACTATTCCTCCTTTTGTTTCAGGTCCTGTGATGTCTTCTGATGATAAAAAAGGTTCGAGAGGTTCATTCGCTTAGCTCTTCCCAAGTTTAGTTATACCATTAGAGAGGATGCCTATGAGTTTTTGCTTGACTATCAAGAGAGGTTGCATAACCTTGGATCCCTTGAGTCCCATGGTGTTGCTTACATGACTTATTAGTTTACTAATATAGCCAAAAAGTAGTAGAGGTCTCTTGCTAGTTATAGACCATTGGGTTCGCCTTCTATGACATGGACCCAGTTTCTAGAGGCTTTTCTGGATAGGCTCATGCCTTATAGTTTGAGGGATCAGATGAGAGATAAGTGTGATCATCTGGAGCAGGGCTTCATGACTATTGCTGAGTATGAGGCACATTTTTATGCACTATCCAGATATGCCACTGCCAGTAACTCCACCGGGTCAGAAAGGATTAGGAAGTTTATCAAGGGTTTAGAAGGTTATTATCAGTTGGCTACTACTCAGATGGTGGTGTCAGGAGCATTTTTCCAGAGTATAGTAGAGCATACTACATTAATTAAGTCGATTCGTTAGGGTACTCAGAGTGTTGGCGGTGCTAAGAAGATCTATCGACATGGTGAGTTCAGTGGACATGCTTCCTGAGGTAGGGATTTCTCTGGCATATGTACTTACAATTATCATTGTAGGCTAGTTCAGGTAGCTTTATAAGGTTTGGATAGTAGGTATGTGGTTTCCAGGGCTTCGTGCAGCTAGAGGTCAGGTCATGCGAGTAGAGTATTTAGTTTTGGTTCATCTGGTTAGGGAGGGCGTTCTGGTTCTTCTAGGCTCTCTCAGCATGAGACAGGTAGAAGAGGGTGTTACATATGTAAGGAGTCTGGTCATTATTTGAGGGACTATCCTTGGTATGCATTGGGTCGTGCCCAGCAGGGTTCTCATCTTCAGCTTTGCCCTACCCCTATATCTGCAGCTAGATGTGGTTTATAGAGTGGCAAGGGTGGTACTAGAGGTGCTTGTGGTAGATTTCAAGGAACTCATAGTAGTGGATGTAGGTTTATCAAGTCTTGGAGTGGACGTGGTCAGTGTTATGTGATCAAAGACGTATTTATATGCCTTAGTATCGATGTTAACCCATGTTTACCTTAGTTTTGAGAACAATACGTATATGTTTTGTATGGTTTTGATAGATTATGTGATATTGTGCTAACCAATGTGATTAGACCCTTGCAGGTGGAATTTACGACTATTTGGAGCATTTTTGGAATGGAAAGCAAGGCTTGGAGAAGCTACGAACAAAGGATATTGATGATAAGAGGCAAGCCAAAGAGTTGAACTTGAAGAATCATGCCAAATCCGCAAAGAAAAGTCGACGAAAGAAGAAAATTAAAAATTAAGGGCCTGGCGCGTTTCAGGGCGTGTTAGGTCGCTTTTGTGCAAAATTTTGTTTTGGGAGGCAGCAGTGGGGCGCATTTCAGGGCGTGCCAGGCCGCCTGGAGCACACCTTTGCAGAGGCAAAATTCGCCTAAGTGCTAGGCGTGCCGGGCCGCTTTTTGGCTAATTTTTGCCTCGAAATTCACTTTATAAATAGGGCTTTTGAGTTATTGTATCACATTCCATCTTGACTAGGCTACTTTGGGCGTTTTTGGGCATTGAAATTAGGTTTCATTCCTCATCTTTTCAGTTTTTATTTAATTGGTATTTTATTACTTTTGGATGTTGATTAACATTATGAGTGGCTAAAATCCCTCATTCTTGGGGTTAAGGCCAAGAAGATGAATCTCTTGGGTTAATTTTAGTGGTTTTTACTGAAGTTTATCATAAATTGGTTATTCATATATTCTTAATTTCATTATTTTGATGCTTGATCACCATTTAAATACATTCCTTGTCTTGAAGTAAGCTCGAGAGAGAAACTAAGAGATAGAACGTGGAATATACCAAGTGTGGTCTTTCTTGGGGAAGGAATTCTAAGGGATTGACTTGTGGTAAGGACCGAGAGGTACCTAATCCACCACACTTGGTCAATTACGAGAAGAAAACTTAAATGCTCTAGACTTGGTTAAACTTATCACCACTCACGGATGTAGTTAGGTTTCCAATTTCTAGTAGAAGATTATATTTTGAAGACGAATATAATTGTAAAATTAACCTCGGGATCAATAACCACGATAAACAACTCAAAGTGCTTAAACCAATAACAATTATGCTCAAGAGATGACGTTCGGAGTTCCTTAGCCTTGGGAATCCACTTTTTATTGATTTTTCAAGCGTATTTGCGAAAACTAAAGTTACGATAGCGAAGTTAGGAGTTAATAGTTCGCAAACAAGTAATTTTTAGTGACAAATCCTGTTTCCTTTTCGCAACACTAGTTTTTAATTATTATTGACGTCTAGAATTGGTTTCTGTTGACGAAAGTCCCTTAGGTTCGATATCCGGCTCTTTTAAAAGAGCCACTTTATTACTTGAAAGATCACGTACACTTGCGTGTATAGCTGGGTCACAACAAGTTTTTGGCGCCGTTGCCGGAGACTTTCAAATAGATAGATTTCAATTATTGACGTTTGTACTTTAATTTTCAGCTAAGTGTTGACAACTTGATCTTAGCTGTTCAATTTTGTAGGCTTAATTCATCAGAACACTGGCAAGGAACAAAGATTTGGTAGCCCTGCAGTTTGAACCTGAAAGATATTTCAATAGATTGAGGAGACAGGTTGCAGATTACCCAATCCCACAAGTCGAACTGGCTAGCGAAGGCATACGGGGTAATCCTATAAGAATTGAAGAACCAGCTGCGGAGAGACGTGAGCCGGAAGTAATGGCATCTAGAACAGTTCGCGATGTGGCAATCCCACTTGCCACTAATGTGACCTCCAGTATTCTTAAACCGGCGGCTGGAGGTAGATTTGAGCTTAAACAGAATATGGTGCAACTCTTGCACTCAAGTGAACAGTTTACAGGTCTTGCTCATGAGGACCCGCAGAGGCATATCCATAATTTTTTGGAGATCAGTGACACATATATTCCTGCGGGTGTGTCTTCGGATTCTGTGAGACTTACTTTGTTCCCCTTTTCTCTGTTGGGGGAAGCCAGGAGGTGGTTAGATGCAGAGCCGGCTAATTCTATCACTACTTGGGATGATCTTGCTTGAAAATTCTTGATAAGGTTCTTTCCATCTGGAAAGACAGCAAAGCTGAGGAGTGAGATACTGAGTTTCAGACAGAGAGATGATGAGAATTTGTACCAAGCGTGGAACCGATTCAAATCCATGTTGAGGGATTGTCCTCACCACCACCGAGCTAATGAAGTGTTGGTGCATACTTTCATTAAGGCTCTCGACCCCAACACTAAAATTCTACTTGATTCAGCTGCAGGTGGACAAGCTTTAGATAAGACTTATGATGAATTATATGCTTTGTTGAATCATATTTCACATGGAAATCCAGACTGGCATAGTGATAATTCGAGGAATTCTACAAATAAGGTTGTTGGGAAACTAGATGTGGATGCAGTTACAACATTATCTGCCCAAATTTCAGCTATGCAAAACAGGATGAACAATCACTTCAGTAGTTTGAATTTGAGGTAGCAACAAGCTCCGGTAAATGCAGTACAACAACAGGTTTCTGTGATGTGTAGTGTATTTGGAAATGGGGACTATACCAACGAATTGTGTAGTGCAAATTCGGATTCTGTGAATTTTGTTGGTAATGCCCAAAGAGGAGTTAGAGCCCAGAATTACGGAAATACTTATAATGTTGGGTGGAAAAATCACCCGAACTTATCTTGGGGTGGTAATCAAAATCAATATAGGCCTCAGGGATATGCACTACAGTACAACCAACAATAAGGTCAAGGAAATCAAGTAGGTGCTAAGCCTGGAGATATGAGCGTGGAGGATATGTTAAAGCAGATTATGGTAGAGCAAGCTAAGCTGGCAGCAGATGTGAGGAACAATCAGTTGGCTACTCAGAATTTGGAGAAGTAAATTGGGAAGTTAGCTAATGTATAAAATACAAGGCCCCAAGGAGGTCTTCCAGGTGATACTGAGCCTAATCCAAAGAAGGTGAATGCTATTGTTACTCGTAGTGGTAAGCAGTTAGAGGATACGGTTGCACCAGCTAAAGAATTGGAGCCAAAAGTAGTGGTGATTGAATACGAACAAGTGGAATCTACCAAAAGATCCTAAGATGATAAAGTGATACATAGTGTGAACTTGCCTCCTCCTTTCCCTCAGAAGTTCAAGAAGAAGAAGGAAGATGAATGCTTTGGTAAGTTCATTGAACTACTTAAACAAGTGCACATTAATTTGCCTCTTGTGGATATCTTGCAGGGTATTCCAAAGTATGCCAAGTTTGTGAAAGATATTATGGCAAACAAGAGTAGATTGACAGAGTATGCCACAGTTGCATTGACTGAGGAGTGTAGTTCTCGTATTCAAAATCGGTTACCTACCAAGCTGCAGGATCCTGGAAGCTTCACTGTGAAAATTACTCTGGGAGATCGTGTCTGCACTCGTGGATTGTGTGATTTGGGGGCTAGTATAAATCTGATGCCCACTTCGATTTTCAAGGAGTTGGGTTTGGGTCGTCCTAAGCCTACTACTATTATTTTGCAACTTGTAGACCGATCTGTGACTAGACCTGATGGTATTATTGAGGATGTTCTGGTTCAAGTGGGTTCGTTGATCTTTCCGATTGATTTTGTGGTGCTAAATTTTGAGCCTGACCCGGAAGTCCCATTTATTTTGGGGTGTCCGTTTCTGGCCACTGGAGGTGCGATCATTGATGTAGCAGCCGGGAAACTAACTATGCGAGCTCATGATAAGGTTGAGGTCTTTGATGTATATAGGGCTTTGAAGCTCCCAGAAATTTATGAGAACTTGTCAGCTATTACAGCTATAGATTTGGCGATTGAGAGCATTCACACTTTGTCTACTGATCCATTGGAAAAATATTTGATGGGGCAAGATGTTTTTGGTGATGCGGAAGCTAGTGAAATGGTGTAGGTTCTTGATCTTATGGGTATCTATGCTAAAGAGGGTAGATGGGAACCTTTGAATCGTCCACTCGGTCCTCCAACCAAGCCCTCAATTGAGGAGGCACCTATGATTGAATTGAAAGAACTTCCATCTCACCTTCAATATGCTTTCTAAGGAGACAATGAGACCCTTCCTATTATTCTTGCAGCAAATTTGTCAAAGGAACAGGTTGATGCGGCCTTGTTGATACTCAAACGAAGAAAGAAGGCTATTGGTTGGAAGATGTCTGACATCTATGGTATTAATCCGAGTCTATGCATGCATAAAATTTACATGGAGGAAGGGCATAAGCCGAGTGTGCAACACCAACGACGCTTGAATCTGGTAATGAAAGAAGTAGTAAGGAAAGAGGTAATTAAATGGTTAGATTCGGGCATTGTTTACCCTATCTCTGATAGTACGTGGGTGAGCCCAGTACAATGTGTTCCAAAAAAGGGTGGCATGACGGTGATCACGAATGATAATAATGAATTGATTCCTACAAGAACTGTGACTGGGTGGCGTATTTGCATGGATTACCGCAAACTCAATGATGCTACGAGGAAAGACCATTATCCAATCCCTTTTATTGATCAGATGTTGGATCGTTTAGCCGGGCAGGAGTATTATTGCTTTCTTGATGGGTATTACGAATTCAATCAAATTTCTATAGATCCTCAAGATCAGGAGAAGACTACATTTATATGTCCTTACGGCACATACGCTTTCAAGCGTATGCCATTTGGATTGTGTAATGCACTGGCTACCTTTCAGCGGTGCATGATGGTTATTTTTTATGACATGGTGGAGGAGTTCGTAGAGATTTTTATGGATGATTTTTCAGTCTTTGGTAACTCATTCGAGGTATGCTTGCAAAACCTTGATAGAGTCCTTGCTCGGTGTGAAGAAACTAATCTTGTTCTCAATTGGGAGAAGTGGCATTTCCTTGTGACGGAAGGTATAGTTCTTGGGCATAAAGTGTCAAAGCAGGGGCTCGAAGTTGATAGGGCAAAGATTGACGTTATTGGAAAATTACCTCCACCTGTATCGGTGAAAGGGGTGCGTAGTTTCTTGGGTCATGCTGGGTTTTACAGAAGGTTTATTCAAGATTTTTCCAAAATTGCATGCCCCATGTGTGCACTCTTGGAAAAAGATGTGAAATTTGTATTTTGTGAATCATGTGTGAAGGCATTTGAGGTTTTGAAAAAGAAGTTGGTAGAGGCACCTATCCTTATTGCTCTTGACTGGGCTTTACCATTTGAGTCATGTGTGACGCAAGTGATGTTGCAGTGGGTGCAGTTCTTAGTCAGCGGAAGAATAAGGTATTTCACTCTATTTATTATGCAAGCAAGACCCTTGATGCAGCCCAAGTGAATTACACGGTGACTGAAAAAGAGATATTAGCTTTGGTGTATGCATTTGATAAATTCAGATCGTACTTGGTGGGCACTAGCATCATTGTATATATGGATCATGCTGCAATATGGTATTTGTTTAATAAAAAGGATGCTAAGCCGTGTTTGATTAGATGGATCTTATTGCTACAGGAGTTTGACTTAGAGATTAAAGATAAAAAGGGGACAGAAAATCAAATTGTTGACCATCCGTCTAGATTTGAAAGCTCGACACATGTAGTTGATGATGGGCGTATTTGTGAGGAATTTTCGGATGAGCAATTGTTAGTTTTGGGAGTTGATGAGTTGCTATAGTATGCAGACATTGTGAATCTATTGGTCAGTGGGTTATTTCCTCCTGATTCGTGTCCTCAATAGAAGAAGAAGCTGGCATATGAGGCACGCTCTTATATATGGGATGAGCCGTATTTATTCAAGCAAGGGCCTGATCAAATAGTAAGAAGATGTATTCCGGATGCGGAAGTGAAGCAAGTGTTAGAGAGATACCACGCACACCTTATGGTGGTTATCATGGTGGTGAACGCACAGCCCAAAAAATTCTGCAATCAGGTTTCTTCTAGCCTTCTATATTTAAAGATGCTCATGCATTTGTGAAGAGTTGTGACCAATGTCAACGTATGGGGACGATTGCAAAGCGACATGAGATGCCTCTTAACAACATCCTAGAAGTTGAAATCTTTGATGTATGGGGGATTGATTTTATGGGCCCTTTCCCAAAGTCGAATGGGAATCAATACATACTTGTAGCAGTTGATTATGTTTCTAAATGGGTAGAGGCTACAGCTCTCCTTACAAATGACTCCAAGGTCGTGGTAAATTTCCTTCAAAAGCACATCTTCACTAGATTCGAAACTCCAAGAGCTATTATTAGCAATAGAGGTTCACACTTCATTAATTATTGGGTGAAGAGTGCATTGGCAAAGTATGGTGTGAAACACAAGGTCTCAACAGCGTATCATCCCCAAACAAGTGGCCAAGTGGAAGTGTCTAATCGCGAGATAAAGTAAATCTTGCAAAATACGGTGAATACTCAGAGGAAATATTGGTCACTCAAGCTGGATGATGCTCTTTGGGCTTATCGAACAGCGTATAAGACTCCTATAGGGACTTCTCCCTATCATTTGGTCTTTGGGAAAGCATGTCACCTCATGGTGCGGTGGAAATTTTGAACAAAGCTGATGGTACGAGATTTATGGTAAATGGACAGTATGGTCGAGCCGCGACATTAAACCAAGCACTACATGGGAGACAACCCATGAATGTGTTGTAATAGTTAGGATTTATAAAGTAAAAATACAAAAAGAAGAGTCGTGCCCTGACCAAAACTAAGGCGCTTGATGGGAGGCAACCCATCTCTTTTTTTAAATTTTTTTTTCTCTAACTTAGTTCTAGGATCTTGTGTTTTTGCAGAGGCACGGAGCATTTTGACATGGGAATCCACAAGAAAAAGGTAAATTGGCAGATGGATGATTATTTGAAGGTGCTGGGCAGGTAGGACATGTTTTGGAGTGAAGTTTTGAGTCTTGGGACTTGTAAAAGCCCCAAGATTATGTGAAAAAAGTGGCAAATTACTCAGGTATAATGTTAGTGTTGGGCGCGCTACAGGGCGTGCCAGGGCGCACTTGGAATTTTTTTTTTATCGTGTAGCAATGACCTGGCGCGACACAAGGCGTGCCAGGCCGCCTGTGTCAAAATATTTTTATCGCCTGGCAGTGCCCTGGCACGACACAAGGGGTGCTAGGCCGCCTGTGTTCATTTTTTTTTTAAGCAATGGGCAGTGGGGTAGCGCGCTAGGCAGCGTGCCAGGCCACTCCCCCTTATATTTTTGGCACAAAATTTTTTAACTCTTTTGCTCCATGGACCCGACCCACCCCTACCCCTTCTCTTTTAAATCCCTAATTTTCATTATTCTTCACCAATATTCCCAACTCCATAACCAAACACACGATTTTACTCCCAAAGCTTCACAAATTCTCTGTTCCTTTTGTCTCCTCTTCCCCTCACGTTGCTCGATTTCTTTCCTTCTAATCTTGGGATTATGTTTACAAGACTCCTTTCAAGCTATCAAGGTATGTCTCCTTCACTTTTTCTCTCTCTCGATTTCCATGAGGATTATGCGAATTTGGGTATTCTTGGATTTCGTTTGTGATGCCAAATATGTTCTTGATATGTTGACTTGCTTCTTATGATATGGTTGGAGTTTATGGGGTGTCATTACAATGAACTTGAAAGGCATGTGAAATTGTGTTTAATAATCTTGTTTTAGTTGTAATTCTTGGAAGTGGGTTCATCTTGTTTGGTGAAAATTGAGCATGTGGGTAGTTGATATCACTTGATACAACTTATATGGTGTTGAATATGTATGCGTCTTGTTTGAATTCTTGAGTAGAACAAGTACGTCATTCTAATATGTATGGGCTTATTGAACTTGTGTTGGATATGTGAAATTTGTCTATGGTTTGGACTTGGTAATTGGGATTTAAGTGAGAAGGGGAAGTATGAGTACCCTAGACCTATATATTTTGAATGGTGCTAAGCAACTAGGTGTGGGGTGGCCCTTAAAGCCAACACCCATTGAGTTGTTTAGCTCTCTTTACGTGGGAAATTGACTTGCTTGTGGATCTTGGCTACAGGTACAATGTCGGATGCTAATGTGGTTGCCTCTAGCTCTCACAAGCGACGTCGGTAAGGAAGTAAGGTCCCCGCGGCTCCCCCAGTCCTGAAAGGCCAGAAACACAAGTATGGGATTCATGCTGTATCTAGTGCTGGCAAGAGTTGGTACAAAAGCCACACTAAAGCTAAATACTTTGCCGATGAATGTATTGATAGGGCAAGTATAGCTTGGACTTACCCTAGTATATTGGCTCGAATTGTGCAATTGGGAATGGATTTCATCTTCGACAGACCTACAGATTTTAACCTCCACCTAGTGAGGGAATTATAAGCAAACTGGAACCAGGATGCACTAACCATCTCGGTGGTTGTACGAGGGACGAATGTTATACTCGATTCCTTGGGCATTATGGGATTATTGGGAGTCCACACTCGAGCTAATCCCCACGACCTCCTCAAACTAAATGTTAGGCCCCCTTATGCTGAGATTAGACACACTCTTTGCGGCCAACGTTCAATAGTAATATGGTTGCGCCATCACAAAAGAGGGTACCACTTGAGTCTACCCTATGCTCATTTGAATAAGGAGGCGCGAATCTGGTTGAAGATTGTGTGCTATTTCCTGATTTCGGGTAGCCACATGATGGAGGTCACGCGGGACCGAGTCTGTCTGGTGTATGCTCTCATGACAGATATGGAGATTGATGTAGGATCTGTAGTGCTGTCGGCTATGCGCCGAGCTCGTTTGTAAGGAGGTCTTCGTTATGTTTTTGGTGGGTTGTTGACTAAATTGATGCGAGCGTACGAAGTGCCCGAGGAGGCATTTGATTATCATCCTCCTATGGTGCAGACTCCTATAGATGTTACCCAAACCAGGGCACCAAATGCCCTCGGCCCCACTCTCACCTTAGCAGAGCGTCATGCTTGAGACGATGGGATTTTAGCCCGTATGTATGGGTTGGAGATGCTCCGTCACAGGACTGGGGGTAGGCCCTCTACGGTGGAAGAGCTGAACCAGGTTGAGAGGGATTATCCTCTTAACGAGCATGCCATGTCCTTATTGAGAATTGGTCCTGATTTTGTTGAGCCTGTGGATGATGATGTCCCCACAGATGAAAATGACCACCAGACCAATTCTGATGATGACGAGGTGGAGGAGGATGATACACCGCTAGAGGTCCATGGTCCGGAGGACGACGACTTCCTTGACTGACCAGGGAGCTTCTTACACCCTACTCTTGCATTGTTATTTTTGTAGCATTGGGGACAGTGCTAATCTTTTAAGTGTGGGGTGGGGTGTGATGGGATTCCTTTGTATGTATGTATATGTGTGCTTCTGTATGCTTTTATTTTGGGTTCCTTAGCCTTTGTTTTTGGTTCTTTTACTAAGGAGAGTCCCTTTGAACCGTAGAAAACCACAAAAAGATTTTAATTTTTATGATTGTTTTTTGGTGTTTATAACTTTTGAGTCGCCCTTAGTCATAGGACTAAGGGATTTGCTCTATGATGGATGGATGGCGACCATCTTAAGAGAAAATTAGTCATGTCGTGTCGTGTCGGGTGTTCTTACTTGCTATACAATTGTGCATACACATGTGAAACATGCTAGGATATACAATAGCAAGTGTTGAGACGCCTAATTCTCACTTAGTTGACTGGCTAAGTTGCTTAATGTTGAACTTATGCATGATTTCTGATATTTTATGGTGAACCTGCTGAGCTGAACATGTGTCATGTGTGAGTAAGGTTTTTGTGATATTCCATGTGTATAATGATGTCTAGAACTTGCCCGGTGTGTCTGCCAAGCAAAATAAAAGATGTTGAGTTTAGGAGATGATATAGGCATTTCTTTGATAGCCATGTTTTATGCCTACTTTATCTACCCTTTTTTGCATGATCTTAGTTAGCCCCGTTGAGCCTTTAGCCTTTTCTTTGGTAGTTTTACATGTAGCTTGATACTTTTCTTTCAATGAACCAGAATTTGATCCAAAACTCCTAAGCGCTTTAATTAAGAAATCAAGATGTGAAGGAGTGTAAAAGTTTGGAAGAAGGAAAGAGTAAGTTAAAGCCCCAAGTATATTTCCTATGGGTGTGTGAAAAAGTTTGTGTGTGTTGGTAGGGAATATGGTAAAAGAAAGAGAAAGAGAAAAAATAATAATAATAAAAAATAATATATATATATATATATATATATATATATATAATTTTTTGAATCAATGGTTGATGGCAGTTATTCCTCACATAATATACTTAAGCTAGCTTAAAAATATAGGGCAAAACAAAAGAGAGTTGGGAAGATAAAAGTGGTGAAAAATAGGGTGGTTGAAGGTGGTCTTAATTTAATTTGTAGTGTATTAAAGCGCTTAGGGAAGATAGTCACTATTCTTGACCAAATAGTTCCTACCCTTCCCTTAGCCTACATTACAACCCCTAAAGTCCTACTTGATCTTGAGCATTAACATTTTATCATTAGTGGAGTATTACACTAAGGGCAAGCTTATGGTTCATCTTGTGTTGCATGTGAATTCTTTTTGAGAGTGAGTGAACTTTCATTCATGCACCCAGTTAGTAATTACTTTGGAGAAGTGTGGGGTGATTCTCTTGTGGTGAGGGTGCATGTTTAGTAAAGTGTGGTGATCTATTAGTAACGTGTCACGCATGAATTTGCAACTAGTAAAGTTGTTTTGTAAGGCTAGGTTGGTTCAATTTGTTATTCATTTGTTTGTGATCCTAGTATGTTGGTGCATAAGTTGATAAATGTGGTTGTGCAGCTATGCAATAATACCTATGGTGTGTCAGTTGTCTTAAGTCGCCCGGGTTTGAGTGTAGTCATTGTTCGAGGAAAAACAAAGGATCAAGTGTGGGGCGGTGATCTAAGGCATATTTAAATGCCTTAGTATCGACGTTAACCCATGTTTACCTTAGTTTTGAGAACAATACGTATATGTTTTGTATGGTTTTGATAGATTAGGTGATATTGTGCTAACCAGTGTGATTAGACCCTTGTAGGTGGAATTTGCGAATATTTGGAGCATTTTTGGCGTGGAAAGCAAGGATTGGAGAAGCTACAAGCAAAGGATATTGATGATAAGAGGCAAGCCAAAGAGTTGAACTTGAAAAATCATGCCAAATCCGCAAAGAAAAGTCGACGAAAGAAGAAAATCAAAAATTAAGGGCCTGGCGCATTTCAGGGGGTGCCAGGCCGCTTTTGTGCAAAATTTTGTTTTGGGAGGCAGTAGTGGGGCACGTTTCAGGGCGTGCCAGGCCTCCTGGAGCACACATTTGTAGAGGCAAAATTCGCCTAAGTGCCAGGCGCGCCCAAGGCCGTGCCGGGTCGCTTTTTGGCTAATTTTTGCCTCGAAATTCACTTTATAAATAGGGATTTTGAGTTATTGTAACACATTCCATCTTGACTAGGCTACTTTGGGCATTTTTGGGCATTGAAATTAGGTTTCATTCCTCATCTTTTCAGTTTTTATTTAATTTTTATGGTATTTTATTACTTTTGGATGTTGATTAACATTATGAGTGGCTAGAATCCCTCATTCTTGGGGTTAAGGCCAAGAAGATGAATCTCTTGGGTTAATTTTAGTGGTTTTTGCTGAAGTTTATCATAAATTGATTATTCATATATTCTTAATTTCATTATTTTGATGCTTGATCACCATTGAAATACATTCCTTGTCTTGAAGTAAGCTCGAGAGAGAAACTAAGAGATAGAACGTGGAATATACCAAGTGTGGTCTTTCTTGGGGAAGGAATTCTAAGGGATTGACTTGTGGTTAGGACCAAGAGGTACCTAATCCACCACACTTGGTCAATTACGAAAAGAAAACTTAAATGCTCTAGAATTAGTTAAGCTTATCACCGCTCATGGATGTAGTTAGGTTTCCAATTTCTAGTAGAAGATTATAATTTGGAGACGAATATAATTGTAAAATATCCTCGGGATCAATAACCACGATAAACAACTCAAAGTGCTTAAACCAATAATAATTATGCTTAAGAGATGACGTTCGGAGTGCCTTAGCCTTGGGAATTCACATTTTATTGATTTTTCAAGCGTATTTGCAAAAACTAAAGTTACGATAGCAAAGTTAGGAGTTAATAGTTTGCAAAAAAGTAATTTTTAGTGACAAATCCTGTTTCCTTTTCGGAACACTAGATTTTAATTATTGTTGACGTCTAGAATTGGTTTCTGTTGACGAAAGTCCCTTGGGTTCGATATTTGGCTAGCCACTTTATTACTTGAACAATCACGTACACTTGCGTGTATAGCTGGGTCGCAACATTATGCTATACCTGGGAGACCTGAGGCAGAGGCCTATGATGCAGTTATCACAAGTATCATCTCAATTTGCCATCATTTTGTGTCTGTGTTATTTGACCCTGGTTCTACATTCTCCTATGTGTCTACATATTTTGCTACTAGTTTTAATGTTGTATGTGAGTCCCTTGCTGTGCCTATTTGTGTTTCTACACCACTAGGAGGTTCTTTAGTGGCTGATCGGGTGTACCGATCTTATGTAGTGACCTTTGAAGGGCGTGAGACCTAGGTAGACTTGATTATCCTAGATATGGTTGATTTTGATATTATCTTGGGTATGGATTGGTTAGCTCTTTATCATACAATTTTGGATTGTTTTGCCAAGACTATGACTTTAGCTACTCCGGGTATGCCAAAGTTAGCATGGAATGGTACGCCTAGTTTGGGTCCGAAGGGAGTTATATCTTTCCTACTTGCTCATCGCATGGTAGAAAAAGGGTGTCTATCTTATTTGGCCTATGTTCGCAATACTAGTGTTGCTTCACTGCCTCCCTTGAATTCTGTTCGAGTTATTAAAGATTTCCAAGATATGTTTCCTACTGACTTACCTGGTATGCCTCCAGACTGAGATATTGATTTTTCATTTTTCTATGGAAGTTGAGCTAGGTACCAACCCTATTTCTATTCCTCCTTATAGGATGGCCCCAGTTGAGTTGGAAGAATTGAAAGAGCAGTTGCAAGATATATTAGGTAAGGGTTTCATTAGACCGAGTGTGTCTCCTTGGGGTGTTCCTATCTTATTTGTGAAGAAGAAGGATGGTTCTATGCATATTTGTATTGACTATCGACAATTGAACAAGGTGATGGTAAAGAACAAGTATTCTCTTCCTTGTATTGATGATCTATTTGTCCCACTTCAGGATGCCTCGATGTTTTCCAAGATTGACTTGAGATTCGATTATCACCAGTTGAGTATTAGAGCTTCGGATGTTCTGAAGATGGCTTTTTGAACTCTGTATGGTCATTATGAGTTCTTGGTTATATATTTTTGATTGACTAATGCCCCATCAGCATTCATGGAGTTGATGAACTGAGTATTTTGACCTTATCTTGATTCCTTCATGATTGTTTTCATTAATGATATCTTGATTTATTCCAAGAATAAGGATGACCATGTGAGATTCTTGAGGACTGTACTTCAGATATTGTGAGATCATGAGTTGTATGCCAAGTTCTCCAAGTGCGAGTTTTGGTTGGATTCTATTTCTTTCTTGGGTTATGTAGTGACCAAGGATAGCATTATGGTCGATCTGGACAAGATAGCTACAGTTCGTGATTGGGCTAGGTCCACTTGTCCTATCGAGATTTGGAGTTTTATTGGGTTAGCAGGATATTATCGATCCTTTATATATATTTTCTCTTCTATTGCAGCTCTTTTGACCAAGTTAACTCAGAAGAAGATTGTATTTCGATGGTCGAATACTTGTGAGAAGAGCTTTCGAAAGCTCAAGAAGTTGTTGACTTCGTCTCCTATCTTGACCTTGCCTAAGGAGGGAGTGTGTTTTACCATGTTCTTTAATGCTTCTGGAGTTGGACTAGGTAGTGTACTGATGCATAAGGGTAAGGTGATTACTTATTCTTCTCGACAGTTATGAGAGTAGTTACCCTACCCATGACTTGGAGTTGATCGTGGTTGTTTTAGTGTTGAAGCTATGGCGAAATCGAAGTCGAATCGAACTGGATTTAGATAATTCTCTTCAATCAATGGAGGTATAAACACTGAAAAACTAGAAAACCAAATCGAACCGAATAATTCCGTTCTTTAGTTTTGATTCTTCAGTTCAGTTTTGGTTCTATTTTTGAAATATTTGATTTGATTCTCGATTTTGGAGTTTTGGTACTTCGGTGCACTGACAAACTGAAGGTTTTCTTAACAACAAATTCTTGCACTGCGAATGTTCTCAACTAGATGCTTAAGGAAACATAAATCTTTAAAATGCCAAAATTGTCTTCAGAAACAGCTCATGAAAACAAACAGTAACAACAATAATAAATATGTTTTGCATTAATAATATAATTTCAATAACAAATATGTTAAAATTGTCTTTATTAAATGTTATTTTATTAATAACAACAATAATTATATTCCAATTTTTTGGTGTTTTCAATCAAATAAGGCTACATTAGCTATCTTTTAGTTGGGATAATATAGTTGTACATTTTTCTGTTAGTTCATCTGTGAAGTTTATTAATTGCTTCTTACTATTGTCATTCTTTATATATACTTAAGAACCAAATTGTCACGAACTAAAACCAGAACCATGATGACACCTCTCACCCCTACCAGTACAGGTAACCTAATATCAACCGACAAGATAACTACAAATATAGAGAAGCGGAAGAAATAATGAAATGATAATAATCTCATATATGTATATATATAAAGAAGAAGAAGTTACAACATCAACACATCCTCCCAGGTCTTGTTGTCACTAGTACTAGCCTTTAATAATGAATACAATAGCAATAGTTTGAAGTGCCTCAAATGCGAATAAGTATAAGATAAGTGAATAAGAGACCTGGGTAAGCTTTGAGATCCAACACCCACTACCTCAATCTCCAAAAAGCAGACACCGAGAATCACAATCCATGCTCAGGGATACCCACTCAGTACCTGCATGTAGGGTGCAGAAAAAGCAAGAGTGAGTACGAAACGCATGTACTCGGCAAGCATCATCGACAACTGACCCTAATCCAAAGTAATGGCGAGGACCATCACTCCAACCATCTAAATCAACCAACTAAACCTACATTCAAGAAAAACCACCTAGTCTAACAGATAACAATACTAAACAAGATAGCCAGTCCAGTTCAAATAAGTCAGAAATATACAGGTTTTAGATCAATAATAGTAGCACAACCCATATCAGGAAAGACTTTCACCAACACAGTATTATATCCACTCACTATACCAAGCCAGCCATCACATATTAGATAAGGAAAAATGGATACTATGCAACATAACAGATGAGTATCGGGAAGGACTTTCACCAACATAGTATAATACCTACTCACTGTACCAACCTACAAATAAGGGTAAGATAAGAAAAGTGTATACCATGCAACCAAAAAGATGTGATGTAGGCGATAAGTATGATAGTGATGATGCATCAGATTAGTATGATGCATGCATGTCCTATGGTATACACCTTCTAAGCCTAAGATTCTAGGAGAGGATCCATGAGGGGTTCGCAACCCATATACTAATCACAATCTAAAATAATTGATCTTATCAGCACATCCCTCGATCAAGTCCTTTCACAATCTCATATAATAGATCTTGCCGGCACATCCCTTTGTCAAGGTTTCAGAAGGTGGTTCATTTTCTTTCAAAACCTAATATTTCTCAGTGGTACCAGTTTCATGAATCATGAATTGAAGGATTATGCATGTTCATGGCAAAATCAATAATGCACAAAAATCTGCTCAACATAGCATGTCTGAACCAAAACCTCTCGGATCTCAATAAATCACAATATAAGCCCCACACGGGCATTACAATGGTAAAAAACCAACTCAAACCACTACCAAGGTCAATACAATCCCCCACACGAGTATCATAATGATAAAAATCAACTCAAAGTATTGACAAAGTCCACACAAGCCCCTACACATGCATCACAATAATAATCACTCAAATCAATAATTATAAGGCCAATACAAGTCTCTAACGGGCATAAAAATAGTGAATTTATTTCATATTACATGATAAATCACTGAATTTTCACATCACATAGCATAAGAACCCAATCTTTCCCCCGATTATGACACAATTAGACTTAAATACTCAAAAGGGAAATATACTCATCAAAATCATGTTTAGCAGTTCACTTTCACACACAATACATAATAATCATGTGAGAATTTCTCTTTTAACTTTCTCAATTATAGCCACAATCTTTTTGTATGCTAAGTAATCTCTAAACCCCAATTTTCCATTAATTGTCACTACGCACTAGTTCAAACCCTCAAGTATCAACTAATATGATCAATAAGTCATTTATCAGTACAATTTACCATAACCATATTAACAACTAGAGGAAACAGTCAAGATACCAATTTATTACTTTTAACCCTTTAATAAACATCTGTACCTGCATAGATGATCATCAGCTCATCTATACGGGACCCCAAATCCCTATTACTCTCAATTACAAACAACTAGCACATAGCATATAAATACTTCAAAAAAGAGTCTAGAAAAATCTCAACTTGCCTTAAAAGAAGGCCTGCAAAGCAAAACCAAAGCTCGAAGAATCAGATGAAAGCTTTTCTCTTATGAATTACCTCCAAATGAGTGCAATCTATAGCAAAATTGATATCTACATAAGAAAAGGAAACCAATTTTGTTATAAATTGCACTCATTTGGAGGCGATTCATAAGCCCAATCTGAAAATCAATCCCGGGCCCACAAGGGCAATACTGGAATTTGTATAGAGAATCACTTTACCCAAATTGCAAATATAAGATCCCATAAAAATGGAGTTGAAATTGAGTTAGAAACCATAAAATTTTCAATTTTTCACTTTATCCAGAAAACCCCAAAATCTCAAGTTTAAAAACCATGTTTTGAAGTTAAAATCGTAAACTAATTAGTGAGAAATGATATAAAAAAAAGATTTGGAAACTCACCCAAGTTTCAAATCTTGAAAATCCATAAGAAATCGCCTTGATTTGAGTTCCCAAGCTCTAAAATAGTGAAAATTGGGTTGACTTTCGGAAAAGAGTTTTTAAAATCTATCCAGGTACGAAAGGTACATCACGATCGTGGATGGGTCCTTCACGATCATGAGAGAAATCAGATCTGACCCATTATGATAGCGACCGAATTCTCATGATCGCATTAAACAACTTCTCCCCAAACTCGGACCCGACCTAATAACTCACCTCATTTGTGGCCCTCACCATCGCATTCACAATGTTCGAGACCTCAGTGATTCATGATCTTGGCAAGGATCCCCATGATCGCATAAAACAAAGTATTTCACCAGCAATTGTTGTACCTACAGCTGAACCACACCCAAAAAATCCCCCGTCGAACCCTTAGAATGAGTTTGGAACCCACAAAAATAATCCGACCGGGCTACTAGGAAAATTTGATGTTCCAAACTCAATGGGGCAATCAAATTTCAAACAGAGGTTGTTATCATCAACTATTGCCCAAAGCGAATCTTAGGCTTAAAATTCTAACTTCTCAACCTAACACTCAAAATCACATCAACACATGGGACCCTAACCAACCATGCTACTAACCCAAAATCAAAGTTTCGGAGCTGATGGCGCTAACAAAATTTGCATATGATGCTCCAATCTATGAATGTTGAATAAGGTCAACCATTCCAACTCAAAATCCTTTCAAAACTAAAAACTCACTTAATTCTCAATCGAATGCCTGAGGAACCATGAACCCCATTCCCACAACTCACGAATACCAAAATGAAACAAATGAGAGGGGTAAAATGGACAAAATATAAAAAAACAAAAAAATTATGATACAGGTCATTGCATAAATTTAAATTGAATCAAACTGGACTTGAAAAACCCAAATTGAAGTTGTTTAGTTTGGTGTACACTATTGAAATACCAAAAATTGAAGAACAGAACCAAAACTTGAGAGAATTGAATCAAAGAACTGAATGCCAACCCTACTTAGAGTGGCTCGGCTCAAAGGGTTTTACAGGGATTAGCGATGACCAGTAATTTCAACCATTGATTTTGGTAAATTTTGGGAATTTGCGCATGTGTTTGGTTATCTTAATGATCAGGAATCAAAGAATTCATCCTTTATCAATTTGACTTGATGAATTTATAAGAGAGGATCTTATATTTATGGTGCTTATGAAGAGGATGCCTCCTGTTCATTTGGGAACGATTGTTTGGATTCATGATCTTTACTTTCTTTTAGGTATATGAAGTCATCTAAGCAAGTCGAGTGGGTTTGTTCATTTGGACATATGCAAGAATATTTGGAAGATGCAAACTTTGTTTCACTTTATTTATAGAATGTACCCAAGTCAAAACTTTGTATAGACATATTTAATAAAAAAATAACAAAAATACATCGCAATAAGGTTTTGAATCTGATAACATCAAAATGAATCTAGTTTTTTAATATGACTGTACTAATTTCTATTGGGTCTAGCCAACTTTTTACTCTTGTTCCTTCTACTCTTTTTGGAGCTGATGTGGCAGTTCCTAGTTCTTTCCTTGGAACAATCTAAGTATTTCAAGCCTATTTTTGAATTTGATTTTATAAGTCGATACACTTTATGACAGTCCTTGATATTACTGTGTTTTGAGATATATCATATAACGATCCTTATAGTGACTTGTCATGACCCAGTTGGCTGTGAGGGAAACCTACACTAACCCTACAGTGGGAGAATCATCTAACCCAAATACTTAGTCAATTTTAATATAGACTACAACAAACTTAACTATAAAGATTAATATCTCAACAAAACCAAATAGATAGCAAAAGTGCGGAAAAAATTTAACTACCTATTACAATCCCCGAGGACCCAAAAGTTATCGTACAAGAACTCTAATCAAAACATAGTCTAAAATAATATCCAACTAATAAAATAAAATAGAGTATCATTGTCTGAACAAACGGACAGGATCTATTGAGATGATCCACGACTGCCTAAAGATAAGTGCTCACCTTTGAATCAGAAACAACTAATCATACGGTAGAGGTGAGGTCTCGTAGAAATATCTAGAACACAACCTGCACTTCAGAAAAGAAGAATACAAAATAGTATTAGTATAAACACAATGTAACTAATAGGTATCATCAACTGACTTAACTCAGACCCACACATGCACATAAATCAAAAATAAGTAAATTAGCACTTCAACATATAATAAGTAATATAAAACTCAACCAACAACCTCTACACATAGAGAATGTAAGACCAAACCATATCCTCTACTATATTACAACCTTTACACAATCCACTACATCACAACCACAAGTATGAATAAATACTTTATCATTAATACAATTACAATTCCATAAAAGTAGTCTAATGACACCTCAATGACCACAACATATCATGCATGTTTATGAATGACTCAATAATATCATGTAAGTAAACAATGCATCATCACTGTAACAACAACCATCTTAATTTGTACATACATGATAAGGGGACTTATACTTGTGCAATAGTCATGACCTGACCAACTTAGTTAATGTCGTACGGTGTGGTACCCAAACCTCAGAAATATCAATAATAGGTAACCTATACCAATACGGTACCAGATCCTCTGAATATCAGTAATAAGTAACCTATACAGACTGGTACCTGACCCTCCGAATAATATCATATCACAAACGCAATCAAAATCACTCAAATGTATCACAGTGCACCAACAATTTCAAGTACACATTAAGCATCACAAAGTCTTTGTTAATTTCACTATTATTTAACTCAAGCTAGTACACACAACAACCCTTTCACAAATTACAACATGCCTGAAGGCCAATCCACAAATACTCAATTTACAAGTAAGCATGACATCTAAATCAAGTCTATAACTAACCCGTTGAAGACTTACCTTTTCTTGCAGCTTCGGATCGTTCTTGGTCTAAAAAAAGTAAACAAGGATTAATTAAAAACTTCTCTACCTTTCTAGGCATTAAAGACCAAATCCCACTGATTTTACCCTAGTAGCTGAGGTTGTTGATATGAGAGAGGGGTTGCAATATTGTTTAGAGAATAATCTATCCAATGTTATTTTGGAATCTGACTTACAAGCTTTTGTAAATATGATTAATGGAGAATTAGAGATTTCTTGGAGTGTGAAAAAGATCAACTCCATTAACAGATTGAGAAGCCTAATGTTAGAATGAGTACAACACTCCTAAGGAAGGGTAGTATTCTTGCTGATTTTTTTGTTAACCTAGTTTTTCGTTTTGTAGGTACATATGAATTTAAACATTTTCAAGAAGTCCCAACTGCAGGAAGAAGGATCATCAATTTAGAGAATATAACATTCCATAGTTCAGAATCAAACAAGTAAGCAGTGAGGTATAGAGTTTCAAAGATCAGCTTTTTATGAATTTTAACAGGTGATTTTAGATAAGTGCATTACTAGTACTCATCATGATTTCTGAATTAGTTTCTGTTGGTTGATTTACCATACACCTGGTGAGACCTTGAGGTGTTACATATGGTGTGAAACCAGGATTCTTGAGGTACATATAGCACTAAAAATCTATGTCTATGTTAAATTCATACACAAATCAGTCCAATTCTTCTAATAAGAGTACCCTTGAGATTATTGAATTTAAAGATTCAGTCCTTTAAAGGAGATATCTCTGGAAAGTACCTTGACAGATGAAGTGGAGCTCTTGTTTGCATCTTTCTGTTGGTGTGAATAAGTTCAAGATTCCTAAATCTGATCTCACTATAAATTGGTCCTAAAAAGATAATGTTCAGTATTATTTTTGTGTATTTAAGTTTGGGTGGTGGTATAAAATGTATTATTGAATTTAAACTCACCAAGCTTAAATTTATAAAAAGAAAATTGAAGTCAATTTAGGTGTCAAATAGCAAATTAGAAGGTTGAAGTTTCAAATCCAGCTCAAGAATCGGTGAGCTCTTGTGTCTGTGCAAGTAGTTCAATGGTTAGATTTATTTTAAAGATGAATATTGGAAGCGAGTCAGATAGAGAGTTAGAGATACTTAGCTTAATAATGAAATATGCTTATAAAAATCAACCTTATATCATAAATTAGCAACCTTGAAAGGATTTAATGGTCAGTGGTGGTATTAATCCTATTTGGGGTTCAACCCACTGGAATTTAGATCCAAGAGAGGAAGCTGACTTCTCACCTGAGTTTTGATGATTCCAGGACAAGAATTTTCAAGCCAAGCTTCTTGGTCCTGCATAAAATCAAATCTTCATCAACACTAGATAGATCTGTGAAAAGAGAGCTAAGCAAGAAAGATGAACTCACCTAGTTCAACCTTGTAAGGTGATTTTTGCATGCATAGAACATATCGGAGCTAAAACTCCATGGATAGAGAGAAGCATTGACCTAGCATCAGAGTAAAGGCTGAGGAAAATGAAGAATCTCTGGCTTCTTACAAGTTCTAGAATTATCCATCTGCTTTCCACTTTTGTTTTGTCTTTGTGCTATTTTTATTTTCTTTATTTTCCATGTAACTAGATTTTAAATTGGGATTAGTAGTTTGGGCTAACCCTAGACTTGTAAATAGCTTTTATTCTAATAAAACGACCCAATGGGTCATTTGATTAAAAAAAATAAACACATATAAATAAAATATTCCATTACTAACTCATTAATACCACACCAATTAAAGTGTGGAAATATCTCTAATTATTACAATCCCTGGGACTTGAAAATCACCGTACAAGAACTCTAAATACCCATACCAAGATCTAAAACAAATCTAGAATACTTAAATAATAGGTACAAAGGAAATAAACTAATAGAGATGATTCAATGGCTGCCTAAACATGGTGCTCACCCTTAAATCAAAGCAGGATTCAAAAAATAGAGCCGAGATCTTATCGCAAACACTGGAACACGCTCTGCACTCAACAAAATAAAAGAGTACATGTAGTATCAATACAACAACTATGTACTGGTAGGCATCATCGTATGGCTTAACCTAACACAATATAAATAAGCAAGTTAAACGCAAGTAAGAAGAAATCAAGACATAACTCACAATTAGTTGACAATCAAATGTACAATCATAACACTTCAACTCACAAATCAACAACCATTCTCTTCATATAATCAGAGTTCAAGTATACAAGTACATCATTTACACTTAGGCAGATTCAGTCAATAATAGTCAAGACAATATATGGACAAATGTAATAATGATTGCATGCATGCAAAGTGTAAACATATACTAGGGTCAGCAGGGACCCTAAGCTATGACCTGCAGGGGACAAGCTCTGTCTATGTACCAGTGTTGGCGTGACACCCGTTCTAATAATAGTTTTGGTATGACACCCGATCCAATAATAGTATCGGCGTGACACTTAATCTCAACATCATTTCAATGTATAATCTTACATCCAATGCACAATGCATAATGATAATCAATAATCACAAGTAATGCCCGAAGGCTAATCACAAATATTCAGATTACATATTAGCACAAAGTCAAATCAAGTCTATACTACCATTAAACCATAACCTACCTTAATTTCTTGCATGAAAGCATTATTTGGAAACAACCTTTCCTTTTGTTCGATTTCTACGTATTCTTGATCCATAAAAAACAAATACATACATTTCAAAAAAAATTCCACACTTCTAAGTAAGAAAGAATTCTTCATATTTCATGATTAAAAGGAAGACTTCTACACTACAAAGTGTTTTCTAACAACCTAGGATAAAAAATAACTGAATTTAAGTCATTCCCCACCTATTCCCACTAGTTCATGAACTTAGGGCAAAATTTCAATTTCAACCAAGGTTATGATTCTTACAAATCTAAGAATATAAAGGAATAATTTCAAGTTTGAAGAGTAAAGGAACCTTACCTCAAAGTTAGAAAACCCCTAAATTGGTGAAAATCACCCTACCACAACCCTTGAATGAGTTTTAGAAAAATGGGAATGAAAAATGAAGTTTTCTAACTTAAAACTGAAAATTTACATTTTCTTCGCTGCAGCGATGGATTCATCACTGCAGCGACATCACTGCAACAATCAATTTGTAGTTGCAGCGACACTCAGGCTAAAATGGTCCATCGCTGCAGCGACACTTCTATCGCTGTAGTGAAATCATTGCAGGCAATGTATCTGTTACTGTAACGATGCCAAACTAATAGCTTGGGATCCATTTCCAGCTCTGACCATTTCACAACACACTTCTCTAATTATAACATTATAAATTGACATTTTCACATTAATCGCTATAATTGGAGTTCTACAAACCTATTTTACACATAGAAAGTTTCTACAACTTCCTAAACTCATCATCTAACACATTAACAACTAAAATATACCAATTCACTCACCCATAACTACCATATTTTCCTAGACCACACTACACTCCAAATGAGTCTAAAACTAGGTTGGCCCTAAATTTTACAAATTTGGTCTAGGGAAGGACTAAGCTGAAGTTTTACTCTCTATTTCAACATAACAACATTTATGGTCGTTACATTAGATACCAATTTACCACTCATTCATATTTGAATGAAAACTAACAAAAAAATGTATAAGATAAGCAAAAAGTTTATCTGACTCAACGAACAAATGAGGATAGTACTTGCACATATCCACCTCAGTCTCCCACATGGCCTCCTTAATAGGATGGTTCCTCAATTGGACTTTCACAGATGGAATGATCATAGTTCTTAACTCCCTCACATCTTTATCTAGAATAGCGATTGTTTCCTCTTCATAAGATAGCTCTTTGTCAAATAACTCAGAATCCCAACAGATGATATAATCCCCATCTCCATGACACTTCTTAAGCATCAATACATGAAACACTAGATGAACTCCCAACAAGCCAGGATGTAGAGCCAACCTATAAGCCACTAGCCCTACTCCATTCAATATCTCAAAGGGTCTGTTGTACCTCAGACTCGACTTTTCTTTCTTTTCGAACCACCTTACACTCTTCATGGTGATACTTTTAGCAAAACTTTATCACTCTTATCAAAGTGAACATCCCTTACCCTATAATCCACATACTTCTTTTGCCTATTCTGAGTTGCTACAAATTTGTCTTGGATGAACCTCACTTTATCCATTTCCTCCTTTAGTATATCAGTGCCCTAAGGTCTCACCTCAAAGGCATGGAATCAGCCAATTAGGGATTTACACCTTCTTCTATACAAAGCTTCAAAAGGAGCCTTGTTAATACTTTAGTTGTAGCTGTTATTGTATCGAAATTCATACAAAGGATAGCATTGTTCCCACTGACCAATAAAATTCATCACACAAGCCCAGAGTATATCCTCAAGTGCCTGGATCATTCGTTTTGATTACCCATCGGTCTGCGAATGAAAGGCTATACTAAGGTCCAACCTAGTGCCCAACTCTACTTGAAACTTATAATGACTCAAATCAACATTAAACTAAAATAAAGAGTAGAACTTTATCTTAGTTTTCCCTTAGACAAATTATTAGAATTTGGGGTCGGCCTAAGCTTAGCTGAATTTTGATGGTGTGGCGGTCTAAGGAAATCTACTAGTAAATTGAGCAGTGGTGGGTTTATTTGATTTGATTTTGTGATAGAAAATGAGTTTAGGAAGCTGTAGAAACTTTTGGTACATAAAACGGGTTAATAGAACTCCGATATAGAGATTACCGTGAAAGAGTGAGTTCGTGATGTCAAATTGAGGTATATTGTAAAATAGCCTAAAATAGGATGAGTTCCTGAGTTACTACCTCGGTACCACTACATTAATAACAAGTACCGCTGCAGCGGTAAAAGTACCACCACAACAGTGACCTCAATTGGCCTGTGAGCAACAACAGTGGTAGATTCACTGTCAAAGCGGTACAACTGCAGTGGTAAAGGTACTGCTACAGCGGTAAAATATGCAGTTTCAGTTTAACAACCAAAAAAACATTTTGTTTCTTATTTTCTTCTCTGAAAAATGTTCAAGGCTTTAAGGGAGGCGATTTTCAATAAATTTTGGGAGTTTTCATCTTTGGAGGTAAGGTTTCTTTACGTTCTAAACTTGAAATACTCCATTAAATCCATAGAAATTGCTAGAAACTTATTAATGGTGGAATTTAAAGTTTAGCCTTAGTTTATGAACTAAAAGTAAAATAATGGGAATTCAATTAAAAGTAGTTAGTAATGATCCTAGGGTATTAGAAAAAACTTGATTAAGTGGAATTATCACTTTTTATACTAAAATACATAGAATTCATGATGTTTAAGGGGTAGAAAACCCTACGATGATGAACTAGCACAAGTTCATAGTTGAAATTGATAATTGTAGGTTTCTAATGGTTGGGAAAGGTAAATAATTGAAATGGGTGTTTTATAATTGTTGTTTATAGATCAAGAATGGATTGAAAAATAGAGGAAAGGCAAGCTTGTGGCCTTAAAGTGATCCGAGGAGGGGATCAAGGTAGGTTATGGTTTATTTACAGTAAAAAGACGTGATTTGACTCTATTCTTATACGTAAATTAAGTGTTTGTAATTGCCTTCGAGCACTACTTGTGATTATTAGTTCTATTTGCATTTCCATTGATGTTGATGGTGAATATTATGATCTTGTGGAGATGAGTTAATGATATTGAGATCATGATAAAGATGATGTATATAATGATATTGATGATGATACTGATAATGATGATGAGATGATAGATGGTGATGAGGTTGAGGTGGGAAGGAGATAATACGTACATCTTGAACACATACATTCATCATATGCATTTGAATGTACATTTATACTTATATGTTGTGGTAAAGTTTGTTGATAAATTTGACTAAGTGTAAAAGGTGTAATTGTGAGCTTGTATTCTTTTTGAAGTGAAGTGTCATATCCGTGGTTGGTTGTTTTTGATTATAAGTTCTATCTTGATTGTTGTTACCTATATTTGATTGACTATTTGTATAGTGTTGAGTTGAGTCGGCCTATGATGCCTACCAGTACTTAGTTGATGTACTGATGCTACCTGTACTCTTCTTTTTATTTAGTGCAGAGCATGTTCTATCATTTGAGATGATACCTCAACTCTAGCCAACATTTGCAGTCTTCGATTCAAGGGTGAGCACCATGACCGGACAACCATTGAGTCTTCTAATTTATGTTCATGTCTCTTGTTTCAGGACTAAGACATTCTCTTATTTTTTGCATTTTGGATAATCTATTAGATATAGTTTTGGACACTCTTAGATGTTCTTATATGATGACACTAGGTCCCGGGCTTGTAATAAATAGAGAGATTCTGTACTCTATTCTTTAGTTATGATATTTGATTAAGTTTGGAGTTCATTTCGATTGATTGTTATTCTATTTAGTGACTTGGAAATAAGAATTTGTTGAAAATAAATTGTGAAGTGTCAAACTTAGTTAGTTTGGGTTGGGTTAGATGGTTCTCGCACAATAGTGTTAGGGTGGGTGTCAATCATGACCACTTGGGTCGTGACAAAGATTGTATCAGAGCATTGGGTTTGTAGATATCGGCGTATAAGAATAGGTTTTGTAGATTCTATCAAAACAATACAAAGATGTCTGTACTTTTCTTTGAGAGACTGCAGGACTTTAGGAAAGAAAATTTCTTTCTTTCTTCATTTCATTCTATTACTTGATTCCAATTGGTATTTGGTGATCCAAATTGGTATCTAACTCATTCTTATTTTGCAGATGGTGAATACTTATCCCGCTAGAGCAGTAGCAGCCACACCAACAACAAAACCTGCACTGGCTGTAGTTTAGGGCAGGCCTCGAGTGAGGGGCAGGTCAAGAATAGAAGAAAGAGGGGCAACACCTATTAGGGTTGGAGCCCATACAACCGGATGACTGGCTATATAGAGAACACCCTTCCCTCCCTCTCAGCAGGGTGCTTTAGAGTTAGCTTAGAATAAGGATGTGGTAGTGGAGGAACAAGAAGTGGTAGTCCCTGAGAATGTGTTGCCTGTGCAGAATGGTGCAACCCAAGTACCTATGACTGCAGTGTTGATTCAATAGATGTTGGGATTTTTGGGCAATTTGGCCGAAACTAGTACTACTCCAGTTGTTCCTGTATTTTTGTCCCCAACTTTACAGCATACAATTATTGTGGTGCCTAGGATGGATGAGGGCTCTGAGGCCAAAATGTCTCCTCGACAGATATTGGAACCAGTGATGATTGATGTTGAGCATGGACTTTTTAGTAAATTCATAAAGATAAAACGTCCAGTATTTCAGGGTACTGATTCTAAAGATGCTTTTGAGTTTTTGATTTATTGTCATAAGCGTCTGCATAAAATGGGTGTGGTTGAGAGGTATGGTATGAAATTTATGTCTTTTCAGTTGCAAACTAAACCAAGCAATGGTGGAGGTCCATTGTTGAGTGCAGGGATGCCTTACATCCACTTACTTGGGCTTAGTTCCAGAATGTTTTTCTTGAAAAGTATGTTCCTCATACTTATCGTGATTAGAAAAAGGATGAGTTCCTAAAGTTAGAGCAGGGTGATATGACTGTGGCGGTCTATGAGGCCAAGTTTCATGCCTAGTCTCGTTATGCACTTTAGTTGATTTCTTTAGAAGAGGAGTGAATCAGGTTCTTTGTGAAAGGTTTGAATTCATGGATCCAGATGGTTACCTTGTCAATGGTGGCTTTAGGTAAGCCTTTTCAGGATATGGTTGAGTTTGCTAAGAAGGATGAAGCTATTGTAAAGCAAGAAAATGTGAAGGATAAAGTAAAAAAGGCTTGGAAATCTATTCAGTTCAGTGGTACCTATTCAAAAAGTCATGGTTCGTAGGGTCACTTTTCCTAGCCATACTATTCGTCTATACCTGTGTCTGTAAGGGGCCCATCTGGGGTTAGTTATAAGCCTTCACGACCAGGCAGCTATACACTTTCGTCATCTTCAGTTCAACGACCTGCATTGGGCATCATGTGCCATGAGTTTGGGGGTTTGGGCCATATCAAGAGGTTTTGTCCTAATTTCTTGTATGTAGTCCAGTTGACACAACAACCTACTTCTATTTCTCTTATTCCAGTAGGTCGTGATGGTGGAGGACATAGTAGGGGTCATCCCCAAGATGGGTGTGGTGGCCAAGCCACAGGGAGGGGTCGCTACTAAGCCAACTGAGGTAGAGGACATGCTAATAGAGGTGGTACTCAGGCCGGTAGAGGTGGCGGTCAAGGTGGTGACAGGGCTTATCTTTATGCTATTCCATCTCATCCTGAAATGGAAGTTTCTAATGCTGTGATCATAGGTACTATTCCCTTCTGTGATTGTATGGCTACTTTATTATTTGATCTCGGGTCTACTTTCTCTTGTATGTCTGTGAAATTTGTATTGGTTTGTGCTTTAGACTGTGAATATCTTGATACTCCTATGTATGTGTCTACACTAGTTGGGATTTCTATATGTGTCAATCAAGTCTATTAAGTGTGTCCTGTAATTCTTATGGTGTATAAAACGTTGGCAGATTTGGTGATTTTAGATATGGAGGAATTTGATATTATTTTTGGAATTAGTTGGTTTGCCCCCTATCGTGCTATTCTTGATTGTTATGCTAAGACTTTTATCGTAGCTATGCCCGAGATGGAAAAGTGAGAGCAAGAAGGTACTTTTAAGTTTACTCATTGTAAGATTGTGTTAGCTATTCGTGCCCAAAAATTAGTTAAGCGGGGGTGTAGGGCATTTTTACCTCATCTTCGAGAAAAAAGTTTAGTAGTTTCTCGTATAGCTTCTGTTCCAGTTGTGTGTGAATTCTTAGAAGTATTTACTGATTATCTTCTCGGTATGCCTCCGGACCATGAGTTTGACTTTTGAATAGATTTAGATCAAGGAACCCACCCCATCTCTATCCCTTCTTATCATATGGAACCAGTAGAGTTAAGGGAATTGAAGTCCCAGTTACAAGAGTTGTTAGAAAAGGGTTTTATTCATCCAAGTCTTTCGCCTTAGGGTGCTTCTATTTTGTTTGTGAAAAAAAAATGATAGTATGCGTATGTACATAGACTACCGTCAATTGAATAAGGGGAATATTCACAACAAGTATCCTTTGCCTAGAATAGATGTTATGTTCGACCAGTTGCAGGGAGATGTAGTGTTTTCGAAAATTTATTTGAGGCCAGGTTACCATCATCTCAAGACTAGGATGAAGAATATCCCAAAAATTGCTTTCCGAACTCGTTATGGTTTTGGTTATATCTTTTGGTTTGACCAATGCCCCAACTGCTTTTATGAGTTTGATGAATAGTGTTTTTAAGACATTTTTGGATTCTTTTGTTATCGTTTTCATTAATGATATTGTGTACTTTAAGAGCAAAGAGAAGCATGAAGCTCACTTGCGTATAGTGTTGGGGAATGTGGTATCTAAGAAAAGGGTTATGGTAGACCCGTAGAAAGTTGAAGTTGTTAAGAATTGAGCTAGACTGAAAAATGTTATAGAAATTTATAGTTTTGTGGGATTGGCCGGTTACTATCATCGGTTTGTCAAGGGTTTTACTGTTATTGCTTCATATATGACTCGCCTGACTCAAAAAGAAGTTTCGTTTGTGTGGGATGACAAGCGTGAGGAGAGCTTCCAAAAGCTCAAAACTTCGTTAACTTTAGCTCGAATTCTCACCTTGCTTATTGAAGGTAAGGATTTCACTGTATATTGTAATGCTTTACTGTCTGGTTTAGGTGTTCTTTTGATGCAGGGTCAGAATGTAATTACTTAAACTTCGAGGCAATAGAAGCCTTATGACAAGAACTATCCAACTCATGATTTGGAGTTGGCAGTTGTGGTCTTTACTTTGAAGATTTGGATACACTATCTCTATGGGGTGAAGTGTGAAGTGTTTACAGACCACCATAGTCTACAGCATTTGCTTACCCAAAGAGATCTGGATTTGAGACAAAGAAGGTGGATGGAATTGATCAAACACTATGACATCTCAATCCTATATCATTTGGGCTAGACCAATATAGTGGCAACCGCATTGAGTTGGAAGCCGATAAGCATGGGCAGTTGGCATGGTTAGAGGTGTCGAGACGCCTATTGGCTAGAGAGGTACAGGCTTTGGCTAATGATTTCATGAGATTACAAGTGACTAGCAAGGGAGGAGTGTTAGGCCATGTGGAGGCTAAGTCTAATTTTTTCGAAAGGATCAAAAGCAGACAGTT
The DNA here is from genome assembly GCA_031232105.1 of Capsicum rhomboideum. Classification (NCBI taxonomy): domain Eukaryota; kingdom Viridiplantae; phylum Streptophyta; class Magnoliopsida; order Solanales; family Solanaceae; genus Capsicum; species Capsicum rhomboideum. The sequence goes on from CP124716.1 coordinate 124,053,425, forward strand.
TGAGGAGAAGAAGTTGAGCAACCTAAAAGAAAAAGTATGGCAAGGTGAGGACAAGGAGGCCATTCTTAATGAAGAAAAAAATGTTGAGGATTCAAGGGTGCGTGTGTGTACCTCATGTGGACAACTTAATTCCTAGTATTATTGCAGAGGCTCAAAATTCCAAGTACTCTATAAATCCGGGTGGAACCAATATGTATAGAGACTTAAGACAACATTATCGGTGGAGAATAATGAAGCATGACATTATGGATTTTGTGACCAAGTGTCAGAATTGTCAACAGGTCAAGCATAAACGTCAAAAATCTGGTGGCACCTTCCAGAGAATGCCCATTCCGACATGGAAGTAGGAAAGGATAACCATGGATTTTGTTGTGGGTCTCCCTAAGACTTTGAGGAAGTATGACTCTATATGGGTGATCATCGATCGATTGACTAAGTCAGCTCATTTCATATTATTATGCAGCTAAATTAGCCAAGATGCATATAAAGAAGATTGTAAGGCTCCATGGGGTACCTATTTCTATTGTGTCAGACATAGGTAATCTATTTACCTCCAACATTTGGGAGAAGTTCAGTCAGAGTTGGGTTCTAGATTGTGTCTAAGTACAACCTTCCATCCATAGACCAATGGGGCAGTCAGAGCGAACGATCCAAGTTCTTGAGGACATGCTTTGGGCTTGCATAAAGGAGTTTGGGGGTCAGTGGGACCAATACTTGCGGTTGTGAGAGTTTGTATGTAACAATAGCTACCACTCCAGCATTTACATGGCTCACTTTGAAGCCGTGTATGCTAGAAGATATAGGTCGCTGATCTAATGGTTTGATGTGTTCGAGGTGAGTCCTTGGGTCACTGATATGCTTAAGGATTTGATGGAGAATGTAAGGTTTATTCAGGAAAAGTTCATAGCAGCTCAGAGCTGACAGAAAGAATATGTAAATCATAAGAGATGTGAAGTTTGAGAAGGGTGAGAAAGTGCTATTGAAAAAATCGCCTATGAAAGGTGTGATACGTTTTGGTAAGAAGGGCAAGTTGAGTCCGAGGTATATCGGACCCAATGAAATTTTGAATGGAGTATGGTCAGTAGCTCATAAGATGGACTTCCCTCCTAGCTTTTCTGGGGTTCAACCAGTGTTCCGTGTATCCATGCTCAAGAAGTACCACAGTGATGGGGATTACATCATTCGTTGGGACTCAAAATTATTTGACAAGGAGCTCACTTGCAAATAGTATCCAATTGATATATTTGATAGGGATGTGGGAAAGCTGAGAACCAAGGTCATACCATCCTTGAAAGTTAATTTGATAAACCGTTCGGTTGAGAAAACAACTTGGGAGATGGAGGCAGATATGCACAAGCGATATCCACATTTGTTCCTAGACTCAGGCAATTACTCCTACTTTATTATACTATTTTGGGCTAGTTTTCATTTGGGGACGAACCACTGGTAAATTGGTATCTAATGTAATGACCCAAATTGTCGTTATACTCAATAAAGAGTAGAACTTTCTCTTAGTCTTCCCTTAGACAAATTTTTAAAAATTTAGGAATGGCCTAGGCTTAGGAGAATTTTGAGGGTGTAGTGGTCAAAGGAAATCTAGTAGTAAATTGAGCATTGGTGGGTTTATTTGGTTTGATTTTCTGATAGAGGATGACTTTAGAAAGTCGTAGAAACTTTCGGTGCATAAAACAAGTTAATAGAACTCTGGCTATAGAGATTATTGTGAACGGGTGAGTTCGTGATGTCAGATTTCAAGAAGTGTATTGTAAAATAGCCTGAATTGGGATGAGGTCCCGAGTTACTCCCTCGGTACTGATGTAGCGGTAAAAGTACCGCCGCAGCGGTGACCTCAATTAACCTGGGGGTTGCTGCAGTGGTAGATTCACAGCCCCAGCGGTGCTGCCACAATGATAGAAGTACCACTGCAGCGGTAAAATGCATAGTTTTAGTTTAAAAACCAGAAAAACATTTTATTTCTTATTTTCTTCTCTGAAAAATGTTCAAGGCATTGAGGGAGGCAATTTTCTACCTATTTTGGAAGTTTTCATCTTTGGAGATAAGATTTCATTTTGTTCTAAACTTGAAATACTCCATTAAATCCTTAGAAATTGCTAGAAACTTATTAATGGTAGAATTTGGGGTTTAGCCCTAGTTTATGAACTGAAAGGAAAGTTATGGGGATTCGATTAAAATCAATCGCTATTGATCCTAGGGTGTTAGAAAACACTTGATTGAGTGGAATTATCGTTGTTTATACTAAAATACATAGAATTTATGATGTTTATGGGGTAGAAAACCCTAAGATGATGAACCAAGGTAAGTTCATAGTTGAAATTGATAATTGTAGGCTTTTAATGGTTGGGAAAGGGAAATTATTGAAATGGATGTTATATAATTGTTGTTTATAGATCGAGAATATATTGAAAAAGAGAGAAAAGGCAAGCTTGTGGCCTTAGAGTGATTTGAGAAGGGGATCAAGGTAGGTAATAATTTATTTGTAGCAAAAAGACTTGCTTGACTATGTGCTTATATGTAAATTAAGTGTTTGTAATTGCCTTTGGGTACTACTTGTGATTATTGACTGCATTTGCATTTTCATTGATATTGATGTTGATATTATAATGTTGTGGAGATGAGTTGATGATATTGATGTTGATATTGAGATCATGATGATGATGAGATGATAGATAGTGATGATATTGACATGAGAAAGAGATGATACGTACATCTTGCACACATACATTCATCATATGCATTTGAATATACATTTATACTTATATGTTGTGGTAAACTTTGTTGAAGAATTTGACTAAGTGTAAAAGGTGTAATTGTGAGCTTGTATCCTTTTTGAAGTGAAGTGTCATATCTGTGGTTGGTTGTCTTTGATTATAAGTTCTTTCTTGATCGTTGTTACCTATATTTGATTCGCCTATTTATATAGTGATGAGTTGAGTCGGCCTATGATGCCTACCAATACTTAGTTGATGTACTGATGCTACATGTGCTCTTCATTTTGTTAAGTGCAGAGCATGTTCCAGCGTTTGAGATGAAACTTCGACTCTAGCCAACATTTGCAGACTTCGATTCAAGGGTGAGCTCCATGACCAGGCAGTTATAGAGTCTTCTGATTTATGGTCATGTCCCTTTTTTCGGGACTAAAACATTCTCTTATTTTTTGCATTTTGGATAGTCTATTAGATATAGTTTTGTACACTCTTAGATGTTCTTATATGGTGACATTAGGTCCTGGGGTTGAAATAAATAGAGAGATTCCGCACTCTATTCTTTAGTTATGATATTTGATTAAGTTTGTATTTTATTTCGATTGATTGTTATTCTATTTAGTGACTTGGAAATAAGAATTTGATGAAAATAAATTGTGATGTGTCAAACTTAGTTTGGGTTGGGTTAGATGGTTCTCCCACAATAGTGTTAGGATGGGTGCCAATCATGACCACTTGGGTCGTGACAAAACTTTTCCCAAAAGTTGGAGGTAAACTACTACCTCTATCTGACACTACAAAAACAAGCACTCCATGAAGTCTGACAATCTCTTTCACATAAATCTTAGCCAACTTAGATGCATTATAGTCCACCCGTATCGGAATAAAGTGTGTAGACTTGGTCAATTGATCAACGATTACCCAAATGGTGTCACATTTCCTTAGGGTCTTAGGAAAACCAATAGCAAAGTCCATAGTTATTTTCTCCCACTTCCACTCTGAAATGGTCATCCTTTGTAAGGTGCCAAAAAGTTTCCGATGCTCATACTTAACCTGTTGACAGTTTTGACACTTAGTCACAAAATCTGCAATGTCTCACTTTATTCTGTGCTACCAATAATATTGCCTTAAGTCAATACAATTTGGTTGCACCCGGATGTATAGAGTACTTAAAATTGTGAGCATCTGCAAGGATAGTGGGAATCAAATTGACCACCTGAGGCACACATACACATCCCCGAATCCTAAACAATTCTTTTTCATCAAGAATAGACTCTTTGGCCTCACCTTGTAACACCTTCTCCCTAAGGTTGTTCTTCAACTTCTTATCCTCAAATTACCTTCCTTTAATCTTCTCAAGGAAGGTGGACTTAGCCTTAACATAGGTTAACACTCCTCCCTTGCTGGTCACCTGCAACCTCATATGGCCGTTAGTCAAAGTATGTATCTCTCTAGCCAACGGTCGTCTAGACACCTCTATCCATGCTAAACTTCCCATGCTTGCTGACTTTCAACTCAATACATTTGCTACCATATTGTCCATACCCGGATGCTAAAGAATTGAAATGTCATAATATTTGATCAACTCTATCCACCTTCTTTGTCTCAAATTCAAATCACGCTGAGTAAATACATGTTGTAAACTACGGTGGTCCGTGAAAATCTTACACTTCACCCCATATAGGTTATGTCTCCATATGTTTAAAGCAAACACCACACCTGCAAGTTCCAAATCATGGGTGAGGTAGTTCTTTTCACAATACTTCAGATGCCTAGAAGAATAAGCAATTACATTCTGATCTTTCATTAAAATAGCACCTAAACCAGATCATAAAGTGTCACAGTACACAATGAAATCCTTGCCTTCAATAGGCGAGGTAAGAATGAGAGTTGAAGTTAGCAAAGTCTTGAGATTTTGTAAGCTCTCTTCACATTCATCATTCCACACAAAAGGTACCTCCTAAGTCAGACGAGTCATATGTGAAGCAATAGAGGCGAACCCTTTCACAAACCGGTAATATTAACTTGCCAACCCCACAAAACTACAAACCTATGCCACATTGGTCAGTCTAGCCCATTTTTTAACAGCTCCAACCTTTTGAGGGTCTACCATAACCCCATCCTTAGATACTATATGCCCTACGAAGAATACTGCAGACAACCAGAATTCACACTTCAAGTACTTAACATAAAGTTGCTTCTCCTTAAGCAACCCTAACACTGTACGCAAGTGAGCTTCATGAACCTCCTTAATCTTAGATTAAACTAATATATCATCAATGATTACAAATGAATCCAAATAAGGCTTGGATACTCCATTCATCAAGTTCATAAAAGCGTTCGGGGAGTTGGTCAAACCAAAAGACATAACCTAGAACTCGTAATATTCATAACGAGTCTAGAAAGCAGTCTTTGGGATGTCCTCTGCTCGAATCTTAAGTTGATGATAACCCGACCTTAAATCAATCTTTGAGAATACCGCGGCTCCCTGCAACTGGTCGAACAATTCATCTATCCTGGGCAAAGGATACTTTTTACTAATGATTATCTTATTCAACAATCGATAGTCAATGCACATCTGCATACTACCATCCTTCTTTTTCACAAAAAGCATAGGAGCACCCCAAGGCAAAGTTCTCAGACAAATAAAACCCTTGCCCAACAAATCTTGCAACTCGGATTTCAATTCTCTTAACTCTACAGGTGCCATTTTATTAGGAGGGATGGATATAGGGCGAGTACCCGACTTTAAGTCTATACCAAAAAAAATAAAAATGGCCAGGTGGCATACTAGGGAGATCATCAGGGAACAACTCTATGAATTCACATACTACTGAAACCAAAGCAATAGGAGGGACTGCCGAACTATCATCACAAAGATGAACTAGGAACGCTCGACGCATTCATTTAACTAAGTTTTTAGGCACGACTAGCTAAAATAATTCTCAAAGGAACAGGCTTAAAAGTACCTTCCCACTCTAACCTCTCCATCCCTGGCATAGCTATAGTAACAATCTTAGCATAATAATCAAGAATGGCACGATAGGAAGACAATCATCTCATCCCCAAAATAATATCAGACTCCTTCATATCTAAAATCACTAAGTTTGCCAAGGTTTTACACCCCATAAACATTACAAGACATGCTCGGTAAACCTGATCAACACACACAAAAACTCAAACTGATATAGACACCACTACAAGAAAATAGGTCTTCAACAACAGGAAATCTAGCCGCTAAAAGCCTTAATCCGATCGTTATTATCAATAACTAGTGGAAAAAATTCAGTCGTCGTCGGTCATTAAAAGCTCCATCGTTAAAAGTTAACGACCAGATTCTAAATCTGGTCACTAAAAGTTCTTTAGCGTCTGCAAGAAATTCGATCGTTAAACCTCCTTTTAACGACCAAATATTCCTTTTGTTAAGTTTCATTCCGGTCATTAAGAACCTTTAGATGCAACAATAAATCTGATCTATATAAGTGTTTCATACACCGTACAAACACACTGTATATATAAATACATCTGAAAATGTACAAAATAAACAATATTCATATACACTGTATATATAAATACATCTGAAAATGTACAAAATAATCAATATTCATATAAAAATTTCTAGTTAATTACGAAGGAACTAAGCATCATTACTGAAGATATACCAATCCTACTTGTACAATGTTATATTTGTCTAACTCCTTACAAAAGAGAAAAGGGAATTGTAACTTGAACAATAGGGGACATCTTTAAACAACTGAAAAACAGGATTGGATCTCTCTTGTTCTTCAACTTGTTCATAAACATTTAGTTGCTTATATCTACTCTATAATTTCATCAAGGAGAGATTCTTGCAGGATCTTTTGACTGCAGAAAGAATAAGAACAGTTTAATTCAGTTCAAAGGATAGATATTTAAGTAAGGTAGGGAAGTTTTTGAAATATAAGAAATCCACATTTTATTTGACAAAAACATGCCCTTCTGCATAACCAACTTGCATATATTTCAAACATACGAATATCAATCAAGATGAAAGAAAATGCAAAGACACATAACTACCCTTAAACTAGGTGCACTAACCCTCCAGGTCATTTTCTGCATTTTCGTACTATTTCAAAGTTTAGAGCTTTCCCATAACTGCCCCAAATCATTTATGACTTGTTGGAGTCGACAGTTCAATTACCGGGCAGTTCGTTTGGTTTTTAGAGCCAAATCCTTGTTTAGAAGTCTTCGTTGATCAAATTTGGGTATCGAGCCTAAACCTCAGGCCGCGTATACAGATTTTGACAATTTTAACAGCTCTGAAACGTCGATTTTAGGCTAGGGGGACCTTTGGTTCAGGTCTCAAGGCTCCCGGACTCATTTTGGGCTATTGAGTGGAAATTAGTTAAAATGGCCATTGGGTGTGGACCCACATTTCATTGAAATGACCTCGGATGAAAATTTCGATGGTGCCATTGAGTCTGAAATGTCGAATTTGGTAGGGTAGCATAGTTTGTTTGTGTTTGCGGGATTCTGAATGAATCCCGAGGGTCCGATCGGAACTTAGCAAAATTTTGCTAAGTGCTAGTGCTAGCATCAGTTGGTGTGACCGCTTAACTGGCCATTTGGTCGCAAAAGAGTCTAATAGACCACTTTAGTGGAAGCCCAGGTGTACCCTTCTGTTGCTAAAGCAACCAAACTATCGCTTTAGCGGTAGTACCCTAGGAGCAAAGGATCGCTTAAGCGGTGCCTTTTCGTTTTAGCGGTCATTTGGCCGCTAAAGCGGCTACTGCTGCTATTTATGAGGGAGACCCAATTTTTAGTCCATTTATTTCATTTCCAAGTCCCTTAAAACCCTAGAGAGCTTACAGAGGGTAGAGTGTGATCTTTAGGGGTTTCTGGTAAGTTTGAGGGTTCGTTGGGGGCGTTTTCTCAACAAAATTTTCATAAAGTTTTGTCTAATTCATTGATTTATTCTCTGATTTAACTTTAAATCCCTAGTCCACTTTATGAGCTGATTTTGGGTTCGTTTGTGCTCGTAATTTACCCATTTTTTAGGATAAATGATCCTGGAGCCTAGAAGGATGTTTTGACGATTTTAAAGTTCTGATTTCGTAAGCTAGCCCCAGGACACAGCATAGCTGAATGGAACGAATGAGAAGAATAACCCTGCGAACCACGACCCCTCAAATAAGTACCACAAAAATGACCCAATTTTTTGGCCTTCTTCTCCTGTGCTTTCACTTCCATTACTTTTTCACCTTCCACTATTTTTATGAATTCCACAACTTCTTGAAAAGTTTTCCCAGTCATAGCCACTTGCAGTGCAGCCACCTAAAGACCTGAGTTCAAACCATTCACAAAATGCCTGATCCTTTCCTGCTTTGAAGTAATCAACTATAATGCATAACGAGACAAGGCATGAAATTTGGACTCATAGGCTACCATAGACATGTCACCATGAGGCTAAGTTTTATGCATTGTCCCATTATGCTACTTAGTTTCTTGGTATTGAGAATGAGAGGATCCAATTTTTTGTGAATGGTTTGAATACTGACTTTTAGGTTTTGGCTGTATAGATGACTTCTACTAGAAAGACTTTTACTGATGTTGCTAATTATGTGAAGAAGGTAGAAGGAGTCAAACAGGTTTACCAGGCCACGATAGTAACAAAGAGAGGCCATAATGCGGGTAACTTTGGTAGTTCTTACTCTAAGGGCTATGGTAATCAGACTCTTTTCTTAATGTCAGAATTGAGGGTTTTGTTGTTAAAGTGATGTTAGATTTAGATTTCTGAATCAATATTAAGGCTTGTAGTTTGTGCTTATGAGTTGAGTGTTTTCTTGAGATATTATTCTTGTCTATTGTATTTGGATTCATTTTATCCATGTCACCATGCATATTAATTTATCTCATGGATAACAGGATTGTACAATTAAAAATACTGAATTTGAAAGAAAATAAATCATCTTCTACTGATTTAGTTTGAGGTAAAATGCTAGATGAGATTGTTAGTCTGAGGTAAGATTCTAAATAGGGTATATGGACCTTATGAGTCCTTCATAGGTCCCACCTCACAGCATATCACTGTGAGGGGGAGCATATATGTAAGCATTGTCTATTGCATTTTGTTATCTATAAATGCATTACATCTTTCCTTGATTATTGTGGCATTCTAAGGTGATCCTTATTAATTTATTGATATTAAACTGTTGGGGATTTTTTTTTACATACAGAGCTAGATGTATTATTCTGTATTTGATATATTATTTACTTGAACTCAGTCGGTCTATGATGCCTCCTGAGTTCTGTGGTTATACTCACCCCTAATTTTCTGCATCATTCTGATGCAGATCCTAGTACAAGTTGCTATCCCGGTCCTTTATTCATATGGTGTTTGTTAATTTCAAAGCTGTGGTGAACTCCTATATTTGGATATTGTCCCAGTTTTCTCTATCTTTTATTTCTTTCTTATTTATTCCTTGACAACTTTTTATTTCAGTTTTTTTACATTCGATTTTAGTGGATGCTTTTGTACTTGTGATAGCTGAGTCTTGAAATTTTTATCTACAGTTTTACTTCCATTTGGGGATGTCTGGAGTTATTATTAGTTATTCATTTCGGTGTTTTACTATTTGCTATTATTTTGATATGATTGTATTAGTTGAATTTGACTTACATACCATGGTTGGGTTGAGGCAGGTGTCATCACAATCCTTGTTATTTAGATCGTGACAGAATGAGTCTTGGTTTTACTTATGATTAATGCAGTTATAGTTTTTTAACCCCCATGGCTCAATTACGTGTTTGTGATATACATTAATGAATTTTCCATACTCATAATGTTGTACACATTATTTTTTTTGAGAAATTACAGGAAAAGTCTTAATGAGACATTACTGCAGACCATTATTTTTTTTTTTTTGTAGCTTATAAATTTAGTATGATAAGTTGCTAATGTAGTAGTATATGGAAGGGATTATGTAGCACAAAATTATGTGTAACTGTTATCACTCACATTAGTGGTTTGTCCTACTTTGGTATGTATGATAGACATTGTAGAAAAGATTTATTTTATGCGTAGCTAATATTTGTTTCATTAAATCTTAATGTTATGTGGTCATTGGGCCAAGCAGAGAATGTAAGACTTATTATTTTATTTGTGGTTCAATTAATGAAAGTCCATAATTAATATTTAATAGAGAATAGATCTTGTCCGTACATCAACTATTTAATAGACGTACCAGATTATGTCTTAATTAACTAACCTTTATAAATTGATCCTCCCTCCATTCATTAGGGTTACCACATACTGTCTACACCTTTTCTATTACTGTTGGCTGTGGTAACATAAGGATAGGGTAAGGAGGTAGTGTTGAAAAAATAATGGAATATCTCAAAAATAATTAATTTTATTGATGTCTAGGTTCATTCCTTAATATCTTGATAATGAGCCTTTAATATTACCAATTGATTCTACACTTAATTCTCCTCCTTGAATAGTTTTTATTGGCTTTTATATAATGTTATTAATTAGCATTGACTCTTTTTATTGCTATTAATCGTATTTTCCATTACATTCCACAATCATAATATTCCATTCATTAGAAATCACCATTACTAATAAGTTGACTTACTATCAGAACGTTGGAATCCATCTTTTGTCCTATATATTTCCCTTCCAACTTTACTTTTGGGATGAGTACAATGGAGATACTCTTTCGCTTCATTTTTTTCTTGTGCTGGGCTTTTATTCTTATGAATCTTTGTTAGTTTTCGGCTCCTAGTTTATATTAGAAGAATTTGTTGAATTCTAAGGAGATACACCCATATCGAGTGAAATATCCTTAAGGACAATGTCTGACACGCCTCAAGCTATGTGAGTTCTATTACAAGTGTTCGTAAAAAAAGTATTTTTCATAAGATTTACAACAATCTCAAAGATTCATACTTAAATTTTACGGAAAATTAGCAGCCTCTATGAAAGTTATAATAGTAATGGGGAACCACATATGGCGAAGCAAACAAGTCAAAAATTACCACTGGAAGTTACTGGTGAAAGGAAAACTTTGTTGTGGAAAAACGGGAATGTCTGGATGGCGGCACCTGCCAATGGAAAACCACCAGAGATGATTTTCACTGGTGTTGATTTTGCTAGACATGCTACTTTAATTTATTGTTAAACTAGATGGATTAAAACATAAATTGAGTATAGAAACTTATCAATTTTTTTTTCCTTATCAGGATCATTGAATGAAATCTTCATATTCTTTTTTGAGGTAGATAAAAACAATACAAAGGGAACTTTTCTGCAACATTTCCATATTAAAGGGGTTAGATCTCACATTTTAAAACATGAGGGGCTGTAAGTAAAACATTTACCCGTCAAAATGTACTCTTTCTAAGAAGGTATTAGAAGAATTTGTTGAATCCTAAGGAGATACACCCATATCGAGTGAAATATCCTTAAGGACAATGTCTGACACGCCTCAAGCTATGTGAGTTCTATTACAAGTGTTCGTAAAAAAAGTATTTTTCATAAGATTTACAACAATCTCAAAGATTCATACTTAAATTTTACGGAAAATTAGCAGCCTCTATGAAAGTTATAATAGTAATGGGGAACCACATATGGCGAAGCAAACAAGTCAAAAATTACCACTGGAAGTTACTGGTGAAAGGAAAACTTTGTTGTGGAAAAACGGGAATGTCTGGATGGCGGCACCTGCCAATGGAAAACCACCAGAGATGATTTTCACTGGTGTTGATTTTGCTAGACATGCTACTTTAATTTATTGTTAAACTAGATGGATTAAAACATAAATTGAGTATAGAAACTTATCAAATTTTTTTTCCTTATCAGGATCATTGAATGAAATCTTCATATTCTTTTTTGAGGTAGATAAAAACAATACAAAGGGAACTTTTCTGCAACATTTCCATATTAAAGGGGTTAGATCTCACATTTTAAAACATGAGGGGATGTAAGTAAAACATTTACCCGTCAAAATGTACTCTTTCTAAGAAGGTATTAGAAGAATTTGTTGAATCCTAAGGAGATACACCCATATCGAGTGAAATATCCTTAAGGACAATGTCTGACACGCCTCAAGCTATGTGAGTTCTATTACAAGTGTTCGTAAAAAAAGTATTTTTCATAAGATTTACAACAATCTCAAAGATTCATACTTAAATTTTACGGAAAATTAGCAGCCTCTATGAAAGTTATAATAGTAATGGGGAACCACATATGGCGAAGCAAACAAGTCAAAAATTACCACTGGAAGTTACTGGTGAAAGGAAAACTTTGTTGTGGAAAAACGGGAATGTCTGGATGGCGGCACCTGCCAATGGAAAACCACCAGAGATGATTTTCACTGGTGTTGATTTTGCTAGACATGCTACTTTAATTTATTTTTAAACTAGATGGATTAAAACATAAATTGAGTATAGAAACTTATCAATTTTTTTTTCCTTATCAGGATCATTGAATGAAATCTTCATATTCTTTTTTGAGGTAGATAAAAACAATACAAAGGGAACTTTTCTGCAACATTTCCATATTAAAGGGGTTAGATCTCACATTTTAAAACATGAGGGGCTGTAAGTAAAACATTTACCCGTCAAAATGTACTCTTTCTAAGAAGGTATTAGAAGAATTTGTTGAATCCTAAGGAGATACACCCATATCGAGTGAAATATCCTTAAGGACAATGTCTGACACGCCTCAAGCTATGTGAGTTCTATTACAAGTGTTCGTAAACAAGTATTTTTCATAAGATTTACAACAATCTCAAAGATTCATACTTAAATTTTACGAAAAATTAGCAGCCTCTATGAAAGTTATAATAGTAATGGGGAACCACATATGGCGAAGCAAACAAGTCAAAAATTACCACTGGAAGTTACTGGTGAAAGGAAAACTTTGTTGTGGAAAAACGGGAATGTCTGGATGGCGGCACCTGCCAATGGAAAACCACCAGAGATGATTTTCACTGGTGTTGGTTTTGCTAGACATGCTACTTTAATTTATTGTTAAACTAGATGGATTAAAACATAAATTGAGTATAGAAACTTATCAATTTTTTTTTCCTTATCAGGATCATTGAATGAAATCTTCATATTCTTTTTTGAGGTAGATAAAAACAATACAAAGGGAACTTTTCTGCAACATTTCCATATTAAAGGGGTTAGATCTCACATTTTAAAACATGAGCGGCTGTAAGTAAAACATTTACCCGTCAAAATGTACTCTTTCTAAGAAGGTATTAGAAGAATTTGTTGAATCCTAAGGAGATACACCCATATCGAGTGAAATATCCTTAAGGACAATGTCTGACACGCCTCAAGCTATGTGAGTTTTATTACAAGTGTTCGTAAAAAAAGTATTTTTCATAAGATTTACAACAATCTCAAAGATTCATACTTAAATTTTACGGAAAATTAGCAGCCTCTATGAAAGTTATAATAGTAATGGGGAACCACATATGGCGAAGCAAACAAGTCAAAAATTACCACTGGAAGTTACTGGTGAAAGGAAAACTTTGTTGTGGAAAAACGGGAATGTCTGGATGGCGGCACCTGCCAATGGAAAACCACCAGAGATGATTTTCACTGGTGTTGATTTTGCTAGACATGCTACTTTAATTTATTGTTAAACTAGATGGATTAAAACATAAATTGAGTATAGAAACTTATCAATTTTTTTTTCCTTATCAGGATCATTGAATGAAATCTTCATATTCTTTTTTGAGGTAGATAAAAACAATACAAAGGGAACTTTTCTGCAACATTTCCATATTAAAGGGGTTAGATCTCACATTTTAAAACATGAGGGGCTGTAAGTAAAACATTTACCCGTCAAAATGTACTCTTTCTAAGAAGGTATTAGAAGAATTTGTTGAATCCTAAGGAGATACACCCATATCGAGTGAAATATCCTTAAGGACAATGTCTGACACGCCTCAAGCTATGTGAGTTCTATTACAAGTGTTCGTAAAAAAAGTATTTTTCATAAGATTTACAACAATCTCAAAGATTCATACTTAAATTTTACGGAAAATTAGCAGCCTCTATGAAAGTTATAATAGTAATGGGGAACCACATATGGCGAAGCAAACAAGTCAAAAATTACCACTGGAAGTTACTGGTGAAAGGAAAACTTTGTTGTGGAAAAACGGGAATGTCTGGATGGCGGCACCTGCCAATGGAAAACCACCAGAGATGATTTTCACTGGTGTTGATTTTGCTAGACATGCTACTTTAATTTATTGTTAAACTAGATGGATTAAAACATAAATTGAGTATAGAAACTTATCAAATTTTTTTTCCTTATCAGGATCATTGAATGAAATCTTCATATTCTTTTTTGAGGTAGATAAAAATAATACAAAGGGAACTTTTCTGCAACATTTCCATATTAAAGGGGTTAGATCTCACATTTTAAAACATGAGGGGCTGTAAGTAAAACATTTACCTGTCAAAATGTACTCTTTCTAAGAAGGTATTAGAAGAATTTGTTGAATCCTAAGGAGATACACCCATATCGAGTGAAATATCCTTAAGGACAATGTCTGACACGCCTCAAGCTATGTGAGTTCTATTACAAGTGTTCGTAAAAAAAGTATTTTTCATAAGATTTACAACAATCTCAAAGATTCATACTTAAATTTTACGGAAAATTAGCAGCCTCTATGAAAGTTATAATAGTAATGGGGAACCACATATGGCGAAGCAAACAAGTCAAAAATTACCACTGGAAGTTACTGGTGAAAGGAAAACTTTGTTGTGGAAAAACGGGAATGTCTGGATGGCGGCACCTGCCAATGGAAAACCACCAGAGATGATTTTCACTGGTGTTGATTTTGCTAGACATGCTACTTTAATTTATTGTTAAACTAGATGGATTAAAACATAAATTGAGTATAGAAACTTATCAAATTTTTTTTCCTTATCAGGATCATTGAATGAAATCTTCATATTCTTTTTTGAGGTAGATAAAAATAATACAAAGGGAACTTTTCTGCAACATTTCCATATTAAAGGGGTTAGATCTCACATTTTAAAACATGAGGGGCTGTAAGTAAAACATTTACCTGTCAAAATGTACTCTTTCTAAGAAGGTATTAGAAGAATTTGTTGAATCCTAAGGAGATACACCCATATCGAGTGAAATATCCTTAAGGACAATGTCTGACACGCCTCAAGCTATGTGAGTTCTATTACAAGTGTTCGTAAAAAAAGTATTTTTCATAAGATTTACAACAATCTCAAAGATTCATACTTAAATTTTACGGAAAATTAGCAGCCTCTATGAAAGTTATAATAGTAATGGGGAACCACATATGGCGAAGCAAACAAGTCAAAAATTACCACTGGAAGTTACTGGTGAAAGGAAAACTTTGTTGTGGAAAAACGGGAATGTCTGGATGGCGGCACCTGCCAATGGAAAACCACCAGAGATGATTTTCACTGGTGTTGATTTTGCTAGACATGCTACTTTAATTTATTGTTAAACTAGATGGATTAAAACATAAATTGAGTATAGAAACTTATCAATTTTTTTTTCCTTATCAGGATCATTGAATGAAATCTTCATATTCTTTTTTGAGGTAGATAAAAACAATACAAAGGGAACTTTTCTGCAACATTTCCATATTAAAGGGGTTAGATCTCACATTTTAAAACATGAGGGGCTGTAAGTAAAACATTTACCCGTCAAAATGTACTCTTTCTAAGAAGGTATTAGAAGAATTTGTTGAATCCTAAGGAGATACACCCATATCGAGTGAAATATCCTTAAGGACAATGTCTGACACGCCTCAAGCTATGTGAGTTCTATTACAAGTGTTCGTAAAAAAAGTATTTTTCATAAGATTTACAACAATCTCAAAGATTCATACTTAAATTTTACGGAAAATTAGCAGCCTCTATGAAAGTTATAATAGTAATGGGGAACCACATATGGCGAAGCAAACAAGTCAAAAATTACCACTGGAAGTTACTGGTGAAAGGAAAACTTTGTTGTGGAAAAACGGGAATGTCTGGATGGCGGCACCTGCCAATGGAAAACCACCAGAGATGATTTTCACTGGTGTTGATTTTGCTAGACATGCTACTTTAATTTATTGTTAAAGGTACTTTGCAGGAAGTTGAGTTTGCTAGACATACTTCTTTGATGTTAGAGGTAACTTCGTATAATTGGTGTTATATTTTAATTGCTCGCTTAATAAAATACGTTGGCATGCTATGATTTAAATTTTTTGAAATAGTAACAAAAATGTGTTTTTCATATGTGAGAAACTTAGTCATCATATATCTCAATATAAAAATAGATTCAAAAAATGATAATTCTGTTAAGAAAAATAAATTTGAGTTAGCGAATGATATAAATTATTGTGTTCATTTCTCAAGAGAATCTTGTAACTAATATTTGAAAGATTGGATTTTATACTTTGGTGCTTACTAAGCATATTTGTGTTCTACACCCAATTAGTTGAAGAAGAAGAAGAATAATTTATTTATGTTGCATATTCTAGAACTACTCAGGTTCTTAGAATTAAAAAGTTCTTCTTAATAAACTCACATATGAAAAATATTTGTATTAATTGAGGTGGCATAGAGGTGATAAATTTGAACCAATTTGATGTTTATGAGATCATTTGAAAAAGTTGGGTGAAGATTTTATTTGAATTTGATAAGGTGTTAACAAAATTAATGTTGTTTAGGCCAATAGGTATTGTAAGGATGATTTATTTGTGGCTAATATTTTTCAAGATGAAAATACTAGTGTAGTAGTGCTTGTATATATTTGATTGATTCGTATGATTTATGACATGTTAAACCGTACATTTTAGTTTATCGTATATTAAGAACATATGCAGGTTTAATTTTTACTAATGTGATTTTGTTTATATCTCCAAAATTCATATCTAGATTTACTAGATAATTTAATTTTGTATGTATTGAAAAAATAAATAAATTGTGACGTGCATTAAAAACGCGTGCATGTTGGGTCTCGCTAAGCATCATGAGTAGATTGTTAATGTTTACTACTGCTGTTTGGTATTGTGATGCTTAGTATTGCATACAGCTAATACTTTTTTAAAGTATTTAGCTAAGTGTGAGATTTGCGTTCCAATTACTTAAGCATATTAAAATATTACATGCATGAGTTTTTAGAATATTTGGATTGGGAAAAAGTCATTTCTCTGTCATGAAATATTTGAAAGTATAGGGGTATATTGTTAAGATTATGCTACATGATTCTAAGAAAATAAATATTGTGGGTTTAATTTGCATATATTATTGAGTTTTTGCTAATATCTTTTCTTTAAGAAGTGAAAATATTTTATGTGGTCTTGTTGATTTGGAGTTGGTAGGTAATAAAGCGGGAGGGTTAAGAGACCTCTTGGTGAGTATTCTAATCGGAATAAAATCAACATTTTTTGTATTTATATATTGTGATTGTCAAGCAGAAATAATTGTAGTGAAAAATAAATTTTTCATTGGCAATTTGGGACATAATGCGATAAAGTAACTACTATAGGAAAAAATTATTATGTAAATAAATTATGTGTAGTCAGGGGTGAATCTGATCAATTCACAGACTATAAGAAACATCGAGGGGAGTGAAACTTTAATCATTTGAGAAGATTAACAATGATGGTAACCCAACCTATTTGATTAGAGATCCCATGAATTAGGTTCATATGGGTAATAACAAGTCATTAGTTGATCAAAGTATGCACTATTAAATTATGTCCCTCCTATGATGTGTGAATATAGTGCAGTGCTGCAAGGCAAAGTGAGGGTAGAGTTATACTCTTAATCCAAATCATATCTTTTATAGGTGGTCTAGTGTTCTGCAGAATATACTTGATGATTGGACCTATATGAGTGTGGAGTGGTACCGCTCCTATGAAATTGTGATAGATTTCTAGAGCACTCATGAATACCAGCACGCGCGCATGGCCTCTTAGCGCAAATCTGCGATAATGAGAAAGATTGTGCGAGTATAATGTGGTAAGATAAGTCCATGAGCTTACAAAAGAATTATTGGTTCATAGAAGTTCTAAACTTCACCAATTGTTCTGTAAGTTTAATCTTGTTTTATCTAGGTCTGCTTCATAGTCTACAGACACCAAATTCGATGCATTGTACTCATATGTGAAAAGCCCAGCAAAACTTCTTATTTTGTTCTATTTCCTTATTATTCATTTTGAGATATGTAGGAGATTATTAGAAAAATAATGGAATATCTCAAAAGAATTAATTTTATTGATGTCTAGGTTCACTCCTTAATATCTTGATAATGAACCTTTTATATGACCAATTGATTCTACACTTAATTCTCTTCCTTGAATAGTCTTTATTGGCTTTTATATAATGTTATTAATTAACATTGACTCTTTTTATTGCCATTAATCTTGTTTTCCATTACATTCCACAATCATAATATTCCTTTCATTAGAAATCACCATTACTACTAAGTTGACTTACTATCAGAACGTTGGACTCCATCTTTTGGCCTATATATTTCCCTTCCAATTTTACTTTTGGGATGAGAATAATGGAGATACTCTTTCTCTTCATTGTTTTCTTGTGCTAAGCTTTTATTTTTATGAATCTTTATTAGTTTCTGGCTACTAGTTTATACTAGAAGAACTTGTTAAATTCTTGGGGATACACCCATACTGGATGAAATATCCTTAAGGACAGTGTCTGACACGCCTCAAGCTATGTGAGTTCTATTACAAGTGTTCGTGAAGAAGGTATTTTTCGTAAAATTTACAATAGGTAGAAACTAGTTTTGTAACTAATGCTTTCATTCTCTCTTATCAGTATTAATCATATATTTCTTTCCTATGTTATGTCTCTACGTATTTGATTTTTATTTCGATATGATCTGAACACAATTTTTACATAGATTATGTCTTTATGTGAAGTTGGTGTCATTCTATACAGTTAGATCTCTAGATTTGACTATACAAAGTTTGAGTGGAAAAGGATGGATGCAAAATGAAGAGGATATGAGCTAAGTTTATTTACTGGACTCTAATGGTGTCTAAAAGTTGCATCCATTGTATTTGATTCATATCCATTTGCAAAATTATTTTAGAATATTATTCAAGAGATTTTGCCTTATTCTGTTTTAAGTACTTTAGATTTTAATTGTTATAATCTATACCTCAATATTTTCCTCAGGTGACTTTGAACTTTATTGAATTTAAATCTTTTTGCATATTTTTGTCTGTTTATTAAAGATTTTCTAATTGTAGCATGTTTGAACTTCATTCACTCTATATATTTGATACTAGATGCATGTGAGGTATAGGGTTCATACTTATTTCTTCTCCCCAATCTCCCTTCCTGCTCCTCAAAAGATTTATTAATTTAGTTTTGTATTAGAATATCAAAATTTTCTATACTAATTACTAGGTGGCTGAATTATAATTTTTTGGTTCTGCAGACAGCTGAGGATTTTTTGTATTCTGTCTATTTAACAAAACATTTGCAAAACTTAAGGTAAATATTATTTTGACGTCTGTTCTCCGCAGTTGTAGCCTTGTTCCAACCTTTTAATGGAATTTTTTTATTTATGTGATAATGTATTCTTTGAACGTTGGCTTAATGTCATAGATAATCTTTTTCTTTTTAATTTTTGGTTTTGGTTTGTTTGTGGTGGTGGTGGTGGGTGTTCACTAGACTTGGAAGAAAACATGCATATGGAGTTTAAAAGGATTGCGGTGGCTGAATAAGTTTCAAGGACATATTTTTCCTTCAGGTGATATCTGTATTATATAAGGCTATATGCTAGTAAGGCATAGGTTAATTAAAACCTGTCAGGTTATGTTCGTTTATTTTCTACTGGGTTAATTTGATTCATAAAGTACTACAATTATATTATACCTAGAATTTGTTGGACAAGAAAGTGAAGAGAAAGGAAAGTAAGTTTTGTCCAAAAATATGATTGACCTCCCACAAGTTACAAGAAAAATTATTAATTAACTCTATTGATTAACTATAATTAGATACTAGTACAAGAAAATATAGATGTATTTAACATCCTTGTGAAATATGAAAGTCCTCTCGAATATTATCTTGCTAATCATACACAATTAAGAAGTTCATATATTTGTTGCATAAACAATTTACTTTCTCAGAATTGTTCAATCTCTACTAATCGTTCACCTTCTGTTAGTACCAAGATAAGAGAAATTTGTAAGGGTTATTTAGTAAAATTAAGAGATTATTGCTTGCTAAAAAAATATAAAGAAAGAAATAAGCTTGTCACAGATTTCCTTCTCAATTTGATACAACCCCAAGCTAAGACTAGAATCTTCTATTCTTATATTTTTGTCATGCAACTTTTTAGTTAGTATGGTGTTCAATGAGTCTTCTCCTAAGTGAGTTCAAGATTTCGGGTAAATGAAGGTGAAATAGGAGAAATTGTAGGGGATATGTCATATCTTATTGATAACAGGAGGGATTTTAATCAGGTAATGATTAGGTTAATAAGTTAGTATTTGATATGACTTACCATTTTTTAATACTTTGTATAACATATCTGAGTTTTCCTTGAATGAGGAATATCTGCATATTATTTTTTATCTTTTAGGCCTTATTTGAATGCTATGTGAATATGACAATTGCTTATACTAGATTCAAAGAAAGAAATTCATATTTAAATACTAGGCTACTTAAATACGAGGCAGACAATTCATAATGTCCTGATAGCTAGGAGCATTGTTGCATATGCTCGGTAAGGGGCACCTAATATCAGAGTCTCCCCTCCCCCCCCCCCCCCCCAATAGGTTTGTAAGGTTACTTAAGTTTGATGCCGACCTTTTTTTTTTTTTGGTCTTGCACCTTAGGATGGGTATTTTAATAGGGAAAGACTTGCACAAATTGATGGTGGCCATTTATACCATGTTTTTTGCAATAAAGAATGGATGAAACTTAAGATTATTTGTCCCATATGCTAGTTGAGAGTTTTAGCATGCTACCTTAAGAATTCATGCATTCAACGTTCAATCAGCTTCAACTAATCAATGTAGTTTGGGCTGCACGAACTGACTAGTGATGTTGTTTTGTGTCTGATTAGTTCACCCCATTCCAAAGTAGACTAATTAGTTGAAGGCGAGTGATTATTGAATGCATGGATTCTCAAGGTAGCATAGCCTACACTCTCATATTGTACACAGGGAAAGAGTTCTCGAGCTTCTTTTACTCTTTCATGCAACCAATATGTTATAAATGGCCACAATCAATTTTTGGAAGTTCTTCCTCGTCAAAATACTCATCCTAAGACACACAACCCAAAAGAAAAAAAGGTCAAAATCAAACTTAAGTAGGCTTAAAGACATAAAGGGGGGGGGGGGGATTACTAAATTTAGGTTCCCTTTACGAAGCATATGAAGTTGTGATCCTTACTATTTGGACACGTTGAATTGGTCGCCTCATACTTATGCAAATTAATATTTAAATAAGGATCTATTATTCTGAATCGAACATCAGTATTTCTCATATGGTCATGAAATGCAGATAAGGCCTAAAATATAACAAAAATATGTGGATATCATTCATTCAATAGAGATTCAAGTATATTGTATCAAATATTAAAAAGTAGTAGATTATATCAAAAATGAACTGATAGGTTACCAATGCATTATCTGATCAAAAGCCCTACTTTAATGAGTAAGATCCAGTATATCTGCATCAACTTCTCCCAATTCTTCTTCATTTTCTTGAAATGTTGAAATCATTTAGAAGAAAACTCATTGAACACAATATTGATTAAAAAGATACATGACTAATATATAAGGATAAAAGATCCTAGACTTAGCTTTGGGTTATAACAAAGTGAGAAGAAAATCTGTGATTAATATTTTTTTCTACTTTTATAGAGAAAAAGTCTCTTAGTTGTTCTAAATAACCCTTATGATTTGCTCTTATCCTGGTACTAACACAAGGTGGATAGTAGATAGAGAATGAAATTGGTCTGAGAAAGCAATTTTCTCTTAAAAAACCCAATACATGAACTTCTTAATAGCGTGCAATTAGTAAGGAAATATTTGTAAGAAAAAAAATTGGTCATGTCTAAATCATTTAAAAAAAGAGAAAAGCATTAAAAACACCCTTAAACTTGGCGCGGATTATTACTTTAGTCTCCGAACTACACTCAGTAGTAAAACACCTCTACACTTGACTAAGTGAATTTAAAAACGTCCCCATTTTATCATATAAAATAACATGTTATCACGCTGTCACACCCAAATGTCTATGAGTGGCACCCACACTACCCCTCCAGTGGGAGAACCAACTATCCGAAGCCTTAATCAAATTCATTAGCCAATTTTAAGACAAGATAAACAAATATGCAACTCTAGTCATAAAATATCTCAAAAAATTAAAGAAATGATAATGCGGAAATCAATCAAACTATCTATTACAATCCGCAAACCCAAAAATCGTCATACAAGAACTCTAAATCAAAAACATTGTCTAAGATATCCAAAACTAATAAAATAAGGAAAAGACTAATTGTCCGTAGGAGGGAAAAGAACCAATATGAAGGTCCATGGTAGCCTGAAGATGGAGTGCTCATCCTTGGATCAAATCAGCTGTCTCCGCTAGATATGAGGTGGTGTCTGAGACTCTTGAACACTTTCTGCACTCAAAAAAGGGAGAGTGTTGGGTAGTATCAGTACAAACCACTATGTACTGGTAGGTATCATAGGCCAACTGTATACAACATAAATCAAATAGAAAGTAGACAGGCATTAACACATAACAAGTAAATCAATAAACAACAAGTAAGTCAGTGACATGCCAAACAATGCCCACAACTAAGTCAATTAACCATCAACAATATCAACCATATCGTAAAACAACTACGAAATCAACAATCATGACACAAAGAGAAACTATATCCATCTCAAGATCACAATTAGTATACCATTAGTTCGTTATCAACTCATTAAGCCATACCATCTCACGAAATCACACTAGTCTGTGCACACATGCTAAGGGATTTATTTTTGTCCATCTAGTCATGACCTACATAGGACAATCTAAATATATGTAACTTACCGGTATGGTACTCGATCATTTATAATTATTGTATTATCAATATCCATATTCGTATCGTTGCGGTACCCGATCCTCTATAATAATATTATATTTATTATCAATTGCATTATCTCTTGAGATATGCCACAGTTCACCAAATTTACAAGAACACCTAAATTCATAATATATTTTAATCATGTTCGATGTTCAATAACTTATTCATCCAAATATTAACAACCCAAAACATCAACTTCAAGCGTTTTTGAAAACCAATAAACAAGTATCCAATTTAGGTGCATACATACAACCAAATTGAGTCTGAACTCCAATTTAACCATAACCTACCTCAACCAAAGAACCCAAATGCAAGCTAGTCTGCAAGAGCCTTGCCCTTTCTTGAAGCTTTGAATCGTTCACGGTCTAAAAATAAGAAATTCAAGAGTAATTAATCCTTTACTCTTAAATTCTAAGTATTGGATTTCCAACCCCACAAATTTTACCCTTTTTATATTCCAAACCTTAGCACAAGAGTTTTTCAACTATTAAATTGCCTCAAATCTCCATAATTCACGTTCAAAGGGGGGGGGGCGATTCTACACTAGGAATTGTTAATTAACGACCTAGAATCATTCTCATGTAGACTTATGACTACCAATAGGGTTTTCCCACCAATTCATGAACTTAAGGCTTAAACTTAGGAAATTCACCACAACTCCCATTCTAATGATTTTATGAATTGAACGGATTAAAAATTATTAGAAGGTAGTAATGAACTTACCTTAATAATGGAAATATCCCCAAGATCGTGGAAAATTTCCTCTTTCAAACCTAAACATGAACCTTTGGATTTTGGAAAATAAACTTTGATTTTTGGACTTGAGGGCATTTAACTGCCTGATGACTGTTACATCGACCTCGTGTAGTCCCGCTACAACGGCTATTGGCCCGCCATATTATTCATGCTTTCCCTTGCCTGCTGCTACAACGGTCGTCTGACCATCACAATAGCCTCACAACAATGTTGATTAGACCGCTGTAGCAGTCTATAAATAGAAACATGGAAAAGTTCCAGAATTTCCCAATTTCACAACACAAAGTGCAATTTTTGATATCACCGACTTATCCCATTACAGAAACCTCTATAATCGGAGTTCAACAAACCCATTTATCATCCCAAAACTTCCTAAGGGATTTTATACCTCTCAACAATTCGTTAATAACACTACATCATCAAATACTACACCACAGAGCACGAATCGTTTCTAAAACACTCAACACTACATTTTGGTCAGAAATCACCCTATCTTGAGATTTTATCAACTCTCATCCTCGAAAAAACTCTTTTCGGGTACTTACGCCCTAAATAACTCTATAACAATGGGATGGGTCATTACATTAGATACCAATAAACAACCTTTCATCCTTAAATAGGAAAATAGAGAATAAAAGGGAAAAAAGAGTTACCTGACTCAGTTAAAAGGTTCATAGACTTTCTATGCATGTCTGATTTAGTCTCCAAAGTGGCCTCCTCGACAGGACGGTGCTTCTACTATACCTTCACAGGCGCAATCTCCTTAGTCCTCAACTTGTGGACATCTCTATCAAGAATAGCAATAGGTTCCTCTTCATAAGAGTAGTTTTTATCTAACAAGACCGAATCTCAACAAATGATATAATCACCATCCCCATGAAACTTCTTCAACATAGAAACATAAGACATGGGATGAACACCCGATAAAATCGAAAGCAAGGAAAACCTATAGGCCACTGGCCCCACACTCTTAAGAATCTCAAATGGTCCAATATATCTTGTACTAAGATTACCTTGCTACCCAAAATGCATGACACCCTTCATGGGTGAAACCTTGAGCAATACTTGCTCACCTTCCAATTTGCATACTCCTTTTGCCTATTGTGAGCCGCTAAAAGTTTTTCTTAGATAAACTTCACCTTCTCTATTGAGTCTCTCCAAAGATCAATACCCCATGGTCTTACTTCAGATGCATCAAATCACCCAATAACAAATCTACATCTCCTCCCACACAAAGCCTCAAATGGAACCTTGTCAATATTCGAATGATAACTATTATTATATGCAAATATGGACAAAAGTAAAAACTGGTCCCAATGATCTCTAAACTCCATCATACATGCACAGAGCATGTCCTCTAACACCTAAATCATCTGCTCAGACTGACCATCAGTCTGAGGATGAAAAGTTGTACTAAGGTCCAACCTAGTACCCAATTCCTCATGCAGCTTCTCCCAAAAGTTAGAGATAAACTGAGTTCCCTAATCCAAGATAATAGAAATTGGGACCCCATGCAACCAAACAATATCCTTAAGATAGATCTTGGCTAACCTTGCTAGATTGTAAGTCACCTGGACTAAAATTAAATATGCAAACGTAGTCAACCTATCCATAATAAACCAAATAGAATCATACTTCCCTAAAGTCTTGGGATGATCAACAACAAAATCCATGGCTATTATTTCCTACTTCCATTCAGGAATGGGTATCCTTTGAAGTGTACCACCAGGCTTCTAGGTAATTCTGGCATTTAGCAACAAAATCAAATATGTCTCACTTCATTCAACCCTACCAGTAATGCTACCTCAAATCATAGTACATCTTGGTCTTACCAGGATGTATGGAGTATTTAGAACTATGAGCTTCAAAATAATAGTAGGAATCATATTATCAACACGGGGCACAATACACACTCGCCCCTTAATTCTTAACACACCCTCATCATCAATCATGGCCTCCTTGGCCTTACCTTGTAAAACCTTATCACAAATCTTGATCAATTAGCATCCTCGAATTGCCTAGCCTTTATTTCATAAAGAAATATAGACCTTGCCTCTATGATAGATAGCAATCCACCTCTATCAAACACCTCAAGTCACATGAACTTGTTAGCTAGAGTCTAAATCTATCTAGCCAACGGATGCTTGGTAGTATTCAAATAAGCCAAGCTACCCGTACTTTCTGACTTTCTGCTTAATACGTCGGCTACCATATTAGCCTTTCTTCGATGGTATAGAATGGTGATATCATAATTTTTAAGCAACTCCATCCACGCTCTCTTAAATTCAAATCCCTAAATGTGAACACATGATGGAAGATGCAGTGATCAGTGAACACTTCACAATGAACCCCATAAAAGTAATGTCTTAAAATCCTAAGAGCAAAAACCATAGCAGCCAACTCTAAGTCAGGAGTAGGATAATTTTTCCCGTGCTCCTTAAACTTCCTCAAAGAATAGGTAATAATGTTCTTTTTATTCATCAAAAAAACACTTAAACCAGAACATGAGGCATCACAATAGATAATAAAGTCCTTACCCTCCACTAGAAAAGCAAGAATGGAAATGGTAATATATAAGGTCATGAGTTTTTGAAAGTTCCCCTGACACTCATCAGACTAAATGAAAGGGACATCCTTCTGAGTCAGTCGGGTTACAGGAGTAGCAATAGAAGCATGCCTTTTCATGGACCTACAATAATAACTGGCCAACCCCATAAAACTATGAAACTTAGTCACTGAAGTAGGCCTAGCCCAATTCTTAACTACATTAATCCTTTGCAGGTCTACTATTACCCTTTTTTCGAAACCACGTCCTGAAAAAGAACATAGAAGCCAATAAGAATTCACACTTAGGAAACTTTGCATAAAGTTTCTTCTCTTTTAGCAAACCCAAAACAATCCATAAGTGATTCTCATATTCCATTTTTATTTCCCCTTATACTTGTTACGAATTGTAACCTTGTTCAATTGCAGGTAGTCTATACAGATACATAGGCTACCATTCTTCCTTTTCACAAAATAGACTAGAGCAACCCATGGGGAGGAACTCAGGAAGATAAATCCTTTACCAATAAATTCCTGTAATTGTGCCTTTAGCTCTTTCAACTCAGTCGGTACCATCCTATAAGGGGAAATAAAAATGGGACGGGTACCCAGCTCTAGATCAATACAGAGATCAGTGTCATGATACAGTGGCATGCCAGGAAAATCCAAAGGCAACACCTCCTAAAACATATACACTATGAGAACTGACTCAATGGGTGAGACCTATGCACTAATGTCCCAATGATGTGCTAAGAAAGCTGAGCACACCATCCCTAGCAATCTCTTGGTATGAATGAAAGATATAAGTTTCATCAAAGTAAGGCTTTAATTATCCTCCCACTCAATTCAATCCATCTCTGGCCTAGCCTCTCTATCTTAGCATAACAGTCTAAAATAGCATGTTAAGGAGACAACTAATGCATCCCCATAATTATGTCAAAATTTACCATGTCTAAGATCACTAAATCCACCCAGGTTTTTTACCCCATAAACGTAATAGAACAAGAGATGTAAACCCTATCAACTACCACAGAATCACCAATAAGGGTAGACACATGAATAAAAAAATTAAGTAATTCACATACCATGTCCAACCCAGCAACAAATCTAGCAGATACATATAAGAACGTAAAACCAGGGTCAAATAATATCATATCCATCAAGTCACAAATTAGAATAGTACTTGTGATCACCATATTTGATGGCTTTATCTCAGGCATGCCTGGAAAATCATAGAAGTAGGCCCTATCTCCAGCTTGTGTGCCACCCCAGCCTGACTGGGTGCCATTTTGATCAGTATGTTGATCACCTCTGCTATGTTAGTTGCCACCTCTACCTGCCTGGTGACCATCAGGCCCACCCTGAGGACATTCTTAACCATTACCACCATCTCTTCTACCTACTGAAGTCAGAGCTCGGGGAGGCTACTATGGCCTAACTGACCAGACCGCCAAAAATTCGGACAATGCCTCCCAATGTGACCAACCCCACCTTACTCATAAAATGTATGGTCCAAAGTGGGTCATTGCATTGAAAAAGATAAAGTAACATAACCACCAAAGTTTGAAGATAGTTGGATGGCCCCTGACAGGCCCCTAATAGACACCTGTATAGTTGATTAAATGGGTCATGCATAGTACCCCGAACAACTCTAACCCTTGAAGAATCAACTACTATTGTTGCCCCTTTGCAGGACTTCTTTCCTGCCATCTTAGCATGACCTTTTTGTTTCACACCCTCTACCTTCTTAACAAAGTCAAACATATACTGAAAACACTAATTGAAAGATGTCATCTAAAGAGTAGAAATCTGGAGACCTATCTTCAATCCTAAAACAAAGCAACGAATCCTCTTGTCCTCAGTATGCAACAACTACGAAGAATATCAGGATAATTAATGAAATTTTGCCTCATAAGCCACAATTGACATACACCCATGCTCAAGATTAGTAAACTCATCCTTTTTCCTGTCCCTTCAGGTATGAGGCACATACTTATCTAAAATGACTAAATAAAACTGTGTCCATATCAATGGAGGCAAACCATCTATCCTACATCTACATAATCCCTCTACCACATGTTGGGATCTTCTTAAAGTTGAAACTCAGACTCGATGCCATAAAAAATAGGAGGCTTCATCTTAATAGACTTGCAGAATATGTCATGTTCATCTCCAGTCATTACCGGATCAATCATATGCCTAAGAAAGTTATCCATCTCTGAAGCCTTATCCATCTAAGAAGCTACAGCAGGAGCATGTTGCACTCTTAGATGTTGCCCTATAGAAATTGCTGGCGTAACTACGGTGTCTGTCAAATTACAAAGAAATCAAAACACCTACTAAATCATGGTTGATAATATCTGAAATGATGGTATATCCCCCTGAACAGGTGTAGCCTCCAGCGCGTGATCTGGTATTGCCTCTCCCTCTACTACCTCAAGAATATCCTTTAGTGATGAAGAGATTCTGACCTCTCCTGATATGGTCTTGTAGACTGAGTACTACCCTTAGTGGTTACTTCTCTCCTTTCTCTACCTCATCCTCCCCTCAGTTGTCCTTTACCATAAACCACAACCCTAGCGGTCAGTTTGTATGCTTTCACTCTTATTCCCAATGTGCTTGTTCTCACCATCTATGAGAATAAGAATGAAAAAATTCAAATACCAATTTGGATAGCCAGATACGAATTTAAATCAAGCAATAGCACAAAACAAATAAGAAATTGAGTTTTCCTAGTGTCTTGTAGCCTCTCAAAGAAAAGTACAGACTTCTTTGCACAATTCTGCAAGACTCTTCTAGACATGTCCTTGTATGATAAGATCAATCAACTTAGGGCTCTGAAACTAACTTTGTCACGACTTAAATAGCCATGAGTCGCACCCACATTAATCCTCCAGTGGGAGAACCAACTATCCCAAGCCTTAACCAAATTCATTAGCCAATTTTAAGATAAGATAAACAAATAGCCAACTCTAATCATAAAATATCTCAAAAACTAAAGAACTAATAATGTGGAAAGCAATCAAACTATCTATTATAATCCTCAAGACCTGAAAGTCATCGTACAATAACTCTAATTAAAAACAATGTTGAAGATATCCAAAACTAATAAAATAAGGAAAAGTCTCATTGTTCGAAGGAGGGAAAAGTACCAATCAAAGATATATGGTGGCTTAAAGATGGAGTAATCATCCTTGGATCGAGTCAGCTATCTTTGCTAGATATGAGGTTGTGTCTGAGCCTCTAGTAGTATCAGTAAAAACTACTATATACTTGTAGGTATCATAGGCTAACTCAATTTAGAAGCATGTATACAACATAAATCAAATATCAAGTAGACATGCATAATCAATGAACAACAAGTATATCAATGACAGGCTAATCAATGCCCACAACAAAGTCACTTAACCATCAATAGTATCAACCATATCATAAAACAACCACGAAATCAACAATCATGACAAAAAGAGATACTATGTCCATCTCAAGCTCACAATTAGTATACCATTACATTCTTATCAACTCATTAAGCAATACTATCTCACAAAATCAGACTATTCTATATACACATACTAAGGGACTTATTTCTGGCCAACTAGTCATAACCTATAGGGGACAGTCTAAGTCCATGTACTGTACTAGGGTGGTACCCAATCCTTCATACTAATGGTATATCAATGTCAATATCTGTATCAGAATGGTAACTGATCCTCCATAATAATATTATATGAATTTATCAATGTCATTATCTCTTGGGATATAAGACAGTGCACTAAATTTAAAAGTACACTTATAGTTATAATCCAATTTGATCAAGTTTGAAGTTCAATAACTTATTCATCCAATCTAAATACCTTTTTGTGAAAAAAATAGCTTTTATGTGTTTTGACCATTTTGACCTTCCCCATAGTTGCTACATGTTGGTTTTGGGGTGCGGGGATGGTTGTGTTAGGTTTTTTGCCCTCATTTTATTATCAAATTTGAGTATTAATTTTCTATTGAAGAAAAATAAAAGTAATACCATATTTACTTTTACTTTTACTTTTCCTAAAAGGAAAATATAAAACTCTTCCATATTTGGCTAACCTCTTTATTGTAGGAAAGGTTTTGAAACTCTATAAATAGAAGACCCCTCTTCTCATACTATAACATAATAGCATCCACAATGTAGTCTCTAAAGAGTTTTATTTAGGGAGAGATTTCTGTCACACCTCAAATTCCAATGGGGCGGACTGACACCCGAAGCCGTTAAGGCCCGAGAGAACCAATCTTCATTCATGTACATATGTATGCATGTCTCTGAGTGAACTACATTCTATCTTATGTAATTACAAGATACTAATGGCGGAAGTCATGGAGAACATATGATATATACGAAACTTGGCCGTTAGGGCCATCAAGTCAAAGTGGACATACATTCTTTCATTCATCTCACCACGTACATCTACAAAGCCTCTAACAGATACATATACATAACCAACCTAAAGTCGGGACAAGTCCCCTCTTTATACATCATTTACATAGTACCAAAACAAGTGTACACGTGTGACTCAGAAAGCCCCGAACTAACTGGAGCTCACCAATATTCTGTAGATGACCCGCAACCTACTATGGAGGTATACTAGTACCTATGCCTGCAACAAGTAAGGTAAGTCCCCCAAGGGACGTCAGTACAAAGAATGTACTGAGTATGTAAGGCCATAAGTAACTGCATAAGATATAAGGACTTCAATGGAATCAAGTACAAGTGGGTGGACAATATAGATTAGCCACCATAATATACATGTGTGAGGTCGTATACATTGCATTCATTTATTTTGTATTCGTTCATATCATTGTCACAATCATTTATATAACATCGTTCATATAATATCATTCCTATAATCATTTGGGATCACCTCTAGCTAGGCTTCCACCCCTTTGAGTTGCCATCCGTTCGGGATCGCCTCTAGTTAGGCTTATGCCCATTCGAGTTGCCACCCATTCCCAAAAATACTTCGGGATCACCTCTAGCTAGGCTTAGGCCCCTTTGAGTTTCCACCCGTACTCAACATTCATTTGGAATCGCCCCTAGCTAGGCTTTTGCCCCCTTGGGTTGCCACCCGTACTCAACAAGTATGCATTAATTCAATTCTTTTGTTATAAGAGTGATACGTTGGTGGTTGTAACATTATGGAGCTTTGGAACATTAGTCAATGAATAAGAGACATGTGAATAACATTTTCTAACCAACCTGAAATGAGATACGTTAAAACCTTTCAAAATGGAACAAGTGCGATGACAATGTGAACAACAGGTGCTGCAGAAGGATACGGAAAGGGTAACCTTACATACCTTATCTTCTCAATATAAATACACAGTCCTATATGTGAATACAATAATCCATCTCCTTCCTTATGTTTTACTCTACATTAACAACTAACTACATTACAAGTGCATAAGACGATAATGAGCTACGCGATGTCTATATAGCATCATTTCGTCCTTCTAAAATACAACTCACTGCATTACCATACCAACAACACCACAACATTCCACACATTAACCAAGACATCATAAACAAATAGCATTTCACACCAAGTTTATAATTTACACTTCCTCAGTAACACCACGTCACAATTACGCCATCAAGTCATCTCAATACCTTTCACAATAGATATAATCCAACATACCTACGAAAGACCCCTTAAAGCCATTCAAAAGGTACCATAAGTTGATAATTGCATCTAAGAAGGGTATAGGGGCCTTGGGGGATTAAAGAGAGAAAAAAACATACAAAACAAAATTCTGGACTGGGCTGTGGAGACACCTGCTCCCGCAGGTGGATGAAATGTGGCCACAGGTACCCACTCTGGCCTTTTCCATAGCCACTTGCGTTGGTATCTTCGCCCGCAGGTGCTCCAGAACCGAGGGCGGATGCCCGGTTCGGCCAAAATGGGTCTCTTTTGGGTCCCTTTTTGTAATAAATGATCCAAGGTCATAAGTAAGATTCTCTTTTCATATTTTAGGTCACTTGTTTGCCAAAAAACAACCACGGTTTCACAACACACATGAACATCACCAAAACTATATTTTTCTTTCAATACGTCACCAATTCCATGCACAATTTTGCAACAACAATTCCAATTGTTATACACAAAGAGAAAGCAAGTTAAGAACATAAAAACATCTTAAATTTTGATATTTAATCCATCAAATTCACTTCCTTCAAGACCACAAGTCCACTTTCAAGTTTATAAGGCAAAACCCTTTACCGATTAAGCACACATAGACTGTTTCACACACAGTGAACTGTCTAACACTTTTCCCATATAACCAACATGATTTATACACCATATTAAGCATATAATATACTACACCATGAGATTAAACACTTACCAAATCTTTCAAGATGATGATCTTCTCCAAGGGATGGTTGCCTTAGGGTTTGAGAGTAGAGAGAAAATATCTTGAGAAAAGTCTAGATTTGGCATGTGTGTTATAATGAATAAAAATCTGATTTTATGCCTTATATAGTACCTTTAAATATCCTCTTTTAATGTTCATCCTTAGCCAATACACCACATTAAATGAGGTGCTTACTTGGTCAACTTGAAGAATGGGTCAAATTCCATTTGGGCCATGTCTTTTGCTCCATTTTTGGGCCTCAATTGAGCCCAATGGAACAAGACTTATTCATCCCACCAAATTTAATGTATAATACCCCAACAATCTCATGTTTAAATAATTCCATAAATGTTACGAAAATCAACTGGGTTCGAAAATGTACGGGGTGTTACAATTTCTCTCAATAGGTTTTATGCTTTTTCAATATTAGTTTTTTAATATGTAGGTCGTTTGACCAAACCATATTAATAATATGCTTTTTAGTATGTTTTTCTTTGTCTTCTGAATTATCGCTTCTATGGTTTGCAAACTATAAGCTTTCGCATGACGCCCTCTCCATTTTCAAACCCAATAAGTGGTATCAGAGCCTATAGTTCAAAGGTCCAATGGTTTGGTGAATCGAGATTAAAAACAGGTTTAAAGTGGTGTCAAATCAAGTTGCAACCAATTTGATGATAATGAAGATTTTTTCCAACTACATGTGGCGAAGAAGTTTCAACCATATTTTCAACATTCCTGCTGCTGCATCTTTAAAAATAAAAATAAAATATTAATTTTTAACCCATTTTTAACCATGATATTTTAAACCTTATTTTTAACCATGGCAAACAGTAGTGATGAATATTGTGTGAAGAACAAAGATCATATATGCAAGTGAAGAAGGCGGATCAAGTTTTGCCAAGAAAATCTAGCCAAAAAGGGGAGATTTGTTAGGGTTTTTGCCCTGATTTTCTTACCAAATTTGAGTATTAATTTTCTATTGAAGGAAAATAAAATTAATACCATAATTATTTTGGAAAAAAGGAAAATATAAAACTCTTCCATATTTGGCCAACCTCTTTATTGTAGGAAAGGTTTTAAAACTCTATAAATAGAAGACCCCTCTTCTCATACCATAACACAATAGCATCCACAATGTAGTCTCTAAAGAGTCTTGTTTAGGGAGAGATTTCTCTCAATAGGTTTTATGCTTTTTCAATATTAGTTTTTTTAATATGTAGGTCGTTTGACCAAACCATATTAATAATATACTTTTTAGTATGTTTTCTTTGTCATTTGAATTATCGCTTCTACGGTTCGCAAACTATAAGCTTCCGCATGATGCCCTCTCAATTTTCGAACCCAACAGGTTGGCATGGTTCCCGATGCGATCGGGAGTGATTTGAGCGAGTTTGAAGTTATTTTGAGGCTTTATGAGCCAATAGTTGACTTCGGTCAACATTTCATGTTTTAAGTCTCGAATGATGATTTGGACTGTGCCAGTAAATCCATAATATTGAATTTGGGTTAGTAGTGAGGTTAGTTCCGGTTTGGAACCTTTAAATTGAATTTCGATCCTTCGTTTGAAAAATAGTGAAAAAGGGGTCCTGGGGTTTAATTTATATTGAAAACAATCTTTTTTTCAAAACTTCAACGTCGCCATTAAGTCTGAAACATCAAAACTAGCCTAATTACATATATCGTTTACTTTTGTCCGATTTCAAATGAATTTCAAGGGTCCGTTCAGAGAATTCAAAAGCATGCAAAATCAGCAGGTTTGCTGATATCTGGTGCATGCCAGATCATTCTTTGCAAATGCGGGCCTCTGGTCGTGGATGCGGAAAAGGAATTATTTCTTTATCGCGAATGCGATGGTGGGACTGCAATCACGAAGGGTAATAGGGTTGGGTTGAAGTCCCTTCTTCGTGAATGCGATAGGGATGTCCCGAATGCGAGGGTCTGGGTCATGAAACTTCTTAAATGTGAAGACCTGGCCACGAACTTAAAGGCCAATTTTATTGGACGGTCAGGGTTGACCCTCGCAAACGTGAAGGGTTCACTGAATAGTATAAAAGCCCATTTTCGTAATTTTACTCCATTTTTGGACCTTCAATCCTTGGGAAAGGCGATTTTTGAGGGTTTCATCATCAATTCTTTTGTGGGTAACTTCTAAATTCATAATCCCACTATTTCCTTTTGATTATATCTTCGAAAACACCTTTTAATCATGATTTCAAAATGAATTTTTGGGGTTTTTACCGCTAAAGCTTAAAAATAGTTTTTCTTTGATTTGAACCTTGTTTAAGCTCATTTTTTCTTGGGTTTTATTCTATAGACTCCTATAACCTTGAGGAATGTGTTTCGAAAGAAATATTTTGATTTTACTCCTCTCGTTTTCAAACCCGTTTTTTAAGTCCATTTGGACTTGGTTTATATATGGGCAATATGGGTATTGTTGGCTTTGTTTTAACTCGTAGATGCTATATTTGTATGTTTTAGTTAATTCTAAGGTCGTTCAAAAGGGGAAAGAACCGTGTTGAAGGACTTTAGGCTTGGATTTTGTTGTTTCGAGGTAGGTTATGGCTTAACTTCTTTCAGGTTGAGCTGGGTAGTTAATTAATAAGTTATGCATGCTATGGGTTGGGGAAAATAACTATGGCCTTTGTATTTCAAGATTATTATTACTATTATGTGCCCGAGTGAAGGCTTATATTCGGTGGTTGTTGATTTGTGATATCTGATATTGCGTGTTGCTCGAGTGAGTGCCTTATTTGAAATCATTGGCGTTATTTGTACATTTATATGCCTCATTCTAGATATGAAGTCGTGTGGGGGCTTAAATTGTTATTATATGCCTTATTGAGCATTAATTGCCCTTATCATGATAGAAAAACCTGAGTTAGGGGTTGATATGATATTAATGATATCTTACATTCATATTTATTCTGATGGTGCCTAATTAGAGTAGATAATCATGAATTGTGGACATATTGAGTTTATTCTGGGCTCACTTATAAATATGTATTGAATTTATTGGATATCTTCATACTGGTTTGATTGTGAGCATTACATCCTTATTCCATATATATATATATATATATATATATATATATATTCATGAGATGCTAGTACCATTGAGGAATGTTGTTTTTGAAAGAAAATGAGATATTTTTATAATACCCTCTCTGTGAACATGAGCTTGAAAGGTGGGTTGGGATTTAGAGATGAGTTAAAGTATACGGGTTGCGAATCCCTTATGGGTCCTATTGCAGAGCTGCGAGCTTAGTAGGTGTATACAGAAAGTGATGCAATAACTTTCACTGTTCCACCCCATCATCATCATTGCATTTCATTGCATATGCATCTTTTGTGATTCCTTTTGTTTTCCTTGACTTGTGTTTAGTTTTCGTATGCTTTTTGTGTATGTCTGTGTTGTTTCAATTCAGTATTATATTAGAACTATTAGTAAAGACAGTGTGAGCTACTATTTGGAAACTTTTTTCTTTACAGGTGACATGCTTATAATCCTTTTTAGTTTTATTATTGTCTACTTTTTTCAGTCGACCTATGATTCCTATTGAGTACATGTGGACCGTACTCACCCCTATTGTGGCCTTTTGATATAAATCCAAGTACGAGTATGGCTCATGGTGGCTGATCGTGCCTTTTGGAGACTGTGATCGAGGTACTGGGTTACTCTAGGGACCAGAGTTGACTACCAGACCTCCTCTATCCTATCTTGTGTCTCTATTTTCTATCAGAGATAGCTTATGTAGTATTTTAAGATGTTCGGATTTGTATTAGATGCTCTACACTATGACACAAGATTTTGCAAACTGTACGATATTTCTTTCAGATTTCCACTATTATTGTACTTGTATTGGCCTAACTCCGTTCTAGAAGTCTCGCCTTAGTTTATTTTTCTTAATTATTTGTATTCTTTTCATTTTGGGTGATCGACTTCCTTATTAAGGCTGTACCGCGATAAATGCTATCATGACCTAGTTTTTGAATTGTGACAAATTGGTATTAGGGTATCAGATTCATCAATCTCATAAGTGTAAGAGTAGGATGTCTAGTAAAGTCTTGTGGATCGGTACGTAGACGTCCGTATATGTATTCGAGTGGCTAAAAGATGCCTTTAGGAAAGACTTCTCTAATTTGATTCCTTATTGTGCGGGTTGTTCATACCTAATGTTCTAAACTTGTATTCTATTATTTTTGCGCAGATTGTGAGGACTAAGTCCAGAGATGTTAGGGATTCTAAGCTGAAGCCCTATTTGGGAGCCCCGGTTCAAGGATGAGGCAGGGGTTATGGATGGCCTAGAGGTAAAGGCTGAGCATGAGGTGTTGCCCTAGTAAGATGACATATTAAAAAGATCTCTTTCAATCCCGAGGTTGAGTATAGTAAAGATGATTATCAAATAGAGGGTAAGGGGCCAGCTCAGGTCCTATAGGGTTTAGTTGATACCTAGTGCTTCAGGATGTTGATTCACCTTTTGAGTCTATTGGATAGTATTCCTTTAAGTGTATAGGGTGTTTCTCAAACTTTGAGTGGTATTTCGCCATCTGTACCGATATCTGCTTATGGTATTCTTGTTTCTGGGGTACAATCATCATCTATGGTACCCCCACGTATGGATTTCTTGCAAACCAAACTTACCATTTCTCCGGGTTTTTTGGGTACAGTGGTGTCTTATGATGATCAGAAGAGGTTTATTCGCTTTGGTCCGCCCAAGTTTAGTGGTGTTATTGGCGATGATGCCTATGAGTTTCTAATTAATTACCAGGAGATATTACATAATCTTGGATCCCTTGAGTCTCACGGGGTTTCTTATACTACTTATTAGTAGAGGTCGCTTGCTAGTTGTAGACATTTGGGTTCACCTTCTATGACTTGGACTCAGTTTTCTGAGGCATTCTTGGAGAGGTTTGTGCCTTATAGCTTGAGAGATCAAATGAGGGATGAGTTTGATCATTTGGAGTAGGGCTTCATGTCTATTGCTGAGTATGAGGCACGTTTCCATGCTCTATCCAGATATTCAACTGCTAGCATCTCTACCGAGTCTGAGATGATTGAGAAGTTTGTGAAGGGGTTAGATGGTTCATATCAGTTGGCTGTAACCCAAATGGTAGTTTTAAGGGCTTTTTTTATAGAGTATTACTGAGCATGCCAAGATGATCGAGTCTATTATCTAGGCTAGTCAGGGAGGCACTAAGAAGGTGTGTTGTTAGAGTGAGTTTAGTGGACACACCTCCCAAGGTAGAGACTTCTCAAGTCCCGTGGTTATTATGGTAGGCCAGTTCAGGCCGTGTTGCAGGGATCAGACGGTAGACCTTCATGTTCTACAGTTTTTGGTAGCCAAGCATCAGGTCATGTGAGTAGAGGTTCTAAGTTCAGTTCTTCAGGCCAGGGTGGTCATTCTGGTTCATCCGCACCTTCTTAAATTGAGTCAGGATATAGAGGATGTTTTGTTTGTGATGAGTTTGGCCATGTGGCCAAGGATTAGCCTCGATATGTGTTTGGACCTTCTCAGCAGGGATCTTAGCTTCAGCTTTGCCCTACTTTTATTTCTACAGTTAGAGGTGGTTCATAGAGTGGTAGGGGTGGTGTTAGAGGTGCTCAAGGTAGAGATAGGGTAGCTTCTAGTAGTGGTCGCATGGTTGCTCAGTCTAGGAGCATACGTGGACAGTGTTATGCTATACCTGGGAGACCTGAGGCGGAGGCCTCTGATGCAGTCATTACAGGTATTATCGACAGTGAAAGAATATGACAGTTAAGAACAAGTATCCCTTTTCTCGCATTGATAATTTGTTTGACCAGCTTTAGGGTGCTTCTGTGTTTTGTATGATTGATTTGAGATTCAGGTATCACCAATTGAGGATTGGAGCTTTGAATGTTCCAAAGATAGCTTTTCATACTCGATACAGTCATTATGAGTTCTTGGTCATGTTTTTTGGGCTGACCAATGCCCCTGCGGCATTTAGGGAGTTGATAAATTGGGTGTTTAGACCATATCTCAACTCCTTTGTGATTGTATTTAAGATGATATCTTGGTTTATTCCAAGAATGAGGCCGATCATGTGAGACAATTGAGGACTGTACTTGATTGTGTGATGAGAAGTTTTATGCTAAGTTCTCCAAGTATGAGTTTTGGTTAGATTCTATCTGTTTCTTGGGTTATGTGGTTACCAAGGATGGCATTATGGTCTATCCGGCCAAGATTGAGGCGATTCATGATTGGGCTAGGCCCACTAGTCCTACTGAGATTTGGAGTTTTGTTGGCTTGGCGGGTTATTATTGGTGTTTTGTTGAGGGATTCTCTTCTATTACGGCTTCTTTGACCATGTTGACTCAAAAAAAGATTACCTTTCAGTTGTCGAAAGCGTGTGAGAAGAGCTTCCAAAAGCTCAAGGAGTTGTTGACTTTGGCTTCTATCTTGACTTTGCCTAAGGAAGACGTGGGATTTACCATGTTTTGTGATACTTTCGGTGTTGGTTTGGGTGCTGTGTTGATGCAGCAGGGTAAGGTGATTGCTTATGCTTCTCGTCAGTTGAAGCCTTATAAGAATAATTACCCGACCCATGATTTGGAGCTGGTCGCAGTTGTGTTTATGTTGAAGTTGTGGAGGCACTACTTATATGAAGTTTGTGGTGAGATTTTCTCGGATCATCTTAGTCTTCAGTAATTCTTCACCCAGCAAGATCTCAATATAAGGCAAAGACGTTGGCTTGAGTTGCTTAAGGATTATGACATCAATATTTTATATCATCCGAGTAAGGCTAATGTGGTTGTGGATGCCTTAAGTCAGAAATCGACTAGTATGGGAAGTTTGGCTTATCTTTTAACTCAGGAGTGACCTTTAGCCTTAGAGGTTTAGTAGTTAGCTAACCAGATGGTTAGGCTTGATATTTCAACACCTCGATGTGTTTTACCCTTTGTTGATGCTAGATTGTCTTTGATGGAGAATATTCGAGCTCACCAATTTGATAATGATGGTTTGAGAGTGATTCGGGATAAGGTGTTGAGTGCAAAGGCTAAGGAGGCTTCACTTGACCCTGATGGTGTTTTGAGGATTGTTGGCTGAGAGTTGGTGGATGGGTGAGATTGATTTTGGAGGAGGCACATTGTTCTATATATTTCATTCATCCTGAAGTGACTAAGATGTATCGTGATTTGAGGCAGATTTATTGGTGGTGTGATATGAAGAAGGACGTGGCAAATTTTGTAGCTCGTTGCTTGTTTTGTCAGCAGGTGAAGGCCGAGCATTAAAGATCGGATGGTTTGCTTCATAGATTACCCATTCTAGAGTGTAAGTGGGATCGAATTACTATAGATTTTGTCAGTGGGTTGCCACGTACTTCTCGTGGTTCTGACAGTATTTGGGTCATCGTGGATCGATTGACCAAATCATCCCATTTCATCTAGTGCTGAGAGGTTGGCTCGTATCTATGTTTGAGAGGTAGTTCATCTTCATGGAGTGCCCATGTCTATTATTTCAGACAGAGATTTAGTGTTCACTTCTAGCTTTTGGAAGACGTTTAAGGAGGAGTTGGGTACTCAGGTTGACCTTAGCATAACTTTTCACCCAAGACCGACGGCTAGTCGGAGTGGACTATTCAGGTTTTGAAGGATATGCTCCGCGCGTGTGTTATGGACTTTGGAGGTCAGAAGGAATAGCATTTAGCCTTGGCAGAGTTTGTTTATAATAATAGCTACCATTCGAGTATTGAGAAGGCACCTTTTAAGGTGTTGTATGGTAAGCATTGTAGATCCCCGATTGGTTGGTTTGAGACTTCCAAGGCTAGATCCTGCGGTACTGACTTGCTTCACGAGTCTTTGGATATAGTTCGGGTGATTCAGGATAGGCTTCGAGTAGCCCAGAGTAGGCAAAAGAGCTATGATGATCACAAACTTTGTGCCTTGAAGTTTTGTACTGGAGATTGGGTTTTCCTTCGTTTATTTCCCATGAAAGGCGTGATGAGGTTCGAGAAGTGGGGCAAGCTTAGCCCGAGGTACATTGGACCACTTGAGATTCTTCAGACTGTTGGGGAGGCTGCTTATGAGTTAGCTCTACCTCCAGACTTCTCAGCCATTCTTCCAGTCTTTCATGTATCTATGGTCCGATGCTACATTCTGGATAAGTCTCATATGCTTCGTTGGAATTC
Organism: Capsicum rhomboideum; assembly: GCA_031232105.1. Classification (NCBI taxonomy): domain Eukaryota; kingdom Viridiplantae; phylum Streptophyta; class Magnoliopsida; order Solanales; family Solanaceae; genus Capsicum; species Capsicum rhomboideum. Next base: position 124,094,090 of record CP124716.1, read on the forward strand.
GATCCAGTTGGATTAGAGGTTGGCTTTTGTTAAGGAGCCAGTCTCTATTTTAGCTAGGAATGTTAGAGGGCTGTGTTCTAAAGATATTTTTTTAGTCAAGGTTCAGTGGAGACACAGTTCCATTAAAGAGGCTACTTAGGAGATCGAGTCCGATATGCATAGTAGTTACCCCCAGCTTTTCACCGATTCAGGTATTTCCTTGCATTTTAGTTTGAGGACAAACTAGAGTCTAAGTAGTGCATATTGTAAAGACTTGTTTTGTGAAAAACTAGCTTTATACATGTTTTAACCATTTTTTCCTTCCTCATAGTTGCTACATGTTGGTTTTGGGGTGCGAGGATGGTTGGCACAGTTCTCGATGCGATCGAGAGTGATTTGAGCTAGTTTGAAGTTGTTTTGAGTCTTTATGAGTCAATAGTTGACTTCGGTCAACATTTCATGTTTTGAGTCTCAAATGACGATTTGGACTGCGCCAGCAAAATCATAATGTCGAATTTGGGTTAGTAGCGAGGTTAGTTCGGGTTCGGGACCTTTATATTGCATTTCTACCATTCGTTTGAAAATAGTAAAAAAGACGTCCTGGGGGTTAATTTATTGAAAGCAATCTTTTTTCAAAAATTCGACGTTGCCATTGAGTCCAGAACATCGATAGTAGCCTAGTAGGATATATGGTTTACTTCTGTTGGGTCCCGAATGAATCTCGAGGGTCCATTTAGAGAAGTCAAAAATATGCGAAATCAGCTGGTTTGCTGATATCTGGTGAACGCCAGATCCTTCTTCGTGAATGTGGGCCTCTGGCCACAAACGTGGAGAAGGAATTATTTCTTCATCGCGAATGCGATGGTGGGACCGCAATCGCAAAGGGTAATAGTGTTTGGTCGGGTCGAAGTCCCTTCTTCGCGAAGGCGATAGGGCTGTCGCAAACGCGAGGGTATGGGTCATGGACCTTCACAAACATGAAGCCCTGGCCACGAACGCAAAGGCCAATCTTATTGGCCAGTCATATTGACCCTCTCGAATATAAAGGGTTGACCGCGTTCGTGAGGCATTGTTCATTAAACAGAATAAAAGCACATTTTTGATATTTTACTCCATTTTTGGACCTCCAAGCTTCAAGAAAGGCAATTTTGAGGGGTTTTTTATCGATTCTTGGTGGGTAACTTCTAAACTCATAATCCCACCATTTTCCATTGATTATCTCTTTGAAAACGCCTTTTAATCGTGATTTCAAAATGGATTTTTGGGTTTTTTACCTATAATGCTTAAAAATGGGTTTTCTTTGATTTCAACCTCGTTTTAAGCTCATTTTTTCTTGGATTTTTTTATAGACTCCTATAACCTTGGAGAATGTGTTTTTGAAGAAAAATTTTGGTTTTACCCTTCTCATTTTTAAACTCGTTTTTCAAGTTCATTTTGGACCTGGTTTAAAATATGGGCAATATTGGTATTGTTGGCTTTGTTTTAACTCATAGATTCTATATTTGTATGTCTTAGTTAATTCTGAGGTTGTTCAAAAGGGGAAAGCACCATGTTGAAGGACTTTAGGCTTGGATTTTTTCGTTTCGAGGTAGGTTATGGATTAACTTCTTTCAGATTGAGATGAGTAGTTAATAAATAAATAATACTTGCTATGGGTTGGGGAAAATAATTATGGCCTTTGTATTTCGAGATTATTATTACTGTTGTGTGCCCGAGTGGAGGCTTATATTCGGTGGTTGTTGACTTATGATATCTGCTATTGCGTGTTGCCCGAGTGAGGGCCTTATTTGAAATTATTGGCCTTATTTGTGCATTTATATGCCTTATTCTAGATATGAAGCCCGTGCGGGGGATTAAATTGTTATTATAGGACTTATTGAGCATTAATTGCCCTTATCATGATAGAAAAACCCAAGTTAGGGGTTGATATGATATTGATGATGTCTTACATTCATATTTATTTTGATGGTGCCTAATTAGAGTAAATAATCATGAATTGTGGACATATTGAGTTGATTTTGGGCTCACTTATAGATATGTATTGAATTGATTGGATATCTTCATACTAATTTGATTGTGAGTATTACATCCTCATTCCATATATGTATATATATTCATGAGATACTGGTACCAATGAGGAACATTATTTTTGAAAGAAAATAATATTTTTATAATACCCTCTCTGTGAACACAAGCCAGAGAGGTGGGTTGAGATTTAGCTATGAGTTATAGTATATGGGTAGCGAACCCCCTATAGGTCCTATTGCGGAGCTGCGAGCTCGATAGGTGTATACAGAAAGTGATGCGACAACTTTCACTGTTCCACCCCATCATCATCATTGCATTGCATTGCATATACATCTTTTATGATTCCTTTAGTTTTCCTTGACTTGTGTTTAGTTTCTGTATACTTTTCATGTATGTCTGTGTTGTTTCAATTCAGTATTATACTAGAACTATTAGTGGTGACAGTGTGAGCTACCGTTTGGGAACTTTTTTGTTTGCAGGTGACGTGCTCATAGTCTTCTTTACTTATATTATTGTCTACTTTGCTCAGTCGGCCTATGATTCCTACTGACTATATGTGGACCGTACTCACCCCTACTATGCCCTTTTGATGCAGATTCATGTACGAGTACGATTCACGATAGCTGATCGTGCCTTTCGGAGACTATGATCGAGGTACTATGTTACTCTAGGGACAAGAGTTGACTTCCGTACCTCCTTTATCCTATTTTATGTCTTTATTTTCTATCAAAGACAGACTTTTGTAGTATTTTCAGATGTTCGAATTTGTATTAGATGCTTTGCCCTATGACACCAAATTTTGGGGATTTTATGATATTTCTTTCAGATTTCTGCAATTATTGTACTTGTATTAGCCTAACTTCGTTCTAGAAGTCTTGCCTTAGTTTATTTTCCTTAATTGTTCGTATTCTTTCCATTTTGGGTGATCGGCTTACTTATCAAGGTCGTGTAATGATACGTGCCATCATGACCTAGTATTTGGGTTATGACATCCAAGTATTAACAACCCAAAACATAAACTACATGCATGTCATAAAACCAATAAACAAGTATCCAATTTAGGAGCATATATACAACCAAATCGAGTCTAAACTCTAATTTCACCATAACCTACCTCAACTAAAGAACCCAAATGCAATCTAATCTTCAAGATCCTTGCCCTTCTACAAAGCTTCGGATCGTTCACAGTTTAAAAATAAGCAATGCAAGAGTAATTAATCATTCACTCTTCAATTCTCTGCCTTGTGGATTTAACTCCATATAATTTACCCTTTTTAAAGCCTAAACCTTAACATAAAGGTTTTTCAACTATTAAATTGACCCAAATCCCCAAAATTCACATTCAAGGGGAGGAATTCTATGCTAGGAAGTGTTAATTAATAATCTAGAATTATTTTCAGGCAGATTTATGACTACCCATAGGTTTTTCCCATTAATTCATGAACTTAGGGCTTAAACTCAAGAAATTCACCATAACTCCTGTTCTAATGATTCAACAAATTGAATGGGCTAAATATAATTAGGAGGGAGTAATAAACTTACCTCAATGATGGAAATCACCCCAAGATAGCGGAAAATTGCCTCTTTCAAGCTTAAGCACTAACCTTTTGGATTTTGGGAAATAAATTCTAATTTTTGGACTTTAGGGCATTTAATTGCCCGATGACCACTATAATAGCCTCATAAACTCTGCAGCAAGTGGCCTACCACAATGGTCCATGCTTTTCCTAGCCTGTTGCAACAATGGTTGGCTGACTTCCACAACAGCCTCACTACATCTGTGATTGGACCGCCACAACAGTCCTTAAATAGATACTCAGGGTAGTTTCATAATTTACCCTATTTCATAACAAAAAGCTCAATTTTCAACATCACACATTTATTCTATCACGACAACCTCTATAACCAAAGTTCTACAAACCCATTTATCATCTCAAAACTTCTTACGGGATCTTATACCTCTCAAATATCCATTAAAACACTACACCATTGAATACTACACCATAAAGAATGAATTATCCCTGAAATATTCAACACCAGATTTTTGTCAGAAGCCACCCTAGCTTGAGATTTTATCAACTCTCATCTTAGAAAAAACACTTGTCGGGTACTTACACCCTAAACACTCTATAACAATGGAATGAATCATTGCACACATACAGTCCAAGTGGACTGCTCTGCTGATGTGTTAATATATGTGGCATACACGTAGAAATATCAAGCCAAAAAAAGGAAAAAACGATAATTAAAAATTAAATCCACTAAAATAACCTTATCTGATGAATAAACCCACACACCCTTCCTCACTATTCTCTCACACCTTATAACTCTTTCTTAATATTCTCACACAGTCGCATAATATAACCATTTGATTTTCATGAAAATTTAAAGATTTTAGCCTAAAAATCATTGATAAAAGTACTGGTCCCTTCATTTTGGCGGTTGAAGTTGTTGATTTGGGTCTTGTTAGGGTTCCAATTTTCATTTGTCAGGCCTTCATTTGCCAGCTTTTTCTATGAAACTTTGATCATTTGTTTTGCTTATCTCGTAAAGTATCTAGTGTCTTCTTCATAGGTTAGTGTCATCTTTAGATTTGGGTTTCATCATTGTGTTCAAGTATTTCTGTAATAACTCTGTTCTTAGAGGTTTTCCAATTTTTGTATTTATTGTTGTCTATTTTAACGACTCAAACTGTCTCAAGAAAATATTGTGACTAAGAAATCCTCATTCCGAATCATGTAGAAATTATTTAGTCGGAAAAAGCCATGGCCCAAAGCTTATTAGGCCAAAAATTTAAAAATTGGACCAAGCCTGCTAACTCGCCTCCAAAATCACCCCAAATGAATCCTATACCTATAACGATGAGAATTTAGAGGCCAACCCCCATGAGGGAAATTTTGAAGCATTCTAGTAGAGTTTCTAACATTAGAAAAGGGACAAGGCACGCGTGGGATAACTCTCCACTCTCCTTAGAAGCAGAATTAATCTATGAGGTAGTTTATGGTTTAATTGTAATAGACTTGGGATAGATACATGTAATTATGTAATATTGGGAGATTTTATATCTAGGGCCTTCAGGCATGGAGATTAGATGGATGAAATAATAATAACCAGACTAGGTTTTGACTGTGTGATTTTAAATATTGTGATAATTAAATTGTTTGCTTCTAAATAGTCCAAGAGTATGAGTTTGCATGAGTTATAGTCTTGTTGATGAATGTAAGTGTATTTAGTGGGCAAGAAAATGGGTAAGGATGACCTAAGAAAGAAACGAGCATGAGCAGGGGCTAGAGTAGGTTATTGGTTAATTTGTAGAAGCCTAGGAAAGCCCTATTGGGGATAGAGAGAAGTGGATTATAGAGGCCCGAGTGTAGAAATAGGTTGGACTAGTTGGAAGAGTTGTGGGAGTGTACATACTTGGTTGTTGATAGTTGCAAACAGAGTTATGAATATATCCAAGGTAGATGGGAAAAAGAGTGAGAGAGGCAAATCAGTATCTGTGATGGAGGTAGATAGTTAGTATAAGTGTAAGTAAATGGTAAGTATTGCAATTGCATTTGTGGTTGCTAGCAAAGTTATGAGTGATGATTTGGGGGCATGAGCGTAAGTTGGCGAGTGCGAGTTATTGGGTGTCACCTAGAATTAGACTATATGTGTTCTCGTATATACTTATAGATACATTTACGAATGTAAAAGTATAAGGTAGGTGCCTGAATAGCCTTTGATATGATGGGGTTAGTGATAGTAAAGACTTGCTTGACTCTATTCTTATATGTGAATTGGGAGTCTGTGATTTGCTTTCAGGCATTACTTGTGATTATTGACTACATCTTACATTTGCATATGATTTTAGCATGACGTTGATATTGATGTTATGATGATATTGATGATGATGTTGAGATGATGTTGTGATGATATTGATGATGATGTTGATATAATATTTAGAATGATATTACGATGATGTTGAAATGATGTTGATATGATATCAAGATGATGTAGAGATGATATTGAAATGATGTGTACATAATGCATGTATACATTTATCTTATTCATTTGAGTGTGTATATGTGTATATTGTGGTGAATCTTGTGGAAGAACCTGTCTAAGTGTAATGTATGTATTGTATATCTGAATATTTATTGGAGTAAAGATTGATGACTGTACTTGGTTGTATCCCAGGTTTTATAGGTATGAGGGGTATATTGGGTGTCCCGATGTAGTCCTTATAGTATGCTAAAATTATGGGGATTGTAGTATTGTCGGTAATCATTAGAGGTGGAGTAAAGGGTCATGAAAGTATTGCGTTTGAATCATAGGATTTGTTGAGATAGGAATAAGACAAAACTTAGGGAACCTAAGGAAAGGTGGAATTGTCAAAGGACAAAGAAACACAAAAATATTAAATGGAAAGTAGGTCACAGAGATGCTAAGGGCAACATGTCAAAGACCTGAAGAGAGGGGCCTTGGGAGGTTTAGTTAGCCAGAATTTAATTATTGTCATGATTTCCTCCCTATTTTCTATTATTTATGTTTTTTTCTAATCCTAGTCTGTCGATGATACCTACCAGTACATGTGGTTGTACTGATACTTATACTTCTATTTAGGGGTATAGCCATGTTGCAGTTTAGTGGAGTTTCTATAGACGATGGTGGTTACTCTTCAGCAGCTCCTGTCATCTCACACTTACATGGATGATGTGTCTCGGGTCTTCCTCTTCTTTTGCTTAGTGCTCTTGTCCCGGTTTAGATTAGGATCTGGGGAATCACTGATAATTCTTCTCTACATTGTTTTTATCTATTAATTGTAATGAACAAGAGTTTTATTTATGATTAAGGGATTTTTCTTTCTTTTAAAAAAAGAATAATTATTTAACTTCTGCAATTAATTGAATGGTTGGGTAGCAAGGATTCTCCAATCTAGGGTTGAGTTGGGTAGGTCCCCGTACGATCTGTGGGTTGTGTCATGACATATATATTCCGTCTTTATATATTTTTATAGTTGTTTTTTTAATAAATACACTGCTTTATCATTATGTTCTTCTGAAGATGCTAACTTTGAATGTTCGTGTTGTAAAATTCTGAGATCATGCTGTTAACTAACTTGGTAAATTGAATGAAAATCCATCATATCAAAGTAATTGTAAAAAGTGCTTGAAAATCTCTGATTTGTGAAATTTCTTCTCCTTGGATTTGAGGTTCATATACTTTGAATGTCAAGTTTTTTCATTCATGTCTTGAGATTATTAAGCTGTTAGATAGTGAAAGTAACTAACTTGATAAATTGAATGAAAATCCATCATGTTGAAGTAGTTGTAAATACACTTCTTGTGTCAAAGCTCACAGACCCTGCATAATCCATTATAATGATTGAATATCTTTAAAGAAGGTGATTTTATAAGTTGATATATTGTATTGTGAGTTTTAGAGTACTATATATAAACTTTTAAAAGAAGTGGTAACTATAAGAAATCATAACATACTAGCCCTCTTATTTTAATGTGAAGTTTGCTACCTCTCTAGTTAGGATTCATTATTCTTTTGTAGCTATAGGTATTTTTTTGGCTTGAGATTTCATACAGAGAATTTTTTCCCTTTCAATTTTTACTTCTTATTCTCAATATGCTGATGTTTAACTTTCTACATTTAATTTTTTACTCTTTTACTTTGAAAGTAAAATTTTATATTCAATTATGTGCTATGCATTTGTAACGACCCTTTCAATTGTTAGGGTGAGTCTAGCGTAAAAAAATTCAGGTTAAGATTTTCTCTGAATCGAGAGTTAGAAATTTCAGGCTAGGGTAGTCTTGGACGAAATCCAAACAAGCTGTACAAGGACAATCTGAAAATGGATTAGGTAAATGTGAAAATATTTAGCATGTTTGTATGCTAGCTAAGATGATAAGGAATCTTAGAATCTTTCGGAATTGAATTAGGGTAAGTTGAACTCCCGATATCGAACCTGACTTAAAGGGGTTAGACTAGAATGTCATGGTTTGAGGGTGCATTGTAAAAAAGGAAAAATTGGGAGCAATTTCGAGTTTCTGCCTTGACACACCCACTATAGCGGGTGGCAGGTCACTATGATGATGCCGCTATAGCGTGAGTCAACATTGGTCAATCCCGCCATAGCAGGTGGATTTCGCTATAGCGGGATATACAGTGATTTATGCATAAAAATACCCCAAAATATTTTATTATTTTTAAACTTTTTTTGGGAAGGGCAAGGGAGATTTTGGGCAAAATCCACTCAGTTTTCATCCAAATTTTTCGTAAAGGTAAGGAATTCTTTCTGTTAACTTGTAGTTCGATTGTAAATTGCTAGAAATCATTAGTTTCAGGTTTCGGTGGATGATTTGACCTAACCTAGCTGATTTTCTGGTGCAATTATGTGAATTGGGTAGAAAACCCTTGGGGTTTGGTCAAAGATTGGTAATTTACTCCTGTATATAGATAATTCACTATTGTAACCATGAAATTGGTAGGATTAAGGTGGAATTTGTAGAAAAACCCTAAAACAAAAAGAATGATCATAAAATTGTCTTTAGGATTTGGGATTAAGTTATAATCCTTGATATTGTAGGTCATTTGGTTGATTACATGTTATATTCCTTTTTTTAGACCATAATTAAGCCGAGGTTGCTAGAAAAGAGAAGGCTTAAGTTCGTTAGAGCATTTTAGGCTTGGATTGAGGTAGGTTATCGTTTAATGTTGTTTAAAAACAATTTGTTTTATGTGTGCATGATAAGTGTTCCTTCGTATTACTTGTTACAATGCATGTTCAAGGAAAGTGAATGACTGTTGGATATCCTAAGTGTTAATCCCATGCACTAAACTTATATGCAAAACTTGTTGGTTTTTTTTTTACAAGTGTTGTTTCTATTATCATTGTGGTTGTGATATACGTCATTATTATGGGATACACCAGTATTTGGATATCTTCACGTGATTGGTTGATATAAGATTGACAGATACTTGATATCTGGGATTTGGTACATGGACAAGAGATTTTCCCCTGCAAGTCATGGCTAGTGAGAGACCATAAGACCCTTAGCATGTATGTACAAGGTACAGGTTAGTGTGATGGTTCCTTGAGTGAACTGGGCATTATGTCTTTACTTGTTATGTTGGTTCCTTGAGTAAACCGAACTTAAGTGTTGATATGTTATGTTGGTTCCTTAAGTGAAACGGGCTTATGTGCTTACTTGTTGTATTTGGTTTCTTTGTCATAGTTGTTGTTGGAATGGATCCTTCGGTGGTTCAGGTTAAATCACAAGATTGGCGTAAGTCTATATTGTCTATTAACTTGTGTAAGTGAGACATGGTCGATATGATTGCTTGAGTCAAGCTTGTTGACTTGGAGCCTTGTTGGTAGTCATGGTCTTTACTCGACTTGTTATCCATGTTGACTGGTATAGACTAAACTCCATAATAATGTTGAATAAGGTTAGGTGTTATGAACTTGAAGTAAGGTTACATAGTAGATGTTCATGGTTTTTCTTTCTTTGCTAAGTTATGGTTAATTGTTCATAATTCTCTTTTTGGGTTGGCTAATGACCCTAACAGTACACTTTCTTGTGTATTGCTAGTATACATGCTTTTCTTTTTACCGAGTGTAGAGCAATTTTTGGAGACTATTTCAAGACCTCAACTGTAGAGAGGATAGAATTCAAACTCAAGGGTGAGCTACATCTTTAGAGATGCCATGAGTTCTTCATTCAGTTTCTGGTCCATTATTTTGGACGTAGAAATTTTAGTTGTTTTGGGTTGAACCCATTTATTGACAATATAGTAGTTTTGGTATGAAGACTTTCTGGTTCTAGGAGGTTGCTAGCTTTTGTTATTTCCACATTATTTTGTTGGATTATAGATTTCAGTTCGTATTGATGCAAAACAACTAGTTTACCTTATTTTGACTAAGTGGTGGGTTTGCATGTTTGGGGTTAGACGGTTCTCCCATCGGGGGTTAATATGGGTGGGGTTTGGGTAGTGACAAAGTTGGTATCAGAGCCCTAGTTTTGTTAATCTAGTTGTACCAAAATGGGTCCAATAGAGTCTTGCAAAATGGTACAGAGATGTCTGTACTTTTCTTTGAGAAGCTATAGGACTTTAGGAAACTATCATAGCTTTCTTCTTTCGTGCTATAACATGATTCCAATTTTTATCTAGTGATACAAATTGGTCTCTGACCTTCTTTATTCTTTTTTCTGTAGATGGTGAATATTAGAGCGAATAAAGCCAGAGCTATAGCCCTCGTACCAATAACTCCAGTTGCAAAACTGGTTATTTGGGGATGAGGATGCAAAAAAGGTAAGGGAAGGGGAATAAAGAGAGCAACACCCACCAAGGGTGGAGCTCGGGCAATAGCTGATCGGCTTCGTTAGAGATCACTAACACCTCCCCCACCCCAGTATCACTATAAGAAAATTGAGGAGATGAATGAGAATGTTGTGGAGTAGGAGGAGGTGGCTCCAGTAGGAGGTCCAACTCTTCCCCCTATGTCTTCTGAGATAATTCAGCAGGTGCTTTCTTTTCTCAGTGGATTGGTCGGTACTAGGGTCACTCCTGCTATGCATGCCTACCAGTTTCTAGGTGTTCAGTCGCCTGCTACAGTTGCTCTTAGAATATGTGAAACCTTAGGGACTGAGATTTTTCCTCGCTTGGTGTTAGATCCTGCATGACTTGGATTGAGCATGACATGCTGGCCAAGTTCCTGAAGATCAAACATTCTACTTTTGATGGCTCTGAGATGGAGGATGCATTTGAGTTCATTGTGGATTGTTACGAAAGGATGCATAAGATGGGTATTATTGAGCATCACAGTGTTGAGTTTTTTACTTTTCAGCTACAAAGTGATTCCAAGCAGTGGTGGAGGAGTTTCTTATTCTTTGCCAATAGGCCTTTTCTTGAGAGAGGTTGTTATACTTGTAGTTCAGTGGGGTACTTCAAGAGACAAGGTCCTAAGATATATGTTGGATTATAGTGCCAGCGACAGGCTAACATTGTGGTTTCTGCTGGTAGAGGTGGTGGAGAGAATGGTAATGGTAAGGGTCATCCACAGGGTGGGCGGAGTAATAATTAGGGTGGTCATGGTAGAAACCAAGGTAATGGTGATGCAGGGAAGGATGGAGCCCAACCTGCTAGAGAGGTTGCCCAACTTAATGATAGAGCTCACTGTTATGCCTTCCTAGGAAAGACCAAGGTCGAGGCATCTGATGCCGTCATTATAGGTACTATTATCATATGTGACCGAATGGCTACTATTTTATTTGATCTGGGTTCCACTTATTCTTATGTATCTGTTAGATTTGCCTTGGGATTTAACTTGATTTGTGATATAATTAACTCTCCTGTTTATACGTCTACTCAGATTGGAGACTCTATGGTAGTGACCCATGTGTATGTGCATGTTCTATTTCATTCATGGATTTTCAAACTTGGGTAGATTTGATAATCTTGGATATTCATGACTTTAACATTATCCTAGGTATGACTTGGCTATCTCCGTACCATGCTATTTTAAATTATAATGCTAAGACAATGACTTTAGAGATGCCCGAAATGGATAAATTAGAGTGGGAAGGTGTGTACAAGCCTAAGCCTATGAAAGTTATATCTTTTCTTCGGGCTAAGATGTTAGTTGGGAGAGGTTATTTGGATTTTCTAGCACATCTCTGGTATGTTAGTGTAGAATCTCCTTCTATTGAGTCAGTCCTCGTGGTGTCAAAATTTCAGGAGGTGTTTCCCACAGATTTTCCTAGTATGCCTTCGGATCGGGACATTGACTTTTGTATTGATTTGGTGCCGGGTACTCGCCCCATTTATATTCCGCTCTATTGAATGGCTCTGACAGAGTTGAGAGAGCTCAAGATTCAATTATAGGAGTTACTTGATAAGGGTTTATTCACCTTAGTGCTTCTCCTTGATGTCCTCCAGTGTTGTTAGTTAAGAAAAAGATTGGTAGCCTAAGAATGTGCATTGACTACAGGTAGTTGAATAAAGTTACCATAAGGAATAAGTATCCCTTGCCCTGGATAGATGATCTTTTTAAGTCATAGCGGAAGAATTCCTCATCTGCGAGCTATTTTAACCAGTTGCAGGGTGCCTCTATTTTCTCCAAGATATACTTGAGATCGGGCTATCATCAGTTACAAATTTGGCCTGAGGATACACCCAAGATAGCTTTTAGAACTTGGAATGGATATTACGAGTTCTGTGTGATGTCATTCGGGTTGACTAATGCATCAGTAATTTTCATGAGCTTGATGAACGGTATCTTTAAGTCTTTTTTGGATTCTTTTGTGATTGTATTTATTGATGATATTCTGGTTTACTCCAAGAGTACAGAGGAACATGCAGGTCATCTTTACATTATTTTGGGGATTTTAAAAGAAAAGCAATTGTATGCTATGTTATCAAAATATGAGTTTTGGTTGTCTTTGGTTGCCTTGTTAGGGAATATTGTTTCAGAAAAGGGGTGATGGTAGTTCCCCAGAGGATCAAGGCTGTTAAGAGTTGGGTTCGGCCTAGCTCTATGACTGAGGTTAGGAGTTTTGTGGTTCTTGCTAGTTACTATCGCAGGTTAGACATGAATTTTGTATCTATTGCTACTCACTTGACAAGGTTGACCTAGAAGGAGGTGCCATTTGTTTGGTTAGATAAGTGTGAGGAGAGCTTCCAAAAGCTTAAGACACTTTTGACTACAACTCCTATTCTTTCCCTGTCAGTTGAAGGTAAAGATTTTATTGTATTTTGTGATGCTTCACTCTTTGGTTTGGGTGATGTGTTGATGCAAGACAGGAATGTGATTGCCTATAATTTGAGGCAATTGATGCCTCATGAGAAGAATTACCCAACCCATGACTTGGAGTTAGCGGTAGTGGTCTTTGATGAGTTGGTAATTTGCGACTCATTTGACCTAGAAATAGCAAGAAACCATGCCCTCAATGCTAATTTAAATGTGTTTTTAATGTTGTTTTTGTTTAATTTCAGGTTAATAGTCAAAAAGTGGTTGAAATAGCAAAAGGAAGCAAAAAAAAAGAAAATAGATGGAATATTGGAGCTAAAAATTCACAAAATCAGCACAAAGGACAATTGACGCATCGCAATATGTCCTGCACATCACCAACGGAAGCCATCCATCGCCAAACTTGACGGTTTAGGCCAGGTTCAATAGTAGACAAAACGGCGATGGAAAGAATTGTTCGGCGCATCGCTGAACTGATCAATAAAGTAGATTTCCACCTCCGAATATGACAGAAGCCAATCACTGAAGCTAAAAATCAAAGTCCAATCAGCGATCCATGGGCAAATTGGCGCATCGCCGATCCCATCGGCGACAAAAGTGTGCTCAGCCAAATTGTATGCGGTGGCATTTCTATAATTTGAGGCCCGATTTTGTGAAGATATTTAAGCCTTTTTGGCCATTTGAAACCCTATCTTTTGTTAATTTTGGGAATCTTAAACTGGTAATCAAACCCTAGTTGTGGAATTAACTACTTGGTGCTTAAAATTTGGATTTTTATTGTCAAGTGCTGATATTTAGCATTTTGCTGGAAATAATGCGGATCAAACTATTTATAACTTTTCAAAAATTATTTTGAAACAGATTATATCTGTTGAAGATTGGGGAATGACCAATATGCGAGAAAGGCAGGTAAGCCTTAACAATTCTAAAATAAATTTCACATATTGGGATTATATTGAAGCCTTTGATAAAGTGCTTTATTATAATAACGATAAACACAAGCATACTTGGTTTATAAAGGTATGTGCAAAAATTTTTGATGGTCATATTCCGAATTGGTTTTTAAATTGGTGGTCATACCACGGACCGACAATCAAGAGATTACTGAAACCATTTTTAAATTTATATAAAAAATGGAAATAGGTTTCCGCTAATTTGAACGAGTTATACAAAGAAGATCATATCTGCTATCCAGAAAAAATTGATCATATCTATTTATTCATCGAATTCTCTATCCCTTGGATTCACAAGTGGGCTCCAGAATTAGGTTATACTGAAGAACAGATACCTTGTCTATATAGAACATTTTATAACAACTTTTAGGACAAGTTGATGAAAGTTGATCCCAAAACCAACGTACTACATAGACAAGAACTCTTGGACTTAATTAAATTAAAGATCCAAGAATATGAATCAGAAGCAAAGCAGGGTAAAATGGATGACCCTTCTATCAGGCATATTGCCAAAAAATATTATTTCAAGATGGCGATAAAGAAGCTATGATTAATAATTATTTAGAAGAAATGAAGCGGAATGTACTCCAATCTCTTCATCAAATTGAAAAGTCTGACACTTCTATGAAAAGTGGCAGCAGTAATAACGGAGACGATATTGAAGATTCCCAACCTATAGAATCAGAGCTAATACTCTCTGATAAAGTCATTGAAAATGCATAAGAATTTTTTCGAAGAATGAAAGAGCTGGACAAGATTCAAGGAAAAAAGAAAATCTGACGGAGATAGCCGTCGAGGGACCCACAACACAGTAAAGCCACCGGGGGACCCAATCTACAGTAGATTTACTATTTAGGGGACAGATATGGCCCACTATTACTGTATAGATGGGATCGGATGTGGGACCTATTTTTACTGTACAAAGATTCTTTTTCTTTCTTTAAATACGTTTAGAATTTCATTTAGAAGGGCAGAGTTTGATGACTCCCCTCTCTCTCTAGTTTTTCTCTCTCTCTCTCTCTTGTAAATTTCTCTCCAGTTGTAAAGTTTTTTTTTTAATAAAAAATCAGAAAGGGTCCAGATTTTGGACACCAATCCTTAGCCCTTGCTTATCCGGGCATAGACCCTTGCAGCCGGGGATGACCCTTTGCATCCGGGTCCGTAAGGTAATTTCCTATCTTCTTCTTCTTCTTCTTCTCCCAGCCATGACTCTGTCCGGTTAAGTTCCATATCTATGTTGAATATCTAACATCTCTTACATAATATTCTTAAAGATCTGGTTTTATCAAAATATAAGGAAATTATTATATAGCCAATTGATTTGGTTCTGAGATGGTGGTATAGTCGGATCTAGCACTATTCTTAGTGGCTTTGCCTTAGTGACTACGTCTGGTAAGCCGGTCTAATAGCCCATGAATAATGTTGAAAAAGGCGATCTTTTATCGATTAAAACCTCCAGACACATGAGCTCATTAAGAATATGTATTAGATCCTGACAAGCCCCTTGATCGGGTAAAAAAGTTAAGCCTTCCATACAGTTATCCGCTATATGAAAATTCCCTTATATTTCGATTTTTATGTCTCAGCATAAAGGTGCTAAAATTAGCTAGATCTGTCTGGCTGAGCGGACTACCCCCGCCTTAGAGATCCTGCCAACTTGGTATCAAAGCCATGATGTTTTAAGAATAATATGTAACAGATGTGAAGTATTCAACATAGATAGTTTGGATAAGAAATGGAGTTGGGAGAATCCAGTGTAAAGAATGATAGGTTAGAAGAGGTTGATATACCTCAAGATCTTGATTTGTTAAACAAATGGACAATTCCTAAAGTTCCAATTCGAACTATTTATGATTATGGTTGGTTTGATAAACTATCTACTACTCAGTTAATTAAAACTACTGAGACTTCTTTGGTTTTAAATTCGTCTGAACAGACAATCTGTTTATTAAATAAATGAGATATAGATTTATATAAAAATCTTTATAACTTTTTGCATATAGGCATGGTTCAGATTGCATTTAAACCTTTAACTCTTAAAGGGTTACCTGAAATATTTTTAGCAGCTCTTAGAGATGCAAGAAACTTAAATTTTCGCCAATCTTTGATGGGTTCGATAGAATCTACCGTGGCCTATGATCCAGTATATTTTAATACACAGCCTAATTTACAGCTGTCTTTATCTGATGTTAATATTCTAGATGCATTAACATTAAATGTTAAAATACATGGTTATAATTATGCACCTGGATCTGAACTTATATGTTTATCTTATAGAATTTATTATAAGTTGTTGTCAACTTTAAATCCTAGATGTAAATTATATGATACTTCTAATCAAACGATTTTGTTTGAAACGAATTTTGTTAAATCAAAAATCACAACTAGAAGACCAATTAGGTGGGAAGAAATTAATTTTCCAACTACTTGGGTGTTTAATTCGGTTATATCTCCAAATCAGTTAGCCGATAAGGTTACAAATTCTGAGTATTCTCATATTACGCAAACTCCTAATGGGCAAGTTTGTATTCAATTTGATGATAAATCCTCTGTTTATAACAGACAGTCATTTTCTGGTAGCAGTAGTAATAGAATATTGCCTTCTATGATAGCTCCGGTTGAACCTATTTATGGTCCAGCTAGGCTTAACAGTGTAGCATCTTTGCATACCATTCCTTCGACTAATAGTCAAATTGAAAAATTGAAAGTTGACATGTGAGCAAATATTGTTCAAGCATGTGATAATGTTTCTGATAAGGATATTCCTTCTGTATCCGAAATGGATTTCAACCATAATGATATTTAATGATTCCATACATCATTGATTTTAGTCCAGGATCCCTGGCAATAAAACATATTCAAAAGGAATTTTTTGATAATAAATGGAACCAGTTTAAAACATGGTTTTTCGACACTTATAGTAAAGAAGATATGCATAATATTTCACAAGAGTTTTATGAAACTTGTGCATTGCATAATCAAATCATGTATTTTGTGCCATGGTTTATAACCACCTATTTACCTTTATACATAAATGTATTCAAAAGATCTTATCAAGATGGTAGTGGAGAAATAGTTAAAGTTGTTTATCACCACAATCTTCTTTTGTATTACCTAATAATACGGGTACTACATTCACTACTTTTCAAAGATTTATTGAAAATGATATTGGAAAAATAAGTGTTTCCAAAATTAATAAATTAATTGCCCAAAATAGTTATATGGGTTTATATGTCAAAGTTTTGGGAGAACACATAAGTTCTCTAGATAAAAAACTTGATGATTTAACCATTTTGATAAAACAGTTTAGTGACAATAAGGGAAAGACTGATATTGCCTCTACTTCGGGAACATCATCTACACAGATTATTGCTTCTAGTATTCAAAGGCCTCCTGATATTCAGGATTTTCAATTAAAACCTTATTCGGATCTTGAAGAACTTCTTGATAAAAAGTTTTCTGGATTAAATATAAAACCAATCGATTTGTCTGTTAAATTTGCTGAAATGCTTGACAACTCGTTCGCTCATAGAAAAGAAATGTTATCCAAGCTTAATAAGCTTAGTGGAAATATTAGGCATCCAAAATTCACTGATAAGCCTAGAATGCAACCGCATTATTATCCTATACCCACTCCCCAGGATGTTCTAATAGAAGAAAGGGATTGGAATCAGACTAATAAGTCTTGTAGCAGCAAAGAGATTTATGAGTGGAATATAAATGGTCTTACTGATAGGCAAATGACCATTTTAGTGCATAGGATGGTGATGTACGCTACAATATGCAAAGCAACCAGTGTTAAAAATACTGATAAAGTCATTTGCAAAATGATAATTGCAGGATTTATAGGATAACTTAGAGGTTGGTGGGATAATTACATGACTGTAGAAGCCAAAGACTCTGTTATATATGTTGTCAATCCCGAAGAAAGCATTGATAATTTTGGTCATAAATTACCTAGTGGCCTTGAAGATGCGGTCTATATTCTAGTTATGACCATATTAGAACATTTTAGTGGTAGATTTACCAGCAATTTCGAAACTGCTAGGACACTCCTTAACGGTCATAGATGTAGGACCTTAGGTGAGTTTCGATGGTATAAGGATACATTCCTTAGTTGGGTCATGGAATTACCCGAAAATAAGTTTGATCATTGGAAAGCCAAATTTATAGATGGCCTCCCTTCTTTATTTGCTGAAAGGGTTAGAAAAGCTCTTAGAGGTAGTTACGGTGAAATTTCGTACGATCAATATACTTATGGAAAGCTCGTTGGAGTATGTACACAAGAAGGATTAAACTTATGTAATGAACTGAAATTGTCCAGACAGCTTAAGATGGATAAGATTAAGGAAAAATCTCAATTAGGAGATTTCTGTGCACAATTTGGTGTAGCCCAGCCTTCTAGTCAAACTAAGAAGAAAAAGGATAAATATTATAGAAACCCAAACCCGGATGCAAAGGGTCAGCCCCGACTGCAAGGGTCTATGCCCGAATAAGCAAGGGCTAAGGATTGGTGTCCAAAATCTGGACCTCATGTCTTGAGATTATTGGTTGTTTGGTAGTTTAGACATTTGTGGGTTTGAAAGGAACCCATGTGAAGTTTGGTGGTAAATTGAGAAATTATCACCAATACCTAAAGCCAAGCCTAGTCATACCTAGCAATCAAATCTTAAGTGCATTTTCACTTACATGAATAATCATTCTTGAGAAGGCATAACCCCAAGTGCCTTAACTTATTGATTATAATCTTATAGTATTCGTTCTGACAAACCAACGTTGAAATTGCAACTCAATACAATTTTCTTTTTAAAAAATCCCCATTTTTACTTTATTGTTTAATTCTTACCATTGTGTGCCAACTCATAGTTGCTTGTGACACTAGGGTGTAGTTGAGCGTTATCGAATCGCTCCATTGCCAGGGAATGAAGTGTAGCGTTCATTCTTTGTAGTGATATAAGTTACTTTTGTTAGCCGTAGTGTAAACTTTACTTTCTTTGTTGTTTTTGTCTTGTTCAGGTAATAATATAGTCCTTCATGAAACAGTCAACCTAAATGGTTGAGATGCTTCCTCCTTTGATGGACATCTCTATAATGAGGATCACCTAGGGGATGCCGGAAGGGAAAGTGCAATTAGCATCCCACCCGTGGAGGGTAATGGAGTGTTTTATGTCACAAGCGTGATGCTTCACTTACTCCAAATGAAAGGCCTATTTGGTGGTCAAGCTCATGAAAATGCAAACCTCCACTTGAAGAACTATATAGATGTTTGCACTCCATTCGACATTGCTCATATCTCTCAAGAATTCATCCGGTTGAGGCTTTTTCCATTCTCATTGACGGGTGATGCAGTATTGTGGTTGTGGAAGTTACCTATGGGATCTATAACATCTTAGGGCGAATTGAAGGAAGCTTTTCTAGACCGATTCTTTCCACCATCCTGTCTGCTCCAATTGAGGGATGAGATCATAAACTTATGGTAATTGAGTGGTGAACCATTACATGAAGCATGGTTAAGGTTCAATAAAAAGTTGATACAATGCCCAAATCATGAAGTGTTGGATAAGATGCTTCTCCAAATCTTTTATAGAGCATTGGACCAATTGAACAAGAGGGTGGCGGATAATGTGGACAGAGGATCTTTGATTAAACAAACCTTCGGTGTTTCTTCGAAGTTATTGGACCAAGTGACAAAGCAAAGTAGAGTTTGGCACTCACGAGGTACCGAGGTGGCCGTGGGGGCTCCCTCCGCATCCTATGGGAGTCAAGAGAAAAGAAATAAGGATGAGGAAAGAGATGAAAATATGGCTAAAGTAATGACATAATTAGATCTCCTCACAGAACACATAATGGGTGTAACTCTAAAGGCGGTCAATGCTATAGTTACAAAAAGGATTAAGTCATATGATGATGATGTTGTGGAGTCTCTTAATGAAGAAATTTGGTACTTTTCAAACCAAATAGGGTGGTGGTGGTTCCCGACCTACCTATCAAAGGCAAAATGGGAATCAAGGTTTGAAGGAAAGGAACCAAGGGTAGAATAACTGTGATTTGAGGGACCTCAATTGTGATAGAGATTAGAGGGATAAGGAGAGAGAAAGGGAATGTGATTGGAGAGACAAGAAGTATGACTGTGATAGATACATTACTCCTCATGATAGGCAAAAAGGTAAAGAGACTACCACCATGGACCCAGAAAGTTATAAGAAAGAAGATGTGCTTGCTTGTATCCTTATGGGAGTTGAAGGAAGTGACAAGATGTTAAGGGAGATGAAAAACAATTATTTGTAACTCAATCAAATGGTCACTTCACATTCGGCCTCAATCAAATAACTTGAGACTCAATTAGGAAAAATCTCATCCCAACTAAACTCAAGGCAAAAGGGTGGTTTACTTAGTGACACCATGGTAAATCCAAAAAATGATGCTCATATCATGGTAATTGTCAATAGGAGTGGTAGGAGTATTGGGAATGATGTTGTGAATCTTAATGAATACTCTAATAAGAAGAGAGTTGATGAACAAGCTAGTAAAAACAGGAAACGGCTTGATAAATTGAATGATGAAGTTTCTATTCAAAATAAGACAAATGTTGAGAAGCCGAATAAAGTGGAAGAAAAAGGTAAAAATGAAGAAATGCCTCAAGTGGGTGATGATAATGTCTTATAATTAGAGGATAGTCTGGTTCTTTCAAAGACACAAATCGAAATGCCTCCACTATTCCCTCAAAGGCTCAAGAAGAAGGAGGATGATTCAAAGTTCAAAAATTTCCTCACCAAATTTACCAACCTATCGGTTAACATACCGTTGTTGGAAGCCTTACAAGAGATGCCTGGGTATGCTAAATTCATGAAGGATTTGGTAACAAAGAAGCGAGTCATGGATTTTTGAAATAATTGAAATGATGCATAATTGTAGTGCAATCATGTCTAGCATAATGGTTGTGAAGAAAAAGGATCCGGGAGCATTCACCATCCCATGT
Source organism: Capsicum rhomboideum (assembly GCA_031232105.1). NCBI lineage: Eukaryota > Viridiplantae > Streptophyta > Magnoliopsida > Solanales > Solanaceae > Capsicum > Capsicum rhomboideum. The sequence continues at coordinate 124,114,773 of CP124716.1, forward strand.
ACCATTGGGGTCTACAAATTCTGAAAAGCTTTATGTTATCTTAGTACGAGTATTAATTTAATGCCATTGGTTGTGTTTCAAAAGCTAGGATTGGGTGCTCCCAAGCCTACTACCATGAGGTTTTTATTGGCAGACTATTCGATAAAGAATCCCATGGGAGTGTTGTATGATGTACTTGTGAAGGTGCACCATTTTATTTTTTTGGCCGATTTTGTTATCTTGGATTACAAAATTAACCATGAGGTCCCTATCATTCTTGGCAGGCCATTCTTGGCTATCGAACGGGCTTTAGTTGATGTTGAGTATGGTGAAATGAAATTTTGAGTAAACAATGAAGAGGTGTAATTTAACGTGTGCAAGTCCATAAAGAAACCTATGTATTTGCAAGTTATCTCCATAATTTACATGATTGATGATGATGTGGCCAATGTTATGGAGGTAGAACTCCTTGGTGAACCATTAGCGTGAGTGTTGTGGAACTACGAACATGATGACATTGAAGGATATGATTAGGTGGTGGCCTCCTTGAAATGGTTGGGTTCTTTTGCAAAGAATCCATGCAAGGTTGATCTTGATTTGAAGAATTGGGAGAGTCCTCCCACCACACCCTCAATCATAGAGCCACCACAACTTAAGCTTAAACCTCTACCACCGCACCTATGTCTTCAGGAGGAAAGATAACACCTTATCTATCATCATTGCGAGAGACTTGATGCCTTGGCAAGTGGCAACATTGAAATTGGTGGGTGAGAAAATATGTTCTAGTAATTGGTTGGACCATAGCGGATATTATCAGGATTGTAACTGATATTTGCACATATAAGATAAAGTTGGAACCTAATTATAAACAAAATATTGAGCATCAATGGAGGTTAAACCCTCTAATGTAAGAGGTTGTAAAAAAAGGAGATAATCAAGTGGTTAGATGCGGGCGTGGTGTATCCAATCTCGGATAGCACGTGGGTAAGCTAGGTTCAATGTGTCCCAAAGAAAGGAGGCATCACAGTGGTCCCAAATAAGAACAAAGTTCTTATACCCATTTGTGTAGTTATGGGTTGGAGAGTGTGTATTGATTATCGAAAGCTAAATTCATGAACAGAGAAAGATCAGTTCCATATGCCATTCATGGATCAAATGCTCGATAGATTAGTGGGAAGAGGTTGGTATTGTTTTCTTGATGGATACTCGGGCTACAATCAAATTTTAATAGCCCCTGAAGACCAATAAAAAACCACGTTCACATGTCCTTATAGAAAGTGTATGCCCTTTGGTTATGCAATGCACCAGCTACTTTTCAACGGTGTATGCTTTCTATATTTTTGGACATGGTGGAGGAATCAATGGAGGTATTTATGGATGATTTCTCAATTATCGGTGATACATTTGAGGGGTGTCTTGATCATTAGAGAAGGTGCTTGAAAGGTGTGTGGCAATTAACCTTGTTTTGAATATGGAGAAATATCCCTTTATGGTGAATGAAGGGATTTTTCACGAACACAAAATCTTGGGCCAAGGAATCCAAATTGATCAAGCAAAAGTGGAGGTTATTTCCACATTACCTCCTCCGATATCTATTAAAGGTATGAGAAGTTTCCTTGGCCATGCGAGTTTTTATACGAGGTTCATTAAAGACTTCTCCAAGATTGCTCATCCTATGTGCAAGCTTCTTGAGAAGGAAGCAAAGTTTGATTTTGATTGGGAGTGCGTGAGGGCATTCAATTGCCTCAAAGAAAATCTTGTCTCAGTTTCCATTATTGTGGCTGCAAATTGGTCACAACCTTTTGAGCTTATATGTGATGAAAGTGGGTTTGCACTAGGTGCCGTGTTAGGGCCGTGAAAAGATAAAGTCTTCCATACAATCTATTATGATAGCAAGTCATTAAATGAGGTACAATGAAACTACATAGTTACAGAGCAAGAATTGTTAGCCGTGGTATATGCGTTTGAGAAGTTATGTGCCTATTTGTTAGGCATGAAAGTCATTGTGCACACCGATAACTCTGTCCTTTGGTATTTAATAGCCAAGAAAAAAGCAAAACATTGGTTGATTAGGTGGATTTTACTACTCCAAGAATTTTATTTTGAATTTAAGGACCGAAAGGGATGTGAAAATCAAGTAGCGGACCACCTATCACTCCTCGAGTCAAATAAAGAAAAGTTAGGAGAGATTGACATTGATGATATGTTTCCCGATAAGCTTGTCATGGCATTAAAGGGGATTACACCACCATGTTATGCTGATTTTGCAAATTATATAGTGAGTGGGTTGCTCCCTGATGACTTGAATCACTACCAGAGGAAACGGTTCCTCCATGATGTGAAAAGGTATTATTGAGATGAACCTTATCTGTTTAGGAAGTGTGCGGATGGAGTGATATATCATTGTGTTATGGAGGAAGAGATGAAATCTATTCTTGAGGCATGCCATTCATCGCCGGTTGGTGGCCATCATGGTGGTATGCGTACAACTGTAAAAGTCCTCCAAAGTGGATTTTATTGGCCGACTTTATATCCTGATGCTCATGAATTAGTGCGGGCATGTGAGCAATGCCAAAGGCAAAGTGAGATCTTAAGAAGGCATGAGATGCCTTTGCAACCGAGTGTGGATGTGGAATTATTTGATGTATGGGGGTTGGATTTCATGAGCCCCTTCGTGAGATCTTATGGGAATTGCTACATCTTGGTAGCGATTGATTACATTTCCAAATAGGTTGAGGCTATTACATTGCCGAACAATGAAGCTAAGGGTGTTACTCAATTCTTAAAGAGGTATATGTTTACCCAGTTTGGGACACCTTGTGCTATCATAAGCGACGTGGGTTCTTATTTTTATAACTAATTATTTGGGCCTTTGCTTTCCAAATATAGGGTCAAACATATGGTGGCTTCCCCATACCACCCTCAATCCAATGGGTTGGAAAAATTTTCCAATCGAGAAATAAAAGAGATTTTGGTGAAAGTCATGAATGTAAGAAGAACAAATTGGGCCCAGAAACTTGATGATGCTTTGTGGGCCTATAGGAACACATTTAAAATCCCCATTTGCATGTCACTATATCAATTGGTGTTTCGAAAAGCTTGACATCTCCCCGCCGAGTTAGAACACAAGGTATTGTGGGCTTTACGGAGGTTGAATATGAATTGGGAGGACTTCTCCAAGTCAAGAGTGGACCAACTTCAAGATATCGATGAATTTTACTTGAGAGTTTATGAGATCTCTACACTTTACAAGGAGCGTATGAAGAAATAGCATGATGCCAAAATTCTAAAATGAGAGTTCAAGGTTGGTGATCATGCTCTACTATTTAACTCAAGGTATAAGTTGTTTCTGAGTAAGCTTATAATGAGATGGTCGAGTTCTTTCACAGTGGTGCAATGCTTCCCTAGTGGAGCGGTTGGATTAGAGAATAACACAGGATCCCAATTTATCGTGAATGGGCAAAGAGTTTAACATCATCATAGTTTGCTTTAGAAAGTGGATTTCTTAGAGGTGCTCTACCTCAATGATGCATGATTGATGTAGAATAACATTGTGCCATGATAAAAACTAAGGTTCTTCTTGGGAGGCAACCCTAGTTTTTTTTTTTTTTTGTAGTTTTGAATAATGTTTGCTGATTTATGTAGGTATGTGATGGAGTTGGAAAATGGGAAACACGACATTACACAAGCCAAAGTGGAAAAATTTAGGAGATCACACATAAATCTCCAAAGAGGAGGCTTTGGCAATGTGCAGAGCAATTTTGTGCATCGCCGAAGCTCTTTGCCAAAAGAGATCTCCCAATCTCGAGTAAACTATCCAAATTTGCGATGGTAAGTGCAAATTGGTGATACACCAATTCATTCGGTGAAGGTTTGACCATCGCTAAACCTCTTCACTAAAACGAAGGCCCTGGGCTTTGTAAACTGTTGCATTCAGTGATAAAGCTCCAATTCAGTGCATCATCGATGAGTTTTGCAATGGAATTGAGTTGGAAAAATGATCGGGCTTAAGAGAGTTGTTTGACTTCTTGACCCTTGACCTTTTATTTTCTTTATACCTTTAAACTTTTTCAAACTCTCCCATTTCCCATTTCCCTCTCTTATCACTCTCTAAAATCGACACTCTCTTGCAATTCACATACTCAAATATAAATTTTTCCTTCGAATTTCATCAACACCACCACACGCACATAGTGTTTGGGGAGTTCTTTAACCTCTTGTCTTTTTCATTGCATTTTCTCTACAAGTTCTTAAGGTTAAAAATCGATTTACACTTTAAATTGATATTTGGTTTGATTAATTATGTTTTTAGTTTTGATATCTTGTAAGAAATTACTTGTTTATTAATGGTGTATATAATAGTTTAAGTTTTTAGTGCTTTGAAATTGGAATCTAGATTAGAATAGGATTATGTTATGAAAACTGGTCCTTAAATGTGAATAATCGAGCATGAATGCACTTAGGTGACTTGTTTATGCATTGAAAAGGATTGAAATTATTGTTCGTTTAGGTTGTAATCAACTGATTTTTCTCAATGATACTTTGGGTGAAGTCATTTGTAATGGAAAAATTGTCGTAATTTTGTTTAAATGATGAAACCTGGGGAAGTCTGAGTACCTATAGACAAATAGGTTGAAAAATGCCATTAAAAAACATTGAAAATTGCAATTTAAGTTGGGGATGACGACAATCAGTGATGGGTTGAGAACTTCAGCGATGCGCCAAACTGCGTGGCACATCGATGAAGTGTTCCCCGTATCGTCAAAAGTCATAGAAACTTTGGCTAATTAAGGTGTGATTCAACGAATCACTGAATTCACACTTTCCTTCACCGACTAAACCCATTCATTTATGTTTTATTTGGAGATGGTGCTTTGCATCGCCGTTCTGATTGGCGATGCATAGATTTGTTCGGCGATGCTTTTTGGGGAAATTTCTGTGTTTTGTTTTGCTAACTTTGGCTGAGCCCATTGATACTCTTATGTCCTGATATGCCTCGTCCAAAGCATATGTCCAAGAAATAATCCAAATCTCCTCCTCTAGCATTAAATCATTCAAAAGGGATAATAATTTGGGAAGGAGAGAAGTCGGATAAGGTGTAAAAATGCAAAAGGGTTGAGGAGGGCAAATGTAATGCCCCGTTAACTGAAGAACAGAGCTCAATACACAACTCAAACTTCGAGAGGTATAATCTTGATTCCTTGGAGGAAGGAAACTCAACACTAATCCATAAGCCATTGCAGACTCCTGAGGTTACACCTTCAAAGAAGAAGAGGGTAGAACAACCCTCGATTGTTGCAGTAAAGCATCCACCCCATCCTCACAGGGGCTATCATGTTCTTAATTGTTTAAAGGTGCCGAATAAGTGCATAATTATAAAGGAGAAGATGTTGAGTTTGAATGGATTGGAAGGCAAACATTCGAGGGTCCTAGCTACATTTCATTAACATGACTTTAAGGTATTCCTCGAACCCTTGAAGCCTTACGCTAAAAATTGGCTGAGGGAGTTTTATGAGGCATACGGGAAGCTTTTGCCGGCTAAGAATAAAAAGGGGAAACAAGCAACTAGAGATGTTGTTAGGGTCCGATGTGTAGACATGCCTTGTGATGAGGTGGTTATTAATGAGATATATGGATGTCGAACACTGAATTTTAACTACTTTGTCACAAGACTTAAGGACCTGGTTGAACAAATAAGAGCTTGGTTATCTCTATTGGTTAGTGATGGCACTCCACTGTGGCTTACACCAGAGCTTCAAATTCAAAAAGAAGATATCCATTTTGAAGCTCGGTATTGGTTGAGCTTCGTGTGTAGTAATTTGTTTCCATCACGGAATTAATCCATCATTGTTAGCCCTCCGGAGATGCTTGTTAGCACAATCATTTTGGAAGAAGAGGTTCAACATGGCTTCAATCATTTTTCGTACATTACTTGTTTGGCACAACAGTAGCAAACCTCTCTAGCTTTCCCATGATATATCACTGAGTTATGTCATTGTGTAGAGTTTTCCTTTAATAAGAATAAAGATTTTGAGTACACTCCTATTTCCACCATTGATATTACAAGAATAGACACCGTGCAAGAAGTGAGGAAGAAGAAAGCCCGAGTGGATCTTTTCCAGGTGATTGAGTTATTTCTTTTGATAGTGGTGCCATCTAGCCCACTCCTAATACTACTACAGCTCCTACCCCTCCTGGGTCAGCTACAACTCCTCCTTCTCTAGTTCTATCTTTATGAACATTATCACAGCCACCTTGACCTAGTACCCATAGTCCTCAGCCCTCTACTATTCTAGGCTCTTTCAGAGCCCCATTGACTCAATCTAATATTCTCAGGATGGGGCACCTAGCCTATTCTAGTGATACAAGGTAGGCTAGATTAGGGAGGGAGATTCTTGAGATGATTGTTGCTGCAGTGAAAGCCTCCATGGATTTGGTGCATTAGGAGATATAGGGTATTCGTGAGACCATGCAGTATTTTTGTAGGAGGTTAGATAAGTTGAGTGCTCCGTAACAACCTATAGTACCCAAGGCAATAACTACTATATAGGAAGAGCTAGCTTCCCTTTGGAAGTATATTGATGAGTTCTATTTCCCAGACTTGACATATCTATTGGATACTGCTCCTGAGACACAAGCTCCAACTTCTGTACTTATTCCTGATGAGGTGGATGATGCTGAGATTGAGGGCTATTTTGAAGAGCGAGGTTCAGTTGGTATGCAGATTGAGCCATAGGTTGATGAACAGACTAACAGGAAGGAGATAGAGGATGCTATACTTGCTGCCATATTAGAGAGGTTGGCTCGTGAGACAAACCAAATTAGGACCTCTAGTTCAGCTGCTGCTATAGAGACTACGAACACTTTACCAGATCTATCCTCATATATACTTGGAACTGAGTTGGGTACTGATGCGTAGACAGTGTCCACTTCAGTAAACAAATCTCCTCCACAGGCTTAGCCGCGTTAAGGGGGACCCTTACTCTCTTTCTTATATACTTCTTTAGTCCTATTGCATTGAGGACATTGCATACTTTTTAGTTAGGGTGGGGTGTTTATTTTTGGATCTGTAATATTTAGATCTTGGTGCTTGGTTCTTTGCTATAGTGTTTGGGTTTTCTGGATATTTATCTTTATTTTGGTGTGTGGATTTGACATTTGGATATTTTTCATTTGGGTTGTAATATTCTTAGGTTTGGTGTTTTGGATTTCATGGAGTGTGTGGTGTGTGGTTTGTAATTTCTTTTTATTTCCTTATTTTTTATCTCTAGATTAGTAGTTAGTAGTTTAATTGCAAATAACAATTCATTTTGGCTTGTGTACTTATGAGAAAAGTGTGCTAGCAATGAAACACTTTGACTCAAATAGTACTCTTGGGGAGATGTTTCACATGCTCAACTCTTACAAATGATGAATCATTGTACATCACTTCTATTTTTCTATGGTATAGGTTGACTAGTTAGGCGCTCATCATTTGTGAACACTCGCATCTTACGTTGACTACTTGAATACCTTCATTGATATGTGCTATGAATGTGGTACGTCAATTGAGGAAGAGTACTTTGAGTACGCAATCGAGTGCCATGTGTGGGTGAGAGTTCAGTCTTATTATGCTCATTGAGTTCACCTAAACTTGCCTATTTGCTCTAATTCTAAAGCTAAGAGTGTACAATATTGGGGAAGTGATCTTAGGCTATTGATTGAGATTGAACCTCCAAATTGACGAAAATAGCCACCCTATTATGAGTTGAGTGATCAATTTTGTCCCAAATTCGAGCTTTAGTACCGTTTCTCTCGGATAACCTTACTACAAGCTAAAACCCATTTTTCAAAGTCCCCTGTTTTGAACCTAGTCCTTCTTGAAGAGTTTAGATGAGACCGAAAACCAACTTAGGTCAAAAACCTATGTTGGGGGTTATGGAGATCCTGGGTGAGACTTGTAATAGAAAATCCGGGGAGTTAAGGACCAATACTTATGACTCCATCCTAAATATCCTAGTATTCCTTGTGAATAGTAAAAAAAGAGGAAAAGCTCAAAAAATATTTGAAAAGGTATTTTAGGTGTGTTAGTAAAAAGTGTTTGTAATTGAGAGGATAAGAGGGGGAAAATAGCATGATAGCATTGGAAAAATTGGTCCTTGAATATATTTGAAGAATAAGTTTTGAGAGTTAAGTGTGATTGAGGTCTCCCTAGATGCTTTAAGAAGATATAGTCACTATAACCGTAACCTTCTCCACCTTTCCCAATTGTCCATGTTACAAGCCGAAGCAAAACCTTTGTGATCTCTAAAATAGCATGTATGTATGTGGTTAAATAAAGCTTATAGGCAATCCTATTGTCACGCCTCGAATTCCAACGGGGCGGACTGGCACCCAAATCCGTTAAGGCCCCAAGAGAACCAACCTATGTCCATGTACATTCATATGCATGTCACTCAATGAACAACACTCTATCATATATGGATACAAGATACCAATGGCGGAAGTCATGGAAAAACATTCAATAGATATGAAACTTGGCCGTTAGGGCCATCACATCAAAAGCATACATTCCTTACATCCCTTCATTTGTTCCATAACGTCAACAAAAGCCTCTAACAGATACATAACCAAGCCTAAAGTCAGGACAAGTACCCGCTTTATACATTTGCTACACAGTACCAAAACAATGTACACAAGTCACTCGGAAAGCCCCGAACCAAGCTGGAGCTCACCAATATTCGATAGATGACCCGTATCCTACTGTGGAGGTCTACTAGCACCTATGCCTACAGCAAGTAAGGTAAGTCCCCCAAGGGACGTCAGCACGAAAGAATGTACTGAGTATGTACGGCCATAAATAACTGCATGAAATACAAGAACTTCAAATGGAATCATGAAACATAGGAACTTCAATGGAATCAAATACAAGTGAATGGTAAATATAGATAAACCACCGTTCTGTATGTGTGGAATCATGTACATTACATTCATTACTTTCTTTGCTTTTACGTTCATTCATTCATTCATCATTCATTCATATAAAGCCCTAGCCCCAAGCTGATCAGTGGGAAATAACATAACATTGGGATCGTCTCTAGCTAGGCTTATGTTCCCCTTTGAGCTTTCCACCCATAAATCCAATAATCATTCGGTATAGTCTCTAGCTAGGCTTATGTGCCCCTTTGAGCTTTCCACCCGTACTCAAGCAGTAAACAACTATGCATTACTTCATTCCTTTACTTTTGTAAGATTGATTCATTGGTGGTTATAACATTATTGGAGCTTTGGAAATGAATAAGAGACATGTGAATAACAATATATGTCAAACCTGAAATGAGATACTTTGGAGCATTTCGAAATGGAAACAAGTAGAACAACAGGTGCTGCCAAGGATACGGAAAGAGTAACCTTACATACCTTATCCTTCCAACATATGACTATAACAATCCAATCAATATGTGAAGACAACAATTCAGCTCTTTCCTTATGTTTTACTCTACGACACAAGTACATACCGGAGCTCACATTAACAATTAACTACATTACAAGTGCATAAGATGACAATGAGCTACATGACTGCCATATAACATCATTTCACCCTCTTAAAATACCATTTACTGCATCACCATACCAACAACACCAAAACATGCCACACATCAACTAAGGTATCACAAACCAATGTCATTTCATACCAATTTTATACTTTACACTTCCTCATTAACACCATATCACATTTACTCCATCAAGTCATCTCAATACCTTTCACCATAACACATAAAAAAACAATTCATAATTGATACGATTCAAAATGACTTCGGACTACCCCTTAGGTCCATTCAAAGGGTACCATAAGTTGATGATTGCATCCAAAAAGGGTATAGGGGCTTTGAGGGGTCAAAGAGAAGCAAAAACAATCAAAACAAAATTCTGGTTGGACCTACGAAGACACCTGCACCCGCATGAGGGTGAGATGCAGCTGCAGTTGCCCATCTGTCCCTGTCTAGGGCCACCTGCATTGGCATCTGCGCCCGCAGGTGCCTTATCCGCGAGAGCGGATGCCCAGTTCGGCCAAAATGGGTCTCTTTTGGGTTCTTTTTTGTAATACATGGTACATGGACATAAGTAAGCTTCTATTTTCATATTTTATGTTAACTTGGATGCCAACAAACAACCATGGTCTCACAACGCACATAAACATCACAAAACTACATTTTCCCCTTCAATACGCCACCGGTTCCATGCACAATTTCACAACAAAAATTCCAAATGTTATAAACAAATAGGAGACAAGTTAGGGAAATAACCACAACTTAAATTTTGACATTTAATCCATCAAATTCACTTCCTTCAAGACCACAAGTCCACTTTCAAGTTTATAAGGCAAAACCCTTTATCAATTAAGCAAAAGTATACTGTTTCACACATAGTGGACTGCTCAACACTTTGTCAACATAAACAACATGATTTACACACCATATTATGCATATAATATATTAAACCATAAGATTAAACACTTACCAAAGCTTTCAAAAGGATGATCTTGTCCAAAGGGAATAGTTGCTTAGGGTTTGTGAGGAGATAATGTTGTGGAAAAATCTAGAAATTGCATGTGTCTTTTGGTAAATAAAAATCTGATTTTGTGCCTTATATAGTCCCTTGGTGGTCATGCTTAGCCACTTTTGATCAATAATTGAGGTGTTTACTTGGTCAAAAGATGAATGGGTCATTTTCCCTTTCTGGGCCATGTCTTTTACTTAGTTGTTGGGCCTCAATTGAGCCCATTAACATGGAATCAATTCAGCCTAAGAATTTTAGTGATTAATCCACCAACTATCTCAAGTTTAAATAATTTCATAAATGTTACGGTAATCAATTAGGTTTGAAAATGTACGGGGTGTTACACCTATGGCATGGTACTCATGTCCATGATTATATTTTAGAGTGTGAATGATTTGTGATAGTCCTTTTTGTTAAAATTTAATGTGTTCTTGTGGGAAAGGACTTCTTTGTGTTAGGGCACTCAATTGCACTACTTGTTCGCTCTTTTATATCAGTTGGAGTCTATGAGCATGTGCGAGGTATGGTGTCATTTAGTCAATATTTAAGGCTTGTTGTTCACAATATGAGTGTTTGATAGGTGAGACTTATACCATTGTTTTCAAAACTGATAGAGCATAAACGAGACATGTGATAGGTGATATTGTGTTCACAAATGAGGTATGTGTCTAAACTCCCTATTAGTACCATTTGTAAGCATTGGTGATTTTGTTATGTGTGCATTGGCTTACTTGGGGACAAGCAAGAATTTAAGTTGGGGGTGTTGATAAGTCAGAAATTTGCAACTCATTTGACATGTAAGTAGCAACAAACTATGTCCTCAATGCTAATTTGAATGTGTTTTAATGTTGTTTTGATTTAATTTCAGGGTGATGGTCAAAGAGTGGTTGAAATAGCAAAACAAAGCAAAACAAAGCAAAAACGATGGAATAATGGAGCTAAAAATGCACAAAAGCAGGGAAAAGGACAATAGGCGTATCACTAAAGGAAGCCATCCATTACCAAACTTGACAGTACAGGCCAGTTTTAATAGTAGATAAAACAGCGATGGAAAGCATTATTCGGCGCATCACCGAACTGATTGGCGAAGCAGATTTCCAACACTGAAAGTGACAGAAGCCAACCACTGAAGCTCAAAATCAAAGTCCAATCGACAAGCCATTGGTAAATCGGTGCATTGTCGATCCTATCAGCTACAAAAATGTACTCAGCCAAAATGTATGTGGTGGCATATCTGTAATTCTGGGGCAACCCAATTTTGTGAAGCTATTTAAGCCTTTTGGCCATTTGAAACCCTATCTTTTGTCAATTTTAGGAATCTTAAGCTGGTAATCAAACCCTAGTTATGGAATTAACTACTCGGTGCATGGAATTTTGATTTTTATTGTCAAACATTTGGATTCTATGGAGAATATGGAAGAACAATATGGTATATTTCTTTTTTCTTGTCCTATGAGTAGCTAATTTCCCAAACTTAGGGTTTTGAATTATTGAGTGTTGATTATTATGTGGGTAGTTATTATTTACCTTTGTATTCGATTGTATGATATGATTTTAGCTAAATCTCTATGTTTTAACTTATGGGTTAAGGTTGCACACTTAATCTATGCTTAGATCTCTTCTCTTGCTTGAAAGAGAAAACAAGAGTGATGAGATTTAGTTGATAAAACTTGAGTTCCACTCATTTAAGAGGTAATGATATATGTAGATTACCTGTCTTGAGGTTATTGGTTATTTGGTAGTGTAGACATTTGGATGTTTGAAAGGAACCCAAAAGGAACCCATGTGAAGTTTGGTGCTGAATTGGGAAATTATCACCAATACCTAAATCCAAGCCTATTCATACCTAGCAATCAAATCTGAAGTGTATTTTCACTTACCCATGCATATAATCATTCTCAAGAAGACATAACCCCAAGTGCCTTAACTTATTGATTACAATCTTATAGTATTTGTTCTGATAAACCAACGTTGGAATTCAACTCAATACGAATTTATTTTAAACAAAACACCCCATTTTTACATTATTGTTTAATTCTTTGCATTGCGTGCCAACTCATAGTTGCTTGCGACACTTGAGAGTGAAGCCATTGATCTCATTCCCTATGGATTTGACCCTGACTCCTAAGTTGGATAAAAATATTGCTAACAACCACGTACATTCATTTCTAGGGTGTATTTGAGCGTTATCAGTCTTTGCACTTAAGATTTGGAGACACTATCTTTGTGGTGTCAAGTGTGAAGTGTTCACGGATCATCGCAGTTTGCAATATGTGTTCACTCAAAAGATCTGAATTTGAGGTAGAAAAGGTGGATGGAGTTGTTGAGGGATTGTGATGTGACCATCCAATACCATTCGGGTAAGGCCAATGTGGTGGCAGACGTATTGAGCCAGAAAGCGGTAAGTATGGGTAGTATGGCTTATATGGGTAGTCTGGCTTGCTTGAGTGTGTCAAGACAACCCCTGGCTAGAGAGATTCAAACTCTAACATCTCAGTCTATGTAGTTTGGTGTTTCTACAAGAGGTGGAATATTGGCTAGTGTGGAGGTAAGGTCAACATTCCTTTATCAGATCAAAGCCAGACAGTTTGAAGATAAGAAGTTGAACAAACTTTAGAATAAGGTGGTATCTGATGAAGCTTATGATGCCACACTCGATGCATATGGGGTGTTGATGGGGATGGGATGCGTGTGCGTGCCATGGGTTGGTGATTTGTTTCCTGGTTTTCTTGAAGAGGCTCATGGTTTTTGATACACTATTCATCTGGGTGCAACCAAGATGTACTGTGACTTGAGAGAACTCTATTGGTGGCCTAGGATGAAAAGGGATATAGGTGAGTATGTGTCCAAATGCCACAATTGTCAATAGGTCAAGTACGAGCATCAAAGGCCTACGAGGTTACTTCAGAGGATGCCCATTCTCGAGTGGAAATGGGTAAGGATAGCTATGGACTTCATAGTAGGTCTTTCTATGACCTTGGGGCAGTATGACTCGATTTGGTTCATAGTCTACAGGTTGACCAAGTCAACTCATTTCATTCTAGTTAGAGTGGATTACAATTTAAAGCAGTTCGCCAAGATTTATGTCAAGGAGATATTGAGGCTGCATAGGGTGTCAATTTCCATCATTTTTGATAGAGGTACGTAATTCACCTCTAAGTTTTGGGACAGACTACAAGAAGAGTTGGGAATTAAGCTTGACTTCAGCACTGCTTTCCATCCTCAGACTGACAGGCAGTCAGAGAGGACTATTTAGGTACTTGAGGATATGTTAAGGGCCTGTATGATTGACTTTGGTGGTCATTGGGATAAGTTTATTCCATTGTGTGAGTTTTCATACAACAATAACTATCATTTTAGTATTGATATGGGTCCATTTAAAGAACTCTCTGGGAGAAGGTGTAGATCACTTGTACGATGGTTCGAAGTTGGTGATGTGAAACCTTTGGGCACTAACTTGCTAAAGGAAGCTTAGAAAAAGGTGAGGTTTGTTCAAAACAATTTGTTGGCAGCCCATAGTAGGCAAAAGGAGTACGTAAACAATAAAGTAAGGGATATGTCACTCAAGATTGGTGAAAAAGTTTTGTTGAAAGTATCTCCTATGAGGGGATGGATGTGGTTTGATAAGAAGGGAAATCTTAGACCTCAGTATATAGGTTTATTTGAGGTTCTTGAAGATATGGGTCTCGTAGCATACAAGTTGGTATTGCCACCAAGCTTGTCCGGGGTCCATCCAGTGTTCTATGCATTCATGCTTAAGAGATATCATGGGGATGGGGATGACATTATCAAATGGGATTTGGTTTTTCTAGATAAAGATCTTTCTTATTAGAGAAAGCCAGTTGCTATTATTGATTGGGATTTTTGGAAGTGAAGGATGAAGGAAATTTGGTTGGTAAAGGTTCAATTGAAGCATCATCGAGTTGGGGAAGCTACTTGGGAAACCGTGAGGGACATGCGGCACAAGTACCCTCACTTGTTTAAGGTTACAAGTACACTTTTATCTTTTGACTTGGCTCATTTTCCTTGTTTGATCATTCGAGGATGAACGATGGGTAAATTGGTATGTATTGTAACAACTTTTTTCTTCATTATGGGTGAGTAAAGTGTACAAAAATTTGGGTTAAGATTTTCCCTGAATAGGGAGTTAGAAATTTCAGGCTAAACTAGTCTTGGATGATATCCGAGTGAGGTGTGGTCTAGGGAAATCTAGAAATGGATTAGGTAAATGTGGAAAGATTTAACATGTTTTTATTTAGCTAAGATAATAGGGAATCCATAGGATCTTTTGGAAGTTAATTTGGGTAAGTAGAACTCCTGATATGAAGAGGTTAGTTCGAAATGTCATAGTTTGAGGGTACATTGGAAAAAAGGCAAAACTGGGAGCTATCCCTAGTTTCTGCCTCACCACACCCACTATAGCCGGTGGCAGGCCACTATGATGACCCCGCTATAGTGGGAAAATTTTTGTTGTAGTGGGAGTCAACATTGGTCAATCCCGCCATAGCTGGCATATTCCGCTATAGCGGGATATATACGAATTTATGTAGAAAAATACCCCAAAATGTTTTATTATTTCAAACCTCATTTTGGGAAGGGCAAGGGAAATTTTGGGTTAATTCCACTCAATTTTCATCCAAATTCTTCATATAGGTAAGTAATTCCTTCCATTAACTCGTAGTTTGACTGTAAACTACCAGAAATCATTAGTTTTCAAATTTTTTAGGGATGATTTGACTTAACCTAGCTGATTTTCTGGTGCAATTAAGTGAATTGGGTAGAAAACCCTTGAGATTTGGTTAAAGATTGTTAATTTACTCTTGCATGTTGATAATTCACTATTGTAACCATGAAATTAGTAGGATTAAGGAGGAACTATGGTAGAAAAACCCTAGAACGGAAGGAATGATCATGAAATTAGTCTTGGGGTTTGGGATTAAGTTATAATCCTGGATATTGTAGGTCATTTTCATTGATTATGTGTTATATTCCTATTTTTAGACCACAATTAAGCCGAGGTTGCAAGAATAAGGAAGGCTCAAGTTCTTTAGAGCATTTTAGGCTTGAATTGAGGTAGGTGATGTTTTAATGTAGTTGAAACCCAACTTGTTTTATGTGTGCATGATAACTGTTCCTTTGTATTGATTGTTATAATGCATGTTCAAGAAAGTGAATGACTGTTTGATATCCGAAGTGTTAATCGCATGCAATAAACTTATATGAAAAGCTTGTTGGTTTTTTTTACAAGTGTTGTTTCTAATATCATTATATTTGTGATTGTTGTGATATCTTTTATTATTGTAGGATGTACCGATATTTGGACATCATCACGACATTGGTTGATATAAGGTTGGTAGACACTTAATGTCTGGGAATTGGTACATAGACAAGAGCTCGTCCTATGCTTGTCATGGCTAGTGAGGGACCATAAGACCCTTAGCATGTATGTACAAGGTACATGTGAGTGTGACAGTTCCTTGAGTAAATTAGGAATTATGTGTTTACTTGTTATGTTGGTTCGTTAAGTGAACTGGGCTTAAGAGTTGAATTATTATATTCGTTCCTTGAGTGAATCGGGATTATTTTCTTAATTACTGTATTTGATTTCCTTATGTAAATCGAGATTCATGATTATTGCCATAGTTGTTGTTGGAATGGATCCTTGAGTGGTTCGGGTTTAATCTCAAGATTGGCGTAACTCTATATTGTCTATTACTTGTATAAGTGAGACATGGTTGATATGATTTCTTGAGTCATGGTTGTTGACTTGGAGTCTTGTTGGTAGTCATGGTCTTTACTTTACTTGTTATCCATGTTGACTGGTATTGACTAAACTCCATAATGATGTTGAATAAGGTTAAGTGTTATGAACTTGAAGTAAGGTTACATGGTAGGTGTTCATGTTTGTTCTTGCTTTGCTAATTTATGGTTACTTGTTCATATTTCTCATTTTGGGTTGGCCAATGACCTTACTAGTACACCGTTGTTTCTTGTGTAATGATACTACGCATGCTCTTCGTTTTGTCGAGTAAAGAGCATTTTCCAGAGAGTATTTCAAGATCTCAACTGTAGAGTGGTAAAATTCGAACTCAAGGGTTAGATATATCTTTTAGGATTTTATGAGTTCTTCATTCAGTTTTTGGTCCATTATTTTGGACTTACACATTTCATTTATTTTGGGTTGAACCTGTTTATTGACATTGTTGTAGTTTTGGTACGATGACTTTTAGGTTCTAGGGGGTTGTTAGCTTTTGTTATTTCTGCATTGTTTTTGTTGGATTATGAGTTTAAGTTATTATTAATGCAAAATAGCTAGTTTGCCTTATTTTGGCTAAGTGTTGGGTTTGCATGTTTGGGGTTAGACAGTTCTTCCACCGGGGGTTAGTGTGGGTGCCTCTCATGGCGGGTTTGGGTCATGACAGTGTTACAGTTGCATGTTTGAATAAAAAGTCACAAGACCAATGAGTTTACTAGTTTTTCAATTCACATGGGTGTACCAATTTTTTCACTTGGGGTCGTTCAATATGAAGGAAAACAATGATGCTATTTTCCAGTTGATTTGCTAACCAACTTTTATTTTGCCGATGACAAGTGATGCTATTGTCCAGATTTGGTTGAACTATCATGATGTCCAATTGGTGTTTATTTTCAACTATGTGTTTATTAATCAATTGGTGTTTATGTTTGGTGAAGTCTTTGTCTAATTTGATTATGTTCAACCATTGGTGTTTATGTTGATTTATTTGCATGATGACAATTTTGTTCATGATATAGCAATTTATGTGCCTGCAGCTATTGGATGCTTCTGGATTCAGGTTTGGGTACATATGAACTTGTTTTATGTGCCTGCAGCTATTACATTTTAGAAAAGTTTCTAATGATAAAGGCTAAAATATTGGTGATTAAGTTGCCAAGAAAAGGTGATGTGCAGAACCCCTATATTCGGTCTTTCTCCGGATCATGCATATAGCGAAAGCTTTAGCACACCAGAGTGCATTGTCTAATTGAGTCTCTATTTTTGGGGATTTTACTTAGGGTATTTTATCAGGCTTGAATTGTTTTTATGTAACTTGCAGTTGGTAAAATATTAGGGTATATTAATGAGGGATTTATGATTCATTAGTGTTTGATGTGATGATATTTTTTCTTGAGATTGTTCAAAACATGAAGTAGTAGTCCTTAAAAAAGTTCAATTTTGATAATACATTGTGGTGTTTCCCTACAGTAACTCAATATGACCCATGTTCTATTTGTGTTATTATCTTGTTACTTCATTGTCTTGTTTTTTTTAATCTTATCCTTTTGGTGATCATCATCGGGAAGTTTCAATAGGTAGCATATTTGGACTTACAAAAGAGTGAAATTTCATGGTAGTGGTGGTGTTCTAGATCCTTAAATTTTTGCATTTTATGTTCCTACATCTAAAAAGATTAGTCATCGACAAAATATGAAGAAAAAGGTTTTTATAGCCTAAGAAATTAAGCAATTAAAGAAGAGAAGAAAAAAAATTAGTTCAAACTTGAATTGTATTTTAATAGAGAAGTTAAATAGGAAGAAGAAAGGTAGGAATGGTAGAAATTGAAGGGCAAATTTAAAAAATGGGATTATTACCATTTTAATGCTTGTGTGTTATTTTTTTAGCCTTTCACGTGCCCACAAAAACCTGATATCACTTGTTGTTTTGAGTGGCATATTGGGGGTGTTTTTAAATTTTCTTAGGCAAGTGTAGGGGTGTTTTCCACACTTCTCTATTAAAAAAATCAATATCTACAATGAGCAGATTTTGTCAAGTAATATAGAACAACCAAATTAGGAAAGAGAAGTGCATTGAAACATTAGTAAAGTGAAAAAACATCACAGTAATATAGTTTGGTTATATGGGATGAACATAGCCTCGGTTCTCTGTTCACTACCAATATTAGTAAAAATAAGAGAATTAGTATTTTCAAGCAAGAAAGAAAATGTCAAGCTCCAAATCGGTGGACAAAATAATAAAATTTTACCATGAGAATAATGGTTTACATCCTCATGGTTAGAAAAAAATTCAGCAGTGCCCTTAACTTATGCAGAATCAGTATATCCAAGTTCCAAGATACCACCATCTCTTCTTTTAGTACAACTCTATCTCTTGGCATATTAGGACAAGTTGAATTAGTAGTAGCATTAAGAGTTCTATTGAAGTTTAAGTTGTCAGCCTTATATCTTAATCTCTCCATCGATGTACAATGAGAGATAATAAGTTGTGATAGAATGATTGATTGAGATTTAGGAGACCTCTTTCATAATTGTAACAACCCTTATTGTGATTTTCAGAATTTTTGATGTTTTGACCATTTTCCCCTTCCCATAATTGCTCTATGGTATTTGGGAGTTGCGGTAGTGGGTGGCTTGGTTCCCGTGGTGATTGACTAAGTTTTATGCAAGCTTTTCATTTTGAAAGTTTTTTTAGTTAGTGGAGTTGACTTGGGTCATCATTTGATCTTTTAGTAGTTGTATGAAAATTCTGTCAGTTTTGTTAGCTTCGAAATATCATTTTTGGGTTAGTAGTAATTTTGGTTTGGGTTCTGAGTTCCTTCATCGTGTTTTGAGAGTTTGGTTGGAAAGTTGGTAAAGTGAGCTTATAGATGACTTTGGTCAACATTATTCGTTGTAAACAACCTCTGTTGGTTTATTCGATGATTCCATTGGGTTTGAAATGTGTCTTATGATAGATTTGCATTATCGTTTTATATCTATAGGGTTTTGAATGAGTTTTGGGTGTTAAAAATAAGTTTTGGTAATAGCTAAATTTTCTGGTATCTGGTACGAGTGCGAGCTCGCTAAGGTAGCACAATTGTGCTGAAAGAAAGCATTTGGTCATCACTAATAGCACTATGGTAGAACGATAGTGCTGGAGGACTTGGGCGCACTCAGCGCGATTGTGCCAGACTAGAACAATAGGGGTGAAGGGTTTGGGCACCTTCTCGGTGATCGCTAGGTGAGTGCGATGTAGCTAATAGAGCTACAGTAACTTAAAACTTGTTTTTTCCTTCTCTCTTGATCACTTCTTTCTACCACTGTTGGACCTATATGGCTTTATTTTGGGTGATTTTTGGTGCATTTTCTTCATCTGGGAGAAGGGTAAGTTTCCAAACCTTAGACTTATGTTTGTCCTGCTATTTTACCACAGATTTTAGGCTAAATCAATGTTAAGGGTTTGAAAATCAAGATCAATTCTTACTCTATTTTCAATCAAACAAAATATTCAAGTTCCTTAACCTATGAGTAATATTTTTATGCTATTTTTAGACAAACCCCAATGATTATTCATGATTTCACCTTCAAATCTTTGTTTTTCAACTTAAAATTTTGGAGTTCTCCCTATAAAATTAAGGAAAGGTGCTTTGATGATTTCAAACTCGATTTCAACTCCGTTTTTGATGAAATTTCAGATTTGAACTCCTTATGTTATGGGTATCTTGATTTTCTAATAAAATTATAGTTTTTCCCTTGGATTTTTAGTGATGAATTTTGGTTGACTTTTGGGATCTAGTTTAGAACCATAGCAATATGAGTATCGCTGGACTTATATTTATGAGTAGATCTTATTTTTGATAGATTGGTTGCATTTCAAGGCTGCTCAAAAAGGGAAGTCCAATTGATGATAGTTAAGTTATGGTTCAGCTTTGAGGTAGGTTATGGCTTAACTTTCTTCAGATTTTTCTTTAGGGGAGGGGGGGCTTATCGTGTAAAGCATGCTATGGGTTAGGAGGATTAGTGATTTTTTGGTAAATGAGTTGTATTATTATGGTTATGCCCGTATGGGGGCTTGTGTTGATATTGACAGTAAATAAGATGGTTTATTATTGTGATTGCCAGTGTGGGGGTTGGTATTGATGATTTGTTTGTGATTTGGGAAGATTGATTCGTATATTTCATAGAGGGATGTTCCACACAATTGAAATATATCTGGGTCTACATTTATTAAGATCATGCATACTTATTCGTACTCACCCTACAAAGCCATGTAATCGAATATTTACTTGAAGGCATTTTTAGAGGATTTACTCCTTGTATTAAAAATTATGTATATCATCATAGTCAAACATCTGGCTAACAAGAACGTAGTCAACGATCTGGCTTGTTATTGCATCGCATCCCGTATCATTGCATTTGCATCGTGTATTCAGATTATGATTGAAATTGAGATAAACTGAGATGTTTATTGTTTTCAAACTGTTGCGACTTTTCTGAGTGCAATGTTATTTTAGTATTCTTTACTTGATATAGTTTTCCACTTAAGCTCAGTCAGCCTATGATGCCTACTGAGTACAAGTGAACCATATTCACTCCTACTTTTCTGCATCATTTTTGTGCAAATGCCGGTACAAGTTTCCCTCACAATTCTTGATTTTCACAGCAGTTCTGATTCAAAGTTGTGGTGAGCTCATATGTTCAAGGACTAATCCATCTCCTACTACTTTACTTGTGTCTTTACTACTTTTTGACAATCTGTTTTTTAATTTTTGATGTTCGAATTTTAGGTGTCTCTATTGTAGTTGTGATTACTGAGTCTTGGGGATCTCATGTTTGCATTTTCAATTTTATTTGAGCTTGTTAAAGACTTTATCTTTAGTTGTTGTGTATGGACTCTTTAACTTTTTGCCTTATTGTGGTTATTATCGAGTTATTGAGTCATTCAAACCTACCATAGTCGGGTTGGGGTAGGTTCCATCACAACTTTTGAGATTTTAGATCATGACAAGTTGGTATCAGAGAATTAGGTTCACCAGTCTCATGAGTATAAGAGAAAATGTCTAGTAGATTGGTACATTGACTTCCACACTTATCTTAGGGAAGCTATGGGACATTCCTAGGGAAAATTCTACTCTTTGATTCCTTATCATGTAGATTTATTCACTTCTCGAATTCTAAACCTTGCATTTTACTCTTTTCTGCATATGGAGAGGACGTGATCTGGTGCTACCGAGGGTGATGAGATGTCAAGACCCAAAACTGAGTACGTGATGGCACCTACCACACTCACCGCAATAGGTAAGCATCAAAACCAACCTAACAAATTATGCAGGATAATCAAAAAACAGAAGTAGAAGTTGTAATAAACCCAAAATAAGTCAGAAATAGTGAATTAGGGCGGTACAATGAAAACATCAATCCCAGGTCTGGTAGTCACAGGTACAAGACTCTAAAAATGAACAATAATACAAAGAAAGGTCCAATAATGTCTGAAATATGAAGGAATACATAAGACTAGAAATAGAGGAGAATTTGATAATAACTAGGATCAATAGCTGCTACCTCAGAAATCTACAGGATGTATGACACCAATACAAGCACAGCTCAGTGTTTGGGGACCACCGACTCAGTACTTGCACGTAAGGTGCAGAAAAAATAGCAAGGGTGAGTACAAAAACACATGTAATCAGCAACATCATCGAACGATTTTTATTCAAAGAGGTGGCGAGGATAGCTAGACTAACCATTCAAACCAACCAAATAATCATGTTTTCCCACGAATGAGCACATATTCATAAATAGTACCACGTACAACATGATTAAGTGGAAATGAATGAATGTCTTGCTTATATTATGCATACACTCATTGAGCATATCGTTTCTAGGTCGAAACCTATGAGGGACTCGCGAGGTCCTTTGTTGTGCACGCATTTACTCCGATCCCAATAATATACATAGAAATGTGCAGGCGTGCATTACGACCCCAATAATAATAATAAGTATATATACATGCATGTGTGCACTTTGACCAAAATAAATAAATATACATATACACACACATATGTGTGTGTGTGTGTTCGTGTGTGCGTGCGGCGTGCAACTCTAATTTGATATCAATAATACAATTTAAACAAGGCATTTCACATCACAAATCAAATCAGATGTCAACTCAAAGCTGGCTTTACTTATCATAAAGGGGGAAACATCATCGTCTAACATGCTCAACGAGTCATTTCAACTATAATACACATCAACCATACTAGAAAATAAGGAAAAATGGTCCAGAAAAGACGATTTATTATTTTTAATGCTTCACATAATGCTGGTACATACATAGGTGCTTGTATCCTCACCTATATAGGACTCCCATTCCTTATTACTACCAATACAATCAACTAATGCATAAACAGTTCGAAAAAGAGTCAAAGAAAGGCTCAACATACCTTAGAAGAAGATTCGCAAGGCCAAACCAAAGCCTTGCCCTTGTGATCGCCTCCAAACCAGCCTAATATGGTTAAATATGGATTCGCCATATGAAAACGAGACAAAAGACACCCATAATGCTATTTTTCAAATTCAGGTTCAAAAGGTCAACCCTAAAGTTAATCCCAAGCCCACACGGGAAAAACCATAATTTTATTGAAAAATCAATTTACCCATAACCCCAAGATTTCAAATTTGAAATTTCATCGAAAACGGAGTTGAAATCAGCCTTGAAATCATTAACTTATAAAAATTTAACTTTATCGGCAAAATCTCAAATTTTCAAGTTGAAAACCAAGATTGAAGGTAGTTTCATGAAATAATTAGTGGATAATGATGAAAATGTGGATTAGATGCTCATCCAATAAAAATGGTGAAATCTCACTTTGAAATCACTCAAAAATGAGTTCTCAAGCTTAAAAAATGGTGTTATGGGGGTTTCACTCAAAAGAATAAATTAAATTCTGTCCAGGCAATTTTCCTTCATTAATTCATGAAGGGCCTATCGCGATCGCGACTGGCTCAACCCACCAACCATTGCAATCAGGATACCTATATCACAATCGTGATACAGCAAACCTAACCTGGACCTAATTAGTTCTTCACGATCGCGATCATTCCACCCACGATCGCGATGCATGAATTTTTCCCTTCATGAAGAACACAACGGGTTGATCGTGAATGCGATGAAGGAAGGCCCTGGCACCAACATCAATAATTTGACAGCAACTCACATGACAAAAACTCCTCGACAGACCTTTCAAAATGCATTTGGAACACCACAAAAATAATCCGACTCGGCTACTAGCCTAAATTTGACAATCCTAACTCAATAGAACTGTCAGAAATTCCAATGAAGGTCGTTATCATTGAATGTTGACCGAGGTCAACTCTAGGCCTTAACTTTCCAACATCCCGCCTAAACACTCAAAATCACACCAAAAGCCTTGAGACCTGGATTAAACACACAACTAACCCAAAATTAATATTTTGGAGCTGATGGAACCTACGAGATTCTCATACAATGCTCGGATCTTCTAATATTGACCAAAGTCAACTATTCCAACTCTAAAGCCTTCCTAAATGATAAAGTCACTTAAAACCCAACCAAACACCTCGGGAACTGTCACGACCCAAGTGGTCATGATTGGCACCCACCCTAACACTATGGTGGGAGAACCATTTATTCCAACGTTTACCAACCAAATTCAATATCATAACCAAAAGAATAGAGTGTGGAATTTCTCTATTTATTAAAACTGCGGGACTTGAAGTCACTGCAAAAGAACATCTAAGAGTGTCAAAAAAACTATGTCTGGCAGATTATCCAAAAATATGAAATTAAGGAAAATGTCTTAATCCCGAAACAAGGGGACATAAACAAAATCAGAAGACTCAATGGCTATCCAGTCATGGTGATCACCCTTGAATCAAAGTCTGAAAATGCTTGCTAGAGTCAAGGTCTTGTCTAAAAAACTGGAATAGACTATGCACTCAACAAAAAGAAGAGCACAGGTAGCTTCAGTACATCAACTTAGTACTAGTAGGCATTATAGGCCGACTCAACTCAACACTATACGAAAAAGCAAAACAAATATAGGTAACAACGATCAAGACAGAACTTGTAATTAAGGACAACCAACAACAAATATGACAAGTCACTTCAGGAAGAATACAAGATCACAACTACACATTTTACACTTATTCAATTCATTAACAAGGTTCATCACAACATATAAGTATAGATGTACATTCAAATGCATATGATGAATATATGTATGCAAGATGTACGTAGCATCTCTTCCTCATCTCAATATCATCATCATCTATTATCTCATCATCATCATGATCTCAATATAGTCATCAATATCATCAATTCATGTCCACAACATTAAAATATCCACCATCAACATCAAGGAAAATGCAAATGAAGTCAATAATCACAAGTAGTGCCCAAAGGCAATTACAAACACTCAATTTTCATATAAGCACAAAGTCAAGAAAGTCTTTTTGCTACAAATAAACTATAACCTTCCTCGATTCCTCTACTCAAATCAATTTAAGGCCATAAGCTTGCCTTCCTCTCTCTTTCAATTCGTTCCTGATCTATAAACAATAAGTTTACATACCCATTTTAATGGTCTCATCTCTCCTAACCATTAGAAACCTACAATTATTGAATTAAACTATAAACTTCCCCTATTTCATCATCTTAGGGTTTTCTACCTCTTAAACATCATGAATTCTACGTATTTTAGTATGAACAATGATAATTCTACTCAATCAAATGTTTTCTAACACTCTAGAATCATTACCAACTGATTTTAATCAATTTCCCATGAATTTCCATTCAATTCATAACTAGGGCTAAACCCCAAATTCCACAATTAATAAGTTCTATGGATTTAATGGAGTATTTTAAGTTAGTTTAGAATGTAAAGAAACCTTACCTCCAAAGATGAAAACTCCCAAAATTGGCAGAAAATTACCTTCCTCAAAGCCTTGAAAGTTTTTCAGAGAAAAATAAGAAAGAAAATATTTTTCTGGTTTTTAAAGCTGAAACTGCACTTTTTACTGCTGCAGCGGTGAATCTGCTGCTACAGCGACCTGCAAACCAATTACAGTCACTACTGCAGTGTTAATTTTACCGTTGCAGCTATCCCAAGGTAGTAACTCATGACCTCATCCCAGTTCAGGCTATTTTACGACACACCTCTCAAAATTTGACATTACGAACTAACCCTTTCACGGTAATCTCTATAAATGGAGTTCTATTAACCTGTTTTACGTACTGAAAGTTGCTACCACTTCCTAAACTATTACTTTAACACTAAATCAAATAAAAAAAAACCACTTATGATCAAATTAGTACCATATTTCCCTATTCCACCACATTTTCAAAATTTGCCTAAGACTAAGCCATCCCTAAATGTCCAAAAATTTGTCTAAGGGGAGACTAAGCAAAAGTTCAACCGTCTATTTTAGTGTAATAAAGATTGGGTCGTTACATTAGATACCAATTTACCAATCGTTCATCCCTGAATGAAAACTAGAACAAAGTGGTACAACAAATAATAGGTAAATATTTGAATCCATGAACAAATATGGATATCGCTTGTGCATATCCTCCTCCGTCTCCAAGTTACTTCCTCAACCAGATGGTTTCTCCACTGAACTTTCATGGATAGAATGACCTTGGTTCTTAGCTTTCTCACATCCCTATCCAATATAAGAATTAACACCTCATCATAAGAGATCTTTTTGTCGGACAATTCGGAGTCCCAACATATAATTTAATCTCCATCACCATGGTACTTTATAAGCATGGACACGTGGAACATCAGAAGAACCCTAGACAAGCTAGGAGGAAAGGTCAGCTTATAAGCTACTGACCCGACTCCATTTAGAATCTCAAAGGGTTTGATATACCTTGGACTCAATTTTCCCTTCTTACCAAAACACATCACACCCTTTATGGGCGACACTCAATAACACCTTCTCATCCTTCTCAAACTTCACATCTCTTACCTTATTATCTTCATATTCTTTCTGTCGATTTGCCTAAATGAACCTTACCTTTTCCATCAAATTCTTTAGCATATCTGTGACCCAAGGCATTACCTCGAATGCATCAAACCATCCGATCGGTGACCTACATATTATACCCTATAAGGCTTCAAAAGGAGCCATGTCAATGCTGGAGTGGTAGCTATTCTTTTATACAAACTCACACAAAGGTAAGTATTGGTCCCATTGATCCCCGAAGTCCATTACGTAAGATCGATGCATATCTTCAAGCACTTGGATTGTTCGCTCAGACTGTCTGTCGATCTGTGGATGGAAAGATGTACTTAGGTCCAATCTAGAACCCAATTCTGACTAAAACTTTTCCCAAAAGTTGAAGGTAAACTGAGTACATCTTTCTGACAAAATAGAAACCGGTACCCCATAGAGCCTTACAATCTCTTCACGTAAATATTGGCCAACTTAGTTGTATTGTAATCCACCCTTACCAGAATGAAATGAGCTGAATTGGTCAATCGATCGACAATCACAAATATAGAGTCACACACTTCGTCAAGTTCTTAGGAAGACCCACAACAAAATCCATGGTTATTATTTCCCGCTTCTATTCCAGAATGGGAATTCTCTGGAAGGTGCCACCAGATTTCAGATGTTCATACTTGACCTGTTGACCATTATAACACCTGGTCACAAAATCCACAATGTCACGCTACATTCTTCTCCACCAATAATGTTTTCTCAAGTCTTTATACGTTTTGGTTGCACCTAGATGTATAGAGTACGTATAGTTGTAAGCCTCTACAAGAATATTAAGAATTAAATCTCCCATACGAGGCACACACACGTGCCCCCAAATCCTCAATGCTCCTTATTCATCAAGAATGGCTTCTTTAGCCTCACTTTGCAACACTTTTTTCTCTAAGGTTGCTCAGTTTCTTGTCTTTGCACTGTTTGCTCTTGATCTTTTCAAAAAATATAGACTTAGCCTCCACATGGGCTAACACTCCTCCCTTTCTAGTCACCTGCAATCTCATGAAATCATTAGCTAAAGTTAAACCTCTCTAGCCAATGGGTATCTCGACACCTCCAACCATGACAAACTTTCCATGCTTACCAGCTTTCGACTTAATGTGTCTGCCACCATATTAGCCTTGCCCGAATGATAAAGATTGAGATGTCATAGTGTTTGATCAATTCTATCTATATTCTCAGTCTCAAGTTCAGGTCTCTTTGGGTAAACACGTGATGCAATCTATGGTGGTCTGTGAACACTTCACACTTCACCCCATAAAGGTAGTGTCTCAAAATCTTCAAAGCACAGATCACTACTGCCAACTCCAAATTGTGAATGGGATAGTTCTTCTCATAAGGCTTCATCTACCTCGAAGCATAAGCAATCACATCCTGACCCTGCATCAAAACAAGACCTAAACCAGACCGTGAAGCATGACAATATATAATGAAATCCTTACCTTGAACAGGCAAGGTGAGAATTAAAGGTGAAGTTAACAAAGTTTTGAGCTTTTGGAAGCTCTCCCCACACTTGTGATCCTACTCAAACAGAACCTTTTTCTGAGTCAGTTGGGTTATATGTGAAGCAATAAAAGCAAACCCCTTGACAAATAGGTGATAGTAACTGGCCAACCCCATAAAACGACAAAGTTTTGTGATATTTGTCGGTCTGGCCCAATTCTTAACAACTTCAACTTTTTGTGGGTCTACCATAACCCCTTCCTTAGATACCATGTTCCCTAAGAAGGACACTGAAGACAACCAGAATTCACACTT
Organism: Capsicum rhomboideum; assembly: GCA_031232105.1. NCBI lineage: Eukaryota > Viridiplantae > Streptophyta > Magnoliopsida > Solanales > Solanaceae > Capsicum > Capsicum rhomboideum. Next base: position 124,142,823 of record CP124716.1, read on the forward strand.
TGAATATTTTGCATATAGTTGTTTCTCCTTAAGCAACCCCAACATTGTACGCAAGTGAGCTTCATGCTCCTCTTTACTTTTTTAGTACACCAGAATATCATCAATGAAAACGATAACAAAAGAATCCAAAAATGGTTTTGAAACCCCATTCATCAAACTTATAAACCCAGTTGGGGCATTGGTCAAACCAAAGGACATGACCAAAAACTCATAATGCCCATAACAAGTTTAGAAAGTAGTCTTTGGGATATTTTCTGCCCTAATCATGAGTTGATGGTAACCTGACCTTAAATCAATTTTAGAGAACACTGCAGACCCCTGCAACTAGTCGAACAGATCGTCTACCCTAAGAAAAGGATACTTGTTGCGAATAGTCACCTTATTCAACTGATGATAGTCTATGCACATCCTCATACTACCGTCTTTCATTTTCACAAACAAAATAGGAGTACCCCAAGGAGAAATACTTGTACAAATAAAATCCCTTTATAACAACTCTTGCAGTTGGGACTTCAATTTCCTTAACTCTGTAGGTGCCATCTAATAAGGAGGGATAGAGATAGGGCGGGTTTTCGTATTTAAGACTATGGAAAAGTCAAATTCACGATCCAGAGGCATACTAGGAAGATCATCAAGAAATACTTCTAAGAATTCACACACTACTGGAACCGAAGCTATAAGAGAAACTACTGAACTTTCTTCCCAAAGATGAGCTGGAAACGTCCTACACTTTAACTAACTTCTTGGCACGAATAACTGACATAATTCTCACAGGAGTAGGCTTAAAAGTACCCTCCCACTCTAACTATTCCATCCTTGACATAGCTACAGTGATAGTCTTAGCATAACAATCAAGAATAGCACGATAAGGGGACAACCAACTTATCCCCGAGATAATATCAAATTCCTCCATATCTAATATCACTAAGTCTGCCAAAGTTTTATACCCCATAAATATCACAGGACATGCATTATATTGCCTCTCTCAAAGCCTTGAATGTTTTTCAAAGACAAATAAGAAACACAATATTTTTTTGGTTTTTAAAACTGAAAAATAAGCTTTTTACCTATACAGCGACACCTTTACCGTTGCAGTGGTACCGGTACAGTGGCCCACAGGCCAATTGAGGTCACCACTACAGTGGTGCTTTTACCACTGGAGCGGTACTTTTACCGCTACAGCGGTCCCGATGCAGTAACTTGGGATCTCATCCCAGTTCAGGCTATGTTACAACAAACCTACCAATATTTGATATTACGAACTAATCCTTTCATAGTAATCTCTATAACCGGATTTCAATTAACCCATTTTAGGTACCAGATGTTTCTACTACTTTCTAAACTCATCCTCTAACACTAAGTCAAATTAAACAAAGCCACTTATGCTCAAATTAATACCAAATTTTCGTAGACCACCATACCCTCAAAATTTACCTAAACTAGGCCAGCCCTGAATTTCCAAAAAATTGTCTAAGGAGAGACTAAGCGAAATTTCTACTCTTTATTTCTATGTAACGATGATTGGGTAATTGTAGGAACCATGCCATATACTTCGTCTCACCATAAACACTAATATGTGACATGGGGAGTGATAAAATGGTCAAAATGCTTAAGAATCAAAATTCCACTATACAGGTTGTTACATCATCCACCACTGAAATGCACATTCATCCTCAAATGTAAGAGTAAGGAAGGTACCAAGCCTGTCGAGCAACTGCAAAAACCCATACAAAACCTCATAAACAAGCTTCCAAGCAAAGTTATATCTATAAAACTGCTTGTTCACCAAAGCTGTCAAAATCCTCCTCTATTATATCTTTTAAGACTATATCTCTAGTATCCAAAACCAAACTTCACCAAATACCTTATTTTTATATTTTTGAACTGTCTCCAAACCCAATAATTGAGTTGATCAAAAAACATAGTCCTGATCATATTGGATTTACCCAAGCCCATCATAGTCACCATAAGACGATAATTGTACCAAAATTCTAGAGGCAACACCATACCAAAAAAATACCAAGAACACTTTGAAACACATTTCCACTTTTCGAAACTTTGAACCATGCCTTTCTTTATCTCAAAAAGGACCTCTGCAAATTTCTAAGCCCACTCTAAAAAATTTCTATCTGAATTGGCCTTATCCAAGGATGATAACATAAGTTCCAATTCTCATAGTACTATTTCTATGAGTTGATGCTACTGAATCAAAAACTGATACGTATTCCTAACAAATCTATAAATTTTGTGCCTCAAACACTATTCAAACAACAATATTCCTATGACAAAACTTTAGAGAAAATCATGGATCACCCTAAAAACTTCTTATACCATAATAATGTACCCTTTAAACATCACCAAATATCTATGTAACCCATCACAATAGCCTATGCAATTTTCATCAACCATGTAGTATCAATCAACCCGAAGCCTCAATAACTATATAAAAATATAAGCACTTTGGGTAACATAAACAACTCAACCCGGTATAGAAGTGCAACTTATCCACATTTCATTGATTCTCACCCAAACCATAACCAAATCTTCAAAAACATCATTACCAAGCCCTTCATAAGTTTGTACTAAATCATTCCATCTTCCACTAACGAATGTCCCATTTACTTCTAGCTGAAATTTTCACAAATATTTAACTGTGTACCAAGGATCTATACCTGATACCTTCTTTCTTCACATTTATCAGCTTGTATTGATCATGCAATATTGCTAGGACTATGAATTCTCAACTCGTACCCATCATAAAATTCAGAATACTTCAAACACCCCCAATGTACTAGCCTTCTATCCTTTATCTTTACTAGTTCAACATTCTATTTTCATGATACAAGGCTCATGGCACACTACCTCATACTCAAGAATGAAGTACCTTATTATGCTCTTTAACATCCCAAAGTACTAAATTCTACCATCCATGTGTTTTTCCATGCACAAGTCCTTTGATGTCCTCTGTAACTGACAAGCACATACTTTCTTACCTGGTTTATCCACACCCTGACCTAACCCATTACCACAAATATAGACTTATCATCGACAATCAAAATTATAAACCAAAATATGAAGACAATCAAATTATGCACCTACGAATGCCATAATACCACACATCTTGGTACCCCACTAATTATTTTTCTCATCGATTTGATCACCCCTAACACTTCAAAATCTGAGCCTTACTAATTACCAAACCCAAAACTATCATGGAACTTATCATAACACTTGACTCAAATATCTGTAGACTTTCTTCTTTAAGCATATTCAGTAGTTTATAACCTATCTAAAATACACGTGTTAATACCACCATAACCTGAACAAGATCAAATTAACCAAACATCTCTCTGAACCCAAGTCCTACTTTTGGAAGATAGAACCCTAACCTTTCAAATCAAAAGTAGATACTCCATCCCTTTTTTTCAAATGTCATATTCCCTTTCCAATCATCTTTACCCTTATAAGATTAAATTATTTCAAGCCTACTCATGGAGTATTTCAAAACCCTATAAGTCTTTCCACATAAACTAAGCTATTCATTAACTAAGCTGGTCATCAAAGTAGTAACGAACTATAGATCCTGGGTACCTGACAGTTTTTCCTACCTTACTAGAATTTTTTTGCCAAAAACCTTTCTAAATTAGTCATATCACAAGTACAACCCATCATAAGATCTTCTCACATAATTTACTTAACTGTACTGGAAATCACGCATGGCAGATCTTATTGTTAATATGATACCTTAAACCATAAGTGTACTGGAACAATCTAGTAAGACAACCAATCAATGCATGCACGTTTCTACTAACACTTTAGATAATCCAACACAAGTATACCCACTAAAATGTCCTTTATCCTCAAGCTTATCATCCCACCACTGATTCACTCCCTTTGATCTCAATTGGTATCACTAGCCCTCATGTCAACCTCTTAAGTACACTTTACAACCATAGTATGTTAATATCTACCATTGATCCACCACTTTTTAACAACATAACCATCAAGAAGATCATATCCAAATAACACCAAAATCTACCATGTCCAGGATAGTCAAGTTACCTAAGTGGCATATCCCAAAAGTGTAACAACGTAGGATTGGTACACTCGATCCACCACTAAAGACTCACCTACTGGGTAGCATAAGGAACTCATACATCATATCAAGACCCAATACAAAGTATTAAAACACATAGGAGAAAGTTGTACCAAGATTAAATAATACTAAAATAGATCGAGAGTATACCAAAACCATACCTGTGACAATAATGTTGGAGTCTCCTGCCTTAGGCATACCTAGAGAAGTATAACACTGAGCCCTTACTCCCCAAACTACTTGTGGTATACATCTCTATCTAAACTGTGAGTAATCCTTCTTATAATGCCAAAGATCCCCATATGTGAAACAACCAAATAAGTAAAAGTCTGTTTAGCTGAGTCTAAAAACCCAAAATAGCCACCATAGCGGTACCACATCCACTGCACTGGTTCCATTATAGTAATTGAGGTCCTGCTACAACAACCTCACCCTGTTATAGCAGTGTCTCATCCATTGCAGTGGTCCCACTGTAGCTGTTGAGGTCCCACTACAATAGCCTCAGCCTACTCGCTACTACATATCTCACCCACTGAAATAGTCCTGATGTATCCATCGATGGATCGATTATGGTATTTTGGTTTATGTTGCATTCATTCATTCATATGTATCTCCTATCACTAGTATAATTGTTTGGCACCTGTATCTATTGGTCTTATGGGGGTCGTGTAGGTACAGGTTATGACTGTTGTTTTTTGAGTGCTTCCGCAAACCTTCCGAGCTTATGGGGGCCCAGTTAGGTATTGTTTGTCCAGACTAGCCAGTTACTTATTTATTATGTTTAGTTCATGACAGGATGATTATGGACTGGTACCCAAGATTGGCGGTATGTTTCTGATTCCTTTATTTATTATGGTAGATTACATTATTGATAGTTACTTCACAACTAGACATTATGGTTAGGGACCCTAATTATGCTAGTATTAGCTTCCCTACCTGATTACGATCCTTGAGATGTTAGGTTAACTTCCCTAGGATGTTATAGGTAATTTAAGACTATATACATATATATATATATATATATATATAGTATTACCATATATATCTTTCTTTCCTTATCTATTCATATTGCATATGTATCATTTGGCATAGTATTATTACTATACATATCATTCTTTCACTCTTCATTTGTATATTGTCTTGTAATATCTGGTATTACACTTTAGTTCTGGAATACGATTAGAATAGGATAGTTTTTCCTCATTGCCCTATTTGCATTATTGTGTTTAGTTGCCTGGATAGTTGCATGTAGTTTAATTTCCTGCCTTGCATATTTTTTTGTACTTGCATTATTTTTAGATCTCAGTTGGCCGATGCCTACTGAGTACCACATCTTTGGTACTCATACCACACTACTGCAGCCTACAGATCATAGTACGAGTTATCCCCATTGATGCACGCATCTTGTGGAGCAGCTATGGATCGGAGATTTAGGGTGAGCTCTTGATGATCGAAGTGCTCCTACTCTCTCTCTCTCTCTCATTGTTAGACTGATCTCTATGTTGTATTAAGAGACATTTTTGTACATATATATTTACCCTATATTTCACTTGTACTCCTGTTGTATTAGAAGCTATCATACTAGCTCCACCAGGTTCTGGGATTATAGTAGCCTATTTATTATTTATTCTACAATTTCTTCTTTTCTTTTGGTAGTTCATTACTAGTTGTTTTGAACTACGGGTTGGCTTACCTACTGGCGGGTTAGAGTAGGTGCCATCATGACCTGAGAAATTGAGTCATGATAAATTGGTATCAGAGCCTAGGTTTACCAATGTTGTGGGTACAAGAGCTACAAGTCATTTATGCCTTGTCGGAACTGTCGATTCGATTATCAGATAGTTCATTCGGGTTTTAGGCTCATTTCTTTATTTTGGAGCTTTTGCTGTTAAGGAATTGGTCTCGGATAAAAACTCTTAGTAAACAATCTCAGATGCAAATTCTGTCGGTGTCATCAGCTCTAAAATGTTGATTTCAGGCTAGGGGGACCCTTGGTTCAGGTCCCGAGGCTTCCGACTCATTTCGGACTATTGGGCAGATTTAATAAAAAATAGAACTAGGTGTGGGACCTACATTTAATCAAAAATATCTCGGATGAAAGTTTTAATGGTTTTGTTGAGTCTGGAATGTCAAATTTGGTATAATAGCATAGTTTGTTTGCCCACACGGGGTTCTGAACGAATCCTAAACACCCGGTCGGAGTTCATTTGGACTTAGTATTTTTGCTGGTTTTCCAGCATCTGGTACAACCACTTTTTACTCTTCACATTCGCGAGCGTAGTTCTGCATTTTCGAAGGGTCAAGTTCTTGACCTTCGCGATCGCGAGCCTTACCTCTCGCGTTTGCAATGCGGGTCAGCCCTGACCCGATCAACTCCCTTTTTTGCTATTACGGCTATTTGTTCGTGTTCGCGATAGCCTGATTCCTTTGCGTTTTCATTTGCGAGCATTTGGACATGTTCACGAAGGGTAATTCCCTCATTTAGTTGGGTTCGCGACCCTTGGCCCTCGCTTTTACAAAGGCTAATTTCCTGGCTGTATATATACTTTTTTCCCAATTTCTCTTCATTTTTCAACCCTTTTTCCTCCATTAGGGACCCTTGGAGCTTGGAAATTATTGGTATTTCATCGAATTGAGCTCAAGTATGTTAACCCATCGTCCCTTGGTCGTTTTCCATTATTTTCCCCATCGAATTTCATCATTTGCCTTGTAAATTCTTAGAATTTAGGTTTTAAATTTTTTAACTTTGTGGGTTGATTTGGGCCCTGATTCATGCTCCATTTATGCTCAACTTTTGACCACACATTCCTTGTCCTTCGAGGGACCTGGTAACGAATTCAATTTTGAATTCAGGCCAGTTCTTGATTCAAATTTTGACCCGACCTTTTATATAACAATATGGGTCTTATTTTACTCATATTGACGTGTGGATGATTATTTTGATAGTGTAGCAGCATTTCGGGATCATGGAGCAAGATCGAGCAATTTGTGGATGATTAAAGAATTGTTGTTCAGCATCGAGGTAGGCTTCGGTCTATTCTTCTCTATGAGATTGTTTATTGCATAAATTGCATGCTAGGTAGGAATTATTTGGATGGGATTATGATTAGTATATCATGACTTAGTCTATTTAGGAAATTTAGGGTAGAAATGTGACCCGAAACTTAGCATCGGATACTTGTTATGGCCATAGAATCCTATTACATTTGATTATAAGCATGTTAACCATAGTGGATGATTAAGGATCCTGTGGTATGAGATTTACCATTTGACTTATGATTTGGGTTGTATTTCCCCAATTAGATCTTTGTAGTGGCTTTATACCCTTGATTACTGTGGTTTTTTGAGTGGTGAGTATTAATTATGTATTGTTGGGCCCGAGGCCGTGGTTCCAATACTAGTTGGACTCCAGGTGAGTATTCTATCCTTGAGAGGACATGATTCTAGTTTATAGATGCATAGGCTCTTATAGTGGCATTGTTTGGATACATGTGATGGAATGCATACTTTTAGGCGCATTCATGCTCACTTAGTAGTACGATTCCAACCAAAACCTTGATTTTACTACTGTTTTCTAAAAGGGAATTATTCCCACTTTTCTCTTTTAAAATGGATTCTTTTATAATGGGAATCGTACCACCTTATTTATTGGATTATGAGCTTTTGGAACTAAAAGTGATGTTTTGGAAATTAGACCGAGGTTGATTCTGGTCCATGGTTTATCCACTCTTTTACCACTACTATTTACTTTGGTTGATAGAGATTTAGACCCTTTCTACATTATTATGATGATTTAGTCCCTAACTTGATCTCGGGCAATGACTTACAATATATACTCTTTTAGTCATGGTTCGGGTCCGTGCACTTATTATACAATGTACACTCTTTTAGTCACGGTTTGAGTGCGTGCACTCATTACATATGTACATATAAATATATATCTCCAGTACTGGATAGAGTAGATGGATTATGATGATTATTGAAAGTCCTGGTTCGGGATCAGGTAGTGTATACGGATATCCCGAATCTCCTATGGGCCCCTTCATCCGTGAGCAGTAGTGCCAGAGAAGGATGGTCGCCGTAGGTCCTTCCTATGCAAGCTACGAAGCTAGAGGAGTTGTATACACTTGGTACTTTACGGAACTTGGATCAATTATGGTATTTCAATTTATGTTGCATTCATTCATTTATATGTATTGCCTATCACCAGTATAATTGTTTGGCGCCTGTATCTATCGGTCTTATGGGGGGGCCGTGTAGGTAAAGGTTATGATTGTTGTTTATTGAGTGCTTCTGTGAACCTTCAATGCTTATGGGGGCTCAGTTAGGTATTGTTTGTCCAGACTAGCCGGTTACTTATTTATTATGGTTAGTTCGTGGCAGGATGATTATGGACTAGTACTCGAGATTCGCGGTACGTTTATGATTCCTTTCTTTATTATGATAGATTATATTATTGATAGTTACCTCACAGTTATACATTATGGTTAGGAACCCTGATTATGCTAGTATTAGTTTCCCCACTTGATTACAATCCTTGAGATGTTAGGTTGACTCCCCCAGGATGTTACCGGTGATTTAGGCCTATATGTATATATGTATGTATATATATATGGTATTACCGTATATCCCTTCCTTTTCTTATTTATTTATATTGTATATGTATCCTTTGGCCTAGTATTATTACTATATATCATTCTTTCACTCTTCATTTGTATATTGTCTGGTGATATCCGGTATTGCACTTTAGTTCTGGAATACAGCTAGAATAGAAAAGTTTATCCTTATTGCCCTGTTAGCATTATTATGTTTAGTTGCCTGTAGTTTACTTTCCTGCCTTGTATATTATTTATTCTTGCATTATTTCTGGAGCTCAATTAGCCAATGCCTACTGAGTACCACGTGTTTGAACTGTTGGGACATATTTGCATACAGATCTAGATGTATTATTCTTTATTTGATATAGTATTTACTTGATCTCAGTCGATCTATGGTGCCTCCTGAGTACTATAGTTGTACTCACCCCTAATTTTCCGCATCGTTCTTATACAGATCGTAGTATGAGTTGCTAGCGCAGTCCTTTATTCATGCAGAGTTTGTTAATTTCAAAGCTATGGCGAGCTCCTATATTTGTAGATTTTCACAGTTTCCTCTAGCTTTTATTTCTGTCTTATTTATTCCTTGGTAGCTTTCTATTTCAGTTTTTTTTGTCACGACCCAAGTGGTCATGATTGGTACCCACCCTAACACTATGGTGGAAGAACCGTCTAATTGATGTAAAACGAGATACAAAAGATAAAGAAACAAGAGATAATCAAGAAATTGAGGAGAGAAAGGGAATAAAGAAGCAATAATCCAACAATTGAAGTAAATTAGAAACCAACAAGATAGATTTGCAATAATACAACAATTGAAGTAAATTAGAAACCAACAAGATAGATTTTGCAAATCTATAATTTGAACAAACAATTACATGATTATATTAAGGGAGAAGATAATTGAACTCATACATGAATAATCTTACCAAAAGATATTCAAGAGAGATCCAATGTAGAGACAAAGGGTTAAAACCCACAAACCTCACCAAGAGAGCTTTCAAACCTAAAAAATGGTGTCTAACCTAAATAATCTCCATCACTTTCTATTTATACTACTAGGATTTATCTAATGTAAGAAAAGACATAAATGTCCTTGATTACATGTGCATCATACTATGACCAAAGAGGACCCTAAAACATAATGTTAATGTTTACTTGTGTTGATTCTTGGCATTCGTACTATCTTGAAACACTCTAAGTTCTTGGTGTCAAGTTGAAATTCTTCCATGCAATAAGTACTTCCCGAACTTGCATCATTCTCCCCTTGTTGAAAAGAATTCAACCTTGAATTTGAACCTTGCAAATCATAGAGGGGAATTAGTACCCAAGCCAAAAAAAATAATCTTCCAAATAGGTGACATACCACTCCCAAAAATATACACTTTTTTGATAGAGCCAAGAATCATGAAATCCCATAAAAATCAATTTTTCAAGCATAGTATCAAGAAATTGACTTAAAAGTATACCACAATCATAAAATAGGTTAAAGAAACCATTAATTCTACACATTAAAACTTTCAAGTCACAACTAGTTTCTTCAACAACTTTGACCAAATAGTTTCTCAATTCATAATTTGATTGTACTCTTCTAACCACAAGATTAAGAAAACTAACAATATTATTCACAAATCTTAAGCACAAATATGTATTTCCGGGATGAAACACAAACTTCAATCCCACAACTTCCTTGAATTTCTCACTTAGTAACTCATAACATGAATCAAATAGCAACATTAAAGAATTTTTACCAATCATAACAAAGTTTCTATTGTATAGGTCAAGGGAATAGAAATTTAACTTCATGGCTTTAGAAAGTCCAAAAATAAGCACTAGCCATTCAAACAAATCATTCATGGCTTTAAACGACAAAGATACCTCAAATCCTTTTGTATCCCAAGAAGATGCTCCCAAGTATCTTACCTCTTCATAGATCCTCTCTTGATGGTGTTTCACAAATAGATCAACAAGGTTAGTAAACTCATCAAAAGAATAATTGTCACATTTACGCCCATAGATATTTGGCAATACTTCAAATATATCATGTTTATATTTCATTCTAGAAGCATTCAAAAATTCAATCCAAAAATTATCCTAAAAAAAAAGATTAGAGTAAGTAAGTAAATTGACACAAAAATTAGCATCTATCAATTTACTACTTCTATCACTTGTACCTCCCTCATTCTTTAAAAGACGTTCCTTAACCTTGGAGGACTTTCCAACACAAGAGATGCTTTCAACAAACATTTTGAGAGTAGCTTGCTAACATCCAAACAATTAGCATTCTCAATCAAGCCACACGAATTATTTTCATAAGTCATGCACTTTTTAAATTTTGGATCATCTCTTTCATCAAGTGCACACAAGTCAACAAGAAATGAATCATTCAATTGGACTTCATAAATAGTGTTCACACTTTCAAACTCAATTTCTAAATTATGATCATTGTGAATCACACAATCAAGATTAGGACAACTCAAATAATGACTCACACTATCAATACAAAAATCACCTCCAAATAAAGGATTGCCAAATATTTTAAAATATTGACATTCTTTAGGTTCAAAAAGGATATTATCGCACATTTCTTGCTCCATTCCAAGAGTACTACCACAAAGAATATTCATGTCCTTGTAAGATAAAAGCTTGTTACAATTTAACTCACTTGCAAAGATACATTCATCATCAATCACATTTTTAGTGTTTCTACTAGCCAAAAAAGAAATACATTCATCTTCATCACAAGATTTCAAAGAAACACCATGTTTTTCCATATTTGACATAACACTAGCTTCAAATCCTTTAAGCTCACAATCAATAACAATTTTAGCTCCACAATCATATTCAACTAGTGTATGGCCACAATCCATTTGTATATTATCACAAAGTAAAGAATCACCAACCTCACCAAACGATGGTCTAACATTCACACTCAAGTCACTATCAAGTTCATTTGAAGTAACTAGAGAATTAGGATTAGCCTTTTTACCTTGATGAATACTTAAAGAACCTTCTTTACCTTGATTTTCTAAAATTAAGATCACTTGATCACTTGAAGAAGTAGTCTCAACTTGACTTGCTTCTTTTAATTCTTGAATTTCTTTCCATATTGAGTGGTCCTTTTTGTGCTCTTCTTCAAGAATACCTACAAAAGAAGTGAAAGCACTAGAAGAACAAGAATTCAAAAGGTTAGAGTTAGAATAAGAAATCCTCTTACTCACACTCTCTTGTTTTTCTCTTATCTCATTTTCTTTCCTCTCACTCACCTCACCTTTATTCTTTTTTTCTCTTGAAAAATCACTCCTACTTTTCAACTCTATTTTGCTTTGTGCTTGTAGCCACTCACTCACTTCATTCAAAATATCTTCTCTTTTTTCTCTCACTCATTTCATTAGGAGTGCAATAGGCTCCAAGAATCCCCTTTGAGTTATTGGAATGACTCTTCACATCTACTTTCAACTTGGGATCTTTAGAAGCTTCAAAGACTACTTAAATTTTTGGGATGACTTTACATTTCATATTTTAAGTTAGTAGTCTTCACTTTCACTTTCTTTACTTCCTCATTTGTTATTGAAGATTCCTTAATGGTCATATGAGTTAAGACATGTTTTCGTTCCATCGAATTTACAACAACAAACTTTTTCAAACTTCTATCAAACCAAAATTTATTACGTTTGCACCAAGGAGCTTCTAAACACACCAAACAAGTGGTCAAAGGATAGACATCACACCAAATTCCCCCTTGATAGATTCCATGGTAAACAATGATCTTCACCTCTTTGTCAACCAACCTTCCACCATATTTATATGGTGAACTTTTTGTATGACAAGGTATAAACAACCATTCAACCAAAGAAGGATCAATGAAGTTGGTATAACACAATTTATCTACACCTAAGGTGCAATCAAATGTATGACTACTCTTATATCCCTCCACAATGACATCAAATTTAATCAAACTTCCATTAGGCTCAGGCTCTTTTTTTTTTCTAGAAGCACCGCTATAATCATGAAAAACTTCACAATAACTTTACTAGAAGTAGAATTATAAGATGAAATTCTCCTTTCTCCATTGTCATTCAAACATCCATTATAACTTCTTGAACCTATGTAAGACATAATTAAGACAAGAAAAGTGCTTAGTATAAATAATGGACCTCACAAGTCACTCCCTTATGTGTATCACTCAAATGATTGCACTCAATTTTCTTTTCACTCGTGTATACACTCATAGGTCATAGGCTTTTAGGACCACACTCAAATGATCTCACCACTCAAGCCTTTTACCACTCAAGGATATCCCTTAGTCTCTTCACGGTTCTACAATCTCAAATAAGCTCAAAGAAAACTTTCAAGTATTGGTACGGCATGGAGTTTATGACACTAGCAGAGAAGGACAAAACACACTAACAGACTAGGAATGAAATACACACCAAATGAAACTAAAAAGAGAAAAGTATGAAAGATATGTGAAATGAAATACGAACACAAAATAACTAGATAACACAAGTAGAACTAATACTCAGTGTAATCTAGCTAAAGAAATTGACACACCATATGATTTACCCATGTACCAAACAACTCAATCTAAGAGTTTGAGCAAAAAGTCACTCAAAACAAGCTCAAAATACCTCATTCATCAAATCTATCAAGACCTACCTCAAATCAAGTTTACCCAATCAATATGGAGAATTTCTAAGCAACACCTAATAGTTTTTGAAATGAGGAATCAACTCAAACTCTACAATTTTCAAGAAATTCGCACAAGAAAAATAACCCATTTTTGGAATCCAAAATTGAACCCAAATTAATCCTTATATCCCAAAATTAGAACCTAATATAGTTTACCCATGATGGAAACAACTTAGATTCAAAATATGGGGCAAATATTCACACAAAAGAGCTTCAAAACTCAAAATTTTGCAATTTAAATAGTGCAGGAATTTTAGATGCGAAAACGGAGGCAAATTGGACAAAATCAACTCCAAATCAACTCTATATGCTCTCAAATTTGCTATTCAACCACTTTAAACTATTCTCAACAAAAACCAACAACACCCACTTGAAAATTTCACTATTTTCAATTCCGATTTTTTTTAATCGGATTTCTTTTCGGATTTTGTAGTTTTTTTTGGCAAACCCAAGATTAGATTCATAAGAACAAATCTATACTTGGCTTTGATATCAATTGATGAAAAACGAGATAAAAAAAGATAGAGAAACAAGAGATAATCAAGAAATTGAGGAGAGAAAGAGAAGAAAGAACCAATAATCCCACAATTGTAGTAAATTAGAAAACAATAAGATAGATTTTGCAAATCTCTAATTTGAACAAACAATTATATGATTATATTAAGGGAGAAGAGAATTGAACTCATATATGAATAATCTTATGAAAAGATAGTCAAGAGAGATCCAATGTAGAGACAAAGAGTTAAAACCCACAAACCTCACCAAGAGAGCTTTCAAACCTAAAAAATGTTGTCTAACCTAAATAATCTCCATCACATTCTATATATACTACAAGGTTTATCTAATATAAGAAAAGACATAAATATCCATGATTACATGTGCATCATACTATGACCAAAAAGGACCCTAAAACATAATGTTAATCTTTGCTTGTGTTGATTCTTGGCTTTCGTACTATCTTGAAACACTCTAAGCTCTTGATGTCAAGTTGAAATTCTTCCATGCAATAAGTACTTCCCGAACTTGCATTACTAAGCCAACCCATACCAACCAAGTCTGACACTTCACAAGTTACTTTCATCAAATCCTTATTACGAAGTCACTAAACACAATATTCATTAACCAAAATAAAATCTAAATTTAATCAAATATCATAACTAAAGAATACAATGCAGATTTTCTGTATTTGTCACAACCTTGGGACCTGAAGTCACCATACAAGAATATCTAACAATGACCAAAAACTAAGTCTAAAAGATTATCCAAAATACGAAAATAAGGTGAATGTCTTAGTTCCGAAACAAGGGACATGAATGAAAATAAGAATACCCAATGGTTGTCCGGTCATGGTTTCCACCCTTGAATCGAAGTCTGCAAATGCTGGCTAGAGTTGAGGTCTCATCTCAAATGCTAGAACATGCTCTGCACTCAATAAAAAAAGCACAGTTAGCATCAGTACATCAACTAAGTACTTGTAGGCATCATAGGCCGACTCAACTCGACGCTATACAAATAGGCTAATCAAATGCAAGTAACAACAATCAAAACAGAACTTACAATTAATGACACCCAAGTACAGATATAACATTTCACATCAACAAGAATAAAAGTACCCAATTACACCTTTGACTCTTAGGCAAATTCTTCAACAAGATTCATCGCATTATATATATATATATATATATATATAAATGTACATTCAAATGCATATGATGAATGTATGTATGCAACATGATGTACGTATGATCTCAATATGATCTCACCAGCATCATCAATATCATTCGCAATATCATCATTATCCTAATCTCCATATCATCATCAATATCATCAACTCATCTCCACAACATCACAATATTCCTCATCAACATTAATGTAAATGCAAATTTAGTCAATAATCACAAGTAGTGCCCGAAAGCAATCACAAACACTAAATTCACATATAAGCACAGAGTCAAGCAAGTCTTTTTCTACAAATAAATCATAACCTACCTCAATTCATTGCTCGAATCACTACAAGGCCACAAGCTTGCCTTTCCTCTCTATTTCAGTCTGTTCTTGATCTATAAACAATAATTATACACACCCATTTCAATAATCCCACCTTTCCCCACCATTATGAACCTACAATTATCAATTTAAACTATGGAATTTCCCTAGTTCATCATCTTTAGGGTTTTTTACCCATAAATATCATGAATTCTACATAATTTGGCATGAACAACAATAATTATATCAAAGCAATTGTTTTCTAACACCTTAGGATCATTAACAACTAAAAATAATCAAATTCCAACCAATTTTCTTTAGTTCATAAATTAGGGCTAAACCCCAAATTCTACCATGGATAAATTTCTAGCAATTTCTAAGAATTTAATAGAGTAATTCAAGTTTAGAAAGTAAATAAACCTTACCTCTAAAGATCAAAACTCATAAAATTGGTAGAAAATCGCCTCCCTCCAAGTTCTTGAATGTTTTTCAGAAAAGTGGAAATGAAAACATATTTTCTAGTCTTTAAAAATTGGAAACTGTGTTTTTACCACTGCAGTGGTAAATCTGCCGCTGTAGTGTCCCATAGTTCAAATAGGGTCGCCACTGCGCCACTGCGGCAGCAACACTTTTATCCTATGCAGCAGCTCCGAGGCAGTAACTCGAGACCTGGTCTCATTTCAGGTCATTTCACAACACACCTCTAAAAATATGACATCACGTACTAACTCTTTTATGGTAATCTCTATAACCGAAGTTCCATTAACCTGTTTATGCATCGAAAGTTTCTACCACTTCCTAAGCGAAGGTTCTACTCTCTTTTTTAGCATAACAATGATTCGGGTAGTTACATTTTTGCATTCGATTTTAGAGATTCCTCTTGTACTTGTGACAGCTGAGTCTTGAGATTTTTTATATACCATTTTACTTTCATTTGGGGATGTCTGGAGTTATTATTAGTTATTCATCTCGATGTTTTACTGTTTGCTATTATTTTGAGATGATTGTGTTTGTTGAATTTGACTTACCTACCATGGTTGGGTTGGGGTAGGTTCCAGCACAGTCCTTGCTATTTTAGATCGTGATAGGATTAGTCTTCATTTTACTTATGATTAATGCACTTATAGTTTTTTAACCCCTAGCTCAATTATGTGTTTATGATATACATTAATGAATTTTCTATGCAAATAATGGTGTACACATTATTGTTTTTCAGAAATAACAGGAAAAGTCTCAATGAGACATTACTGCAGACCATTATGTTATATATTTTATAGCTTACAAATTTAGTAAGTTAAGTTGCCAATGTAGTAGTATAAGGAAGGGATTATGTAGCACAAAATTATGTGTAACTGTTATAGCTCACATTAGTGGTTTGTCATACGTTGGTATGTATGATAGACATTATAAAAAAGATTTATTTTATGCATAACTAATATTTTCTTCATTAAATCTTAATGTTATGTGGTCATTAAGCCTAGTGGAGAATGTAATACTCATTGTTTTATTTATGGTCCGATTAATGAAAGCCAATAATTAATATTTGATAGGGAATAGAACTTGTCCGTACATCGATTATTTGATAGACGTACTAGATCAAGTCATAATTAATTAACCTTTATAAATTGATCTTCCCTTGATTTGTTAGGATTACCACATACTGTCTACATCTTTCTATTACTGCCGGTTGTGGTAACATAAGGATAAGGTAAGGAGGTAGAAACTAGGTTTACAACTAATGCTTTTGTTCTCTCTTATTTGTGATAATGTCTTACGCATCATGTATATCTTCGGTAATCTTTCTCTGTATGATTATCATGTTCTAGATCTTGATATATAATAAGTTTAAATTTACATATTAATCATATATTTCTTTCTTATGTTATGTCTCTGGGCATTAGATTATTATTTTGATAAGATCTGAACACAATCTTTAATAGATTATGTTTTTATGTGAAGCTGGAGTCATTCTATATAGTTAGATCTCTATATTTGACTATACTAATTTTGAGTGGAAAAGGATGGATGTAAAAAGAAGAGGATATGAACTAGGTTTACTTATTGGACTCTAATGGTGTCTAAAAGCTGCATCAATTGTATTTGATTCATATCTATGATCAAAATTATTTTAGAATATTATTCTAGAGATTTTTCCTTATTCTGTATAATCTATACCTCAATATTTTTCTCAAGTGACTTTGGGCTCTAGTGAATTTCAATCTTTCTGCATATTCTCGTGTGTGTATTAAAGCTTTTCTAATTTTTACGTGTTTGAACTTCATTCACTCTATATATGTTGATACTAGATGCATGTGAGGTATGGGGTCCATACTTATTTCTTCTCCCCAATCTCCCTCCTTGTTCCTTTAAAGATTTATTAATATAATTGTGTATTAAAATATTACAATTTTCTATACTAATTACTAGGTGGCTGAATTATAATTTTTTGGTTCTGCAGACAGATGGAGATTTTTTGTATTCTGTCTATTTAACAGAACATTTGCAAAACTTAAGGTAAATATTTTTTTGGCACCTGTTCTCTGCAGTTGTGTCTCTGTTCCAACCTTTTAATGGAATTTTTTTACTTATGTGATATTGTATTTTTTGAAAGTTGGCTTAATGTCATAGATGATCTACTTCTTTTTAATTTATTTTTGTTTTGTTTGTGGTGGTGGTGGGTGGTGTTCACTAGACTTGGAAGAAAGCATGCATATGGGGTGTGAAAGGATTGCAGTGGCTGAATAAGTTTCAAGGACATATTTTTTCTTCAGGTGATATCTGTATAATATAACTATATGCTAGTAAGGTCTAGGTTAATTAAAACTTATCAGGTTATGTTCATTTATTTTCCTCTGGGTTAATTTGGTTCATAAAAAAGTACTAAAATTATATTATACCGAGAATTTTTTGGACAAGAAAGTGAAGAGAAACGAAAGTATGTTTTTTCAAAAAATATGATTGACCTCCCACCAAGTTACAAGAAAAATTATTAATTAACTCTATCGATTAACTATAATTCGATACTGGTACAAGATCATATAGATGTATTTTAACATTCTCATGCAATATGAAAGTCCTCTCAAATATTTTCTTGATAATCATACACAATTATGAAGTTCATATATTTGTTGCTTAAACAATTTAGTTTCTTAGAGTTGTTCCATCTCTACTAATCATTCACCTTCTGTTAGTACCAAGATAAAAAAAACTTATAAGGGTTATTTAGTACAATTAAGAGATTGTTGTTTGCTAAAAAATATCAAGAAAGAAATAAGCTTGTCACAGATTTCCTTCTCCATTTGATACAACCCCAAGCTAAGAATAAAATCTTCTATGCTTTCATTTTTGTTATTCAACTTTTTAGTTAGTATGGTGTTCAATGTGTCTTCTCCTAAGTGAGTTCAAGATTTCAGGTAAATAAAGGTGAATTGGGAGAAGCTGAAGGGGATATGTCATATCTTATTGATAAAAGGTGGAATTTTAATCAGGTAATGATTAGGTAAATGAGTTAGTATTTGATATGACATACCATTTTTTAGTATTGTCTATAACATACCGTAGTCTTCCTTGAATGAGGCATATCTGCATATTATTTTTTATTTTTTAGGCCTTATTTGAATGTTATGTGAATATGACAATTACTTTGTAACACCTCGTACATTCCCAACCCTAATTTGATTGATTGGTGACCTAGGGTGTAGTTATAAACCTTAGCTTCGAGAGCACTAAGTACGTATGTTGTAGTGGTTTTGGATGGAACATTTGATATTGTACTAGTCAATGTGTTTAGACTCTTCTATGAGGAGTTGGAAATTTTTTTGGAACATTTTAGAATCAATAAATGAAGCTTGAATGACTCCTAAATAAAGGTTCTTAAAGACAAGAGGCAAGCTAAAGATTAGAACTTGAAGTATCTAACCAAATCTGCAACGAAAAGTCGAAGAAAGGAATTTTTTAAAAACTTTTGGGCCAGGCGAGCCCAAGGGCGTACCAGGACGCTCTGGGCTGAAATTTTTAGACCACAGGCACCAAGGGGGCGGGCCAGGCAGCGTGCTAGGCCGCCCCTGCACACCTTTCAAAAGTTGGAAATATTTCTAAGTCCTAGGGGCGCCCGGGGGCGTGACGGGCTGCTTTTTGCCAAATTTCTTCTCCAACCACGAGCCTATAAATGTAATTCTTGGGTTATTATATAATTATTCCACCTTGGTAGGACTACACTTGGATGATGTTGGCATCCAAATTACGTTTTTATCCTTTTATGTTCAATTAAGCCATAAGTGGCTAGAATTTCTTATTTGGAGATTGAGGCTACAAATGTGAGTACCGTGAGTTGAATATTGTCGTGACACTTATGAAATTATTTAAATAGGATATATATAATGGATTACACATTGAATTTGGTGGGCTAAGTTGACATGTGTTATTGGGCTCAATTTGAGGCCCAAAAAGAAGCCAAAAGACATGGCCCAATGGGTCAAATGACCCATTCTTGCCATTGACCAAGTAAACATGTTATTATTGGAACAAGTTTGGCTAAGGATGACTTGAGGTCTATATAAAGACCCCAAAAATCATATTTTAATCACTCAAACACACATGCCATAGTCTAGAATTTTCAAGAAAACATTCTTATCTTCTCTTAAACCCTAAGTACTAAGCAACCATTTGTTGGACAAGATCATCATCTCTCAAGCTTGGGTAAGTATTTAATTTTATGTTTTAATATATTATATGCATGAGAGCATATGTAGATCATTATGGCTATGTCTAAAGGTGTTGACTAGTGCACTTTTGCTTTTTGGTAAAAGATGTGTTATCCATGAGATTTGAACTTGAAAAAGGACTTGAGGTTTTGATGAAAGGGCATGGTATGGATGAAATATCAACATGTATGGTGTTGTTATGTTCCTTAACTTGTTATTTTTCTATGAGTATAAATTGTGGGGTTGTTGTCGATATGTTGTTATGAAGTGTATTAAGGTGACTTGATGGAGTAATTGTGATGTTGTATTGATGGAGAAGTGTATGGTATGAACTTGGTGTGACATGCTATTGGTTTATGATGTATTGGTCAATGTATGGAATGTTGTGGTATTGTTGGTATGCTAATTTCATAAATGGTATTGTCAAGGGGAAATGACATGTTAAGGCAATCATGTAACTCATTGTCGTCATATGCATTTGTATGGTAGTTGGTGGTTAATGTAAACTCCGTTATGTACTTATGTTGTAGAGTGAAACGTAAGGAAGGAGATGGACTATTGTATGCACATTTTAGGATTGTATATTCATATTGGGAAGATAAGATATGTAAGGTTATTTTTTCTGTATCTTTCTGCAGCACATAGTGTTCACATTGACATTGTACTTGTTTTATTCCGAAATGTTCTAAGGTATCCCATATCCGGTTATCAATTATAGTTAATCACATGTTCCTTATTCATTGAGCAATTGTGATTCACATGTCTCTTATTCATTAACTGAAGTTCCAAAGCTGTCATAAGGTTGTAATTTCTAAAAGAACTATCTCAAGAAAAGTAATGATGTAGGGAGAATCCATTCATTCATGAGTAGCATTTCCAATAATGTTACATTCTAAAGTTCCAATAATGTTATGACATCGAATGTATCAATCACTCAAAAGTAAGAAATAAAGTAACTATGTGTGCTCCACATAATGTCATGATCCTCAACGTGTCAATCTCATAGACATAAAGAAATGAAGGAATATATTACTCTTATAATGAAAGAAAGAAGTAATGTATACTTGATGAGTATTCTTGGGTAGTATCCTAGGGGTGGAAGCAACACCTAGCATGGGTCAATCCCAATATCATGGGTAGTATCCCAGGGGTTAAAATATCTAGCATGGGTCGATCCCGATACATCCCAGGGGCGATATAAAAGCCTAGCATGGGTTATCACAGTACATCCCAGGGGAGACAGAAAAGCCTAGCATGGGTTACTTACATCCCAAGGGTCAAAATACCTAGCATGGGTTAATAACATCCCAGGGGCGACATGAAATCCTAGCATGGGTTAATCTAGCATCCCAGGGGTTAAAATACCTAGCATGGGTTAATCTCATCCCAGGGGCGACAGAATAGCCTAGCATGGGTAGAACAATAAAGATGAATAAATGTGAAGACAAAAGAAGTAAAGAATGTAATGTACATAGTTCCAAACTTTCAGATTGATGGTTTGTCCATATTGGGTATTCTCTTATAATTATTTCCATTGAAGTTTTTATGTATTGATACAGTTTCTTGTAGCCTTGCATACTCAGTAAATTCTTCGTACTGACCCCCTTGGGGGGCTTACTTTAATTTTTGCAGGCGCAGGTGCCAGTAGACCTCCACAGTAGGTTGCAAGTTATTTGCAGATCATTGGTGAGCTCCAGTGGTTCGGGGCTTTTCGATTCACAGTTGTACATTTGTTTTGTTGTTGTACATGTTGTATAAAGTAGGGACTTGTTCTGAATTTAGGTTGGTTATGTATATGTATCTGTAGAGGCTTTGTAGACGGATGTGGGAAGATGAATGTAAGAGATGAATGTCCGTTTTGACTTGATGGCCCTAATGGCCAAGTTTCGTATAAATATATAGCATGTTTTTCCATGACTTCTGCATAGTTGCATGAGGTATAATGAGGTTCATACGAAGACATGCATATGAATGTTCACGAGCAAAGATTGGTTCTCTCGGGCCATAACAGCTTTGGGTGCCAGTCCGTCCCGAATGGGATTTGGGGCGTGACAAAAGTGGTATCAGAGTAGGCCGTCCTAAGGGTGTCTACAAAGCCGTGTCTGAGTAGAGTCTTGATTATGGATGTGTTGCGCACCACATTTATAAGTAGGAGGCTATGGGACATTTAGGAGTTATTTCCTTTCTTCATTTCTAGATCATGCAATAGAGCCAATGCCGTAGTGGGAATCATATCTGACCCTTGAAATTGATTTTATTTGTTATAGTAAAATGCCAATTACAAGACAAGATAGGGGAAAAGATAAGAAGGTAGAGATGCATGCGGAAGACGGAACTAGTAAATCACCACCTGACCAAGCTAGTTAGGGCGGAGCTGAAATTGAGTTTGCGATGCAGGCTTACCCTACTTTTCCAGCTCCAGAAGAGATGGGAGGGAGAGAAGAACCTGTCAAAACACTTGTTAATGATACTGTGCGGGATATAAGCGATGCGGTGCAAATGTTGAATCATATAGTTGTTGCATGGACTCAAGGACAAATTGGTCCAACGATAAGGAATAATGATACAGATAGGGCAGCTAGTCGCAGGACACTGGATTTTCTGAAATTGGATCCTCCCACCTTTACCGGATCGAATTTGAATGAAGATCCACAGGACTTCGTGGACCAAATTCAAAGGGACCTAGAGGTTATGCACGTAACTGATATAGAAAAGTGGAGCTTGAAGCATATAGACTAAAAGGCGAGGCTATTTTATGGTACGAAGACTAGAAATGATCTAGGGGTATCGGTGCACTTCCAGCTAGTTGGGAGGAATTCAAAACAGAATTTCTTAATCATTACCTCCCATATGAGATCCGAGAGGCTCGTGCGAATCAATTTTTAAATCTCCGACAGGGGAACATAAGTGTCAGAGAATACAGTCTGTAATTTAATTCTTTGGCTCGATATGCTCAAAATGTAGTGGCCACAATGGCCGACAGAGTCCATTGGTATGTGAGCAGATTGGATCCATCTTTGGTGAGGGACTGTACTATTGATGCGTTAAATAGAGACATGGATATAGCAAGAATACAAGCCTTTGCAAAGAAAATGGAGGATTCACTTCTACTGAAATTTGTGTCAATAAGATAATGTTACTAAGATTCGAGGACGAATGTTTCTAAGGGCGGAAGGATGCAATCCCCCGTACATTAACAACCCTAATTTGATTGATTGGTGACCTAGGGTGTAGTTATAAACCTTATCTTCGAGAGAACTAAGTACATTTGTTGTAGTGGTTTTGGATGGAACATTTGATATTGAACTAGTCAATGTGTTTAGACTCTTGTATGAGGAGTTGGAAATTTTTTTGGAACATTTTAGGAGTGATAAATGAAGATTGAATGACTCCTAAATAAAGGTTCTTAAAGACAAGAGGCAAGCTAAAGATTAGAACTTGAAGTATCTAACCAAATCCGCAACGAAAAGTCGAAGAAAGGAATTTTTTTAAAAATTTTGGGCCAGGGGCTTGCCAGGCGCACTAGGCAGTTTTCTTCAGACAAAAGGAAGCAAAGGGGAAATCCAGGAAACATGCCAGGCCGCCCCTACACACCTTTCAAAAGTTGGAAATTTTTTTAAGTCCTAGGGGCGCCCAGGGGCGTGCCGGGCCACTTTTTGCCAAATTTCTTCTCCAACCACGAGCCTATAAATGTGATTCTTGGGTTATTATATAATTATTCCATATTGGTAGGACTACACTTGGACGATGTTGGCATCCAAATTACGTTTTTACACTTTTATGTTCAATTAAGCCATAAGTAGCTAGAATTTCTTATTTGGAGATTGAGGCTACGAATGTGAGTCTCGTGAGTTGAATATTGTCGTGAAACATATGGAATTATTTAACCAAGATATATATGATGGATTACACATTGAATTTGGTTGGCTAAGTTGACATGTGTTATTGGGCTCAATTTGAGGCCCAAAAAGAAGCCAAAAGGCATGGCCTAATGGGTCAAATGACCCATTCTTGCCATTGACCAAGTAAACATGTAATTATTGGACCAAGTGTGGATAAGGATGACTTTAGGTCTATATAAAGGCCCCAAAAATCAGATTTTAATCACTCAAACACACATGCCATAGCCTAGAATTTTCAAGAAAACATTCTTATCTTCTGTTAAACCCTAAGCACTAAGCAACCATTTGTTGGACAAGATCATCATCTCTCAAGCTTGGGTAAGTATTTAATTTTATGTTTTAATATATTATATGCATGAGAGCATATGTAGATCATGATGACTATGTCTAAAGGTGTTGACTAGTGCACTTTTGCTTTTTGGTAAAAGATGTGTTATCCATGAGATTTGAACTTGAAAAAGGATTTGAGGTTTTGATGAAAGGGCATGGTATGGATGAAATATCAACATGTATGATGTGGTTATGTTCCTTGACTTGTTGTGGTATTGTTGGTATGCTAATTTCATAAATGGTATTGTCAAGGGGCAAATGACATGGCAAGGCAATCATGTAACTCATTGTCGTCATATGCATTTGTAAGGTAGTTGGTGGTTAATGTAAACTCCGTTATGTACTTGTGTTGTAGAGTGAAAAGTAAGGAAGGAGCTGGACTATTGTATGCACATTTTAGGATTGTATATTCATATTGGGAAGATAAGGTATGTAAGGTTATTCTTTCCGTATCTTTCTGCAGCACATAGTGTTTACATTGACATTGTACTTATTTTATTCCGAAATGTTCTAAGGTATCCCATATCCGGTTATCAATTATTGTTAATCACATGTTCCTTATTCATTGAGCAATTGTGATTCACATGTCTCTTATTCATTAACTGAAGTTCCAAAGCTGTCATAAGGTTGTAATTTCTAAAAGAACTATCTCAAGAAAAGTAATGATGTAGGGAGAATCCATTCATTCATGAGTAGCATTTCCAATAACGTTACATTCTAAAGTTCCAATAATGTTATGACATCGAATGTATCAATCTCTCAAAAGTAAGAAATAAAGTAACTATGTTTGCTCCCCATAATGTCATTATCCTCAATGTGTCAATCTCATAGACGTAAAGAAATAAAGGAATGTGTTACTCTTATAATGAAAGAAAGAAGCAATGTATAATTGATGAGTATTCTTTGGTAGTATCCCAGGGGTGGAAGCAACACCTAGCATGGGTCAATCCCAAAATCATGGGTGGTATCCCACGTGTTAAAATACGTAGCATGGGTCGATCCCGATACATCCCAGGGGCGATATAAAAGCCTAGCATAGGTTATCACAGTACATCCCAGGGGAGACAGAAAAGCCTAGCATGGGTTACTTACATCCCAGGGGTCAAAATACCTAGCATGGGTTAATAACATCCCAGGGGCGACATGAAATCCTAGCATGGGTTAATCTAGCATCCCAGGGGTTAAATTACCTAGCATGGGTTAATCTCATCCCAGGGGCGACAGAACAGCCTAGCATGGGTAGAACAATAAAGATGAATAAATGTAAAGGCAAAAGAAGTAAAGAATGTAATGTACATAGTTCCAAACTTTCAGATTGATGGTTTGTCCATATTGGGTATTCTCTTATAATTATTTCCATTGAAGGTTTTATGTATTGATACAGTTTCTTGTAGCCTTGCATACTCAGTACATTCTTCGTACTAACCCCCTTGGGGGGCTTACTTTAATTGTTGCAGGCGCAGGTGCCAGTAGACCTCCACAGTAGGTTACAGGTTATTTGCAGATCATTGGTGAGCTCCAGTTGGTTCGGGGCTTTTCGAGTCACAGTTGTACATTTGTTTTGTTGTTGTACATGTTGTATAAAGCAGGGACCTGTTCTGAATTTAGGTTGGTTATGTATATGTATCTGTAGAGGCTTTGTAGACGGATGTGGGAAGACGAATGTAAGAGATGAATGTCCGTTTTGACTTGATGGCCCTAACGACCAAGTTTCGTATAAATATATAGCATATTTTTCCATGACTTCCACATAGTTACATGAGGTATAATGAGGTTCATACGAAGACATGCATATGAATGTTCACGAGTAAAGATTGGTTCTCTCGGGTCATAACGGCTTCGGGTGCCAGTCCGTCCCGAATGGGATTTGGGGCGTGACAAAAGTGGTATCAGAGCAGGTCATCCTAAGAGTGTCTAGAAAGCCGTGTCTGAGTAGAGTCTTGCTTATGGATGTGTTGCGCACCACATTTATAAGTAGGAGGCTAATGGACATTTAGGAGTTATTTCCTTTCTTCATTTCTAAATCATACAATAGAGCCAATGCTGTAGTGGGAATCACATCTGACCCTTGAAATTGATTTTCTTTGTTATAGTAAAATGCCAATTACAAGACAAGATAAGGGAAAAGATAAGAAGGAACTAGTAAATCACCACCTGACCAAGCTAGTCAGGGCGGAGCTGAAACTGAGTTTGCGACGCAGGCTTCCCCTTTTTTTCCAGCTCTAGAAGAGCTGGGAGGGAGAGAAGAACCTGTCAAAACACCTATTAATGATACTATGCGGGATCTAAGCGATGCGGTACAAATGTTGACTCGTATAGTTGTTGCATGGACTTAAGGACAAATTGGTCCAACAGTAAGGAATGATGATACAGATAGGGCAGCTAGTCGGAGGACACAGTATTTTCTGAAATTTGATCCTCCCACCTTTACCGGATCGAATTTGAATGAAGATCCACAGGACTTCGTGGACCAAATTTAAAGGGACCTAGAGGTTAAGCACATAACTGGTATAGAAACAGTGGAGCTTGCAGCATATAGACTAAAAGGCGAGGCTATATTATGGTACGAGGACTGGAAACGATCTAAGGGTATCGGTGCACTTCTAGCTAGTTGGGAGGAATTCAAAACAACATTTCTTGATCATTACCTCCCATATGAGATTCGAGAGGCTCGTACGAATCAATTTTTAAATCTCCGACAGAGGAACATGAGTGTAAAAAAATACGTTCTGCAGTTTAATTCTTTGGCTCGATATGCTCCAAATGTAGTGGCCACAATGGCCGATAGAGTCCATCGGTATGTGAGCAAATTGGAGCCATATTTTTTGAGGGACTATACTATTGCTGCTTTAAATAGAGACATGGATATAGCAAGAATACAAGCCTTTGCACAGAAAATGGAGGATTCACTTCTACTGAAATTTGTGTCAATAAGATAATGTTACTGACATTCGAGGACGAATGTTTCTAAGGGGGGAAGGATGTAACACCCCACCCCCCATACATTCCCAACCCTAATTTGATTGATTGGTGACCTAGGGTGTAGTTATAAACCTTAGCTTTGAGAGCACTAAATATGTATGTTGTAGTGGTTTTGGATGGAACATTTGATATTGTACTAGTCAATGTGTTTAGACTCTTGTATGAGGAGTTGGAAATTTTTTTGGAACATTTTAGGAGCGATAAACGAAGCTTGAATGACTCCTAAATAAAGTTTCTTAAAGACAATAGGCAAGACAAAGATTAGAACTTGAAGTATCTAACCAAATCCGCAACAAAAAGTCGAAGAAAGGAATTTTTTTAAAAATTTTGGGCCAGGCGCACCCAGGGGTGTGTCAGGCCGCTCTGGGCTGAAATTTTCAGACCACAGGAAGCAAGGGGGCATGCCAGGAAGTGTACCAGGCCTCCCCTGCACACCTTTCAAAAGTTGGAAATTTTTCTATGTCCTAGGGGCGCCCGGGGGCGTGACGGGCCGCTTTTTGCCGAATTTCTTCTCCAACCACGAGCCTATAAATGTGATTCTTGGGTTATTATGTAATTATTCCATCCTGGTAGGACTACGCTTGGATTATGTTGTCATCCAATTTATGTTTTTACCCTTTTATATTCAATTAACCCATAAGTGGCTAGAATTTCTTATTTGGAGATTGAGGCTACAAATGTGAGTCTCGTGAGTTGAATATTGTCGTGACACTTATGGAATTATTTAAACAATCGATATATGATGGATTACACATTGAATTTGGTGGGCTAAGTTGACATGAATTATTGGGCTCAATTTGAGGCCCAAAAAGAAGCCAAAAGACATGGCCCAATGGGTCAAATGACCCATTCGTGCTATTGACCAAGTAAACATGTTATTATTGGAACAAGTGTATCTAAGGATGACTTGAGGTCTATATAAAGGCCCCAAAAATCAGATTTTAATCACTCAAACACACATGCCATATTCTAGAATTTTCAAGAAAACATTCTTATCTTCTCTTAAACCCTAAGCACTAAGCAACCATTTGTTGGGCAAGATCATCATCTCTCAAGCTTGGGTAAGTATTTAATTTTATGTTTTAATATATTATATGCATGAGTGAATATGTAGATCATGATAGCTATGTCTAAAGGTGTTGACTAGTGCACTTTTGCTTTTTGGTAAAAGATGTGTTATCCATGAGATTTGAACTTGAAAAAGGACTTGAGGTTTTGATGAAAGGGCATGGTATGGATGAAATATCAACATGTATGGTGTGGTTATGTTCCTTTACTTGTTATTTTTCTATGAGTATAAATTGTGGGGTTGTTGTCGATATGTTGTTATGAAGTGTATTGAGGTGACTTGATGGAGTAATTATGATGTTGTGTTGATGGAGAAGTGAATGGTATGAACTTGGTGTGACATGCTATTGGTTTATGATGTATTGGTCAATGTATGGACTATTGTGGTATTGTTGGTATGCTAATTTCATAAATGGTATTGTCAAGGGGGAAATGACATGTTAAGGCAATCATGTAACTCATTGTCGTCATATGCATTTGTAAGGTATTTGGTGGTTAATGTAAACTCCATTATGTACTTGTGTTGTAGAGTGAAACGTAAGGAAGGAGCTGGACTATTGTATTCACATTTTAGGATTGTATATTCATATTGGGAAGACAAGGTATGTAAGGTTATTTTTTCCGTATCTTTCTGCAGCACATAGTGTTCACATTGACATTGTACTTGTTTTATTCCAAAATGTTCTAAGGTATCCCATATCCGGTTATCAATTATTGTTAATCACATGTTCCTTATTCATTGAGCAACTATGATTCACATGTCTCTTATTCATTAACTAAAGTTCCAAAGTTGTCATAAGGTTGTAATTTCTAAAAGAACTATATCAAGAATAGTAATGATGTAGGGAGAATCCATTCATTCATGAGTAGCATTTCCAATAACGTACATTCTAAAGTTCCAATAATGTTATGACATCGAATGTATCAATCTCTCAAAAGTAAGAAATAAAGTAACTATGTGCTCTCCCCATAATGTCATGATCCTCAACGTGTCAATCTGATAGACGAAAAGAAATGAAGGAATGTATTACTCTTATAATGAAAGAAAGAAGTAATGTATAATGGATGAGTATTCCTGGGTGGTATCCCAGGGGTGGAAGCAACACCTAGCATGGGTCAATCCCAATATCATGGGTGGTATCCCATGGGTTAAAATACCTAGCATGGGTCGATCCTGATTCATCCCAGGGGTGATATAAAAGCCTAGCATGGGTTATCACAGTACATCCCAGGGGAGACAGAAAAGCCTAGCATGGGTTACTTACATCCCAGGGTTCAAAATACCTAGCATGGGTTAATAACATCTCAAGGGCGACATGAAAGCCTAGCATGGGTTAATTTATCATCCCAGGGGTTAAAATACCTAGCATGGGTTAATCTCATCCCAGGGGCGACAGAATAGCCTAGCATGGGTAGAACAATAAAGATGAATAAATATGAAGACAAAAGAAGTAAAGAATGTAATGTACATAGTTCCAAACTTTCAGATTGATGGTTTGTCCATATTGGGTATTCTCTTATAATTATTTCCATTGAATTTTTTATGTATTGTTGCAGTTTCTTGTAGTCTTGCATACTCAGTACATTATTCATACTGACCCCCTTGGGGGGCTTACTTTAATTGTTGCAGGCGCAGGTGCCAGTAGACCTCCACAGTAGGTTGCAGGTTATTTGCAGATCATTGGTGAGCTCCAGTTGGTTCGGGGCTTTCCGAGTCACAATTGTACATTTGTTTTGTTGTTGTACATGTTGTATAAAGAGGGGACTTGTCCCGACTTTAGGTTGGTTATGTATATGTATCTGTAGAGGCTTTGTAGATGAATGTGGTATGACGAATGTAAGAGATGAATGTTTGTTTTGACTTGATGGCCCTAACGGCCAAGTTTCGTATAAATATATCGCATATGTTTCCATGACTTCCGCATAGTTGCATAAGGTATAATGAGGTTCATATGAAGACATGCATATGAATTTTCAAGAGCAAAGATTGGTTCTCTCAGGCCATAATGGCTTCGGGTGCCAGTCCATCCCGAATGGGATTTGGGGCGTGATATACTTACGCTAGATTCAAAAAAAGAAATCCTTATTTAAACATTAGGCTACTTAAATATGAGGTAGACAATTCATAATGTCCTGACAGCAAGGAGAGTATTTTAATGGGTATTGCATCTTAGGATGAGTATTTTAATGGGGAAAGACTTGCACAAATTGATGGTGGCCATTTATACCATGTTTGTTGAATCAAAGAGTGGATGAAATTTAAGAATATTTGTCCCATATGCAAGTTGAGAGTTTTAGCTATGCTACCTTAAGAATTCATGCATTCAACGTTCACTCAGCTTCAACTAATCAATGTAGTTTGGGTTTCACAAACTGACTGGTGATGTTATTTTGTGTCTGATTAGTTCACCCCCTTCCAAACTAGACTAATTAGTGGAAGGCAAGTGATTATTGAATTCACGAATTCTCCTGGTAGCATGTCCTACACTCTCTTTTTGTATATAGGGAAAGAGTTCTCTAGCTTCTTTCACTTTTTCATGCAACCAACATGTTATAAATGCCCACAATCAATTTTTACATATTCTTCCCCGTCAAAATACTCATCCTAAGCGACACAACCCAAAAGTAAGATCCAGTATATCTACATCAGCTTCTCCCAATTCTTCTTCATTTTCCTGAAATGTTGAAGTCATTTAGAAGAACTCATTAAACACAGTACCGATTAAAAAGTTACATAACTAATATATAAGGTTAGAAGATTCTAGACACACCCAAATGTCTAGTAGTGG
Organism: Capsicum rhomboideum; assembly: GCA_031232105.1. Lineage (NCBI taxonomy): Eukaryota > Viridiplantae > Streptophyta > Magnoliopsida > Solanales > Solanaceae > Capsicum > Capsicum rhomboideum. The sequence continues at coordinate 124,173,966 of CP124716.1, forward strand.
CACCAACACTAACCCTCCAGTAGGAAAACCTACTATCCCAAGCCTTAACAAATTCATTAGCCAATTTTAAAACAAGATAAACAAATATCCAACTCTAATAATGAAATATCTCAAAAACTAAAGAAATAATAATGCAAAAATCAATCAAACTATGTATTACAATCCCTAATCCTGAAATTCATCATACAAGAACTCTAAGTCAAAAGCAATGTCTAAGATATCCAAAAGTAATAAAATATAGAAAAGTTTAATTGCCCGGAGGAGGGACAAGAACCAATATGAAGGTCCATGGCAGCCTGAAGATGGAGTGCTCACCCTTGGATCGAATCAGATGTCTCCACTGGATATGAGGTCGTGTCTGGGCCTTTGGAACACTTTTTGCACTCAAAAAAGAAAGAGTACTGGGAAGTATCAGTACAAACCACTATGTACTGGTAGGTATCATAAGCCAACTTAATTTAAAAGCATATATACAACATAAATGAAATAGCAAGTAGATAGGCATCAACACATTTCCAGTAAATCAATGAATAACAACTAAATCAATGGCATACAAAACAATGACCATAACTAAGTCAATTAACCATCAACAGTATCAACAATATCGTAAAACAACTATGAAATCTATATTCATGACACAAAGAGAAACTATATCCATCTCAAGCTCACAATTAGTATACCATTAGTTCATTATCAACTCATTAAGCCATACCATCTCAAAAAATCACACTAGTCTATACACATGCTAAGGGACTTATTTCTACCCATCTAGTCATGACCTGCGGGGGAAAATCTAAATCCATGTACTTTACTAGCGTGGTACCGAATCCTCTATAATAATGGTATTATCATTATCCATACCTGTATTAGTGTGGTACCCAATCCACCATAATAATATTATACGTACTTTATCAATTTTATTATCTCTCGAGCTATGACACAGTGCACCAAATTTACAAGTACACTTACATTATAATGTATTTTGATCAAGTTCGGCATTCAATAACTTATTCATCCAAGTATTAACAATGCAAAACATCAACTACAAGTACGTCCGAAGACCAATCAACAAGTATCTATTTAGGAGCATACATATAACTAAATAAAGTCAAACCTCCAATTTAACCATAACCTACCTCAACCAAAAAACCCAAATACAATCTAGTCTACTAGAGTCTTACCATTTCTTAAAGCTTCAAATCATTCATGGTCTAAAAACAAGCAATTTAAGAGTAATTAATCATTTACTCTTAAATTCTAAGTGTTGGATTTTCAACCCCACAAGTTTTACCCTTTTTATATCCCAAACCTTAGCATAAGGGTTTTCAATTATTAAATTGCCCCAAATTCCCATAACTCTCATTGAATAGGAAGAATTCTATGCTAGAAAGTGTTAATTAATGACCTGGATTCATTCTCATGTTGATTTATGACTACCCATAGGTTTTTCCCACAGTGTATGTTCTTTCTTGTGCCAACTGCTATAGCGGTCGACTGACCATCACAGTAGCCTCACAACAGTGTTGATTGAACTGTTGCATTAGTCCATAAATAGAAACATGAAGAGGTTCTAGAATTTCCCCATTTCACGACACAAAGCGCAATTTTTGATATCACCTTATCCCATTGCAGCAACCTTCATAATCGGAGTTCGAAAAAATGATTTATCATCCCAAGACATCCTGAGAGATTCTATACTAATAAACAACCTTTCGTCCCTAAATTAGAAAATAGAGAATAAGAGGGGGGGGGGGGAAGTTACCTGACTCGATTAAAAGGTTCATAGACTTGCATGCATATCTGATTCAGTCTCCAAAGTGGCCTCCTTAACAGGAAGATGCTTCTACTAGACCTTCACAAGCACAATATCTTTAGTCCTCAACTTGTGGACATCTCTATCAAGAATAACAATAAAATACTTTTCATAAAATAGGTTTTTATCTAACAAGACTGAATCCCAACAAATGATATTATCACCACCCCCATGAAACTTCTTCAACATAGAAACATGAAACATAGGATGAGCTCCCAATAAACTCAGAGGTAAGGCCAACCTATAGGCCACCGGCCCTACACTCTTAAAAGTCTTAAATGTTCTAATATATCTTGGACTAAACTTACCTTGCTACCCAAAATGTCTGACACCCTTCAAGGGTGAAATCTTAAGCAATACTTTCTCACCTTCCATAAAGTTCCTATATCCCACCTTTCGATTTTCATACTCCTTTTTCCTATTGTGAGCTGCTAGAAACTTCTCTTAGATAAACTTCACCTTCTTCATTAAGTCTCTATAAAGATCAATACCTCATAGTGTTACTTCAAATGCATCTAATCACCTAATGGGAGATCTATATCTCCTCCACACAAAGCCTAAAATGGCACCATGACAATATTAGAATGATAACTATTGTTATATGTAAATATGGATAAAGGCAGAAACTGGTCCCAATGACCTCCAAAATCCATCACACATGTACAAAGCATGTCCTCTGACACCTGAATCTTCTGCTCAGACTGCCCATCAGTCTGAGCGTGAAAAGTTGTACTAAGGTCAAACCTAGTACCCAATTCCTCATGCAGCTTCTCCCAAAAGTTAGAGATAAACTGAGACCCATATCTAAGATAATAGAAATCGGGACCCCATGCAATTCAAAAATCTCCTTAAGATATATCTTGGCTAACCTAGATACATTATAAGTCACCTGGACTAGAATGAAATGCACAAACTTAGTCAACTTATCCATAATAACCCAAATAGAATCGTACTTAACTAAAGTCTTGGGTAGATCCACAACAAAATCCATGGATATCCTTTTCTACTTCCATTCAGGAATGGGCATCCTATGAAGTGTACAACCAGGCTTTTGATGTTCGTACATTATCTATTGGCAATTCTAGCATTTGGCAATAAAATCAACTATGTCTCGCTTCATTCAACCCCACCAGTAATGAAACCTCAAATCACAGTACATATTGGTCACACCAGGATGTATGGAGTATTTAGAACTATGAGCCTCAAAAAGAATAGTAGGAATTAAGTCATCAACACAAGGCACAGTACACACTTGTCCCTTAATTCTCAACATACCCTCATTATAAATCATGGCCTCTTTGGCCTCACCTTTCAAAATCTTATCACAAATTTTAATTAACTTAACATCCTCAAATTGCCTAGCCTTGATTTGATCAAGAAATACAGACCTTGCCTCTACACTAAATAGTAATCCACCTCTCTCAAACACCTCAAGTCGCATGAACTTGTTAGGTAGAGTCTAAATCTCTCTAGCTAATGGAAGCCTGGTAGCAGTCAAATAAGTCAAGTTACCTATACTTTTTGACTTTCTGCTTAATGCATCAGCTACCATATTAGCCTTTCTCGGATAGTATAGAATGGTGATATAATAATCTTTAAGCAACTCCATCCACCTACGATGTCTTACATTCAAATCCCTATATTTGAATATATGATGTAAGTTGTAGTGATCAGTGAACACTTAACAATGAACCCCATGAAAGTAATGCCTCAAAATCTTAAGAGCAAAAACCATAGCAGCCAACTCTAAGTCATGAGTAGAATATTTTTTCTCGTGCACCTTCAACTGCCTTGAACCATAAGCAATAACGTTTTTTTCCTACATCAAAATAGCAACTAAACCAGAACTTAAGGCATCATAATAGATAATAAAATCCTTACCCTCTACTGGCAAAGAAAGAATAAAAGAGGTAATATATAAGGTTTTAAGATTTTGAAAGCTCTGCTCACACTCATCAGACCTAAGGAAAGGGATATCCTTTTGAGTCAATTGGGTTAGATGAGTAGCAATAGAAGCAAACCTTTTCACAAACCTGTGATATTAACTGTCCAATCCCATAAAACTACATACCTCAGTTATCGAAGTAGGCCTAACCCAATTCTTAACTGCCTTAATCTTTTCCAGTGACACCATCATCACTTCTTTTGAAACCATGTCTCAAAAAAGGACACAGACGCCAACCAGAATTCACACTTGGGAAACTTTGCATAAAACTTCTTTTCTTTTAGCAAACCCAAAACAATCCAGAGGTGATTTTCATGTTTCTCTTTACTCGTAGAATAAACTAAGATATCATCAATGAAAACAATCATGAAAGAATCCAATTAGGGCTTAAATATCCCATTCATTAAACCCATGAAAGTAGTTGGGGCATTAGTCAACTGAAATACATCACTAGAAACTCATAGTGCCCATACGTGGTTTGGAATGTCATATTAGGAATATGATCGGCCTAAATATTTATCTAATGATACTCAAACTTCATATCAATCTTAGAAAAGATTGATGCAGCCTACAACTGGTCAAATAAATTATCGATATGGATAAGAGGATACTTGTTACAAATTGTAACCTTATTTAACTGCAGGTAGTCTATACACATACATAGGCTACCATCCTTATTTTTCACAAACAAGACTGGAGCACCCCATGGGGAGGCACCCAAGAAGATAAATCCCTTACCAAGAAATTCTTACAACTGACCCTTTAGCTCTCTCAACTCAGCCAATGCTATCCTATAAGGGGGAATATAAATGGGATGGGTACCCGACTTTAGATCAATACATAAATCAATGTCATGATCCAGTGGCATGCCAACCAAATCCGCAGGCAACACCTCCTAAAACATACACACCATGAGAACTGACTGAATAGGTGGGACCTCCGCACTAGTATTCCGAAGATCTACTAAGAAATATGAACATACCCTTCCAAGTAATATCATAGCACAAATGAATGATATAAGTTTCATAAGAGAAAGACTATAATCATCCTCCTACACAAGTATATCCATCCCCGACCTGGCCACGATCTCTGTCTTAGCATCACAGTCTAAAATAGAATTATAAGGAGACAACCAACACATCCCCAGAATTATGTCAAAATCTACCATTTCTAATATCACTAAATCCACCCAGGTCTTATACCCTATAAACATAATAGAACAAGATGGATAAATCCTATCAACTACTATAGAATCACCAATAGGGGTAGATATATGAATAGGAAAATTAAGTAATTCACACTCCATGTCCAACCCCACAACAAAACTAGTAAATACATATAAGAACATGGAACCAGAGTCAAATAATATCATAACCATTCGGTCAGAGACAAGAATAATACTTGTGATCACCACATCTAATGCCTCTGTCTCGGGCCTACCTAGAAAAGCATAAAAGTGGGCCCTCTCTCCAGCTTGTGTGCTACCCCAGCAAGGCTGAGTGTCATTTCGATCAACATGTCCCTAGAAAGACTGAACAAAACTGTGTCTATATCAATGGCGGTAAACTATCTATCCTACACTTTACATACTCCCTACACCACATCTTGGCATTTTCCTGAAGTTGAAAAGTGACAAATTCTTCTTCATATCTCTAAACTACTCTCATCTTGTGAAGTCTCTCGTGGAAGTCAATTATGAACTCATAGGCATCCTCAGACTCGATGCCATGAAAAACATGAGGCTTCATCTTAATAAACTTAAAGAATAAGTCATGCTCATCTTCTTTCATTACCAGCTCAGTCATATATCTCAGAAAGTTACCCGTCTCTGAAGCTTTATCTATTTAGGGAGCCACAACAGCAACATTCTGGACTCCTATATGGTGCCCTATAGGAACTATTGGAGCAACGTCAGTGCCGTCCAAACCAAAAAGGAAGTTCAACACCTACTGAATCAAGGTCGAAGATATCTGAAACAATGGTGCATCCCCCTAAACTGGTGTAGCCTCCATTCCGTGATTCGGTATCACCTCTTCCTCTGCTACCTCAGGAATATCTTCTAGTGGGGGAGGAGATTTGACCTCTCTTGAGCCGGTCCTGCAGCCCAAGTGTTGCCCATGTTGGTCACTTCTCTCCTTACTTTACCTCATCCTTCCTTCACATGTCCTCTACTATGAACTGCAGCCCCAACGGTCTATTTATACTCTTTCACTCTCATTCTGAATGCGCTTATTCTCACTAACTATGAGAATAAGGATGAAAGAAGTGAGATACCAATTAGGATAACTAGATACGAATTGGAATCAAGCAGTAGCATAAGAGAAAGAAGAAATTAAGTTTTCCTAGTGTCCTGTAGCCTCCCAAATAAAAGTACAGACTTCATTGCACCATTTTGCAAGACTCTAGTATATATGTCCTTGTACAATAAGATCGACGAAGCTAGGACTTTGATACCAACTTTGTTATGACCTAAATCCTCCAGTAGGAGAACTAACTATCCCAAACCTTAACCAAATTCACTAGCCAATTTTAAGACAAGATAAATAAATATCTAACTCTAATCATAAAATATCTCAAAAACTAAAGAAATAATAATGTGGAAATCAATCAAACTATCTATTACAATCTCCAAGACCCGAAAGTCACGTACAATAACTCTAAGTCAAAAACAATGTCAAAGATATCCAAAACTAATAAAATAAGGAAAAGTCTCATTGTCCAAAAGAGGGACAAGAACCAATATGAAGATCTATGGCAGCTTAAAGATGGAGTAATCACCCTTGGATCGAGTCAGCTATCTCCTCTAGATATGAGGTCGTGTCTGAGCCTCTGTAATTTCTGCACTCAAAAAAAGAAGAGTACATGGTAGTATTAGTAGAAACCACTATGTACTTGTAGGTATCATAGGCTAACTCAATTTAGAAGCATGTATACAACATAAATCAAATAGCAAGTAGACATGCATCAACACATAGAAAGTAAATCACTGAACAACAAGTATATCAATGACAGGCCAAACAATACCCACAACAAAGTCACTTAACCATCAATAGTATCAACCATATCGTAAAATAACCATGAAATCAACAATCATGACAGAAAGAGAAACCATGTACATCTCAAGCTCATAATTAGTATACCATTAGTTCAATATCAACTCATTAAGACATACTTTCTCACAAAATCACAGTAGTTTGTAAACACATGTTAAGGGACTTATTTCTGCCCATCTAGTCATGATCTGTAGGGGACAATCTAAGTCCATGTGCCATACAGGGGTGGTACCCAATCCTTCATAGTAATGGTATATCAATATCCATATCTGTATCAGCATGGTACCTGATCCTCCATAATAATATTATATGTATTTATCAATTTTATTATCTCTTGGGATATAACACAGTGCACTAAATTTACAAGTAGACTTAAATTCATAATATATTTTGATCAAGTTTGAAGTTCAATAACTTATTCATCCAAGTAATAACAACTAAAAACATCAACTACAAGCATGTCTAAAGACCAATCAACAAGTATCCAATTTAGAAGCATATGTACAACAAAATTGAGTCTAAACTCTAATTTAATCATAACTACCTCAACTAAAGAAACCAAATGCAAGCTAGTCTGCAAGATCCTCTCTACAAGATCCTTGCCCTTCCTCAAAGCTTAAAATCATTCACGGTCTAAAATTAAGCAAAGCAAGAGAAATTAATAATTTGTTCTTCAATTCTATGCCTTGGGGATTCAACCCCATAAAATTTACCCTTTTTATTGCCTAAACCTTAGCATAGGGTTTTTCAACTATTAAATTATCCCAAATCCCCATAATTCATGTTCAATTGGAGAAACTCTATGCTAGAAAGTTTTATTAATAATCTAGAATCATTCTCAGGCAGATTTATGACTACCAACAGGTTCTTCCCACTAATTTATGAACTTAGAGCGTAAACTCCAGAAATTCACCATAACTCCCATTCTAATAATTCTAAGAATTGAACGGACTGAATATTATTAGAAGCGAGCAATGAACTTCTCTTAATGATGGGAATCACCCCAAGATAGTGAAAAATTGCCTCTTTCAAGCTTAAGCACTAACCCTTTGGATTTTGGGAAATAAACTCAAATTTTTGGATTTGGGGGAATTTAATTGTCCGATGACCACTACAACAACCTTTTAACCACTGCAGCAGTCTCGCTACAATAGACAAGTGGCCCATCATAATTGTCAATACATTTCCTGACCTGTTGCTACAGCGGTCGGCTAACCGCCATAACAGCCTCGCTGCGGTGGTGATTGGACCACTGCAATAGTCCTTAAATAGATACTCAAGGGAGTTTCATAATTTCCCCTATTTCACAACACAAAGCTCAATTTTCAAAATCATAAATTTATCCTATCGCAATAACCTCTATAACCAAAGTTTTACTAACCCATTTATCATCTCAAAACTTTTTATGGGATCCTATATCTCTTAACTATCCATTAATAAATACTACACCATCGAATACTACACCACAAAGAATGAATCATCTCTGAAATAGTCAACACCAAATTTTTATCAAAAGCCACCCTAGCTTGAGATTTTATCAAATCTCATCCAAGGGAAAACTCTTACCAGGTACTTATGCCCTAAACAATGCTATTACAATGGGACGGATTATTATACACGTGCAGTCCTGGTGGTATAGTATACTGATGTGTTAATATATGTGGAATACACATAGATATATCAAGCCAAAAAAAGAAAGAAAAGATAATTAAAAATTAAACCCACTAAAATAACCTTACCCGATGAATAAAGCCACACACTCTTCCACACATTTCTCTCATAACTAATAACTCTTGCTCAATATTCTCACATAGTCACATAATATAACCCTTTGATTTTCATGAAGATTGAAAGATTTTAGCCTAGAAATCATTGATAAAAGTATCGGTATGAATCTGTCATGACCCAATTTCTGAGTCATAATGGCACTTACCGAAAACCACCAATAGGCAAGTCAACCCCTAGCCCGGGGCGACAAGTGACGGGTCAATAGGCGGGATATCATAAGAAAGAAGATGAAGCAAAACTTCTACCACCAACATACTACGAATGTAAAGACAAAGAAAGTATATATATCGGGACTAAAAAGGAAGAGGACAATATATAACTCTAAAATCCCTCCCAAGACCTGGTGAGGTCAGTACACGAGCCACTACTAGACATATCTAGAGTACAAGAAAGAAAGCAAATATACATAACATATATATAATAGTCTCGGATATAAAAGATCATACATCAGAGATAGAGTGGGATCTGCCTCGAACGTCGGTAAGCTTTTCCTGCTCTGGAATCAATGCTGAGGATAGAGTCACATCACGGCTATCGGCTAGTGCCTGGATCTGCATAGCAAAAAGATGCAGAAGTGCAGTATGAGTACCGGGACAATGGGTACTCAGTAGGCATCATTGACCTACTAAGCTCAATGTAACATAAACAAGCTAAAGTACGGGGGTGCATGCTAACTCCGGGTATAACAAATAAGAAAATGCGACACAAAATAATAAGTAAGTAACTGCGCAATGAAAACATAAGTCAAACATAACCCAACTGGGCCCCCATAAGTCCGTTGGGCATACTGAAGAATACAATACCCAGCCTGGCCCCCATAATCTGGTGGGACATACAAGAATAGAAAATGCATAGTCATAAGTGTCTCAAAGTTGTACCAGTATCCAGTAATCACAATAACCAGTGGAGAGCACTGGGCTTGAATCGGTACCAATGGGTAATAATAAAAGGCCAGATGCTTGAATCAAACCGGACACAGTGGCTAAGAAAAATAGGCCACATATATATCCTATCTTTCAGACTCAAATCAAAACTTAGAGAACAACAATATCATAATCACGATACCCAGTATCAGAACTCATAATGCACCACAATCCGGGGTTGGACTCAAATCGGTACACCCAATAGTCAATAATCAAAATCATCATACCTGAATCAGTAGCTGGACTCAAACCAAAACTTATGGTAACCAGTGTCTCAATGCTGCAGTGGTGCCAGAATTCACACCCAAACACAGATAAACCAGCACATCAACCCAAATCAGGACCAAAATATAAGTAGGGAAACTAGCTCACAATATACTATAAAGTTATTTTCGGGTCCTCAATTCGCTAGCCTATGGTCAGGCAAGATATACATAAGCCCTTGAGTATATAAAACAAGTCTTGGCAAGGCGGGTCCTAACTCTATGTCGCATCTAGTCACACCGGTAAAGGTAAGTGCTGTCAGGGACTAATAAGGTCAACTAGGCTAAACCAACTTAACTGGAGCAAGTTTGTTTCATATCAACACCAATGGGCAGTCTCAGGCTTAGCTAGGTCTAACAATCTTGAAGACTAAATATGCCAAATAATAACGATAGTAGGGCCCGCTATGGGTCCCAAACTAATTCTGGCAACACTCACCCAAATTTGACTGAGTCGGGCTAAGTCTGAACCATACTATCATAATTCCCCAGTCAACACTAGTATACCACCTACTGACCCCAAATGGGTCACCTATGCCGTACTGCGAGGATACCAAACTTGGAACATATCCAGGTGGCATAATCTAGCTCAAAACCATGAATACTGTAAGCCAACTCCATAACTACAATACTAACCTAATACCAGCACAACAACCTATATACATCACACATAAAACCAATCTTTGTGCAAGGGAAGGTAAGCCTAGCCTACTTGGGTGTCGTCATAAGCCTGCCAAAGAACTTGCTAAGCTGGAGCCTTCCCTTTTCGAGAGGCCTCCAATTGATGCAAGGCTATCATAATAATAAACTACATATCAAAATATGACTATTGATACCCATATGTCACTAGGTCAAAAAATGACTGAACAACTTATGTGGGGACCACTTGCAGAACCTGCCAAATTGGAACAGTCACAGTATCCCAAATATTATCGTGATCATTAGTCACAACATCTATCTTATCATCTGAGCTCAATACACAGCTCAAATACCAATTACAACACCAACAAATCCATCAAAAATGTAAATGACCGTAAAACCAGGAAAAACTACCATATAAATGTCGAGAACGAAGCCATGAACTTAAATATGTAAGTGTCTAAGCTTGTACCTTTCTATACAAGCTTATATAAGAGCTTGAAGCTCTGAAAATGGCGTTTCTATTGAGTTTGTGCGTTTAAATATGAGAGAAAAGGTGAATTGCCTATATATAGCCAAGGTAGGTGGCCCTAAAGCGCCCTTATGGCCTCTGAAGCGCCTAGCGCTAAAAAGACATAAGTGGCCGCTTAAGCACTCCATCGCTTCCACCGCTTAGCCGCTAAAGTGGAGCCAAGGGTCGTTTAAGCGCCTATGGCTGCTTTAGCCATGCCCTTGGCTGCTAAAGCGCCTTGGCCTAGCCTTTATTGGTCGCTAAAGCGTGCCTAGGGCCGCTTAAGTGCCTAGCGCTAAGGCATGCCTATGGCCGCCTAAACGCATGGCTAATCCAAAAAATGGCTAAGTCCGGGCAATTTTAATTAAGTGTCAGGGATCGATCCGGAGTCCTGTGTATGCAAATGAACTATGCTACCTAACTAATTTCGATGTACTGGACTCAATAGCAGTGTCAGAATTTCCATCAGAGGTCGTTCCAACTAAACCTAGGGCCCACGCCCAAGGGTTGATTTGACTTTAGCCAATAGTCGGCCTATTACCCAAAATATGTCCGAGAACCTCAAGACCCAAACCAAAGGCCTATTTATCCTAAAGTAGACATTTTGGATATAATGAGATGGTCAGAAATGGCATCCAAGGTAGTTTAGCAGGGGTTTAGCCCTGGAAGCCACACCTGACTACCAGAAAATTCAACATAGGAAAGTGACTCTAAAAGTCAAATGAACTGCCAGGTAACCGTACTACCAGTCCCAACAAGTCATACATGACCTGGTGCAGTCATGGAAAGGATCTAAACATCGTAAACATGCATAAACACTAGTAATGACCTGGAGGGTCATTACATTATCCACTACTAAAAGGGACTTTTGTTCGCGAAAGTCAAGAATAAGCACATACCTGAGAACATGAACAAGTAGGAATACTGTGCTCGCATATAACGCTCAAGCTCCCATGTGGCCTCCTTAATCAGATGGTGACGCCACTGTACCTTAACCACTGGAATGTCCCGGGAGTGCAATCGTTTGACATTTCTATCCAGAATAGACATAGGCTCCTTTACAAATGCTAACTTCTCATTTAACTGAATCGAGTCCCACTGTAGCACATGCGACTCATCCGAAATGTACTGTTGTAGTATAGAAACATGAAACACTGGGTGAATAGCTAAAAATACTAGAGGCAAACCTAACACATATGCTACCTCCCCAACTGTTTACAAAATCTCAAAGGGTCTAATATATTTGGGCTAAGCTTGCCCCTCCTACCGAATCGCATCACGCCCTTCATGGGTGATACTCGAAAGAAAAATCTATCACCAACTCTGAATCTCAATGGATGACGTCTACAGTAAGCATAACTCCTCTGTCTACTCTGAGTTGTCCGTAGCCTATCCTGAATCACCCGAACTCGGTCCAAAGATTCACGGAGTAAATTTATGCCACGAAGACTGATCTCCAAAGTTTCGAACCAACCAACTGGAGACCGACACCGTCTACCATACAAAGCCTTAAATTGAGCCATCTAAATACTGGGGTGGAAGCCATTATTATATGCAAACTCTGCAAAAGGCAAGAACTGATCATACTGACCCCCAAAGTCTAACACACAAGTATAGAGCATATCCTCTAATACCTGAATAGTTTGTTCTATCTATCCATTGGTTTGAGGATGAAACACAGTACTGAGGTCAACTTGAGTACCCAACTCCTCTTGAAAAGTCTGCCAAAAACTGGAGGTAAACTGAGACCCTCAGTCTGAGATATAGATAATGGCACTCTATGTAGGTAAATCATCTCCTGAATATATACACGAGCCAACCACTCGGTAGTGTAAGAAACTCAAACAAGGATAAAATTTACCGTCTTAGTCAAACGGTCTATAATGACCCAAATACTATCAAAATCGCGGAACGTGCAAGGTAATCCAACAATAAAATCTATAGTGACTCGCTCCCACTTCTACTCAGGAATGGCCAACTGCTAAAGCAATCCATCGGGTCTCTGGTGCTCGGCCTTTACCTGCTGACAACATAGGCAACGAGCCACTAACTCAAAAATATCTCACTGCATACCACTCCACCAGTAGTGTTGCCTCAGATCTTGGTACATCTTAACTGTCTCGGGGTGAATAGAGTATCTGGAACTATGTGTCTAGTGCAAATTCAAAGGAATCAAGTCTCTAACCCTCGGAACACACACACGACCATCATATCTCTGTACACCATCAGAACCCAAGGTATCCCTCTGGTACTCACCTCTCACTACCTACTCTCGAAGACCACGAAGTTCACTATCCTCAAACTGTCATCTCTGAATCTGCTCTAACAAAGTAGACCTCACTTCAACACAAGTAATAATCCTCCTAGGATCAGAGATATCCAAATGCACCATCGAATTAGTTAAGGACTGAATGTCCTAAGCCAATGACTGCTACAAGACTGGAATAAAGGATAAGCTACCTATACTCACTACCTTTCGGCTCAAGGCGTTCGCAACTACATTCGCATTTCTCCGATGATAGAGAATAGAGATGTCATAGTCCTTCAGCAATTCTACCCATCGACGTTGCCTCGAATTAAGATCCCTCTGAGTCATAAGATGCTAAAAACTGCAGTGATCAGTATAAAGCTCACAATGAACCCCATATAGACAGTGCCTAAAAATTCTGAGCTCAAATACTACCACTGCTAACTCCAAGTCATGAGTAGGGTAATTATGCTCATGCACCTTTAGCTGTCTCGATGCATAATCAATTACGCGACCTTACTGCATCAGAACACAACCCAAGGAGACACCCAAAGTGTTACAGTAGACAGTGAAACCCTCACCCTCACCCTCAACTAGAAGAGTCAACACAGGAGCAGAAGTAAGTCGGTACTTGAGCTTTAGGAAGCTCGTCTCACAACCCTCAAACCACTGAAATGAAACCTCCTTCCTAGTCAATCTAGTCATAGGAACTGAAATGGATGAGAAACCCTCAATAAACCATTTATAATACCCTGCCAACCCAACAAAACTATGAACCTCAGTAGGCGATGTGGGCCTAGCCAAACCTCGAATAGCCTCAATCTTTGTTGGGTCTACCATGATACAGTGTATGGATACAACATGCCCCAAGAAAGCTACAAACTCAAGCCAAAACTCACACTTTGAGAACTTGGCATAAAGCTGATGATCTCTTAAAGTGTGGAGCGCAATCCTCAAATGTTGTCCATGCTTCTCACTACTCCTAAAATAAATTAAAATGTCATCGATGAACACAATCACAAAGGAGTCCAAGTACGACCTGAATACATGATGCATGATTAGTCAATCCAAAATACATCACCAAGAACTCATAGTGGTCGTAACATGTCCTAAAGGGTGTCTTAGGGATGTTTGCATCCCTAACTCTTAACTGATAGTAACCAGATCTCAGATCTATTTTACAGAACATCGTTGTGCCCTGAAGCTATTCAAACAAATCATCGATACGAAGCTACCTATAATTGATACACGCATGCATAGACCCATGTTTCTTTTTCACAAATAGAATGGGAGCACCCCACGACGACATATTTCGCCTGATAAAACCCTTTTCCAGAAAGCCCTAGAGCTGACAACTCAACTCTCTTAACTCAGTAGGAGCCATACAATACGGAGCCATAGAAATAGGTCAGGTTTCTGGCTTGGGGTCAATAATAAACTCTATATCATGCTCAGGAGGAAGGCTAGGTAGGTCAGTTGGGAATACATCAGGAAACCCACGAACAACAAGGACGGAGTCAAGCGATGGACTCTCAATACTAGTATCTCGAACATAAGCAAGGAATGAATCACATCCTTTCGACATTAATTTATGAGCCCAAACGTAAGAAATAATTTTTGTCGGTGTGCGGCTAACAGAACCCTGCCACACCACCTGGGGTATACCATGCATGGCTAAGGTAATGGTCTTGGCAAAGCAATCTAAGACTGCATTATGCCCAGAATCACATCAAAGTCTACCCTGGCCAATACAGTAAAATAAACCTGAATCTCAAACTATCGATCCACTACTAAAGAATCACCAATAAGAGTAGATACACATAAAGGCACAGGTAATAACTCAGAACATAAACCCAACTGTGGTGCATAATAAGTAGATACATGAGAGAATGTGGATCCAGGATCAAATAATCTAGAAGCTAGCTGATGGCATACGAAAATCATACCTGTAATCACCGTATCCAAAGCCTCAACCTCCGGCCTAGCCGGCACAACATACAACTGACGATAGCTACCACTAGTCTGAGCACTAACCTGACCACAAGTTCAACCTCCCTACACTCCACCTCGGGAACCCTGGGGCCACCCCAATAACCCTGTATACCACCACTGCCTACTGACAGTATAGTTTCGATGGGCTGTACTTTTTGAACTGAAGGCTCAATCGCCCTCAGCACAAAATGACCGACAACCCCATAAGTATAACATTCCCCTGGCTCCCTGCTCAGCCTAGAAGATTCATTTGATTCGGTATGACCACCTCTAGTTGATGAACTAGACTGACCACGTCCCTGAGGCTGACTACCATAACTACTACAGGTAGGTTGACCCCTATCAAAAATCTATAAAGCTGACTATACAGGCCTACTAGGCTAACCCTGTCTCTAAAAAGACTGTTGCTGCTGCTGAGGGTACCTACCCTGAAACCCGCAGCCTCTGAACTATGAGTTGTTGTGACTGCCACTGTAACTACCCTGGAATTAGGGTCTCTTATCGATGCCCCCTTGGGCCTCGCGATCCATCTCCTCGATCAAATATAGATGCTCAGCTATCTCAGTAAATGACTTCCCCAAAGTCATTAAACTCTGTGTAGCTCTATGAAGTGATAACCACAATCCCTTGACAAAATATTTGATCCTCTCATACTCGTCAGGTAGGATAATCATAGCATGCCTAGCTAAGTCATGGAATCTAACCTCATACTCAGCTACTATCATAGACCCCTGCCTCAACCTGGAAAACTCATCTCAAAGACGCTCACGCATGTTGCAGGGAATATACTTCCCCAAGAACACCTCGAAGAATTATACCTAAGTAACGAGTGGAGATCCAGATGGCCTGGATTCAAGATAACCTCTCCACTATCTCCTCGCAACTGTATCAAACTTATAAGAAATAAAATCTACCCTGCACGACTCCACTAATCCCAAATTCCTCAGCTTCTTCTCACAGCTGGATAAGAACTCATAAGCGTCCTCTCCTGGAGTACCCACAAATTTGGGTGGGGCTAATCTCAAAAAATGGCCTAATATCTTTTGCTTCTCATCATATATAACTGGCTGGACTGCTATCGGTACAGGAAAAACCTCAATTCTAGGTGTCGCAGCTGCAGGTTGTACCCCAACACCAACCCTCTATGTGGTTGTATGTACTCCCGCAACACGCGAACCTCCAACTAATCCCAGCAACTATACCAATATACCTTAGAGCACTGAAGCATCAATAAATCCAGGTGGAGCCTGGGCTGCCTCTGGTCCACCTATTGCTATGGTGGTGGAGCATCTAGGGCTACAATAAGATCGGGTAATGGATCCCTGGTCTGATCTCGACCTGGGGCTGCTGCTCAATCCTTTCCCCAACCTCTAGGTCGATCTCTGCCCCTGACTGGAGCTCTTGCTATGGGCTTGGGGTCCAACTCCCCAGCTCTCGTACCATGAGTCCTAGCCATCTATGGAAAAAGTGAACCAAACAGGGATCAAAAACAAACATTGACTCTATCACATGGACGTGAATCAAGGAATGAAACTATCCCCTAAAAATACTCTATAGTATCTCGAAGAAAAAACACAGGCATCCCCGTACCGATCCGCAGAACCCTACTACACATTGGCTCGTATACTAACTCTGCCCATAAAGCCTAGGCTCTGATACCAAGTTGTCACGACCCAATTTTTGAGTTATGATGGAGCCTACCGAAAACCACCAATAGGCAAGCCAAGCCCTAGCCCTGGGTAACAAGCGACGGGCAAATGGCGGGATCTCATAAGAAAGGAGATGAAGCAATACTACTACTATCAACATGCTACGAATGTAAAGACAAAGAAAGTATACATATCAGGACAAAAAGGAAGAGGATAGTATATAACTCTAAAACCACTCCCAAGACCTGGTGAGGTCAGTACATGAGCCACTACTAGACATGTCCAAAGTACAAAAGAGAAATCAAATATACACAATAGTCTCGGATCTAAAAGACCATACATCAGAGATGGGGTGGGATCTGCCTCGGACGTCAGTAAGCTTTCCCTACTCCAAAATCAATGTCGAGGAGAGAGTCACATCACGACAGTTGGCTAGTGCCTAGATCTGCATCAGTAAAAGATGTAGAAGTGTAGTATGAGTATCGGGGCAACGGGTACTCAGTAGGCATCATCGATCAACTGAGCTCAATGTAACATAAACAAGCTGAAGTAAGGGGATGCATGCTAAGTACGAGTATAACTGATAAGCAAATGCGATACAGAATAATAAGTAAGTAATTGCACACTGAACACATAAGTCAAACATAACCCAACTAGGCCCCCAAAAGTCCATTGGGCACATAGAAGAATACAATACCCAGCCTAGCCCCCATAAACTGACGGTACACATAAGAATAGTAAATGCATAGTCACCAGTGTCTCAAACTAGTATCCAGTAATCACAATAACCAATGAGGCACACCGGGCTTGAACCGACACCAGTGGGTAATAACAAGAGGGCAGACGGTGGAATCTAATCGGACACAGTGGGTAATAATAATAGGTAACATATATATATCATATCTACCGAACTCAAACCAAAACTCAGAGAACAACAGTATCATAATCATGGTACCCAGTTCCAGAACTCATAGTGCACCATAATCAGGGGCCAGACTCGAACCGAGACACCCAATAGTCAATAACTAAAATCATCATACCTAAATCAGTGGCCAGACTCAAACCATAACTTATAGTAACCAGTGTCTCAATGTTGAAGTTGTGCCAGAATACACACCCAAACATGGATAAATGAGCACACCAGTCTAAATTCAAACCCAAAATATAAGTAGGGAAACTAGCTCATAATATGCTATAAAGCTATCTCGGGGTCCTCAAGTCACTAGCCTATGGTCAGGCAAGATATACATAAGCCCCTAAGTATCTAAAAAAAGTCTTGTCAAGAAGGGTCCCAACTCTACATTGTGGCTAGTCACACAGGTAAAGGTAAGCGATGTCAGGGACAAATAAGGTCAACTAGGCTAAATCAACATAACTAGAGAAAGTTTGTTTCATATCAAAACCAATGGGCCATCTCAGGCTTCGCTAGGTCTAACATTTTCAAAGACTAAATATGTCGACTAAGAATGATAGTAGGGCCCTCTATGAGTCCCGAAACCAAGTCTAGCAACACCTATCCAGATCTAACTGAGTTGGCCCAATTTTGAACCATAATCTCATAATTCCCTAGCAAATAATGGTATACTACCTACTGACCCCAAATGGATCACCTGTGGCGTACTACGAGGATACCGGACTTGGAACATGTTTGGGTGGCATAATCTAGCTCAAAAGCCTAAATATAGCAAGCCAACTCCATAACTACAATACCACCCTAATACCAGTACAACAACATATATACAACACATATAAACCCAATCTATGTGCAAGGGAAGGTAAGCCTAGCCTACCTGGACGCTACCGTAAGCCTGCCAAAGAACCCGCTAAGCTGGAGCCTTCCCCTTTCGAGAGGCCTCAAATTGTTGCCATGCTATCAAAATAATAAACCATATGTCAAAATATGAATATTGATACCCATATGTCACTAGGTCAGAAAATGACCGGACAACTCACATGGGGCTCGCTTGTGGAAATAGCCAAATCAAAATCATCACAGCAACCCAAATCTCACCGTGATCATTAGTTATAACATCTATATTATCATCTTATCTCAATACACAACTCAAATACCAATTACAACACCAACAAATCCATCAGAAACATAAACGACCATAAAACAGGGAAAACATACCGTAGAAATGTCGAGAATGAAACCACGAACTTAAATATGTAAGAGTCCAATCTTGAACCTTATTATAGAAGCTTATATAAGAGCTTGAAGCTCTGAAAATGTTGTTTCTATGGAGTTTGTGCGTCTAAACATGAGAGAGAAGGTGAAATTCCTATATATAGCAAAGACAGGTGGCTCTAAAGTGCCCTTATGGCCGCTTAAGTGCCTAGTGCTAAGGCGCCATAAGTTTCCTCTTAAGAGCTCTACCGCTTTCACCGCTAAAGTGGAGCCAAGGTTCGCTTAAGTGCCTATAGCCGCTATAGCCATGCCCGTGGCCGCTAAAGTGCCTTGGCCTCTAAAGTGAGCCTAGGTTCGCTTAAGTGCCTAGCGCTAAGGTATTCCTATGGCCGCTTAAGCGCATGGCCAATGACAAAAATGGGTAAGTCCGGGCAATTTCGACTATGTGTCCGGGAATGACCCGGAGTCCCGTGCACTCAAACAAACTATGATACCTAAGTAATTTTAATGCTCTAGACTCAATAGTGCCATCAGAATTTCCATCAGAGGTCGTTTCGATTATAACGGGGGGGACCACACTCCAAGGGCTGACTCGGGTTTAGCCAATAGTCGGCCTATCACCCAAAATAAGTCTGGGAACCTTAAGACCCAAACCAAATATCTATCTAACCTAAAGTTGACATTATGGATCTGATGAGATGGTCATATATGGAATATGAGGCCATTTAATAGGGTTTTAGTCCTAGGTACCACACCTGACTACTAAAAAATTCAACATAGGAAAGTGACTCTAAAAGTCAAAAGAACTGTCAGGTAACCGTACTACCAGTCCCAGCAAGTCATACATGACATGGGGCATTCATGGAAAGGATTCATGGAAAGGCTATAAACATCATAAGCATGTGTAAACACTAGGAATGACTTGGAGGTTCATTACAGAATCTCTCTTCATTTTGGTGGTTGAAGTCGTTGATTTGGGTCTGGTTAGGGTTCTGATTTGCATTTTTTAGGGCTTTATTTTCCAGTTTTTCCTGTGAAACTTTGATCATTTGTTCTTCTTATCTTATAAAGTATCTAGTGTCTTCTTCATAGGTTAGTGTATTCTTTAGATTAGGGTTTCATTCATTGTGTTTAGGTATTTCTGTAATAACTCAAGTTTTTTTAGAGCTTTTCTGATTTTTGGATTTATTGTTGTATATATTCTATTTTTATGTATTTTTATATTTATTTTTGTAATAAATACCCTCCTTAATCATTATGTTCTTCTGACAATGCTATCTTTGAGTGTCTATGTTGTAAAATTATGAGAGTTTATTATTAACTAACTTGGTAAATTGAATGAAAATCCATCGTATTGAAGTAATTGTAAGAAGTGCTTGAAAATCTCTGATTAATGAAATTTCTTCTTCTTGGATTTGAGGTTAATATACTTGAATGTCAAGTTTCTTCATTCATGTCTTGAGATTATTAAGCTGTTAGAAAGTGAAGGTAACTAACTTGGTAAATTGAATGAAAATCCATCATATTGAAGTAGTTGTAAATACACTTTTTGTGTCAAAGCTCACATACCCTGCGTAATTCCTAATAATGACTGAATATCTTTAAAGAAGGTGATTTTATAAGTTGATATATTATATTGTGAGCTTTAGAGTACTATATATAAACTTTTAAGACAAGTGGTAGCTACAAGAAATCCTAATATACTAGCCCTCTTATTTTAATGTGAAGTATGTTGCCTCCCTAGTTAGGATTTATTATTCTTTTGTAGCTACATGTCTTTTTATGGCTTGACATTTTATATAGAGAATGTTTTCCCTTGTAATTTTTACTTCTTATTCTCAATATGCTGGTGTTTAACTTTCTACATCAACTTTTGTACTCTTTTATTTTAAAAGTAAAATTTTGTATTCAATCATGTGTTATGTGTTGCAGTTGCACATTTGAATAAAAAGTCGCAAGACCAATGAGTTTACTAGTTTTTTTTTTCACATGAGTGTCCTAATTTTTTCACATGGGGGTTTTCAGTATGAAGGAAAACAATGATGCTATTTTCCAGTTAATTTGCTAACAAACTTTTATTTTACTGATGACAAGTGATCCTATTGTCCCGATTTGGTTGAACTATCGTGATGTCTAATTGGTGTTTATGTTTAATTCTATGTTTATTAATTGATTGGTGTTTATGTTTGGTGAAGTCTTTGTCTAATTTGATTAGGTTCAACCATTGATGTTTATCTTGATCTATCTGCATGATAACAATTTTGCTCATTATATAGCACTTTATGTGCCTGCAGCTATTAGATGCTTCTGGATTCAAGTTTGGGTACATATGAACTTGCTTTATATGCCTGCAACTATTACATTTTAGAAAGGTTTCTAAAGATAAAGGCTAAATGATTGATGATTAAGTTGCCAAGGAAAGGTGATGTGCAGAACCCCTATTCGGCCTTTCTCCGAATCATGCATATAGTGGAAGCTTTAGTGCATCGGAGTGAATTGTCTAATTTAGCCTCTATTTTTGGGGATTTTCTTTTAGGATATATTTATTAGGCTTGAATTTTGTTTTTGTAACTTCTAGTTGGTTAAATCTTAGGGTATATTACTGAGGAATTTATGATTCATTAGTGTTTCATGTAATGATAATTTTTCTTGAGATTGTTATGAAGTAGTAGTACTTAAAAGGGTTCAACTTTTATACTACATTGTGGTGTTTCCCTTCAGTAACTCAATGTGACCCATGTTCTATATGTGCTATTATCATGTTACTTCATTTTGTCTTCTCTTTTTAATCTGATCCTTTTGGCGATCATCATCGGGAAGTTTCAATAGGTAGAATATTTGGACTTAGAAAAGTGTGAAATTTCATCATAGTAGGGGTGTTCTAGCTCCTTTAATTTTTGAATTTGTTGTGCCTACATCTAAAAATAATAGTCATTGACACAATATGTAGAAAAAGGTTGTTATAGCTGATTTGAGGCCAAAATTATATATTTTTAGTCATTATTTGCCTTACATTTAGTATTTTTATTTGTCTTTTTTGAGAATTGATTCTATGAATTGTGCTTAATATTATATTTTGATGTGTAGGATTAAAATGGTGTGAAGATGAAAAGATTTGGAGCCAAAACGAATTAAATACGGAAGATTATAGAAGAAAATCAAGCAGTCAACTTAATGGAATAAATTTATTATAATAATGAAATATGACCTTATATAAATTACAATTAAGCGGTCAATCCAGTAAGTGTCCGCCATTTTGGTGTGACACGGAGCATGTGCTCCGCTTTATTGGCATTGCAAGGAGGAAGTCCCTGTTCGGATTTAATCTTTTCCAGACTATTTTGGACTCAGTTATATTTTTTGGGGTTTTTTTTAGACCTATAAATATTCATAAAATCAGTGTATACACAACTTTTGACCTAGAGAGAGCTGGAAGCCGCTGTGGAGGCTGGAGAGTTTCGATTTCATATTTTCTTTTACTTATTTATTTATTTTTATATTTTTCTTTGGATGATTTGTTGTAATTGCTCCATTTCTATGTGGAGTTAAACTTCTCTTTCTAGGATTATGGTAGTTAACTACCTGATTGTTTAGTAACTCTTGATTCAATTTGTTTGATTATCATAATAGTTTTTCTTATATTTTTGTGCTTCCTATTTTAATGCTTAGCTTCCCTTAAAATAAATTTATATTCTTATTGTGAACTCGAAAGAAGAATTAATAAGAGAGAACAAAGAATATAGGGAGTAAGATCTTTTCTTTAGAAAAATAAAGAATTAATTTGTGGCTAGGATAGGAATATACCTAGATCACCTTACTTGGTTATAAAACAAGAAGATATATAAATGCATTTGGATTGGGTTATCATATCTCTACTCAGCGATGGAGTCGTGAGCTTAATCGGAATAGGCGATTAGATGTTCGAAATGTCATGATCATATAATCAACCCTGTAAATCAACAATTAAAAAATCAAATAAGTTGATAAATTTGATACTTGACATAATTGTTAGCGAATCCATAATCTTAGATCGATTCATTCATTGATTGCATAAAATATGCTCTTCTTTTGGTTAATTGTTCATTAGTTTTTTTATTTTTAGTTTTAGTTTAGTTGATTCACAAATATAACTTTGAAACCCTCTGCTTGAATAAATAATCAGCAGTAGTCTAATTTAGTAAAATAGTTAATCGACAAGTCTCTGTGAGTACGAAATCTGGACTCTCAATCTTATATTACTTGTACGATCGTGTACACTTTCGTGTGCGTTTGGACACAATAATGGATAAGAAATTAAGCAATTAAAGAAGAGAAGAAAAAAATTGACTCAAACTTGAAATGTATTTTAATGGAGAAGTTAAATAGTAAGAAGAAAGGTAGGAATGGTAGAAAATTGAAGGGCAAAGTTAAAAATATGGGATTATTACCATTTTAATGCTTGTTTGTCATTTTTTAGCCTCTCATGTGCCCAAAATGACCCGATATCACTTGTTGTTCCAAGTGGCATACCAGGGGTATTTTTAAAATTCTTAGGCAAGTGTAGGGGTATTTTCAACACTTCTCTATTCAAAAAATCAACACCCACAATGAGCAACTATTGGTAAGCAATATAGAACAATCATATTGGGAAAGAAGAGTGCAAATGAAACCTTAGTAAATTGAAAAAAAACATAACTGGAATAATAGCTTGCGAATATGGGATGAACATATCTTTCGTTCTCTCTCCACTTCCAATATTAGTAAAAATAAGAATATTAGTATTTTCAAGCAAGGAGGGCAATGTCAAGCTGCAAATTGGTGGACAAAATAAGTAAATTTTATCGTGATAACAATGATTTTCATCCTCATGGTTAGATAGAAATTCAGCAGTGCCCTCAACTGATGTTGAATCATTATATCTAAGTTCCAAGATACTACCATCTCTTCTTTTAGTACAACTCTATCTCTTTGCATATTAGCACGAGTTGAATTAGTAGTAGCATTAAGATTTCTATTGAAGTTCAAGTTGTCAACATTATATCTTATCTCTCCATTGATGTGCAATGGGAGATAATAAGTTGTTATAGAATGATTAATTGAGATTTAGGAGACGTCTTTCATAATTGAAACAACCCTTATATTATGATTTTCAGAATTTTTGGTATTTTTACCATTTTCCCATTTTTGTAGTTGCTTCATGGCATTTGGGAGCTGCAGGAGTGGATGGCTTGGTTCCAGTGGTGATTGATTGAGTTTTATGCAAATATTTCATTAGTAAAGTTGACTTGGGTCAATATTTGATCTTTTTGTTGTTGTATGAGAATTCTGTCAGTTTCGTTAGCTCCAAAATATTATTTTTGGATTAGTAGCACTGTTGGTTTGGGTTTCGAGTTACTTCATTGTGTTTTGAGCGTTTTGGTTCAAAAGTTGGTAAAGTGAGCTTATAGTTGACTTCAGTCAACATTCATTGGAAACAACCTCTGTTGGTTGATTCACTGATTCCATTAGGTTTGCAATGTATTTTATGATAGATTTGCACTATAGTTTTATGTCTATAGTGTTTTGAATGAATTTTGAGTGTTAAAATAAGTTTTGATAATAGCTAAATTTTTTGGTATCTGTACGAGTGATCGCGCTAAGGTAGCACAATTTTGGTGAAAGAAAGCATTTGGTTATCGCTAATAGCACTGGGGTAGCATGATAGCGCTAGAGGACTTGGGCACCTTCAGTGTGATTGTGTCATACTAGAATGATAGTGGTGAAGGGTTTGGGCACCTTCAGCTTGATGTCTAGGTGAGCACGATGGTGCTTGTAATGACTCAAATCATCGTTACGCTGAAATGGAAAGTAGCACTTTTGCTTAGTCTTTCCTTAGAATTTTTTTTTGAAAATTCAGGGTTGGCCTAGGCATAGACCAGTTTTGAGGGTGTGGTGGTCTAAGAAAATCTGGTAGTAAATTGAGCATTGGTGGGTTTATTTGATTCAATTTTGTGATAGAGGATGAGTTTAGGAAGATGTAGAAACTTTCAATGAGTAAAACTGGTTAATAAAACTTCGGCTATAGAGACTAACATGAAAGGGTGGGTTTGTGATGTTGAATTTTGAGAGGTGTAATGTAAAATAGTCTGAACTGGGATGAGGTCCTAAGTTACTGTCTTGGGACAACAACTGCGGTAAAAAGTATCATTGTAGTGGTAAAAGTACCGTTGCAGCAGTGACCTCAATTGGCCTGTAGGCCACTACAGCGGAAGATTCACTGCCGCAGCGGTACTGATGCAGTGGTAAAACATATCGTTTCAGTTTAAAAACTAGAAAAATATTTTATTTCTTATTTTCTTCTCTTGAAAAAAGTTAAAACCTTTGAGGGAGGTGATTTTCTACCAATTTTGGGAGTTTTAATCTATGGAGTAAGGTTTCTTCACACTCTAAACTTGAAAAAGTCCATTAAATCCTTAGAAATCGCTAAAAACTTATTAATGGTGGAATTTGGGATCTAGCCCTAGTTTATGAACTGAAAGAAAAGTTATGGGAATTCGAATAAAATCAGTTGGTAATGATCCTAAGGTATAGAAAACACTTGATTGAGTGGAAGTATCATTGTTTATACTAAAATACGTTGAATTCATGAAGTTTAAAGGGTATAAAACCCTAAGATGATGAATTAGGGCAAGTTCATAGTTGAAATTGCTAATTGTAGGTTTCTAATGGTTGGGAAAGGTAAATTATTAAAATAGATGTTGTATAATTATTGTTTATAGATCAAGAACGGATAGAAAAAGAGAGAAAAGGCAAACTTGTGGCCATAAAGTAATTTAAGTAGGCAATCGAGGTAGTTTATGGTTTATTTGTAGCAAAAAGACTTGCTTGATTCTATGCTTATATGTAAATTAAGTGTTTGTAATTGCCTTCGGGTACTACTAGTGAATATTGACTGTATTTCCATTTTCATTGATGTTGATAGTAAATATTATGATATTATGGAGATGAGTGGATGGTATTGATAATAATATTGAGATCATGATGATGATAATGATATTGATAATGATATTGATAATGATGATGAGATGATAGATGGTGATCATGCTGAGATGAGAAAGAGATGATACTTATATCTTGCACACATACATTCATCATATGCATTTGGATGTACATTTATAGTTATATGATGTGGTGAACTTTGTTGATGAATTTGAATAAGTGTAAAAGGTGTAATTGTGACCTTGCATTCTTTTTAAAGTGAAGTGACATATTTGTGTTTCATTATCTTTGATTACATATTCTGTCTTGATCGCTGTCACCTATATTTGATTTACCTATTTGTATAGTGTTGACTTGAGTCAGCCTATGATGCCTACCAACACTTAGTTAATGTATTGATGCTACTTGTGCTCTTCTTTTTGTTGAGTGCAAAGCGCGTTCCAGCACTTGAGATGAGATCTCGACTCTAGCCAGCATTTACAGACTTCAATTCAAGGGTAAACACTATGACTGGGCATCCATTGAGTCTTCTGATTTATGTTCATGTCTCTTGATTCGAGACTAAGATATTCTCTTATTTTTTGCATTTTTGATAATATATTAGATATAGCTTTGGACACTCTTAGATGTTCTTGTATGGTGACTTCAGGTCCTAAGGTTGTAATAAATAGAGAGATTCCGCACTCTATTCTTTGGTTATGATATTTGAATAAGTTTGGATTTTATTTCGATTGATTATTATTGTGTTTAGTGGCTTCAAAATTAGAATTTGATGAAAATAACTTGTGAAGTCTCAGAATTAGTTGGTACTGGTTGGGTTAGATGGTTCTCCCGCCATAGTATTAGGTAGGTGCCAATCATGACTACTTTGGTCGTGACAAAGATAGTATCAGAGCACTAGGTTCGTAGATCTCGTCGTATAAGAACAGGTCTCGTAGAGTCTTGCATAATGGTACAAAGACATCTGTAATTTTCTTCAAGAGACTACAGTACTTTAGGAAACAAAATTATTTTCTTTCTTCTTTTCATGCTATTACTTGATTCCAATTGGCATTTGGTGATCCAAATTGGTATCTAACTCATTCATTCTTGTTTCACAGATGATGAATACTCATTTAGCTAGAGTAGAAACAAACGTACCAGTAGCAGCACCAGCAGTAGCACCCGCACCGACCACTGAGGTTGCAGTTTGGGGAAGGCCTTGGGTGAGGGGCATGGTAACGAGAGAAGAAAGAGAGGCATCACCAGTTAGGGGTAGAGCCCGGGCAGCCAGAGGACCGGCTAGATAGAGAACACCATCCCCTCCCCCTCGGTAGGATTCTCCAGAGTTAGCTCAGAATGGGGATATGGTAGTTGAGGAAGAAGAATTGGTAG
Organism: Capsicum rhomboideum; assembly: GCA_031232105.1. Lineage (NCBI taxonomy): Eukaryota > Viridiplantae > Streptophyta > Magnoliopsida > Solanales > Solanaceae > Capsicum > Capsicum rhomboideum. The sequence goes on from CP124716.1 coordinate 124,201,249, forward strand.
TCCCTGAGAATGTTGTAACTGTGCAGAATAGTGCAGCCCAAGTGCCTATGACCGCAGATTTTATTCAATAGGTCATAGGATTTCTGTGCCGTTTTGCTAGCACCAGTACTACTCCAGTTGTTCTTGTATTTCCATCCCCAGCCTTACAACATGCAACTGTTATGGTACCTAGGATGGTTGAAGTCTCCGGGAGTGTTTCCTCGATAGATATTGTGTTCAGTATGAATGACGATGAGCATGGACTTTTCTGTAAGTTCATGAAGATGAAACATCCAATGTTTCAGGGTATGATTCTGAAGATGCTTTTGAATTTTTGATTGATTGTCAGGAGCATCTAGATAAGATGTGTGTGGTTGAGAGGTATGGTGTAGAATTCGTGTATTTTTAGTTGCAGGTTGAGTCCAATCAATAGTGGAGGTCCTTTGTTGAGTGTAGGGCTGCCTTACCTCCACTTACTTGGGCTCAGTTCCAGAATATGTTTCTTGAAAAGTATGTTTCTTGCAATTATCGTGATCAGAAGAAGGATGAGTTCCTGAAGTTAGAATAGGGTGATATGACTATGGAAGCCTATGAGGCCAAGTTTCATGCCTTTAACTTTATAAACATCAGTTGATTACTTTAGAGAAGGAGCAAATCAGGTACTTTGTGAAAGGTTTGAATTCAGGGATGAAGATGGTTACCTTGTCAGTGGTGGCTTTGGGCAAGTATTTCTAGGATGTGGTTGAGTTTGTTAAGAAGGCTGAAGTTATTAGAAAGCAAGGAGAGGTGAAGGCTGAGGAAAAGAAGGCCCAGACATCTGGTAAGTTCAGTAGTACTTATTCGAGAGGTTGTGGTTCGCAGGGTCATTCTTCCTGGCCTTACCATTGCGCCATGCTTGTATCTGTAGGGGGGATGTCTAGGGTCAGTTATCATCTTTCTAGAACAGTAAGCTATACACCTTCGTCGTCTTCAGTTCAAAGACCAGTCTTGGGCATCAGATGCCATGAGTGTAGGGTTTTAGGCCACATCAAGAGGTTTTGTCCTAATTTATTATCTGCAGGTCAGTTGACTCAGCAACCAGCTTCTAGTGCTCTAGTTCTAGCAGGTCATGGTGGTGGAAAATATGGTAGGGGTCATCCACAGGGTGGGCATAGTGGCCAATCTACAGGAAGGGGTGGTTACTAAGATAATAGAGGTGGAGGACAGGTTGGTAGAAGTGGTGCCCAGACTGGTAAAGGTGGTGATCAGGGTGGTGATAGGGCTCATCTTTATATTTTATCGGCCCATCCTAAAGCAGAAGCTTCGGATATTGTGATCACAGGTACTATTCTTATTTATGATCATATGGCTTCTGTATTGTTTGATCCCAGGTCTACTTTCTCTTATGTGTCTGTGAAATTTGCTTTGGGCTAGGATTTAGACTGTGAATATCTTGATACTCCTATGTATGTGTCTACACTAGTTGGGAGTTTTGTATGTATTGATCAAGTCTGTCGGGTGTGTCCTGCAATGTTCATGGGGCATAAAATATTGGCAGACTTAGTGATCTTAGAAATGGAGGAATTTGATATTATCTTGGGGATGAGTTAGTTGTCTCCTTATTAGGCTATTCTTGATTGTCAAGCTAATACTGTTACTGTAGATATTCCAGGAATACAAAAGTTAGAGTGAGAAGGTACTATTAAGCCTACTCCAATGAGAATTGTGTCAGCTATTCATGCCTAGAAATTAGTTAAGCAAGGTTGTAGGGTATTCTTAGCTCACATTTGGGAAGAAAGTGTAGTAGTTTCTCCTATAGCTTCGGTTCCAGTAGTGTGTGAGTTCTTAGAAGTATTTCCTGATGATCTTCTCGGTATACGTGCCTCTGAACCATAAGTTTGACTTTTTTATAGACTTAGAGCCGAGAACCCTCCCCATCTCTATCCCTCTATATTGGATGGCACAAGCAGAGTTAAGGGAATTGATGTCCCAGTTGTAAGAGTTGTTAGGAAAGGGTTTTATTCGTCCAAGTGTTTTACCTTGGGGTGCTTCTATTTTGTTTGTGTAAAACAAGGATGGTAGTATACAGATGTACATAGACTACCGTCAGTTGAATAAGGTATCCTTTGCCTAGTATAGATGATCTGTTTGACCAGTTACATGGAGCTGTAATGTTTTCTAAAATTAATTTGAGGTAAGGTTACCATCAGCTCAAGATTAGGGCGGAGGACATCCCAAAGACTGCTTTCTGACCTTGTTATGGGCATTATGATTTTTTTGTTATGTCTTTTGGTTTGTCCAATACCCCAGCTTATTTTATGATTCTGATGAATGAGGTTTTTAAGCCATTTTTGGATTCTTTTGTTATAACTTTCATTCATGATATTCTCGTGTACTCCTAGAGTAAAGAGGAGCATGAAGCTCACTTGCATACAGTATTGGGTTTGCTTAAGGAGAAAAAACTATATGTTAAATACTCAAAGTGTGAATTCTAGTTGTCTTTAGTGTCTTTCTTGGGGCACATGGTATCGAAGGAATGGGTTATGGTAGACCTGCAAAAAGTTGAAGCTGTTAATAATTGGGCTAGACCGACAAATGTTATAGAAATTCATAGTTTTGTAGGGTTGGCCGGTTACTATCATCAGTTTGTGAAGGGGTTTGCTGCTATTGCTTCACATATGACCTACCTGACACAAAAAGAGGTTCTGTTTGTGTGGGGTGACTAGTGTGAGGAGAGCTTCCAAATGCTCAAACCTTTGTTAACTTCATCCCCAATTCTCACCTTGCCTGTTGAAGGTAAGGATTTCATTGTTTATTGTGATGCTTCACAGTCTACTTTAGGTGTTGTTTTGATGCAGGGTCAGAATGTGATTGCATACGTTTCAAGGAAGCTGAAGCCTTATGAGAAGAATTATCCCACTCATGATTTGAATTGGCAATAGTGGTCTTTTCTTTGAAGATTTGGAGACACTACCTCTATGGGAGAGAGTGTGAAGTGTTTATAGACCACAGTAGTCTGCAGCATGTGTTTACCCAAAAAGATCTGAATTTGAGATAGAGAAGGTGTATGGAATTGATCTAAGACTATGACTCTCAATCCTATAGCATCCAGGCAATGCCAATGTTGTGGTAGACGCATTAAGTCGGAAGCCGGTAAGCATGGGAATCTTAGCATGGTTGGAGGTATCAAGACGCCCATTTTCTAGAAAGGTACAGGCTTTTGTTAATAATTTCATGAGATTGCAAGTGACTAGTGAGGGAGGAGTGTTAGCCCATGTGGAGGATAAGTCTAATTTATTCGAAAAGATCAATAGAAAATAGTTGGAGGACAAGAAGTTAAGCAAACTTAGAGAAAAAGTATGGTAAGGTGAGGATAAGGAGGCCATTCTTGATGAAGAAGGAATGTTGAGTATTCGGGGGTGCGTGTGTGCCTCGTGTGGACAACTTAATTCCTACTATTCTTATAGAGGCTCATAATTCCAAGTACTCTATACATCCGGGTGAAACCAAGATGTATAGAAACTTAAGACACCATTATTGGTGGAGAAGAATGAAGCGTGACATTGTGGATTTTGTGACCAAGTGTCAGAATTGTAAATAGATCAAGTATGAACATCAGAAACCTGGTGGCACCTTCCATAGAATGCCCATTCCCAAAATGGAAGTGGGAAAGGATAACCATGGAATTTTTTATGGGTCTCATTAATACTTTAAGGAAGTGTGACACTATATGGGTGATCATCAATCGATTAACCAAGTCGGCTCATTTTATTCTGATAAGGGAGGATTATAATGCATCTAAATTATTCAAGATTTATGTGAAGGAAATTTTAAGGTTCCATGGGGTAGCTGTTTGTATTGTGTCAGACAAAGGTACTTAGTTTACCTAAATCTTTTCGAAGAAGTTTCTGTTAGAGTTGGATTCCTGATTGGACCTAAGTACAGCCTTTCATCAAAAGACCGATGGGTAGTCGAAGTGAACGATCCAAGTGCTTGAGGATATACTTCGGGCTTGCGTAATGGACTTTGGGGGTCAGTATTACCAATACTTGCCAGCATTGACATGTATCTTTTTGAAGCCTTGTTTGATAGAATATATAGGTCGTTGATTGGATGGTTTGATGCATTTGAGGTGAGGCCTCGGGGCACTGATATGCACAAGGATTCGATGGAGAAGGTAAGGTTCATTCAATCAAAATTGATAGAATCTTAGAGCCAAGAAAGAATATGTAGATAATAAGGTAAGAGATGTGAAGATTGAGAAGGATAAGAAAGTGTTATTGAAAGTGTTGCCCATGAAGGGTGTGATACATTTTGGTAAGAAGGGCAAGTTTAGTCTAAGATATATCAGACTCTTTGAAATTCTAAAAGTAGTAGGGTCAGTATCTTATAAGGTTTCTTTTCCTCCTAGCTTGTCTGGGGCTTACCCGGTGTTCCACGTATCCAAGCTCAAGAAGTACCACGGTAATGGGGATTACATCATTCATTGGAACTCTGAATTGTTTGACAAGGAGCTCACTTACAAAGAGGAGCTAATTGATATATTAGATAGGGATATGAGGAAACTCAGAACTAGGGTCATCACGTGCATGAAATTCCAATGGATGAACCATCCGGTTGAAGAAGTAATTTGGGAGACTGAGGCAGATATGCGCAAGAGATATCCATATTTTTTCTTGAACTCAGGTAATTACTCCTTCCGTTGTTGTACCATTTTGGGCTAGTTTTCATTTGGCGATGAATGAGTGTTAAATTGGTACCTAATGTAACGACCCAATTTATCGTTATGCTGACATAAAGAATAGAACTTTTGCTTAGCTTTCCCTTAAATAATTTTTTGGGAATTCAGGGCTGGCCTAGGCTTAGGTGAATTTTAAAGGTATGGTAGTCTAAGGAAATTTGGTAGTAAATTGAGTGTTGGTGGGTTTATTTAATTCAATTTTGTGATAGAGGATGAGTTTAGAAGTCGTACCAACTTCCAGTGCATAAAATAGGTTACTAGAACTCCGGCTATAGAGATTATCATGAAAAGGTAAGTTCGTGGTGTCGAATTTCAAGAAGTGTATTGTAAAATAGCCTGAATTGGTATGAGGTCTCGATTTACTACCTTGGAACCACTGCAGCAGTAATAAGTATCGCTGCAGTGGTAAAAGTACCTTCTCAGTGGTTACCTCAATTGGCCTACGGGCCGCTGCAGAGGTAAAAAGTGCAGTTTCATTATAAAAACCCAAAAAACATTTTATTTCTTATTTTCTTCTCTGAAAAATATTCAAGGCTTTGAGGGAGGCAATTTCTATACCAATTATGGGAGTTTTCATCTTTGGAAGTAAGGTTTCTTCACATTCTAAACTTGAAATACTCCATTAAATCTTTAGAAATTGCCAGAAACATATTAATGGTGGAATTTGGGGTTTATCCCTAGTTTATGAACTGAAAGAAAAGTTATGGGAATTCGATTAAAATCAGTTGGTAATGATCCTAGGGTGCAGAAAACACTTGATTGAGTGGAAATATCAATGTTTATACTAAAATACATAGAATTCATGGTGTTTAAAGAGTAGAAACCCTAAGATGATGAACTAGGGCTAATTCATAGTTGAAATTGATAAGTGTAGTGTTTCTAATTGTTGGGAAGGGTAATTATTGAAATGGGTGTTGTATAATTGTTGTTTATATATCAAGGTCGAATTGAAAAAGAGAAGAAAAGCAAGCTTGTGGACTTAAAGTGATTCGAGCAGGGAATAGAGGTAGGTTATGGTTTATTTGTAACAAAAAGACTTCCTTGACTCTATGCTTATATGTAAATTAAGTTTTTGTAATTTCCTTCAGGCACTACTTGTGATTATTGACTGAATTTATATTTTAATTGATGTTGATGATGAATATTATGATGTTGTGGAGATGAGTTGATGGTATTGATAATGATATTGAGATCATGATAACTATAATGTATATAATGATATTGATGATGATGATGAGATGATAGATGGTGATGATGTTGAGATGAGAAAGAGATGATACGTACATCTTGCACACATACATTCATCATATGTATTTGAAGGTACATTTATACTTATATGATGTGGTGAACTTTGTTGATGAATTTGAATAAGTGTAAAAGGTGTAATTGTGAGCTTACATCCTTTTTAAAGTGAAGTGTCATATTCGTAGTTCATTGTCTTTAATTACAAGTTATGTCTTGATTGTTGTTAGCTATATTTGATTTGCCTATTTGCCTAGTATTGAGTTGAAACGGCCTATGATTCCTACCAATATTTAGTTGATGTACTGATACTACCTGTGCTCTTCTTTTTGTTGAGTGCAGAGAGTGTTCCAGCACTTGAGATGAGACCTCGACTCTAACATCATTTGCAGACTTCGATTCAAGGGTGAGCACCATAGCTGGGCAGCCATTGAGTCTTCTAGTTTATCCTCATATCCCTCATTTTGGGACTAAGACATTCTCTAATTTTTTGCATTTGGGATAATCTATTAGAAATAGTTTTGGACACTCTTAAATGTTCTTATACGGTGACTTCAGATCCCGAGGTTGTAATAAATAGAGAGATTTTGCACTATACTCTTTGGTTTTGATATTTGAATAAGTTTGAATTTTATTTCGGTTGATTATTATTATGTTAGTGACTTCGAAATAAGAATTTGATGAAAATAACTTGTGAAGTGTCAGACTTGGTTGGTATGAGTTAGGTTAGATGGTTCTCCTGCCATAGTGTTAGGGTGGGTGCCAACCATGACCACTTGGATCATGACAGCGCTATTCGAGCTACAGTAACTTATAACCAGTTTATTCCTTCTCATTTTGTCAGTTCTTCCACCACTGTTGAACTTATAGAGCTTTATTTTAGGTGATTTTGATGTGTTTTCTTTATCTTGGATGGGGGTAAGTTTCCAAACCTCATACTTATGTTTGTCCTTCTATTTTACCTCGGATTTTGGGCTAAATCAAGGTTAAGGGTTTGAAATTTAAGATCAAATCTTACTCTATTTTCAATCAAACTTCATATTCAAGTTCCTTAACCTATGGGTAAGATTTTTATGCTATTTTTACACAAACCCCAATGATTATTCATGATTTCACCTTCAAATCTTTGTTTTTCAACCTAAACTTTTGGGGTTCTCCCGATAAAGTTAAGAAAAGGTGCTTTGATGATTTCAAACTCGATTTCAACTCCATTTTTTATGAAATTTCATATTTGAACTCCTTAAGTTATGGGCAACTTGATTTTCTAATGAAATTTTATTTTTGCCCTTGGATTCTCAGGGTTAATTTTAGGGTTGACTTTTTGGATCTGGTTTAGAACCATTGCAATATGAGTATCGTTGGACTCATATTTATGAGTAGATCTTGTTTTTGGTAGATTGGCTAAATTTTGAGGCTGCTCAAAAAGGGAAGTCCAGTTGATGATTGTTAGAGATTTATGGTTCAGCTTCGAGGTAGGTTATGACTAAACTTTCTTCAGACTTTTCTTGGGGAAGGGGTGGTTTTATCATGCAAAGCATGCTATGGTTTGGGAGGATTTGTGAATTTTGGTGGTAAACGAGTTGGATTATTATGGTTATTCTCGTATGGTGGTTTGTGTTGGTTATGACAGTAAATGAGATGTTTTATTATTGCGATGCCAGTGTGGGGGCTGCTTTTGATGATTTGTTTGTGATTTGGAAAGATTGATTTGTATATTGAATTGTTGGGATGTTTCACACATTATTGACAAATATTTGGGTCTATACTTTTTAAGATCATGCATTCTTATTCATACTCACTCTACAAAGTCATGTAATCGAATATTTACTTGAAGGCATTTTTAGAGGATTTACTCCTTGTATTACAAATTATATATATCATCATGGACAAACATATGGCTAACAAGAATGTGGGCAAAGACCCAGCTCGTTATTGCATAGCATCCCGTATCATTGCATTTGCATAGTTTATTCAAATTATTATTGAACTTGAGATAAACTGAGATATGTTGTCATGACCAAAAACCCATCGTGATTAGCACCCACACTATCCCTCCGGTGAGAGAATCATTTAACCCCAAATACCCAACTATTCGACTTAACAGATTTTAAAAAGAGAAAACCAATTCTATTAATTAACCAAATATCTCGAATATTCCAATAAATCAACAAGTGTAGAAACTACTAAATGAGTAAAATACCCCCAAGAACTAAAAGTCATTGTACCAAAGACTCCTAATAATGTCAAACTACGGGTTCAACCTGGAAAATAGAATAGCAAAAACGTCTATGTTCAGAATAAGTGGAGAAGATCTTAATGTAAGATGACTAATGGCTGCACGGAAGATGTAGCTCCCCCTTGAGTTGGAACAATCACGTGCTAAAGTTGAGGTCTTGATGAAGCCACTAGAAGATTCTCTACACTCAACAAAAAGAAGAGTAAAGGTAGTATCAATACAAAACCACAATGTACTGGTAGGGTCATCGGCCAATTCAAAATAACAAATATGTACATATAACTAAAACTTTGTAAACAAACACAACCAGGAAACACTTAACAATTACATCTTCACGGTGTCCTTCCCAACAATACTCAATAAAACTAGACAAGTACAAATTAACACAACAACTCACCAATCAAGACCATGACCAACAACAATAAACTCAATGATGCCACAATTAATCTTTCAATAGACTTCAATAATTAATTACAAATTCAATTATATCAATAGCCCAGACCATTCATGGGTCCACATAACAACAATATCATCCATCAGTTCACTCAAGGAACCCAAAATATCAACAACTATATAATCCAGTTCACTCATGGAATCGTCAAACTCATCAGTACCGTGTACACACATGTTATGGGTCTTATGGTTGCCCACTAGCCATGACCTACAGGAGACGAGATTTTTCCATGTACCATATCATAACCAACATCAAAGTGACATAGAATAATATATGACATCAAATGTCATCATCATTATCCCAAATTAATGTTATACCCCCCTTATCCCCTATGGTATTAAGCCCCCTAATTTTACTTCCCCTCTTATCCTCGCTGAATTCCACTAATACAATCATGATTAACCTTTACTTGTTAATTCTTACAATAGCAACTCATGTCATATCAAGTATAATCACAATGTAAAACGACGCAATCACACTTGCACATCAAACAGTTCTTTAACACAACTCATTATATATGCTCAACACTTTTAATATCATTCAACAAGTTAACACCTTCAACATGCATTGCACAAGTACACAAAGAGACAATTAGCATGCACACATGAAATAAATTGAGTTTTCAACTACATTTAACCATAACCTACCGCAATCCAAGCTTGCACTTACTCTAACAAACTTGAACTTTGCCCTTTCTTGCAATTTTGGCTTGATTGTGGTCTAAAAACAATAAAACAACACATATTCAACCAATGACCTAACAATATCAAGGATTATAACCTAATCCCAAAACTCCAAGGCCAAAACAATAATCATTTCTAGGGTTTTTCTTCTTTCACTCCACCTTAATTCCATCAAATTCATGATTATAAGGATGAATTCTAAGCATGCAACCATAATTCACCTATCTTAAATCAAAACTGAAGGGTTCACCCTATGTTTACTAAATTACACCTGAAAATCAACTTAGGTCAAGTCAATTCCTTTCCCATATTCAAAACCTAGTGATTCTGAGGATAATTCTTCGAAAAACTAGTTAAAAGGGTGGAATTACATACCTCAACAAGTATTCTTGTGGAAAATCAGTTGAAAACACCCTAAATTTCCTCTCCCGGCCCTTGAACATATTTGGAATGAAAAATATATTTTTGGGTTATTTTCTGCACTAAACAGTATCAATTTCGCTATAGCAAGATGATTCCTGCTATAGCGGGATTTGCCCGGTATGGTGGGATTGACCAACTTTAACTCTCGCTATAGCGAGAATATTCCTGCTATAGTGGGCTAGTGATAGCGGCCTGCCTCCTACTATAATGTCCTAGGCAGAGTCAGAATGTCCAACCACCCCAAAAATTTATCCATTTTACAAAGCACTTCCCGATATTGACATCCCAAACTAACCCATTTACGTCAATCAAGATACTTGGAGTTCTACTAACCTAAATTCACTTTCGAATGATTATATGGGTTGCTTAACATCTTAGCTATCACAAAATGGTCTCAAATCATTCAAATACCAATCTATCTATTCCCGCATCATTCTAGACCATGCCTCACTCATATTTCATCCAAGACTAGCCTAGCATGAAATTTCTTACTCTTTATTCAGGGAGAATCTTAGCTCGAATTTTGGCATGCTAGACTATACCATAATGATGGAAAGCTTCATTACAATAGATACCAATTTACCCATCATTCATCCCCGAATAATCAATCAAGGAAAAATGAGATAACAGAAATAAGAAAAGTACATGAATCCTCAAACAAGTGAGGGTACACTTGTCGCGCATATCCTTTTAAGTCTCCCAAGTGGACTCCTCAATAGGATGGTGCTTCCACTAGACTTTCACTGATCGAATTTCCATGGTTTTCAACTTTCAAACATCTTAGTCAAGAATCATTATCAGCTCTTCCTCATATAAAAGATTATTGTCAAGCAAAATAGAGTCCCACTTAATGATGTAGTCACCATCCTTATGGTATTTCTTGAGCATGGAAATATGAAATACTGGATAGACTCCTGACAGACTTGAAGGTAATGCCAACTTGTAAGCTACCAGACCAACGTCATCAAGAATCTTAAACGGACCAATGTACTTGGGGCTAAGCTTTACTTACCAAATTGCATAACTCCCTTTATGTGAGACACCTTTAACAATACTAGATCACCCAGTTTGAAAATAATATCTCTTACCTTGCGATCCATTTATTCCTTTTTTCTACTTTGGGCTACCAATAGCTTGTCCTGAATAAACCTCACTTTCTCTTGAGCTTCCTTCACCAAATCTATGCCCAAAGGCTTCACATCACCAGCTCAAACCAACCTATGGGTGATCTATACCTCCTCTGATAGAGTGATTCAAATAAATCCATGTCTATACTAGAATGATAACTATTATTATATGAGAACTCCTATAACGGTAGAAACTTATCCCAATGACCACCAAAATCAGCCATACATGCTCGTAACATGTCCTTAAACACTTGAATAGTCCTCTCAGACTGCTCGTCAGTCTGAGGATGCAATATAGTACTAAGATCAAGCTTGGTACTTAACTCTTCTTGCAACTTGTGCCCAAATTTAAAGGTAAACTACATACCTCTGTCTGATATGATGGAAATTAGCACCCCATGCTATCTCAAAATTTCCTTGACATAGATCTTGGCTAACCGCTCTGAGTTGTACTTCACCTTAATTGGAATGAAATAAGCAGACTTGGTTAGCCTATCCACTATGACCTAAATTGAGTCATACTGCCCCAAGGTCTTAGAAAGACCCACCATGAAATTCATAACTATTTTTTCCCACTTCCACTTGGGAATGGGCATTCTCTGAAGCAAACCTCTAGGCCTTTGGTGTTCATACTTCACCTGCTGATAGTTATGGCAATTAGCCACATACTCTACTGTATATTTCTTCATTTAGAGCCACCAATAGAGTTGCCTCAAGTCACGATACATGTTTGTTGCACTAGGATGTATAGAGTATTGGTAACCATAAGCTTCTGTAAGTAAACTCAGAATCACATCACCAATATGAGCCACACACAACGTGCCCTCTCAATCTCAACACTCCACACTCATCAAGTGTGGCATCTTTAGCTTCACCACACACCACTTTATTTCAAATCTTATTCAACTTTTCATTCTCAAATTGCTTAGCCTTGATTTGATCAAGGAATATTGACCTTACCTCAACACTATCCAACACTTTACCCCTTTTAGACACCCCATATTGCATAAACTGTATTACTAGAGTTTGGATCTCCCTAGCCAATGGTCTCCTTGACACTCTCAAACAAGCCAAATTGCCCATACTTATAGATTTCCTGCTCAATGCATCTTCCACCATATTGTCCTTTCCTGGATGGTGACATCATATTCTTTCAACAATTCTATCCACCGCCTTTTCTCAATTTCAAGTCCTTTTGAGTGAACACATGTTGTGAACTGTGATAGTATGTAAAAATCTCACACTTAACACCATACAAATAATGTCTCCATATTTTAAGTGCAAAAACCACTACTGCCAGCTCTAAGTCATGAGTTGGGTAATTCTTCTCACGAAAGGAAGAAAGAAAGGAATTTTGCTTCCTAAAGCCCTGTAGCCTCTCGATGAAAAGTACAGACGTCTCCATAGCATTTCGCAACACTCTACTAGACCTGTTCTTATACGATGAGATCTACGAACCCAGTTCTCTGATACCATCTTTGTCACTACCCAAACGGTCAAGATTAGCACTCATCCTAAACTATGGTGGGAGAACCATACTTAACCCAACCCTCACCATCCAAGTGTTACAATCACATCCACCTTATACTATCTTATCTATTAGCAAGTTCTAAAATGTCTTTATTCAATCAATAAGTCATAATGTCAAACAACAGAATTATTAAATTACTAATAGAGTGTGAAAACCTCTATTTATTACATCCTTGGGACCTAAATTCATCGTACAAGAACATCTATGAAATACTCAAGTCTATAACTGAAGATTGTCCAAAACATAGAAATAAATGAGAAGTGTCTTAGTCCCGGAGAAAGGGACATGAACAATTATATGAAGTTCCAAAGGTTGTCGGTCATGGTGCTCACCCTTAAATCAAAATTTGAAACTGTTGGCTAGAGCTGAGGTCTAGTCTCAAATGCTGGAACACACTCTACACTAAACAAAAAGAAGAGCACAGGTACAATCAGTACATAAATAGGTATTGATAGGCATCATAGGTCGACTCAATCCAACACTATACAAATAAGTAAACTAAATAAATGCAAAGCGATCATCACAGACTCATATTTAAGACAACAACACAATTATAACACTTCACTTAAAGGAGAATACAGATTCATACGTATGTAAGTTTACACTTAGCCAATTTCAACAAGAAGTTGGATCACAACATATGATTATAACCAAACACTCAATGCACATGGATGAATGTATGAATGCAAGATATACACATCATCTCTTCCTCCTCTCAATCTTATCAATATTATCAACTTTTTTTAACTCATCAATATTATCAACTATATCATGAACATCATGATTTGTATATCATCATTATCATCATCAACTCATTATCATTAATATCATCAACAACATTATGAACATCATGATTTCAATATACTAGACTCATGAACATCATGAGCTCAATAGAATCATCATTACCATCATCTTAACATCATCAACAACATATATGAACATGAAAATGTAGTCTATAATCACAAGTAGTGCTCAAAAGCAATCACAAATACTTAATTCACATATAAAAATAAATTCAAGCAAGTCTAACTTCTACAATAAATCGTAACCTACCTCGATTCCTTGCTCAAAGTCGCTTCTAGGACACAAACTTGCCTTTTATTTCTCTTTCAACTTGTTCTTTATCTATAACAACAAGATTGCATTCCCATTTAAATAATTCCATCCCTCTTTAACCACTAGGAATTAATAACAACTATTTTAACCATACAATTTCCTTAATTTATCACCTTAGGGTTTTCTACCTCTTAAATCTTATGAACCCTACTTCATTTAGCATGAACAACTATGATTCCACTCCTATTAGTATTTTCTAACACCCTAGAATCATTATCTACTTATGTTACAGTCATTCCCACCAAATTACATCAAATTCATAAACTAAGGCTAAACCTCAATTTCACCATGATTAAGTTTCCTAATGATTTTTAGGGATTACAAGAAGTAATTCAAGTTTAGAATGTAAGAAACTTACCTCCAAAGATGAAAAACTCTAAAACCTTACAAAAAATCACCCTCTCCAGTGCCTTGGTTCTTTTTTCAGAAAATGGGATTGAAAATGTGTCTAATTTAAAAACTGTAAAAAAAACTGCATGTTACTGCTGTAGTGGTAAAGTTACTGCTGCAGCGGTTCATGACTATAATAGGCTACCGCTGCAGCAGTTCCCTTTTTTCTACAATAGTGCGAAGGAAAAATATTGGTGACCTTCTATAGTCATGCTTATTTTAGAACTCATTCCTCAAAATATGACATTGCCAACCAACTCTTCTATGGCAAACTCTATAACTAGAGTTTTATAACTTTTTTTTACATGCCGAAAGTTGCTACGACTTTCTAAACTCTTCATCTATTTAAAAATCAAGTCAAACATCCCTACCAACACTCTCATTAACACAATATTTCCTTAGAATAGTACACCCTCAAAAATCATCCAACACTAGGCTAGTCCTGAATTACTCAAAAATTATCTAAGGGAGGATGGGGCAAACATTTTGCCTCTTATTCTAAAATGATGATGTTTTGGGCCGTTATATAATTAGATTGAGTGTACCTCTGTCGGTGCTCCTATTTTTTTTGTGAAGAAGATAGATGGATACATACGCATGTGTATTTATTATCAATAATTAAATAAGGTGACTATTAAGAACTAGTATACTCTTTCTCACATCAATGATTTGTTTGATCAGCTTCAGGGTGCTTTAGTATTTTCTAAGATTGATTTGAGATCTAGTTATCATCAGTTATGGATTAGAGTTTTGAATGTTCCAAAGACAGTTTTTTGGATGCGGTTTGGTCATTATGAGTTCTAAGTTATGTCTTTTAGGTTGACTAATTCCCCTACAGTATTTATGGAGTTGATGAACAGAGTATTTTGGACTTATCTTAATTCTTTTGTGATTATGTTCATCGATGATATCTTGGTTTATTCCAAGAATGAGGTTGACCATGTGAGACATTAGGGACCATACTTTAGAGATTGTGGGAAGAGAAATTGTATGCCAAGTTCCCAAAGTACAAGTTTCGGTTAGATTTTATTTTCTTCTTGGGTCATGTTGTGACCAAGGATGGTATTATGGCCGATCCATCCAAGGTAGCAGCAGTTCGTGATTGGGCTAAACCTACTTCTCCTACAAATATTTAGAGTTTTATCGGGTTATTATGTTATTATTGGTGTTTTATGAAGAGTAGGGTCTCTCTTTTGTTATGGCTCCTATGAACAAGTTGACTCAAAAGAAGATTATTTGTCAGTGGTCAAATGCTTATGAGGAAAGCTTTCAAATGCTCAATAAGTTATTGATTTCGGCTTCTATTTTTCTGAGTAGGGCGTTGGTTTCACCATGTTTTGTAATGCTTCTGAAGTTGGCTTGAGTGGTGTGTTGATGCAGAATAGTAAGGTGATTGCTTATGGTTCTCGACAGCTGAAGCGTCATAAGAAGAACTACCCTACTCATGATTTGGAGTTAGTTAAGATTGTATTTGTGTTGAAATTGTGGTTACACTACTTGTATGGAGTTCATTGTGAGATCTTCTCCGATCATCGTAGCCTTTAGTACTTCTTCACTCAATGAGATCTTAACATGAGATAACATAGATGGTTAAAGTTGTTTAAGGATCATGATCTCACTATCCTTTATCATCCAGGCAAGGCTAATATAGTGGCAGATACCTTGAGTCAAAAGGGGGCGAGTATGAGGAGTTTGGCTCATTTATTAGCAGGAAAGTGGCATTTATCCTTATATGTTTAGTATTTGGCTAATCAATTGGTTTAACTTGATATTTCAACACTCGATCATGTTTTGGCCTTTGTTGAGGCTAAGT
Source organism: Capsicum rhomboideum (assembly GCA_031232105.1). Classification (NCBI taxonomy): domain Eukaryota; kingdom Viridiplantae; phylum Streptophyta; class Magnoliopsida; order Solanales; family Solanaceae; genus Capsicum; species Capsicum rhomboideum. The sequence goes on from CP124716.1 coordinate 124,216,963, forward strand.
CTTCTTTGATGGAGCATATTTGATCTTGTCAATTTGATAATGAGAAGTTGAGGGTGATTTATGATAAAGTGTTGAGTAGTAAGGAAAAGACTATATCTCTTGATCCCAAGGGTATTTTGAGGATTGGTGGTTGTGTTTATGTACCGAGTGTTGGTGGTTGGATTGGACTAATCTTTGAGGAGGATCATTGTTAGAAGTATTCTATTTATCTAGGAGTAGCCAAAATGATTCACGATTTGAAGCAACACTATTGGTGGTGTGGTAGAGACGTTGTGGAGCTAATGGCCAAGTGTCTGAATTTCCATCAAGTGAAGTATGAGCATCAGCGACCAGGTGGTACTATGCAGAGAATGCATGTTCTCAAGTGGAAGTGGGAAAGGATCATTATGGATTTTGTTATTGGCCTACCCCTAACCTTGGGGAAGTTTGATTCTATTTGGGTGATTATGGATAGGTTAACTAAGTTCATACACTTTATACCTGTGAAGGTAAGCTATAATAAAGAGAAGTATCTCTATTATTTTTTGTAGAGTTACTCAGTTTACCTTAAATTTTTAGAGTTCTATGTAGAGTGAGTTGGGTAATCAACTTGATATGAGCACAACTTTAAACCCTCAGACAGATAGCCAATCAAAATGGACCATTCAAGTGTTTGAGGATATGCTTCGAGCGTATGTTATGGATTTTGGTTGTCATTGGGACAAGTTCTTACCCTTAGCGGAGTTTTCCTACAATAACAGTTACCATTCCCGCATTTAGATGGTACCTTTTAAGGATTTTTATGGGCGGAGGTGTAGATCCCCTATGGGATGGTTTAATTCATTCGATGTTAGTCCTTGGGACACTGAATTATTGAAAGACTTGATGGATCGAGTTAGATTGATTCAGCAGAAGTTTGTGGCTACCCAAAGTAGGCAAAAGAGTTATGCTGATCGACGAGTTTGTGATGTAGCATTCATGCTTGGTGAGCGGGTTTTTTTTAAGGTATCACCCATGAATGGTGTGATGATATTTGGGAAAAAACAAAAGATTAGTCCGAGATTTATTGGGCCTTTGAGATTCTTGAGAAGTTTAGAGATGTGGCGTATAGGCTAGTTTTGCATCCACATCTATCAGTTGTTCATCATGTATTCTATGTTCTTATGTTAAAGAGATACCGTACATATTATTAACATATGATCTGGTGGGATTCTATTACATTAGATCATGACTTCTTCTACGAGGAGGAGCCCATTGTCATCCTAGACAGGCAGACTAGGAAGTTGAGGTATAAGCATATTGATTCTATGAAAGTCTAGTGGAGACATCACACTATTGTGGAGGTTAGGAGGTTTAGTCCAATATACAGAGTAGATACCCCTAGCTTTTTTATAGATTCGAGTACTTTATTTATTTTTCCATTTTGAGGACGAACTTGTATTTTAGTGGTGGATAATCTACCAACCCTTGTTGTGATTTTTAGTTTTATCTATATTTTGACCATTTTGTCCTTTTTCGTAATTTCTATATATCATTTATTAGTTATGGAATTGGTTGACACAGTCCCCAAAGTGTTTGGGAGTGATTTAAGTGAGTTTGAGGTTTTGAGAAGCCTTGAAAGCGAGTAGTTTGACTTTGGTCAATATTTTGTGATCCAAGTGTTGGATGGTGATTTTGTCAGTTTCATTAGATTTGAAATATCGGTTTTGGGTTAGTAGAATGGTTGGTTCGGGTTTTGAGCCTTTATATTTATTTTTGACCTCTTAGACGTGAAACTAGTTAAATTTAGCCTAAAGGGATCCTGGGAGTTAACTTGTTGAAAATGACCTCTTTTGATAAATATGATAGTTCTATTGAGTCTAGAACATTGAAATTACCCGCATTATTGGTTTATTATTGTGGGGTCCCAAACGAATTTTGAAGGTGCTTCCGGAGGTTTTTGAGTCATTTTATTTCAGTTGAGTTGTTGATATCTGGTGCAGCATGGTCCTTCATCATGATTGCATGGCCTTGTGTCGCGATTACGGGGCTCAACCAATCTACTCATCGTGATTGTGTGGTAGGTTAACTGCAATCGCGATAGTCTTTTTGAGTGGACCAGGTCGGGTTGTTCATCACGATCGCGAGGCCCACCTCCCTTGATCGCAATGAGCAATTTAATACTGGTCAACATTGACCCTCTCTATTGTGAGGTGGGGACCGCTATCATGAAGCGCTATTTTCACATGAATAGTATAAATTCTCCATTTTCTCAATTTCCTCCATTTTTGTACTTTGAGACCTCAGGAAAGACAATTTTAAAGAGGAATTTTCATTAGAAGTGTTAGGGTAAGCTTCTAAACTTGATTTCAACTATTATTCATTGATTCTTTCTCAAAAAAAAATTCAAAACTTGGATTTCAAACTTTGAATTTTGAGTTTTTACCGAGTATTGGGGAAAAAAAAATTCTTCGATTCCAACTTATTTTTCATTGAGTTTTCATAATTAGAATCCTTGAAGTGTGAGGAACTTGATTCTTAAATAAAAATTTTGATTTGACCCTTTTTCCTTCTGGGTCAATTTTTAAACTATTTTTGGATCCGAATCGAAAGTAGCTAATATGAGTATCGTTAGACTCCTTTGATGTGTAGATTACATTTTTGATAGATTGGGTTCATTCTGAGCTGGCACGTAAAGGAAAAGCTCTGTATTGAAGGGTCCAAGCTTGAGATATGACTTTTTGAGGTAGGTTATGGCTTAACTCTCTTCAGACTGGGCTGGATAGTTAACCATTCATGTAAAGTATGCTATGGGTTGGGGATTTTATCGTGAGAATTATATTTTGAGATAGTTATTTTATCGTGCTGCCCGTGCGAGGGCTTATGTGAATATTATTATTGACTTGAGAGATTATTATTGTTGTGATGCCCATGTGGGGGCTTATATGAGTATTTTATTTTACTTGAGAGATTATTATTATGGTGACACCCGAGTGGGGTTGACATTGATCTTGTTCGAGCTTTATTTGCCATATATATTTATTGTGATGCCTTAGTGGGGACTTGAATTGATACTATCGATGTCTTACATGACCATTCATTACTGTGGTGCCATGCGAGGACTATATCATGACTTATTGAAATTTGAGGAGATTTGAACTCATTTAATACCATCATTAAATTGATTCATTATATGATATTGTCTTGGTTATGAGAATGCATCCTCTTTTCATTCATTTATATACATGGAATTGGTACCATAGAGAAGTACCAATTTTGAAAGAAAATGAGTCACTTCATAAAACCCCTTGATCGAAGATTATTCCGACAAGGTTGACTGAGATATAAGATTGAGATTATGAAATTATATGGGTTGCGAACATCCCATGAGTCCTGTCCTGGAAGCTTATGCTCGGAAGGTGTATACGAGGAGCCATGAGATGGCTACCATGAGATAGCTTACATTATTACCATCCCACTGCATTGCATTGTATCATTTGCACTTCTACTTATTTGTTTGTTATCGTGTATTTACCCTTTTCTTATATATTCATATGTATTTATTCTTTTACAAATATTATACTTGTTGAATTGTTAGAAAAAATGATTTGATCCACCATTAGGAATTTTTCTATATGCAGGTGGAAGCATGCTCATAGTATTCTTTACTTGTTTTGTTTTCTGCTTTCTTCAGTCGGCTTATGATATCTACTAAGTACAAGTGAATCATAATCATGATGTACCGTGAACTTACAGCACTTGAGATACTTAAAACGGTAAATAATTGTGAGTACAAGGGTACTTTTCTGTGGATATGATAGATTTTTGGTATGATTGCAAGGTAAATAGGCTCAGGAGAAGAAACTCCTGAATATGGACTTTTAGAGGATCAAACGAAAGGATTGACGACTGTGGGATCTGACCATGGTCGTACCAAAGCTATCGTGCCTTGAACCAGAGAAGCATCCTCAGGAAATGAACAGACGAGACCCTCCTACGATCGTACCATGCTATCATGGGAAAAAGGCTTGAAAAGAAGGATGCAGAACCTAAGTGTGAGATCATCAGACGAGAACAAGACACGACCATCCCTTGATATGACGATCGTACCATGAGATCGTAGGAAGGAGGCCCAGATATGAAAATTTCAGAAGTTCGAGTGAATGATCGATCATACGACCACACGTCACAGTCGTAGGATGAAACTTTGGGCCCGTACTGAGAATCGTACCATTTAATACCTGAAGTTGAAATCCCATGAGCCAAACCAAGAGTATAAAAGGAAAAATCGTGGTATCTAACCATGATCGTACCTTCCTGTCATCCGAGCAAACTGACCCAGATTTTCTATTTTATTTAAGATAGGATTTATTTTGTCTATAATACTCTTATAGGTTTTATTGCATGAGTTTACACTCTTTCATAGTTTACAACTTTATATTGTGAGATTCTAAGGCATATTGTTGGAATTTCACGAACATCGTTTCTAGGGTTTTAATTCATGTTGAGATTTTAGAGTTCTATTCTTATTGTAAGTTCATATTCATGTTTTCAATTATGAATTCATCTTGTGTTCTTGAAATTATGAGCAGCTTAACCCCACAACTAGGGTTGTGGGAACCATGACGGATTAACGACCTAGTGTTCAAAGTACAAGTTGACTCTCGAAGGATAGTTGGGCATGTATTGTTGTTTCTTCTTGATTGATTGGTTTTCAATGAGTGCACACATTGGGAATCATCCTATATCTACCTTAGGTTGTAGCAAGGGTAATCAGATAGGAATAGCAAATCAACAACAAGACTTGGAGTTATGTTCATTTAATTAGCCTTGAGCTAGTAAATGGGAAAGACTATATTGGGATTATAGATAGGGGTCAGTAATGCACCACTCATGACACAGTAACATTTTTGCTTGGGGATAGTTATCTACAAGGGGCATAACATAGTTGATTAGATGATACATAACCTATCAATTCTGCAAGCTGAACACCATAACTGAAAGTGCGGAGAACCTATAGAGTTATGAAGTTATTGGGGAATACAGTCCTAGTGTCTTTTTCTGCATGCCGAAACACCATAAGTGAAAACTAAAGTGCGGAGAACCTATAGAGTTGTGAAGTTATTGGGGAATACAGTCCTAGTGTCTTTCTCATATTGATTACAAACCAACAAAACCAACACTTGTTACTAGCACTCTTTTGTTTCATAAAATCCCCTTCTTTTATTTATTCTCCAGTTACTTAGACAAACACGAGATTGAAATTCAACCTATTTCCTATGGGATCGATCCTAACCTTGTTGGTTTCTATATTTGATTCGACGGTTGTTTTATACTTTTTAGGAGGTATAATTTGGGAGACATCAAATTTTAGCATTATTGCCAGGGAATACGGTTACGAAGCTGATTGATTATGTTTGTCAAAGTTGTTGGTTTCGTTTGTTGATTTTACTTTTTTGCTTTTTTTAGGGCACACACCAGTGTATGCCCAGCACTTGGAGTCAAGGCAATCGCCTCATTCCAATTGATACGAAACTTGAGAAAACTCTGAGAAACAATCAAAGAATGGTTAACCATGGAGTTTAGGATCCAGCAGCCTTGTAGGAAGGTGCTCAAGGTGGTGGTGGTGAAATTCATAATCAACCACTACTTCATCCTATTAGCCAGGAGACTACGGAAGAAACCATTGTGAGGTTAATGGCTGAAGAGAACGCCAGACAAGAGGCTGCTAGGCAGGCAGCCAGGAACGAGAGAGCAAGGCAACATGAGGAAAATCAACTTATTACACTTGACGATTGGGAGAGACAGAAAAGGTCCAGAGGACAACAACTGCTACAGCAGTATCTTCCGGTTTATGAAGATCCAGAGGAATATTTGGACTAATTGTATCCAATTGAGACAGGTGTTATCATCCTATCAGAATTGCCTCAAGGGACTAAGTTTGATATTACGAGTGCCATGATCCACTTGCTAAACTTAAAGGGGGTATTTCCTAGACTTCCTACTGATAATGGAAACATTCATGTGATGAATTTCATGGGAATCTGCACATCATATAATTTGCCTGGTGTGAATCAAGAGGCAATTAGACTGAGGTTATTTCCATTCTCTCTAATGGGAGAAGTTACTCTGTGGTTGGCTGAGTTACCACATGGATCTATTACTAACTAGAATGAGGTGAGAACTTAATTCTTAGACCAATTTTTCCCGCCTTCTAGAATGCTGTAATTGAAAGATGAGATCTACAATTTCAGACAGTTGCATTCAGAAGCACTATATGAGACTTGGTTGAGGTTCAAAAAGAAGTTGCATAATGTTCCAAACCATAGGATGACTGGTCAAAACTTGCTTGAAATTTTCTATCGGCCTGGAATGCTAACACTAAGGTTGTAGCAGACACTATCATAGGTGGCGCATTCATGAGTCTAGGTTGGGAGCAGGCTTCAGAGATTCTTGATCGGATCACTAAAACCAACTGAGGTTGGCATATTCAGGAGGCAGACAGACCCACATGAACTTATGCAATTAGAACGTCAGCAGAACAGAGAGAACTAGACGAGACAGTGGCTCAAGATGTAGCATAGCTGAGGACTGAGATTGGGTTGCTTGCTAAGCAGTTTGCAGCAGCTAGGGTACAAAAAGTAAATGTGGTAGGTGCATAAGGTAAGGCACTTAGGTATGAAGATTCAAATTCTGAGGAAGAATCTAAGTACTTAGACAGAGAGGTGGTGGGTTTTTTAGCCAAGGGACAAGGGTCTAACCAAGATAATTGGAACTCTAGGCATGGGAATCAAGGTCGGAACTACTACGGAGAAAATTACAACAAGTCAGGGTATAGAGACATAGATCGAGATTGTGATGGTGATTAGAAGAAGAAATATGATTACAAGGATAAGAGTGGTATTTACGTTCCACCAGGAAACCGTGATATTGATTCTGACAATTCAAGGATGGAAGTTTTACTTGCAAAACTTGTTAAGGGGTCTGAGAGCCAAAAAAGTTGTCTTAAGGAGATTAAGGCAGACATTTTGAGGATGAGCCAAAAAGTGGAGTCTCATACGACCATCATTAAATAGCTTGAGTAACGATTTGGGCAGATGTCCGCCACATTAAATTAAAGTCAACCAGGCACTCTTCTGAGAAACACCGTCCAAAACCCAAGAATGATGGTTATTTTCTAGCCATTACTACTAGGAGTGGGAAGACCACTACTGATCTACCTATGACTATGGTTGATAATAAGAAAGACAAACCTGTACTTGTTGACTATATGGATGAGACAGAAGTGAAAAATTTGGTGGTAGTTGATGATGTATCTTAAAAGCCTCTAAATTCTAAAAAAGAGGCTAAGTGTGAAAAAGAAAAGGAAAAAGAGGTCACACAATTACTGAAGCCCATTCCATGACCTCCTCCTTCTTTCCCACAAAGGTTGAAGAAGAAAGCTGAAGAGGGAAAATATCAGAAGCTTATCTCGATGTTCAAGGAGCTGTCAGTTAACAACCCTCATGTAGAGGCTTTAGAACAAATGCCAGGCTATGCTAAATTTATGAAAGACTTGGTGAAGAAGAAGAGGACTGTAAGTTTTGAGCCCATGGATAATGTGCATCACTGTAGTTCCATAGCTTCTAGATCATTGGTTATGAAAAAAGAAGGCCCTTGCACGTTCACAATCCCATGCACTATAGGGTATTTCAATTTCGCAAAGGCATTATGTGATTTGGGTGCTAGTACTAACTTGATGCCGCTATCAGTTTACAAACAGTTGGGGTCGGGGGCGCCCAAACTAACTTTAATAAGACTGCTCATGGTGTACTCCACCATGAAGAAGCCGGTGGGTATCTTATGTGATGTTTTGGTGAGGGTTTCATCCTTCATCTTTCTAGCTAATTTCATCATACTTGACTGTGAGGTTGACTTTGAGGTTCCCATTATTTTAGGAAGACCCTTCCTTGCGACTGGACATGCTTTGGTTGATATGAAGACTGGGTAGATGAAGTTTAGATTGAATAATGAGTAAGTCACTTTTAATGTATGCCAGTCTATGAAGCAACTAAAGGATACACATGTGATTTCTATGATTGATATAGTCAATGAAGATGATTTGGTAGCTCCTACTGAGGAGAGACTTGGAGTTGATGCCCTCGCGGCAGTTATCATGAATTTTGACAGTGATGGCATTAATGAGTATGATGAGATGGTGAGTGCACTTTTTGGTAGGGGTTAAACTACAATAAATTTGCCCTAAGGCCACACTAATTCTAGACAATGCTTGAAAAGTGTTGTTAAAAGTATTTATGGCCACACTTTCAAAGTGTAATCTTTGTACAAAGCTTTTGGCCATGAAAATATAGGCAACACTTATAAAGCGTGCTCTTTAATAATATAGGCTACACTATATAAGCATTGCGACATTATAATACAATTAGCAACACCTAATTTTACATATGGCTACATTTCAAAAATATGCTATTTTTATAATTTTAAAGACAACACTTTATAAGTGTGCCCTTTCAGTTTTCATAAAATTTTAACAAAAATAATAAAATTCCTTCCATAAAATTTCCCTAATTTTTAAAAGGAAAAGGTCAGTAACATTCAGGCGCCCCAATTAGAGAATACCAATAGAAGGGTTTTTTATACGCCCAAATTAGAGAGCATCGAGAAAAAATCCAAAATTGCTTCTACACATCCGATGCCCATGTCAGAAATTGCTTATATACCTAAATCATTCAGTTGCTATCAATTGATTCTAAAAGGGTTAGCTTTTCATTGCTATACATTTTGTTTATGTATGTATCTCTTTTGAATTGAATAGAACAAGTGTATTTTGGTGTATTTAGGCTTTTTTGGATTTAAATAAAGTTTATGTTTATATATGTTTCATTGTTTGATTTCTATGTTTATTCTTTGTATTTCTATTGGTTTGACAACTTCTTCACATTATGGCGACTCACCCAAAATGATTAGCTTCTAATCGTACACTTTCCTCTATTTCTGGGTTAGTCTATAGCAAAACTCACACAAGTAAGGTTGAAAATTCTCATTGTTTGTCAGGTTTTTTCTTAGGGCATAGCTCTACTAAGCCAGGTTAATTCTTCAAAGTTTTTCATCTTTATTTGATTTATTTTTTTTCTCAGTTGGTGTTAAATTTTTGGATTTGGGTTGCTATTCTTTTTGATAAACGGATCCTATTTAAGTACAGAGGTCCTTGATTCTCTTGATTGTTAAACTTGTTACTATGAGTACTTTTCACCTAACTCTAGCTTCCAGAATAGTCCAATTTTTCCTAAGTTGTGCAGTGATTTGAGTTATATTTTTGGTCCAACAGGTATTTGAAGCGTTTCTTACGCATCAGTTCCTCCAACAATATCGCTAAAGGTTTCTCTCGCATCAGTACCTATAACAAAATTATTGTAGTTATCTCTCTTGCTTTAATACCTCCGACAAAGTTAGGTAGTGTTTTCACTTTCTTACAGTTTAAGCATAGAAATTTCTGCACTTCCTTACAAATTTTTAAATCTAAATCAGTCAGGGTTCTTTAAAATGGTTGTAGATAATGAATTTTTGCCCAAAAATAGTAAAATGGCTAAGTTATTTCAATCTAGACTACAGAATGCATTGTAAAGCTAAGTCATTTCAATCTAGTGTATGGAATGTCTAAAGAGGGATAAAGAATTCAAGATACGTACTCCTAACCAGTCTTCAGCATAATAGACACATCTATTTGATGGATGATTATCAAAAGAGTGCAGTGTGGCAGATAGACTTTTCAATTTTTTGCATACAATAAAAGTTGTTGACAGAAAAGCATAAGAGAGTTCCCAATTGTCTGGCTCAAGAAGAGAGAAAACCACTATACACAAAATAAAACCTTTTTCTCAGTCTGAACTTTCTATAAAGTATAGCCTATATCTCGAGTCTTCATCAACATGAGTTCCTTTGGAGTGTATTTGTTTACATGACTCCTGGAAACATCGTAACAATGTCCAACAAGTCAAGTCAATCACGAAGGAGGAACAAATTAGCTCAAACAACATCTATGAATATTCATATCTTAAACCATTGCACTTGATCAATAGTTTTATTTTAACCATCTTGAAGTAGAACTCATATGGATTTTGAAATGCTGCTTTTTCCACGACTTTTTGTAAAGCAAATAACAAATATCATTCACATATACTAAATAGACATATTAATAGTATGTAAAGTTGTATGGGAATAACAAAAGGGATATAGATAATAAAATCTCTCTTTAGTCTGGCTTCTTTCTTCAAGAATAACCTGCCAGTTGTAAAATTAATGGAAAAAAAGTTGCTGGGAACTTACTGAAAAATATGAGGTTCATCTATTATGTTGAAATATTTTTGGAATTGATTACTGGTAATAACCTCTTTGCTTTCTTTGTGCTGAATGTCTCTAGGATAAGCTTGTAGGCCTACAGCCCTCTGTCCATGGGTATGCATTCTGGAAAGTACATTGCCAAAGATGGAGTTCCATCTACTGCTCGTTTAAATGTGTTTTGAGGTCAAATTGGTTACTAGTTTCACTGGAATATTTAAGTAATGCCTGTAGAGTTTCTCCCTATACTAATCTCTAACTCCTGGTAAGGAGATACGAAGAAGGGGAGTCGACATATGCCCTGCCAAAATCTAATGTTTATTATGCTGCCAAAGTAAGGAAATTCTTCTTTCTAAAGTTGTCCATTCATTTTGTTCTTTTCTGCTTGACATGTAAAACTAAAACTTCTATGGATCCTTAAAAAATAAAGGACATTTCTTCAATAAACAAATTTTCCCATGAGTGTGATATAGTTTCTTTTTATGTTGCTCAAACTCTTCAAAAATATCATCAAGAGAGTGTTGATCCTCATAAAATAGTACATTTTTGGAGGATCCGATACCGGTGCGCTAACATATTTAGAAAGTCTGAACAACCTAGATTTCTTTCACTATTTAAGTTCAATACCTTTTTTCTTTAAGACTATAAAATATGTCCTCTAATGTTGTTCCTGTAGTTTGCTATTTTCTACACTAAATTTAATTTTTTATGACATACATTCGATTTTTGCCTTTGTGATCATGAATTTCAATCATTTTACAGTTATACCTAGAGATTGCAGACAAATATAGCATTCATCTAGTTTCTCTTGCAATTGTAAGACCAATCTTCTTCCGAATTCCTATTCTAGTTCCTGTCCACTATTGATCATAGTTAGACTTTCTAGCTATTTCCTAATTCCTAATGGACTAGAACTGAAATATTATGTATGATAGTCATTTGTTTAATTCTGTGACAGACTTTCTTGTGTTGCTTAGCTTAGGTTCGGATTTCGACTTTTCATTATCACCAAAACATATACTGTTGTTATTTCTTTTGACTTTGAGTTGTTTGGCCAGCCTTGATTTATGAGACACCCTCTCATGGCTAGTGTCTAAACATGACATATGTTGAGTAAATTCTACAGTGTTTCCAAAGAGAACAACGAGGAACCATCAAAGTCTAAAATGTTTATTAACTAATGCTTTGGAGTTATTTTCCTAATTCCTAATGGATTCAGATGATTTTTTCCTTTTTCTTTTAAGTTCATTTCTCTATTTTATTTGGTTTAATCAGTGAATTTTATAACTTTTTTTCTTTACAAAGGTCTATCTTCTGTTAATTTTGAAATACCAACTTAAGTTGTAGTTAGTTTTTATAGGATTGCTAACAGGTGAAGCTACGCTTTTTAAGAGACATAAATATTTGGAAAACTATAGGTTTATGAAATTTGTTTGATTAATAATAGTGGTTGTGTTTCTAAACATGACATATATTGAGAAACGCCTAAAAAGGTAAAGCCCCTCATGTCATGACAATAAAAACTTAAATTAGTTGAATTGCATATTTGTACTTATTATGAACAAAATGCTTTTCAAATGCTTGAGTTTAAATCCAAATGTAGTTTGGTGACATTATTTACTAATTTTAAGCAACGCTCACCTTTCTTGCTCATTTTGTGCTTTGCGTCTCTCTTTAATTTTGTTATGCATGTGTTTGAGACTATAAAGGCCTTAGTCCCTTTTAGTGTAGCTTTCAATTAATTCCCTTTTAGTGTAGCTTTCAATTAATAAAATATTGGACTATCTGAGAGGCCTTGGACATACATTCCAATTTTTTGTGTTTTCATTGAAACGTGTTTGAAGTACTGCAAAAGAGATTTTGAAGGAATTTGTTGGACATGCTTGTTAGAATGGAGTAAGGAAAGTTTCATTAGTGATATTGATGTGTTGGTTGTCCCTGTAGGAGCTTCCATCACTTCTTTGTCTTCTCTCTGTGGATCAATCGGCACTGGGTAGTTTCCTTTCATCAGCTAATATACCTTGATTTAAGCCACATGTAGTAGACCAAGCATATATTTTTTAGGAATAATAGTTCATGACTAGTTGTCTAACAAGAGAATTTATTAGTTTATGTCCAAGATATTATTCTACTTGAATTTGTTGGGCATGATTTCTTTTTAAAATTTTAATTTCATGTTGAATATGCAGGAAAATGTGGGTGATTGAATTAGAAAGGTGACCACAAGTCAATTCAATCGATTGAAGTTAATGACATAAGAGTTTTTAAAAAATTATGATGTTTGAATATATTTGATCTTGTGGGATTCATTGTTACTGCATATCTTAAAATATTGCTTTGTAAGTATGTGTAGTACAAGGCATGTTGTTTTTTGAAGTTTGTTGCAAATTTATACATTTGAATTATTGGTAGCGTATTTAGTGTTCGAGATTATTTATATGGGATAATAATGTATAGTGTGATTAGTTAATATATGCAAAGCAAAATTGTAATTTTTAATCAGAAATTGTTGCATTTAAATATTTTTGTAGCCTAATAACATTGCTACACATCAACAGTGTGGTCATAAGGATGTCAGTTGCATGGGTACATTAGAGTTTTATAAAATAAAACTGTTGTTGTTTGAGGTATTGCAAAGCGTGGCCTTTGTGACTCATAGGCCACGCTTTTGAAGTGTAGATGCTAAGGAAACACCTAAAAAGTGTGGTCTAAAGCAGAGGTTACACCTTTTTAGCCCATCCCTGCAAAAGCGTTGTCTAAAGTCGAAAAGTGTGGCCTTTGATCAAAGGCCACATTTTTTGATAGTTTAGACCAAACTTTGCAGGGATGGTTAAAAACCTAAAATGTTGTAGTGTTCATACAATTACGCACTAAATAAGCTAGATCTTGATTTGAAAAATAGAGTGACCCCGCTAGCCAAATCTTCTATTGAGGAGCCTCCAATTTTGGAGCTCAAAGCTCTGTCGTCTCATCTTTGGTATGCAATTTTGGGGGCCAACAACACTTTGACGGTTATCATCACTACCGATTTATTACAGTGGCAAGTTGAGGCCTTAGTTTTCCTCTTACAGAGGTTCAAAAGGGTAATCGGATGGTCCATTGCTGACATTATTGGAATCCCACCCGAAATTTGCACACACAAAATCCAACTTGAGCCAGATTGTATACCCAACATTGAGCACCAACGTAGGTTGAATCCACCAATGCAAGAGGTTGTGAAGAAAGAGATCATCAAAAGAATAGATATGGGTATAGTGTATCTGATTGCTGAAAGCAAGTGGATGAGTTCGGTCCAATATGTGCCAAAGAAAGGTGGCATAAATGTGGTTCCAAATGAGAAAAATGAGTTGATTCCTATGAGGCCAGTCACTAGATGGAGAGTTTGAATGGACTATAGAAAACTAAATTCATTGACTGAGAAGGATCATTTTTTTATGCCATTCATGGACTAGATGTTAGACCGTCTTGTTGGTAGAGGATGGTAGTATTTTCTTGATGGTTATTCGGGGTACAATCAGATTTCTATTGCTCCCGAGGACCAATATAAAACTACTTTGACTTGTCCATATGGGACGTTCGCGTTCAAAAGAATGCCTTTTGGTTTATGTAATGCTCCCATAACTTTTCAGCGTTGCATGATGTCCATCTTTTCAGGCATGGTAGAGGACACGATTGAGGTTTTCATGGATGACTTCTCTCCGCTGTGGGTGGTTCATTTGATGATTGTTTGGCACATCTTGCCAATGTTCTACGGAGATATGAGGAATGTAACTTGGTACTGAATAGTGAAAGAAGGGATAGTTCTTGGTCACCGAATTTCAAAGAAAGGGATTGAAGTAGACAAGGCGAAGATTGAGGTGACTGAAAAGTTACCTCCACCAGTTCTGTGAAGGGAAATCATAGTTTTTTGGGGCATACAGGTTTCTATAGAAGATTCATCAAGGATTTTTCTAAGATTGCTAACCCCTTTGTGTAAGCTCTTGGAGAAAAAGGTGAAAATTGTGTTTGATGTTGCATGTCTAAAAGCTTTTGAGTGTCTGAAAGAGAAGCTGATTTCAGCCCCTATTATTGTATCTCCAGATTGGACCTAACTATTTGAGGTTATGTGCGATGCTAGTGGTATGGCGCTAGGTGCAGTCTTAGTCCAAAGGTGAGAGAAGATCTTACATCCCATCTATTATGCTAGCAACACACTTAATCTTGCTCAGAAGAATTACACTGTGACTGAGCAATAGCTGTTGCTTGTTGTGTTTGCATTCAAAAAATTTTGGCTTTATTTACTTGGAACAAAAGTGATTTTGCATACTAATCATGCAGCTCTTAGATACCTCATGGTAAAGAAGGATGCAAAGCCAAGGTTGATTAGATGGGTACTTCTGCTATAGGAATTTGACTTTGAAGTCAAGGATCGAAAAGGGTTTGAGAATCAAGTGGTCGACCACTTATCATGTCTCGAGGAGGAGGCCATACTAAAACTAAGGGATGAGCTTGAGATTGATGATACTTTTCCAGACGAGCAGGTGTTGGTAACATCATATGACTTAATCGCTTGATTTACAGATTTTGCCAATTAGTTAGCAAGTGATCTAGTTCCTGAAGATAGTCATTCCAACAATGAAAGAGGTTCAATCATGAGGTGAGAAAATTATTTTAGGACGAGCCATACTTGTTTTGTTTTTGTACAGATGGTAAGATTTGGAGGTGTGTTCCTGAAGTCGGGATAATGAGTATCTTAGAGGCAAGCCACTCGTCGCCAGTTGGGGGCCATCATGGAGGTGCATGGACTGCGCATAAAATCTTACAATACGAATAATACAGGCCCACTATTCACAAAGATGCCCATGACTATGAAAAGGCATTTTACCAATGTCAAAGGCAAGAAAACATCTCGTGGAGACATAACCTTCCAATGACTACTATCTTTTAACTTGAGTTGTTTGATGTATGGGGTATTGACTTTATGGGCCCCTTTGTAAGATGTCATAGCATGAAGTGTATATTGGTGGTTGTCGATTATGTTTCAAAGTGGCTGAAGGCAATTGCATTTCCTAACAATGAAGGTAAGAGTGTCACCGTATTCTTGAAAAAGAACATATTCTCCAGATTCGGGACACCTAGGGTTATCATTAGTGATGGAGGTTCCCATTTTTGTAATCGTCTATTTAAGGCCCTGCTTGAGAAATATTGTGTGAAACATAGGGTGGAAACACATTATCATCCACAAACCATAGGGCAAGTTGAGGTCTCCAATTGGGAGATCAAGTCCATTTTGGCGAAGACTGTGAATGCCAATAGAATGGATTGGATGAGAAAGTTAGATGATACACTTTGGGCATATCGGACAACATTCAAAACCCCTATTGGTGAATCTCCATATCAACTTGTGTATGGCAAAGCATGCCACTTGTCTGTTGAACTTGAGCATAAGGTATTATGGGCATTGAAGAGGCTAAATCTGGAATGGTAGGACGCAACAAAGTTGAGGCTTGAACAGATGAATGAGATGGATGAATTTCTACTTCGAGCATATGAGAGCTCAGCCTTGTATAAAGAGAAGATGAAGTTGTATCATGATCATAAGATTGATAGGACAGAATTCACTGCAAGTGATATGGTACTATTATTTGATTCAAGGTTGAAGCAATTCCTTGAAAAGCTAAGGTCGAAGTGGAACGGACCATATAGAGTGGTTACAGTGTTCCCCATGGCGCAATTGAGCTTGAGAATAAGGATGGGAAGAAATTTAAGGTCAATGGCCAAAGGGTGAAGCACTACATAGGTGAAAGTAACGATTCGAGGTTGATTTGTGAAGTG
This sequence comes from Capsicum rhomboideum, assembly GCA_031232105.1. NCBI lineage: Eukaryota > Viridiplantae > Streptophyta > Magnoliopsida > Solanales > Solanaceae > Capsicum > Capsicum rhomboideum. The sequence continues at coordinate 124,233,073 of CP124716.1, forward strand.
TACTTAAAGGAGGCTGGAGAAATCAAGCCAACCCAAGTCATGACACGACGTTAAATCAGGCGCTTCATGGGAGGCAACCCATGGGCTTGTTGGTGAAGTCTAAGTAACCAAAATAGACACGTCGTACCGCGACGTTAAATCAAGCGCTTCATGGTAGGCAACCCATGTTTTGCACTTTATATTTTATAAGGTAATGTATGTTATTGGTGCAGGGATTGTGAAAGAAAAATGAAAGGCAGAACTGGACTCAGCACCGAACCTACGAGAGGATGGGACGACCATGGGATGATCCCACGACCGTGGGTTCGGTCATCTTGGAACAGTTGATCAAAATTCCTGCTAGATGAAAATTTGGGAGTGATCCTATGATGGGTCATCACGATCGTACCTAGATGGCACGATCGTGGTGCCCATCTTCTGATCAAACACCTGTAAATCATCAACATGGGCATCAAACCTATGATTTTAAGGAATGATAGTGGTAATATCCCACGATCGTCCATAAGCTTCGTAGGTTCCCAGGTCAGTTTTCTTTAATCCACTTGCTACAAGAGGAAGACATGATTGTGGCATATAACCACGATCGTACTACTAAGTCATCTATTGAGCCCTTCAATTTAATAAAATTGTGACCCGACCCAACCCACCTAGGTTTTTAACGTATAAAAGCCTCAGAACTCCACCCGATTTCCCCCTTTCTTCTTTTTAAAGCTACTTAAGCACACAACATACCCAAATTAATCCGAAAGGAAAATATCAAAGTACGTTACCCGTAATCTGAAGCAAAATCTCTCATGTTTTCACTCTTTGTACCCAAAACTTTTAAGTGTCCAAACAATTTCTTAAAATTGATAAGAACTATGTATAGGGCTAGAAATTTTGGAATTGATCTTTGTCATGGATATGTTGGAATCAGTTCTAGGTTTTGGTTTTGATTTGTTGACAGCACAGGGGAAGTCTGAGTACCCATTTATGCTCAGTAGTGGTCAATATTAGTCTCAAACCGAGTCTAAGGAGGATCAAAAAGGGGTCCAAGAGGTTCAATGTTAAAATTTGGTTTCTGCTAAGTGTCAGTGCACTCCACGACATAACTTACGATTGTGGTATCTACATATGGTCATAGGTTGGGTCATTGTGAGGTCCCAGTTGTAAGGTTATAGGTGTTCATCATACAAATACATCCCACAATCTTCCTATCTAGGTACGATTGTGGTATGTACTCGTCTGATGTTACGTTCTCCCAGTGCTTTCGGTGTGTTCCTACGATCAAAAGGTATGATCGTACTTTCATTGTACAATTATAAGAACAAGGTCATCTAATGATATTTCTCTTAATACTTTCTGGGAACCCTTCCTAAGATAGGAAGGCACGATCATCCCTTTATTACACGATCATAGGTTGGGTCATCTGTCAACTTTTCTACACCTGTTTTAAATCTTCAACCATTCAGCCTAACTTTTTCTGATACAAGTGCAATGGCACCAAAGGCACAAACAAAGTTGTAGAAGGACATCGCAAAGAAGAGGGCAACCAAGGACAAACCTCCGAACTCAGAGAGTGAGTTCGATACCTCTAATGGGACCGAGGTGGAGTACTCCACTAGTCCTTCAGTTGAACAGCACTCACCTAGGACCACTAGGGCCAAGGAGAAGGAACTTAAGAAGGCCAAGGCCAAGGCCACTACATTTATGGCCTTGGTAGAAATTGCCACCCCTATTAACCTTTCATAATCTAAAGAGGGAAAGGACGATGGGGTAGATACTGAGGTTGTTGATGAGCAGATAAGCTCCTCAGTAGAGGAAGAGGGGGAATCAAACCCCAAATATTTTGAGGGAGCTGCTGCTGCTGCCCCAACACAAAGGAGCATAGATCCGAGACACTGGGTAGTCCCCAATGCAAAGGACTACTATATTGATGGGGTCACGTTGAAAGACCAGGGTAACAAAAAGAGGAGCATTCAGAAAGAGCCTCGGATATTATCTAAGTCATTCCAGAAGGTCCCAGAATTGGTGCAGGGCTTTGAGAGGTATGAGTTGGGGTGGATGACTAGAATCCTACGGACCTATATACCGGACTTTTTATGGAATTTTTATGCCAACTATGCGGCGATGTTGAAGAATATGACTCCTTTAGGGAAGGAGAAAGACATAAAGAAGCAGCCCAAACTTGACACTAAAATAGAGGTTGAAATTTCCATTAGGGCCATCTCACGGGCCTTGTTCGGATATGCATTTGAGCCAGTCGAGGAGACTCCAGAGTATGACTACCGGATGACAGACTTGAGAAAATTTAAGAAGCTACACATGGATGACTGGGTGATTTACTTTATGTGGTTTACGGACCTATTGTAGAGGCAGGAGCAAATTCCCCATGGATCAATAGGGCAAAAATCAACAAAAACACGCTGAAGTTCATCGCCAAGGCTTGGTGGTTGGTGTTTAGGTATCGGATCGCACCCACGGCTAATGATAACACATTGGGTGCGACCAACACCTATTTAGTTGTTGCAGGAGTGGATTTGAATATCCCACAGATTATCACGAAGGAGATTTGAGATAGAGTACTCCAAAGTCACAACACCTTGCCATTCCCTTATTTTGTGACTCAGTTGATGTGGCTTGCACATGTCCCGAGTATTGAGGTGGTGGACAAAATGGTGTAGCCAACTAAGATTGCAGATATGGCATTGATCAAGGACATGACAAATGCTACGGCTCCAGCCAGAGGGTTATAGATTATAGGTGTAGTTGGAGAGGTCCCAGCTAGTGATAGACCGGCGTCTGATGCTGGTGCTTCAGCATCCTCTGCACCACTATCCTCCACTCACAGCTGATCACTGGTTCTTGTTGGATACACACTTATTCCAAATGCACAGTTAGAAGAGATTATCTTAAACTAGATATTGCATGATGCCCACATTAAAAACTGGAGGTTAGGGTTAAGCCATATGTGAGTGATGAGATTCGGGCAATGGTCAGGAAAGTGCAAACCCGAGTAGACAGATTTGAGAGCCGAATGACATCTCAGTTAGATATAGTCCAAGCATCAGAGTTGGCTAATATTAGGAGAAACCTGACTGAGCTTAAGAAAGTGGTCAGGGTATTGACTGACAGGGTTGATGTTGTACCTTCTCCACCACCATCTATGCCTTCATTGGCAGCTCTTACGGTAGACGTGGATACCTTGGTTCCTGACTTCTACACTCCATCCCCAGAGATTGATACTTATATAGAAGAGACGGGCGGAGATTTAGAGCCTCAAAAAAAATGAGAGGAGATGACTCTGAGAAGAAGAAGAAAAAAAAGAGTAAGAGAGCGAAGGATGCAGAGACCTCCGAGGTTGGATTACCAGAGGATGTTGGTGTACCTCCCACAGTTGAGATGGTGGATCATGGATTGGGGGTCACACAGACTACCCCCATTACTAATTTATTGAGTGCACCAGCCTCCACCGATACCTACGCAGTCAAGAGTGCCCCGACCATAGTCGAGGCCATGAGAGCATATGATGGAGGGATCCCATCTCGGACCCTTAATGACCAAAGTTTGATTGGCGCCTAGAGCACCACGTGTATGTCCCTTATCCTTGTTTTACATTTATTTTTGTGATTTTGTGTATTAGCGACATTGCATGATTTCAAAGTTGGGGGTGGGGGTGTACCACAGCTGAGGGATTTTGTTGTCGTATTTCTTTTTCCTAGACTGTGCTATCATAGAACCATCATGTTTAGGTGTTTTTATTATTCATTAACATTCTGTGTGTTTTTGTCTTTTCGTGTATAACTTTGAGTAAAATGAGAAAAACTTGGTGCAGTCAGAATAATAGCGTGCAAACCTATTTTTGAGACTGTTAAAAATGATACCCTTTCAAAAGAATTTTTTTTGTGTGTTTGCATGCACTGTAACCAATGTTAGGATCTGGATATGACATTAGGATTATTGGTACGATAACCTGGCTAACTTTGCATCAAATAAGTAAGTGGTACCTTAGACGAAAGCCCTGGGCCAAGAGTGTGTGAGGAAAGTTTATACCTAGTCACTATGTGTGTGTTCGATCCAGAACTTTCCCGGTTAGTCTCACTAAAAGTTGTAGGATAGTAGGTTAAGAAAGCAACACAAGCCTTTTTAAAAAAAAAATCTACTATAGCCTAAATAACCTACCACATGATCATGTATCCCTTGAACCCAATTTTGAGCCTACATAGACCTTTTATTTGAACTACCGAATTCACCTTCCCAGTTTTTACAATGAATCTTCTTTGGCCCTAGTCCCTCCTTGGAGTTCTATTCTTATTGTAAGTTGATGTGTCGTGAACATTCGGCACTTGATACACTTAAAACAAGGAATATTTACAAGTTTAAGGGTACTTTTTGTAGATTTAATGTGTGTGTTGAGTGTTTGCAGGCATTGAGGCGTTGGGGAAGAAAACTGCTGAAAATTGGAGAAAAAGGGCATCAGATGAGACATACCACGATCGTATGTTGATGGCACGATCGTGGTTAGAATATCGTAGGTTGAACCAGAGATGCTATACTCAGAATTCCATCAGACGACAGGATTACATGACCATGGTATGATGTCACGATCGTACCTTGAGATCGTGACATGTAGGAGAAAGTTTAACCCTCAAGGGTCAAGTGAAGCATGATCAGACGATGGATCCCACAATCGTGTGTTGATGGTATGATTGTAACATGTGATCATGGGAGGAATATAAATTTTGAAGAAGTACAGGAGTGTTAGCATGATGACTAGACGAAAGCCAAGTACGATCGTAGGAACAACCCATGATCGTACGTTCTTCTCGTCTGAGGCAGCCTACACCAGTTTCCTATTTTTTTTAGGATAGGATTTTTTAAGTCTATAAATACTCTTTTAGGGTTATTTTTATGTGTTACGCATTATTATTTTTCTACAACATTATATTGTGGGATTTAAAGGCACACTATTTTACGAATATTGAGTTTCCGATTTTAATCGAAGTTGAGATTTTGAATTTTATTCATTATTGTGAGTTTCAATACATGTTATCATCTATGAATTCTTGCATTATTCATACCATTATGAGTATCTAAACTCCACAATTAGGGTTGTGGGAACCATAATGGCTTAACAAAGTGGTGTTCGAAGTACAAGGTGATTATCGAAGGGTTTAAGGGCATATATTGGTGATTCTTTTGAATTGGTTGCTTTCTAAAGTGTGCACGCATTGGAGCTCATACTATATCTACCCTGGATTATAGCAAGGGTATTCGTATAGGACTAGCAAATCAATAACAAGAATTGGAGTTATCTTCATTTAATCAGCTTTGAGCCGTGATACGGGAACGGTTGTATTAGGATCATTGGTAGGGGGCAACATAGCAACACTCATGACACATTAACCTTTGTGCTTGAGGATAGTCATCTACAAGGGGTGTAACATAGTCGGTTAGACGATACTTAACCTATCAATTCTGCATGTTGGATACCTTAAGAGATCACTGAAGTACGGAGAACCTATGGAGTTATGAAGTTATTGGGGAACACAATCCTAGTGTTTTTCTCACCTTGATTACAACCCTAGAAAATATTCTGATGATACTATTGTTCGCTTAATCTACAAAACCCACCTCTTTACTTATTTGTAAATTGCTCAGACAGACATAATTGATTAGATATCAACCTATTCCGTGTGGGATAGACCCCAACCTTGTTGGGTTCTATATTTGATTCAGCGATCGCTTTATACTTTCTGGGAGGTGTAATTTGGGCGCCATCAAATTTTGGAGCCGTTACCGGGGGAGACGGTTATGGAGTTGATTGATATTGCTTGTTAGAGTTGATTGGTTACGGTTACTTCAGCTACTCTTCTAATTTTTTAAGGGAACACATAGGTGTATGCCCAACACTCGGAGTTAAGGTAATTCCCTAATTCCACTTGACCAAGAAATTAAAAGAACTCTAAGGAATAATTAAGGAATGGTGAATAACGACGGAGTTCAAGAACCAGCAGTTGTGGGTGACATTCACAATCTGCCACCACTTAATTTGGCTGGTCAGGAGATTGCGGAACAAATAACTGCTAGATTGGTGGCTGATGAGAATGCAAGACAAGCACACAGAGACCATCGAGAAATGCAAGAGGCAGCGCATCGTCTTGCTGCACTCGAGAAAAGACAAAAAAGACCTAGAGTGCAACAACCCCTAATCTATAAGGAGCTAGAAGAAGATTTAGCCTATTTGGAGTTGGTGGAGACTGGTGTCATTATCCCACCCGAAATGCCTAAAGGAACTAAGTTTGATATTACGAGTGCCATGATTCACCTCTTTAACTTAAAAGGGGTGTTTGTTGGCCTCCCTACGGATGATGTGAACATTCACATGATGAACTTTGTGGGGATCTACACTTTATACAATCTGCCAAGAGTGAGTCAAGGGGCAATTCGGTTGAGGCTATTTTCGTTCTCGCTTACGGGGAAGGCAACTTTATGGTTGACTGAATTACCATGAGGTTCTATTACCAATTGACAAGAATTAAGAAATCAGTTTCTAGAATGATTCTTTCTGCCTTCTAGGATGTTGCAATTAAAAGATGAGATTTATAACTTCAGACAGCTACATTCAGAGGCACTTTACGAAACATGGCTGAGGTTCAAGAAGAAATTACAAAATATTCCAAACCATAGGATGAGTGGTAGGAATCTACTTGAGATCTTCTACAGAGCTTTGAATGCAAATACTAAGGTTGTAGCAGACACCATCACTAGAGGTGCATTTATGAGTTTGCTCTAGGAACAAGCATCAGAGATTCTAGATCGGATCACTAAAACCAATCGAGGTTGGCACACTCGGGAAGTAAATAGACCCACCGATACATATGCTATTGGAGCTTCGATAGAACAAAAGGCTTTGGATGAATCTATGGCTCAAGAGGTAGTACAACTGAGAACAAAAATTGGCTTGTTAGCCAAACAGATTACAACTGGAGGGACAATAAAGGTTAATATTATAGGTGCACAAGGCAGAGCACCTAGGTATAAGGAATATGATTCTGAAAAGGAGGCTAAGTACTTGGATAGAAAAGTAGAGGGTTTTTGAGCCAAGGGCCAAGGGTCTAATCAAGATAATTAGAACTCGAGGCAGGGGAATCAAGGTCAAAACTATTACGGAGATAACTATAACAAGTCCGGGTATAGAGATAAAGACAGGGATAGTGATAGTGATTGGAGGTAAAATAATGGTTACGAGGAAAAGAGTGATTTGTATGTTCCACCGAGGAACCGTGATACTGAGTCCGAAAATTCAAGGATAGAAGCCATGCTTGTAAAACTTGTTAAGGAGACGAAAAGTCAAGAAAATTATCTTAAGGAGATTAGAGTAGACATTTCAGGGATAAGCTAAAAGGTGAAATCTCATGTGACCACTATTAAACAATTGGAACAACAATTTGGAAAGATGTCTACTGCATTAAATCAGCGTCAACCAGGCACTCTTCCTAGTAACGCCGTCCAAAATCCCAAAAATGATAGTCATTACTTAGCTATAACTACTCAAAGTAGTAAGACTACTGTTGATCCACCTATGCCTGTAGTACTTGATGATGAGCCCATAGTACTTAAAAAAAATGAGAATGAAACTGAAAACTTGGTGGTTGAAGACAAGGCAGCTCAAGAACCTCGAGTTGCTGAAAAGGAGGTTAATTCTGATAAAGAGAATGTGAAAGAGAACTCGTAAGTAGTAAAGCCTATTCCACGACCTCTTTCTCCCTTTCCATAAAGATTGAAGAAGAATGTCAAAGAGGGAAAATATCAAAAATTTATTTCAATATTAAAGAAATTATCGGTGAATATCCCTCTTGTTGAAGCTTTGGAGCAAACCAGGTTACGTAAAATTTATGAAAGATTTGGTGACAAAGAAGAGAACTGCCAGTTTTGAGCCTGCTGATAACTTACATCATTGTAGTGCAATCGTTTCCTGTTCCCTTGTTGAGAAAAAGGAAGACCCGAGAGTATTCACGATTTCTTGTACTATCGGGTCATACAAATTTGTAAAAGCTTTATGTGATTTGGGTGCTAGCATTAACTTGATACCGCTAGCCATTTTCAAAGAGCTCGGATTGGTATCACCAAAATCGACTTCTATGACGCTTTTCATGGTTGACCGAACTGTGAAAAAGGTTGTGGGAATTTCGTATGATGTTTTGGTAAAGGTGGTGTCTTTCATTTTTTCGACTGATTTTGTGATTTTGGACTGTGAAGTTGATTTTAAAGTTCCCATTATCTTAGGAAGGCCATTCCTTACCACCGATTGTGCATTGGTTGATATGAAAATTGGGAAGATGAAGATTAGACTGAATGAAAAATAAGTTACTTTCAATGTGTGTTGATCCATGAAGCAACCAAAAGATATGCGTGTAATCTCTATGATAGATATAGTCGATGAGGATGATTTAGTCGCTCCTATTGAGGAGAGATTGGGGGTCGAAGCATTTGCAGTCGTGATTGTGAACTTTGATAGTGATGGTATCGATGAGTACAATGAGACAGTAAAAGCACTTGTGGGTAGGGGTTCTACACTTATGCGCCAAAGAAGCTTGATCTTGACCTGAAGAATAGAGTGACCCCAGTGGCTTGTCCTTCTATAGAGGAGACTCCCATCATAGAACTTAAGGCTCTTCCTTCCCATCTCCGTTATGCTTTGTTGGGAGCCAATAATACATTAGCGGTTATTATTTCAGCAAACTTATTAGAGTGGCAAGTTGAGGCCTTAGTTTATGTGCTGCAAAGATTTCAGCGAGCTATTGGTTGGTCCATTGTTGATATCATCGGGATTCCACCTGGAACTTGCACGCATAAAATCCATCTTGAGCCATATTTTATACCTATCATTAAGCATCAACGTCGTCTCAACCAACCTATGCAAGAGATTGTGAAGAAAGAAATCATCAAGTGGTTAGATGCAGATGTAGATTACCCTATTATGGATAGCAAATGGGTGAGTCCTGTTCAGAGTGTACCGAAGAAGGGCACTGTGATTTTGAACGAGAAGAATGAGTTGATCCCAATGAGGCTGGTCACCGGATGGAGAGTTTGCATGGATTATCAAAAGCTGAATTCTTGGATCGAAGAGGATCATTTTCCTATGCCTTTTATGGACTAGATGTTAGACCGTCTTGCTGGTAGAGGATGGTATTATTTCCTTGATGGTTATTTGGGGTATAATCAGATTTCCATCATCCTTGAAGACCAAGAGAAGACCATTTTCACTTGTCCAATGGGACGTTCACATTCAAAAGGATGTTGTTTGGTCTACGCAATGCACCGACCATATTTTAACGTTGCATGATGTCTATATTCTCCGACATGGTGAAAGAAACTATTGAGGTATTTATAGATGATTTCTCTATTGTGGGAGACTCATTAGATGCATGCTTAGCACACCTTGCTAATGTTTTTCAAAGATGTGAAGAGTGCAGTTTAGTGTTGAATTGGGAAAAGTGCCATTTTATGGTAAAAGAAGGCATAGTGTTGGGACATCGGATTTTGAAAAAGGGAATTGAGGTAGTTAAAGTGAAGATTGAGGTAATTGAAAAGTTACCACCACCTATTTCTATGAAAGGTATTCATAGTTTTTTAGGCCATGCGGGATTCTATAGAAGGTTCATCAAGGATTTTTCTAAGATTGAAAATCTTTTGTGCAAGCTCTTAGAGAAAGAAGTGAAGTTTGTGTTTGATGATGCATGCCTAAAGGCATTCGAGTGTCTAAAAGAGAAGTTGATTTCAGCTCCCATCATTGTATCTCTGGATTGGACCTTACCATTTGAGGTTTTGTATGATGCTAGTAGGGTGGCGTTGGGTATAGTCCTTGGCCAAAGGTGAGAGAAGATTTTTCATCCTATTTACTATACTATTAAAGCACTTAATCCCACCCAGAAGAATTATATTGTGACTGAGCAAGAGCTGTTTGCGGTGGTCTTTGTGTTCGATAAATTTTGGTCTTACTTGATTGGCACGAAGGTGATTGTGCATATTGATCATGTAGCTTTGAGATATCTTATGGCAAAGAAGGATGCCAAGCCAAGGTTAATTTGATGGGTGCTTCTGTTGCAAGATTTTGATTTTGAGGTCAAGGACCAAAAAGGGACAGAGAATCAAGTTGCTGACTATTTATCCCGCCTTGAAGAGGAAGCCATGCTAAATCTAAGGGATGATCTTAAAATTGATAATACTTTTTCAGACGAATAGGTGTTGACAGCATCACAAGACTTAATTTCGTGGTTTGTATATTTTGCCAACTTTTTAGCAAGTGATCTAGTTCCAGAGGATATGACGTATCAACAGCAAAAGAAGCTCATGCACGAGGTGAGAAAATTCTTCTAGGATGAGTCGTACTTGTTTAGGGTGTGTGAAGATGGTGTGATTTGAAGGTGTATTCCTGGGGTCAAAATGATAAGTATATTGGAAGCATGTCATTCGTTTCCAGTTGGGGGTCATTATGGGGGTGCGCGAACGGCGTACAAGATCTTGCAATGTGGTTATTATTGGCCCACCATTCATAAGGATGCTCATGATTATTCTAGGGCATGTGACCAATGCCAAAGTCAAGGAAATATATCAAGACGACACGAGCTCCCCATGACTGCGATCCTTGAGCTTGAATTATTTGATGTTTGAGGTATTGATTTTATGGGCCCATTTGTGAGTTCTCATGGTATGGAGTATATATTGGTAGTTGTATACTATGTATCAAAGTGGGTAGAGGCAATTGCGCTTCCTAATAATGAAGGTAAAAATGCCACTGCTTCCCTAAAAAAGAACATATTCTCACATTTTAGAACACCTCGGATTATCATTAGTGATGGAGGATCCCATTTTTGCAATCGATTGTTCAAAGCCCTGCTTGAGAAATATGGTGTAAAACATAAAGTGGCAATACCTTACCATCCTCAGACAAGTGGGCAAGTTGAGGTATCAAATCGATAAATTAAGTCCATCTTGGCGAAGACTATGAATGCCAATAGGACTGATTGGGCTAGAAGATTGGATGATGCATTATGGGCATACCGGAATGCATTTAAACACCAATTGGTGCATCTCCATATCAGCTAATGCATGGAAAAGCATTCCACTTGCCGGTTGAACTTGAGCACAAGGCACTGTGGGCATTGAAGCAGTTGAATCTAGAGTGGCAAGATGCAACTAAATTAAGGCATGAGCAAATGACTGAGATGGATAAGTTTTGTATTTGTGTGTATGAAAGCTTTGACTTGTACAAAGAGAAGATGAAATTGTATCATGATTGCAAGATTGAGAGAAGAGAATTTGCTGCAGGCGACATGGTACTATTATTTGATTCAAGGCTGAAGTTTTTTCTGGGAAAACTAAATCAAAATGGAATGGACCATATAGAGTGGTCACAGTGCTCTCTTATAGTACAATTGAATTGGAGAATAAGGATAGAAAGAAATTTAAAGTCAATGGCCAAAGGGGGTGAAACACTATATGGTCGAAGGAAAGGAGGCCCAAATGATTTGTGTTATGGACTTGAACGAGGCTTGACTAATCAAGTCGATCTGATTCGTACCGCAACGTTAAATCAGGAGCTTCATAGGAGGCAACCCATGGGCTTGTTGGTAAAGTCTGAGTAACCAACATAGTCGCGTCGTGCTGCGACATTAAATCAAGTGCTTCTTGAGAGGAAACCCATATTTTGTACTTTAATATATAGGGTAATGTTTGTTCTTGGTGGAGGAAACAATAGGAAAAGGGGGATGCTGAACTGGACTCCATACTGAACCCACAACAGGGATTGTACTACGAACATACGATTGTAGGTTCAGTCATCTAATTGAAATTCTAAAAGATGACAAATTAGGGAGTCATCCCATGATTGGGTATCACGATCGTAACATACATGCATGATTGTGGTCTTAATCATCTGATGATACTCCTGAAAACCTTCAAAATAGGGCATCGAACATACGACCTTTAGTCACGATCGTGAGTTCAACCCACGATCGTACTTAAGTATTGTATGTTCTCAAGTAAGTTTTCTGGTTTTATCAACATACGAAAAGAATGTACGATCGTACAATCCCTTTGTCTGAAAGGCCCAGCAGTTTTTAAAAGCGCGACCCGACCCGACCCAACCCAAATTTAAAACCTAAAGCTATAAAAATATCTTGAAACCATCCTTATGCTTCTTCTCATGTTTTCAAAGAATTTTCTTAAGAAAAAATAGCAAACCCTACATATTTCAAAGGCTAAAAAGGACGGTTACCTTCGTTTTCAAGATGGATCTCATCATTTCATCCATTTTTCGTCACTTCCACTTTACACAGTAAGTCTAAATCATTTGCTAACTTAGAATTTATGGGTATTTTACTTCAAGTTTGTTGATAAGTTTGTATTGATTTACGTGGGGAGAGATGAAAATGGGTATGTATGGTTTCAACAATATAGGGGAAGTCTGAGTACCTGATAGTGTGTACGTAATTTTAAATTTAGTCAAAGTGGGATCAAACAGTGTCAAAACGGGGGTCAAATTGTAATGGGTCACATCTGATAAGTGTTTGGGATTCCACGACACAACCTACGATCGTGGTTTTAACCTACGATCGTAAGTTGGATCATTGTGGGAGGATAGACACCAAGTCTCAGGAGCTCATCAGAAGAACACATCCCACGATTGTGAAATCAACATACGATCATAGTATGTGGTCATCTAATATGACATGAATTTACTGATTTCAAGGATCCAACCAATGATTTGATGGTACGATCATACCATCATTACATGATCATAGGTTGAGATCGTCTGAGGGATATACTTGAGTTTAAATTTACTGGACCAACCTACGATCAGAAGGCACGATCGTACCTTCAATGCACGATTGTAGGATGGGTCTTCTGTTTATGAAACTGAACTTGTGCATAGATTGAACTGTGATCTAACATATTTTACACATACAGGTACCATGGCACCAAAGTCCAAAGCTTCTTCCTACAAGGCTCTCTAGTCTGAAGAGGAACGGAAGTGATGCTGATGATGATGAGTCCCATTTTGTGGAGGATGAGGAGGAGGCAGACTCGGTACCTTCAAACAATGATCCTCCAGAAGAATCTAGTCAGAGGGGGCCTGGTCCACGACGTTGGCTTGTTCCAAACTCTCGCCAATACTATATGGACTGGATCACTCTCAAGGATAATGGAAACCAACAAAGGAGCATCCAAGAGGAACCACGCATATTGAATGAGTCTTTACAGAGGATACCGGAGGTGGTGCAGGTTTTTCAGAGGTACCAGTTGGGGTGGATGAGAATGCCACTCCATCTTTATAGTAGAGAGATCGTGAGGTAGTTCTACGCAAACTATGTCGTGACCCTAAAGAATATGACTCCTTATAGCAAGGACAAGGATATGAAAATTTAGCCCCACTTGGACATGATTATTGTGCAGGAAAAATAAGTTGATATTTTTGTTGAGGCTATTTCTAGGGTCTTATTTGGAGAGAATTTTACACCACCTATAGGGACTCCGGAGTATGATTACCAAATGTCTGAATTGAAGAAGGTTAATCAGTTGTCCATTGAGGACAAGACGATGCACTTCACTTGGCTAGCGGGACGTATTGCTGAGGCTGGCATAAATTCCTCTTGGGTAAATGGATCATCTATTACAAAGAAGAGTCTCAAGTTTGGCGTCAAGGCATGGTGGTCCATTGTGAGGCACCAGATAACACCCACAGCAAATGATAACACGTTGGGTGTGACTAATGCCTGCTTGGTAGACTCATTTAGAGCAGGGATAGAGCTAAACATTTTGCGCATTATCGTGCAAGAGATCAAAGATAGAGCCTTAGAGAGAGGCTCCACACTTTCATTCCCTTATTTGGTTAGTCAGCTGATGCAAAATGCGGCGGTGTCGCAAATTCAACTAGTGGATAAATTTTTTGAGCCCACTAAACCTGCGGACCTGGCCATGATAAAAGACATGCGCAATCCAGCAGCCCCAGTTCGAGGTTTGGGATGCCTCGAGTTATGATATACAATCAGCTTCTGATGCGGGTGCTTCACATTTTTCCTCACCAGCAGGTTCTAAGCCCAGGACATTAGTCCCAGTAGGTTACACATTTATTTCATCTGCTCAGTTGGAGGAGATTCTCCAGAACCAAGTATTATATGATGCTCATATCTGGAACTTAGAAGTAGGGATGAAGACCTATATTGATAATGAGATTCGGGTGGTTGTACGAGTGGTGTAGACACGGATGGACAGTATGGAGGGTTGACTCATGACCTAAATTGACGCAGTCCAGCTGACTGACATGGTTTTATCCAGAAAGAGTTGACCGAGTTGAAGACAGTGGTCCAGACCTTAGCTGCGCGACTTGATATGGAACCTCAACCTCCACCACCACCTATGCCTTCCACGAAATCTATTCAGGTGGATATTTCCTTACTGGTCACCCCGCTCTACACTCCTCCAGCTCCGCAGATTGAGCTAGATGACGATGAGGTAGAGGACGGTTATCTTGAGCCTAGGAAGAGGCCGAGGGAGGATGTTTCTGAACCGGGTAAGAAGAGAGATAGATCTGGCAAGAAGAGAAGAAAGAAGGAGAGAGTTACTGATGAGACCTCCGAGGGAGTTATTTCAGATGGTGAGACTACGGGAGAGGGTCCTGAGATGGGCCCCCGTATCTGTTCCTTTGAGTGCCTCGACCACCATTGGGGCCAATGTTGATTTGATTGCCCCTACTACCATTGGGGCACACGAGACTGCGAGTGCTGCGGCTATGGCCTAGGACATTCCTGTTGATGTCACTGTTGGGGACTCCACATGATCCAAGTTTTGCTGGTTCCTAGAGCACCTCAGGTATGTCCCTTGCCCTAGTGTTTGAATTTTATTATTTGATTTTGTACAATGGGGACATTGCATGATTTCAAAGTTGGAGGTGGGGGTATACCACAGCCGAGGATTTTTGTTGCCTTGTTTCTTTTCCCTTGACTGTGCTATCATAGTTAGAACCGACATGTGTAGGTTTTTTTATGTTTTTATGTGATATTGTGTTATATGTTTAGTCATTGTAGTGTAATTTAGAGTTATAAAAGAGAACTTGGTGCAGTCTGGCTTAATTACGCATGCTGACCTGTTTTGAAATTATTTTAAATGATACCCCTTTAAAAATATATTTTGTGATGTAGTGTATGCGTAGCCTGTACTGGAACCGATGTTAGGATCTAGATACAGCAGTAAAATTATAAATAGGATAACCTGGCCGATCTTGCATGAACTGATTAGGTAGCAACTTAGATGAAAGCCCTGAGCCATGAGTAAATGAGTATTACCTAGTCGGTGTGTGTGTCCGATCAAGAACTTGCCTGGTTAGTCTCATTGAAAGCTATAGTATTTAAGGTTAGGAAAGGATCATAGACCGTATTTGAATTAGCCCACTTTAGCCTAAATGCCCTTACCAAATGATGTTATATCCCTTGAACCCAAATGTTGAGACTTTGATTGTTTCTTTGACCTACCCATGACACTTTCCCAGTTTTACAATGAACCTTCTTTGGCCCTGGTTCCTCCTTAGACACTGTGTACCTCAACTCAAGCAAATCGCCTAAGTTGAGGGTGGCTATTACGTAGGGGTGCATAAAAATTGGGCATGAAGTTTAAGTAGTAAAAAGAAAGAAAAAGACGTGGGTGCGGTAAGAAAAAAAAAATATATATATATATAGTGAGATGTGTGAAAATAATACCGCACCCGGGGTCCAAAAGAAAATAAAATAGAAAGTAAAAAAAAAGATAGAAAAAAGAGCTGAAAAGTAGGAAAAGTAGAGCCAAAATATAGTGTAGTGCCAAGGAGGAATAAGTCATTGTACCCAAATGTACTACACCTATCCCTGAGCCTGTATTACAAGCCTAAAAAGACCTATAGTGATCCTAACTTGACAATCCAAAAACTGAAGCGTAGAAAATAAAGTCAAGCCTATGGTATCAAACGCGCACAACCAGACTTCTTTGTGAGAGTGAGAGATTTGATTCAATCCTAGTGTTAGATGTCATTGCATATACCGAGTGAGTAGGTACTTCTTTGTTGTTAAGGCAAAGAGGTTATAGTCTAGTTATTGCTTGATTAGGTAGTGTATGGGTCAATGTGTTAGATTACGTAGTTACAATGTACTACCATATCCTTATCCCGTTGCATTGTAGTATTTGTATAGCACATACATTGCATTGGTCGATTTGAAGAACGGAGGGTGTAGAATGTGCTTTAATGGTTTGCATGCATGTTTTCAAGAAAAGAGACTGTCGTAGTAATCTTGATGTTGCTCTAGGTTAAGCGTCTTAGATGGTTTAGTATTTTTGTTCGCCTGAGCACATGCAAACGTTCTAAGTTGAGGGTGTTGATGTGCCGTGAACTTTCAGCGCTTGAGACGCTTAAAACAAGGAATATTTTCAAGTTTAAGGGTACTTTTTGTGGATTTAATGTATTTGTTGAGTGTTTGCAGGCCTTGAGGACTTGAAGAAGAAAAATGTTGAAAATTGGAGAAAAAGGGCATCATACGAGACATGCCACGATTGTATGTTGATGGAACGATCGTGGTTAGACTATTGCAGGTTGAACCAAAGATGCTATACTCAGAATTCCATCAGACGACAGGACTACACGGCCGTGGTATGATGTCATGATCGTACCTTGAGATCATTACATGTAGGAGAAAGTTTAACCTTCAGGAGTCAAGTGTAGCATGATCAGACGATGGATCCCATGATCGTATGTTGATGGTACGATCGTACCATATGATCGTGGGAGGAAGATCAATTTTGAAGTAGTGCAGGAGTTTTAGCATGATGATCAGATGAAATCCAAGCACGATTGTGGGAACAACCCATGATCGTATGTTATTCTCATCCAAGGCAACCGACACCAGTTTCTTGTTTTGTTTAGGATAGGATTTTTTAAGTCTATAAATATTCTTTTATGGTTATTTTTTTGTGTTACGCATTATTATTATTATTCAACATTATATTGTGGGATTCCAAGGCACACTCTTGGGATTTTATGAATATTGAGTTTCTGATTTTAATTGAAGTTGAGATTTCATATTTTATTCATTATTGTGAGTTTCAATTCATATTTTCATCTATTAATTCTTGCATTGTTCATACAATTATGAGTATCTAAACTTCCAAACTAGGGTTGTGGGAATCATAATGGATTAACAAAGTAGTGTTCAAAGTACAAGTTGATTATCGAAGGGTATAAAAGCATGTATTGGTGATTCTTTTAAATTGATTGCTTTCTAACGAGTGCAAGCATTGGAACTCATACTATCTCTACCCTAGACTGTAGCAAGGGTATTCGGATAGGACTAGCGAATCAACAACAAGACTTGGAGTTATCTTCATTTAATCAGCTTTGAACCGTGATATGGGAAATGCTGTATTGGGATCATTGGTAGAAGGCAACATAGCAACACTCATGACGCATTAACCTTTGTACTTGAGGATAGTCGTCTACAAGGGGCGTAACATAGTCGGTTAGACTATACTTAACCTATTGATTATGCATGCCAGATACCTTAAGAGATCACTGAAATACAGAGAATCGATGGAGTTATGAAGTTATTGGGGAAAACAGTCCTAGTGCTTTTCTCACCTTGATTAGAACCCTAGCAAATATTCTTTTGATACTATTGTTCGTTTAATCTACGAAACCCCCCTCTTTACTTATTTGCTAATTGTTCAGACAGACATAATTGATTAGATTTCAAACTATTCCCTGTGGGATCGACCCCAACCTTATTGGGTTCTATATATGATTCAAGGACCACTTTATACTTTCTGGGAGGTGTAATTTGGGTGACATCATAAGTTCATAGTCATGTTTTCAATGATGAATTCGTCTTGTGTTCTTGCAATTATGAGCAGTTAAACCCCACAACTAGGGTTGTGGGAACCATGACGGATTAACGACATAGTGTTCAAAGTACAAGATGACTCTCGAAGGGTAGCTGGGCATGTATTGTTGTTTCTTCTTGATTGATTATTTTTCAACAAGTGCACGTGTTGGGAATCATCCTATCTCTACCTTAGACTGTATCAAGGGTAATCATATAGGAATAGTGAATCAACAACAAGACTTGGAGTTATCTTCATTTAATTAGCCTTGAGCCGATAAACAGGAAAGACTATATTGGGAGCATAGATAGGGGTCAGTAATGTAACACTCATGACACATTAGCATTTGTGCTTGGGATAGTCACCTACAAGGGGCGTAACATAGTCGGTTAGATAATACATAACCTATCGATTCTGCATGCCGAACACCATAAGAGATCACCAAAGTGCGGAGAGCCTATGGAGTTATGAAGTTATCGGGGAACACAGTCCTAGTGTCTTTCTCATATTGATTACAAACCAACAAAACCAACACTTGTTACTAGCACTCTTTTATTTCACAAAATCCACCTCTTTTATTTATTCGCCAGTTACTTAGACAAACACGAGATTGAAATTTGACCTTTTTCCTGTGGGATCGACCCCAACCTTGTTGGATTTTATATTTGATTCAACGACCGCTTTATACTTTTTGGGAGGTGTAATTTTGGTGACATCAACTCACTCCTACTTTACGTATCCTTTCGATGCAGATCCTAGTCTAGTGCTGAGATCGGGACTAATTCGGAGGACGGGTGAGCTCCTAGTTCGGGGCTTGATTCCAGACTTCATCTTGTGTATCATGTCTTTATTTTGTGATATAGAGAAAGACTTATGCATTTTTCATACTCTTTATCAGTATTAGTGTTCTTTACTCATGACATCAGATCTTGGGGATTTGGGTTGTATTTTGTTTAGTTCTGGATATTGTGTCTATATATATATGGTTTGACTTCCTTTTGAAGTCTTGTATTGGGTTTCAATATATCTTTTCTGTATTTTTTGTCTATTTGGGTGTGGGGCTTATCTACCCAAGGTTGAGATGGGGTAGGTGTCATCATGACCTCAACTTTTGGATCGTGACATTTAAGTAACATTTGCTTAGCCGAGTGACTATTCTTGTCCTTTCCCGAAGAAAATAGGCGGTTGCCTAAGGCCCCCAACTGTGGAGGGCCATTTTCTAGTATTACTTGTATTAGTAGATTAAAAAATAGTACTATTATTTTATAAAGAGAGTTTTTTTTTAGGAAGAAGTCTTTTCAATGAAAAATAAGGTGGTAGACTAATTTAAAAATAGGATTAGACAAAAAAACAAACAAACTTAAAAGCAGAGCCTTTTGTTCCAACTTCCAACGGGTAATTGATTTGATATTGAGTTAACAATTTTGTTTTTTTACTTTGAGTTTAACTTGAATACATTGATAGTGGGTGATTTATTTTTTTTTACACGGTCAGGAAATTTTAACAGGCTGTAGCCAGTTTACATCTAATTTTTCCTTTTTTTTTCCCAAAATCTCTCTCTTTCTCTTTCCCCAGATCATCTAAGATTTCCTTCTCTCTCCTAGATTCCTCATCTATGGCTTTAGATTTTTTCATATCAGTGTTAAAATTAAAATATCAACTCATAATCGCAAGAACAGTGTACCTATTTTTCAAGTGGATTGCATTTAGTTTTTGGGAGAATTTATTTGTTTCAACAAAAAGTATATCATTGATGTATATCTGCAACTATTTAGTTAAAGAATCTTATTACTACAATTATTTTTCTCATATGCTGCGAACTCTCAGTATGTTGAAGTCATATTTTCTCTATAAGCAATTAAGGTTTTGTTTTCGGTCCAAGTTGTTTCAAATTCTTCAGAAGCAGTTCTATCATGTAAACATGTATTAAACTTACTTTTGAAATAGGGAAAATACTCTTCTTGATTAAGAGTCTTTTTTGGGATTGTTTTTTTCTCAAAAAAAGTACTTTTTTTTAAAAGAAGGGTGTTTGATAAACTTGCAAAAGTGTTTTTACAAAGAAGCAGAAGCAGTTTTTCTGTTGTTGGGAAGAAGCAGAAAATTTTTGCTTCTCAAAAAAGCAGAAGCAGAAAATTATTTTTTCATGACAAAAATATCTCTATCACTCACTCACACACACACACACACACACACACATACATCAAAATATCCCTTATTACTTAATTAGTATATCTTATAAATTTGATTTTAAAATTTTATACTTATTTTTACATCATAATTCTTTATTTCATTCTATGATTTATATATTATTATTTTATTTTTTACTTATTTTTTAAAATAAAATCGAAAATGTCATTGATGATGATGATCGAAGGATATACAATCCTTTATTTTTTACTATTCATGATAATAAATGACAGACGAATCACGTTGCAAGATCAAATGGTATTTTGACAGCACTTATAATTATTTTTTCTCAAATATTTAATTTTAAATAAATAATTCATGAAAAGTGACATATTTGTTATCATGTAGTGTACATATATAATTGCTTGTTCTTAGTAAATTTTGACACAGTAAAAATGTATCAAAAAAAAAGAGGTAACAAATAACAAATAGAAATACAAGACAGATCTTCTACTAGTATGGAGACATTGCGTGGTAAAATCAGGGATAAAATCAGTGAGAATTTTTGTGATGCATGAAGGACTTCTTATTTCTGTGGTGAATTTTTTCATATGTATTAATTTAATTTATGGAATAATTTTCAAATTCATTTTTGTTTGATGTTTTTAAGTAATATTTAAATTATTTTAGTAATATTATATTATTATTTAATATTTTTTTAATGTATCTATGTATATAAATATTGATTGAAAATTTTATGGTACGTACTTTTTAATTAAATAAAAATAAAATTTTAATTAAAAATATTATAATAGATATTTAAAATAAATTTTCTCTATAAAATGATTTTAGTAGTAAAAGTTTATTCATACATGTCCTTTTAGTCATTTGTCTCTCAAAAGCACTTTTTGAAAAAGATTATTCAAACACAATCTGTTTATCAAAAACACTTTTCAAATGAATTTATTAAACACAAATTGCTTTTTTTCAAAAGCACTTTTCTAAAAAGCTATTTTAAAAAAATACTTCTCAAATAAGCAGTTTTCTACTAGCAATCCCAAACGGACCCTAAGTACTAAGCAATAGAGGCACTTATCCAGACACCACATGATTTACCAAAATTATATTCCCCTTCATCCTCTTCATCTCATCAGTTGTACGGTATCATCTGTGAGTTTACCATTGAAGCAAATCACTGGAATACACTATTGAAGACCGAATTACTCATCATCTCTTTCTTTTTCAGCTTTTAGAGATAGAATAAATTTGATTTACTCTTCTTGATTAAGTCCTAAGCAATAGAGGCACTTATCCAGACACCATTTTTGTTGAACGAATATAAGTGCGAGTAGTTTCTTTTATCAAATTTAAATTTTTAATATATCATTTAAAAAATTAAATCAAATTTATTCTATCTTTAAAAGCTAAAAAAGAAAGAGATGATGAGTAATTCGACCTTCAATAGTGTATTTCAGTGATTTGCTTCAATGGTAAACTCATAGATGATACCATACAACTGATGATATGAAAACGAAGAAAAGGAATCTAATTTTGGTAAATCATGTGGTACTTCTAAATAAACTCGGTTGAATGAATTAGAGTCCACGTTACCTTATACTACTACTATATTTCTTATTTATATTTAAATATTAAAATAGGAAAACAATTACAAATATTAGCCATTAAAGCATTAAGGTTTTCGGACTGTGTAAAAAAACATCATCCAATGGTAGTGTAATCTAGATAAACTCTTTAACTTTCAATGGTAGTGTATTCTAGTTAAACTCTTTAACTTTTTACATTTTCCATTAAAAAGGTGTTCTTTTTTTAATCTTTAAAGTTACCATTTTTTTACCCACTCTTTCTCGATTCTTCTTTACTCTCTTTTTTCAAGTTCAAGACTCAAGAGTTCATATCAAAGTTTAGGTTTTTGACAATATTATTACTCTATTGATAATTTCACTTTTTAAAAAAACATAGTTCATTTTTCAAGTTTGGAAAAAAAAAATTGAAGTAGTCAAAAAATATTTTAGGATCAAGTCTTCATATTTCTTGAATCGGGTAATATCATTCTAACTTTTTATATTATTTTTGAGTTTAAGGCCTCCCATTTAACTTTCGCCTTATGTCACCAATGTGCTTGAACAGTTGAGCCCAGTGGCGGAGCCACCTTGTATCCAGGGGGTTCATCTGAACCCCCTTCGGCGAAAAATTATATTAATTATTCATGATTAAAATTATTTTTTATGTATATATAGTAGACGTTGAACCACCTTCGATTAGTTCGTGTGTTTAGTTTTTTCGATCTTGAACCCCCTACGTGAAATTTCTGGCCCCGCCACTGGTTGAGCCGCTCCTACCTCTAAACATGAAATATCCCTTCAAACTTTAAAAATAAGAAAAAATTGCCCATTTTCATAAAATTTGTGTTGATAATGTGTTGTAAAATCTATCTAAAAGAGTAACAACATAAGTAAGAAAGTAACAAGAAGTGAGAGATCAAGAGAGAAGAGCTTTTCTTATTTCTTCCAAGTATTTTTCAAGTCTTTCAAGTGTGTCCAATGTGGTCTTCAAAACCTCTATTTATATGATTACATTGAGGAATATCAAAGGATGTCATAAACATGACATTAAACCATGATCAATGAGGGGAAAGAATATGGAGGTGTGGAAGATCAATGGGGAGGTAGTAAAGGTGCGACTATTACTACACATAATAGTGAAAATTACATCTAGGAGTTATGGTCATCCACATTCACATAATAATAATAATAATAATATTTACAACAAAATTAATATGCTATTTTAATAATTTTTTAGCTCATCTTGCGTGAACGTTTTGCTCCACAACCTAGAAAGTGTAACTTAAGTATATACTTAATTTATGTTATAACAATTATAAAAATAATGATAAATTTTGTAAAAAAAATTCATACTATTTATAATTTTAATGGACTAAAGTAACCATTATATATCACATAAGGTATACCATAATTAAAATTATATCTAAAACACCTAGGGAAAAATATTGTTTATATAATGAAAAGATATTATTTAGAGTGGAGATTGAAAATAGTAAGGGCACAATAGACATGTGTAGGACAGAGGGAGAGAAGATCAATTATTCATAATTGATCTTAAATATTTAATTTTAAAACAAAGTTGAAAATGTAAATAATTTTCACTTGTACAGTTGAAAAACTCAATTTTTAGTATCCTTTTGAACTAATGCTTACTTTTCAAAGTGGCTCAAGAGAGTTTCAAACAATTTAGTAGGCGTTTGGCCATAAATATTATTCACAATATTTCGGAATACGTTTTTATTTTATTCTGGAATACTTATTTGGCTATGAAAACTAAAAATGTATTCCGGAATACGTTTTCATAATTTTGGGTTTTTTGAAAAACACCTCTTGAGGTGTTTTTACTTTTTTTGCTCTCAATTTTTTCTATCACTTTATAAAAAAGCACATCCAAAGTCTAAAGTATTTTTAAAAATACTATGGTCAAACCTTCAACTCTATTTGTAACTTCAAAAATACCAAATAAAGTAAATACGTTTTTGGTTTAAACTTTATTCTACCACTATTAAACGTAGTAGGATTTTCAAGCCTTTAAATACTACTAGCAGGTTGCTCGATAAATACTCAAGCTTTCTTGAATTATTGCATATTCAACTGTAATCATCCACTGTCAATGATGGGGCTGTCTTGGATTTTCATAGCCTTGGCATGGCTTCTAGCATTATCTTTTCTCTCAAAAATTTTCAATTACTCCAAAAGGAAACTACCACCAGGTCCAAGGCCATGGCCAATTATTGGTAATTTGAACCTCCTTGGTTCACTCCCACATGAGTCTTTGCACCATCTTTCACAAAAATATGGAGATTTAATGCTCCTAAAGTTTGGTTCCAAGTCTGTTTTGGTTGCATCATCTCCAGAAATGGCGAAAGAGTTCTTGAAAACACATGATGCTGTTTTTGCTTCCCGCCCTTAATTAGCTGCTGGTAAGTACACTAGCTATAACTACTCAGACATGACATGGGCACCTTACGGTGCATACTGGCGTCAAGCTAGAAAAATATACCTGACCGAGATATTTAATCCCAGGAGACTTGATTCTTTAGAGTATATTCATGTTGAGGAAAGACGTACTTTGATTTCTAGTCTTTTTCCTCTCTCAGGAAAATCAGTTTTGCTTAAAGACCATTTACCTCGATTTACACTTCGCACTATAAGTAGGTTGGTTATGAGTGGCAAGTATTGTAGTGATCATGAGTCAAACTCTGATACTTCAATACTATCACTTGAAGCATTGCAATTGATGCTCGATGAATGGTTTCTTCTTGGTGGGGTGATTAATCTTGGGGATTGGATACCTTGGCTTAGTTGGTTTGATTTAGAAGGATATGTAAAGCGAATGAAGATATTAGGAAAGAAATTTTCAGAATTTTTCAAATATGTGCTTGAAGATCACAAGGCAAAGATGCAAGCAGAGGAGAATTATGTTTCAAAAGACATGGTTGATGTCCTGTTGCACCTTACTAATGAACCTACTCTTGAAGTTAAACTTACTACCGATAGGCTAATGGGATTAGTACATGTAAGTTTACTTATTTTTCTAACACTAGAATAAGATTTCATGACAATATAAGGTAAATGGATCATTTTCATTGTTGTTTATACTTATGTTAATATTTGTCAGGATTTTCTAGCTGGCGGAACAGATACTTCAACAAGAACAATAGAATGGGCATTTCAAGAACTTTTGAGGAGACCAAACATCATCGACAAGGCACACCAACAAATTGACAGAGCCATTGGAAAAGAAAGATGGGTAGAAGAAGAGGACTTCTCTCAACTACCATATATAGATACCATAATTAAAGAAACACTTAGACTGCACCCTTTATGTACATTGCTTCCTCCCCATACTTCCATCGTGGATAGCAATGTTGCTGGCTATGACATACCAAAAGGGACAAATTTTTTTGTAAATGTATGGTCCTTAGGAAGAAATCCAAAGTATTGGGATAGGCCAGAAGAGTTCATCCCATAACAGTTCATAGAAAATAACATCGACATCAAAGGACAAAACTTCACACTGTTACCATTTGGTTCTGGAAGAAGGAAGTGCCCCGGATATAGCCTCGGAATTAAGGTTGTCCGTACAACAATGGCCAACCTGTTGCATGGATTCAATTGGAAATTAGCAGGAGATATGAAGCCATGAAGCCAGAAGACATAAGCATGGAGGAAATTTATGGATTGAGTACACACCCAAAAAAACCGATAGCTATGATCATAGAACCAAGACTCGCCCACCATCTTTACTAGTACTTTGTTCAGTTCTTATCAATCTTGATCAGTTTAAATTGTATGCTCGCTAGTGTCAGAACTTCTATTATTTGATGAAGCCGTTGTTCTTAAAATTGCTCCGCTTGTAGTTTTTATTCTATAATATGATTATTAATAAAAATAAGGATTAATTCTAGTTAATAAGATGTTAGCCATTTGTTTGTAATACATTAACTTGAATATTGTTGTTAAAACTTTATTTATTAATATGAAGTTTGAGTGTTTAATTCAAAGTTCTAAAATATTTCTGGTAAAAATTGTATAGCTTTCTCTTTCTTTCTTTCTTTTTTAGATAATTTTTAAATGACGCTTTACTAGCCTTATCCTTGAGCCACCCCTAAAAGTGATTAATAATATAAAAAATATCTTCTTTTTTTTATTGGATTGTGTTTCTCGGTTTTCCCTTCTCTTCATTTCATATTATCTCAATTTCTCCCAATTCTTACTTAAAAGAGAGACAAAATATGCTGTTTTAAAAATCTTTTTTTTTTTCGAAAAACGTATTCTTTTATATATAAAGAGATAATGTTTTAAATTCAGTGGTTTATATTTAATTAATAATATACAATAGGCATTAATCATGGTAAGGGATTAGGATAGTAGATAAAGTTTTCAAACTAGTTGGAACTCTAGCGGCAAAAAAGATTTACAACCATGTTAATCCTTTTAAACAATTAATTAAGTTGCAAACTCTGTTTTAAATTCACCTTTACACTCCGATGAAACAAACTTAAAGAAATTCCTTTGGAATAATTAGTAAAAAGAACTCCATCTGAATTTAACTGAAAAATTAACCTATATTCTCAGAGTTTGGCACAACCATGCATTAGAGTTTGGAACACATTTTAGAACCACAAGTAGCAAAGCTGATCTATTCCCACTTCTTAATATGTTTCATTTCTCAAAAAGTTCTCAGAAAAGAAAATAGAAGAATATCTTTTCAAGCTTTAAATTATGATACCTCTCCTACTTTTTCCCTGTTCAATGGTAGATTTTCGTGGAGATCAGGTCTAAAAATGAACATATGAATATTTTTCATTTCTTTGTGCCAATATAAAATTGTCATATACCCAAAAACTTAGGTCATGATAGCACCTATTATAACCCGTCAGTAGGTAGGCAAAAACCATAACCCCGAATGATAAGTAACGGATTAATGAGTGGAAGAGAGAAGAACAAGGTAACAACATTAAATAAAGCGACTGATAAAGAAAATAACGGAACATGCATACAAATGGAGAGGGGAAAGGACAAAATTTACAAAAAGGATCCCAAGACTTGGTATAGTCAGTACAAGAATTACTACAACATAAAGAGTACTAGATAACTTTAATATATACAAAATAGTCTCCGAAAGTAAAAAATAATACTAATCCAAAATAGAAGGAGATAGTATTGGATATTTCAAAAAGAATATGCATTTACAACAGAAATTTATTTTGGTCATTAAAGACTATTATTATAAGGTAATGTTTCTAGTTAATCCTCCCTCATATTTTAGCTATTAATCCTCCCTCATATTTTAGCTATTATAATCCTTGAATAGCATTCAATATTGACTTGAATGACTATTATTCTTGACAATCCATTCCATACATATGACAGTTGGTATTTTGACTGAATACACATTAATTCTTGCCATTAATTTCTTTATTATTAACATTGAAAGAGCCTCTAAACTATTCTAATGAGATGGTATTTTATATATATGTATATATATATATATAGTTTTTTGTTGGCAGAGATAGATATGATAAAAATACTCAAATGAGAAAGACAAGAAAACAGTGAGAGTACTTAATTATTATTATTATTCTTTTCTATGTTCTTGAGCGCTGGATTTTTGATTTATTAATCTTTGTTAGATTCTGGCTCCTAGTTTATACTAGAAGAACTTGTTGAATCCTGAAGGATACATCCATACCAGGTGAAATATCCTTAAAGACAGTGTCTGACACGACTCAAGCTACGAGAATTCTCAACAAGCGTTTGTGATGGAGTATTTTTCGTAAGAATTTACAACAGATAGATCAGCTGTGATAGACAAAAGCTTACCTTATATCTCCGATCAATAGCTCCGCATGAGGATGGTGTTAGTGGCGATGACTCGTACTAGGATTCACATCAGGAAAAAAGATGGAAAAGTATAGTATGAGTACCAAAACACGCGGTACTCAGTAGGCATCATAGGCGGACTAAGTTCAAATAAGATAAAAGTATAATAAAGTGTGACTATACGCTAAAGGTAAGAAAAGATGGATCGGAAAGAGAGTAATAAGTTAAAGCTAAACAATACGAGAAATATAAGTAAGCAACTCGAAAAGTGTAATGTAAGCGCCTAACTATACCCTAAATGGACCCCCATAAGCCCGGAAGGTGCACACAACAATAAATAAACCCAACCGACCCCATAAGCAAGGTGGGTGCAGACTAAATGCAAGTCAAGTATAATAGTAAATAAATGTGGAAGAATGCCATGATATGTACTATGAGATTGAGCAAAGTGTCCAACTGTATTGTATACTCCTCTTCCACCCATATCTGTATACCTTACCCGGAATCGAATCGGACTTCCATCAGAAATCAATTATAATGTATGTCCAAAATCAAATCGAGGCTAAATATTTAATAAGCAGTAAAATCAAGTGCCCAAAATCAAACTCGGACTAAATAGTCTATTTTTTTTTTAGAAAGCCAAATCCTTTTTAAAGTAATCCCAAAATCTCAGTCGTAGTCTAAAATAGCATTTCTAGGCCAAAATACCAATATGTCAAGAAAATACGATCCGAATAGAGAGAGCAAACCAAATCAAATACCAATAATCAGTCCACCAATATGCAACCTAAGTATTTACAGTCATCTACTACAGAGAAGTACGCTATCCTAGGGTGAATCATTTTAAAGAAGCAGTAAAACTAGCTAC
Source organism: Capsicum rhomboideum (assembly GCA_031232105.1). Taxonomy (NCBI): domain Eukaryota; kingdom Viridiplantae; phylum Streptophyta; class Magnoliopsida; order Solanales; family Solanaceae; genus Capsicum; species Capsicum rhomboideum. The sequence continues at coordinate 124,261,366 of CP124716.1, forward strand.
AAGCCCCGAGAAACCCCACCTAAGGCAAGCAACTACCCGAGCCTAGACTAAGGCAACCTAGAATAATGTCTACAACTACCAAGCAAGTCAGACTAATCCTAATGGAGGAACGACTAACTGAACTAAGGATTGATGGCGTAAGTATATTCTAAGGGTGCAACACAAACTATAAGGATCATAAATACCTAATTAAGATGCATTCAAGCCACTATATTCCTCAACAATTAGCAAGTTCGCATACAAATACCTTAAATGAGCTAAGTCTAAGTAGGTGTTTGGCCATGAAAACTAAAAAATTTTGGAGTTGGAGTCGTGTTTGGCCATGAATATAAATTGGAGTTGTTTTTGACTTTTTGTGAGAGAAGCGAAAGTGAAAAAAAGTTTCACTTGTTTTTACTTTTCCAAATACAATTCCAAATTGTATTTTAAATTCTTATGGCCAAACACTACAATTTTCACTAAAGTGAAATAATTTTTCGGAAAAAAGTAAAAAATTCTCATGGTCAAACACCCCCTAAGAGTAAGTAAGTCGTAACCTACCTGGACATTGAAGAACGCGCTTAAAACCCACTAAAGCGAAGCTTTTTCCTTCCAAGAAGACTCCGACCGCTGCCACACTATCATAATAGTAATCTATGCGTCAATACGAGAATAATGATACCCATATTGTGAATTTACGTATCGGGTTAAAAATCGGATTAAAAAACACCCATGGAGCTCGCTTACAGAATTCAGAAATCGAACCCACAATTGTGTCCCTCGTGGGACTAGGATCGTGTGCTCAAAGATTGAGCATGATCAGCCTCCAATTCGAGTCCCAAAACATTCCACAAATCAAAGAAAAAACAAAAATCAAAACTAAAGATTAAATTGGAATTTAGACCAGATCACATACAAATTAACGATGGAAAAATGATTGATGGTCAAGTAAACACCAAGCCCCAGGTCCAAACTATGTTTCCACAAGATTTTCCAAGCTCAAAGTGATCAACTATAGAGGAATTTGGGTGAAAATGATGAAATATTCGAAATGTGGGTCATATACAGCTACCTCCGCTTAAGCAGAGGTTTGACCACTTAAGCGGCGTCACTTAAGTGACTTACCAACCGCTTAAGCTGTTGGTATTTAACAGACCCTCCGCTTAAGCGAAGGAGAGCCTGCTTAACCGGTGAGAGCTGACATCAGCTCTAGCTGTATAAGCGGCCCCCTAGCCACATAAGAGTGTAACACCCCGGACCTACCAAACCCTACTTGACGACGTTGAACAATGGTTACTTAAGTGTCGAGAACCAAAAGTATGTATTGCGTAATGTTATTAATGAGATAATTGTTATTGGTCCTAGTTCATGTGATTAGACCTTTGTAAGAGGTGTAACACCCCGTATGTTTCCGAACCTATACGACTACATTTACATTTGTGGAATTAGTAAAACATGAGAGACTTGATGAATTATACATTAATTTTTTGGGTATTAATGAGTCATGAGTCATTGGGCCAAATGAGGCCCAAAACAAGAGTAAAAGACTAGGCCCAATGGGGCAGAATGATCCAATCTTCCAATTGACCAAATCAACCATGCATTTAATGCCAAGAATTGGATAAGAGAGACTTCAAGGGACTATAAAAGGGTCACCAAATCAGATTTTTAATTCATTTGGACACCCATGCCGTTTCTAGAATTCTCTACAACATTTTCTTATCTCACACAAACCCTAATCCTTCATTCCTTGGGCCAAGATCATCATCTTGCAAGACTTGGTAAGTGATTATGATTATGGTTTAATATATTTTATGCATGGAAGATGGTTTATATCATGTTGGTTATGTTGGTGAAGTGTAAGAAGTTCACTATGTGTAAAACAATTTGTGTTTGCTAAATCGGAGTATGGTTTTGTCTTGCAAACTTGAACATGGACTTGTGATCTTGGAGGAAGTGAACTTGATGGATTCAATATTTACATGTGAGATGTGATTATATTCTTACCTTGTTTTATCCTTGTGTGTAATGTTTGGACTTTTTGTTGTAAATTTGGTTATGGATTTGGTGATGTATTGAAAAGGAAAGTGACGTTTTGGTGATGTTTATGTTTATTGTGAGACCATGGCTGATTTTTGGCATGTAAGATGATCAAAAATATGTTAAAGTAAGTTTAGTCATGATCATGGACCATTCATTGCATTAAAAGACTCAAAAGAGACCAATTTGACCGAAAATGGGCATCCGCCCTCGCAATGCAGATGCCCCTGGACACTGCCAAGGGCCATCTGCGGCCGCAGGTCATCCACCTTCGGGTGCAGGTGGCTTCGCAGGTCCCTTCCAGAACCCCATTTTGCATGTTTTTTTCCCCCATTGACCCCCGAAGGCCCCTATACCCTTTATGGATATAATTAGCAACTTGTGGTGCCGTTTTAATAACTTTAAAGAGGCGAATGGAAGTATGTTGGACTATTTTAAGTATTTATTATTGTTCATAAGTTTTTATAAGGCAATTTAATAGGAGTAATTGTGACGGAATGCTAATGAGAAAGCATAAAGGGTAAGTGTGGTGTGAAATGTTATTGATGTGTGATATTTTGGTCAATGTGTGGAATGTTATGGTGTTGTTGGTATGAGAATGCATTGGATTGTATTGTAAAGGGTGAAATGATGCTATACGGCAGTCATATAGCTCATTGTCGTTTTGTACACTTGTACGGTAAATAGTTGTTAACGAGAGTTCCATTATGAACTTGTATTGTAGAGTGAAACAGAAGGAAGGAGCTAGGCTGTTGTGTTCATATATACACTTGTGTACTTATACTAAGAAGTGAAGGTATGTAAGGTTACTCTGTCTGTATCTTTCTGCAGCATATAGTATTCACATTGACGTTACACTTGTCCTATTTCGAAATGTGCTAAGGTATCCCATTTCCGGTTACTAATGGTTGTTATCACATGTTTCTTACTCATTGATCAATTGTGAATAACATGTCTCATATTCATTGTCCAGTGTTCCAAAAGACCAATAAGGTTGTGTTCCAAAGTTCCAATAGTGGTTATACTCATGTATCTTGTACATTGATTATTGTCCAATGGTTCCAATAGTGTTATGTTTCCAATAAGACTATGTTTCCAATAATGTTTATTCACATGTCTCTCACTCATTGATTATTGATCCAAAGCTTCTAATAAAGTTATGACTATCATTGTATCAATCTCAAAGTAATGAATGAAGTAACACATATGTGGTTAATGATCAAGTATGGGTTGTAGCTTTGGGGGTAAAATGCCTAGCTCAAGCCGATCCCGAGATTGTTGGATCAGGGGGTAGTCCAAGAGGCATAAGCCTAGCTCGAACCGATCCTGACAGGTGGTAGCTCTAGAGGTAATAACCTAGCTCGAGCCAAACCTGATATGTTGGTATGAGTGGCAACTCTAGAGGTAATAACCTAGCTCGAGCCGATCCCAATATGTATTGATTTATGGGTGGTAGCTCTAGAAGTATAAGACTAGCTCAAGCCGATCCCAACATAACATTATGTTATGTTAAAACCCACTGTTCAGTCGGGGCCCGGGTATCACAGGTCACAGGCAAAGATGAATAATCATAGAAGTAAAGAAAGTAATGAAAGCAATATACTTGAATCCCAAAACACAGAATGACAACTTATCCATATTGGTTATGCATTCGTATTTGAGGTCATTGATATATTTACATATCATACAGTTTCATTTTATGCCTTACATACTCAGTACATTATTCGTACTGACCCCTCTTGGGGGATTTACCTTACTTGCTGCAGGCGCAAGTACTAGTAGCCCTCCTCAGTAGGCTGCGGACCATATACAGATCTTTGGTGAGCTCCAGTTGCTTCGGGGCTTCCCAAGTCACATGTGTACTCTAGGTTTTGGTATTATGTAAATATTGTATAGACATGGTCATGTATCTGTAGAGGCTTTGTAGACGGTTGTAGGAAGACAAATGTAAGAGATGTATGTCCATGTTGACTTGATGGTCCTGTCGGCCAAGTTTCACATATGTATATATTTATCACATGCTTCATGAATTTTGTTATTAGTATGTTAAGTTCTTACGTGATAATGGTATTTCATAGGGCATGCATATGAATGAACATAAGCAAAGATTGGTTCTCTCGGGCCTTATCGGCTTCGGGTGCCAATCACGTCCCGATGGGATTTGGGGCGTGACAAAAGTGGTATCAGAGCAGGTCGTTCTAAGGGTGTCTACAAAGCCGTGTCTGAGTAGAGTCTTACTTATTGATGTGTTGTGCACCACATTTATAAGTAGGAGGCTACGGGACATGTAGGATGTTGTTTCCTTTCTTCATTTCTAGATCGTGCAATAGAGCCAGTGTTGTAAGTTGAATTGTACCTGACCATGGTAATTGTTTTTCTTGGGTATAGTAAAATGCCAATCACAAGAAGTGGTAGAGGCAAAGGTAAGCAGGTAGATATGCCTGCTGGTGAAGGAATGAGTAGATCACCAGCTGACCAAGCTAGTTAAGGTGGAGCTGACGCTGAAATTGCATCGCAGTCTTCTTCTACTTTTCTAGCTCCGAAAGAGCCAAGAGGTAGGGAAGTACCTGCACAACCGCCTATGACTGCCACCGATCAGGATTTGAGAAATGCAGTATATATGTTGACACAGCTAGTTGCTGCACAGACACAGGGACGAACTGGTCCCATGATAAATGAGGATAATGCAGCTAGGGTGGCGAGTTGCAGAACGCAGGACTTCCTGGAATTAGACCCTCCCATATTCACAGGGTCAGTCCGGAAGCAGATCCACCAGATTTCGTGTACCAAATTCAAAGAGCACTAGAGGTGATGCACGTAACAGGTGTAGAAACAGTTGAATTAGCAGCTTATAAACTGAATGGTGAGGCCATATTATGGTATGAGGACTGGAAAATATCAAGGGGTATTGATGCACTCCCAGCTGGTTGGGAAGAATTTAAAACAACATTTCTTGATCATTACCTCCCATATGAGGTTCGCGAGGCACGTGTAGACCAGTTTCTGAATTTACGTCAAGGGAACATGAGTGTTCGAGAATATAGTCTTCAGTTCAATTCCTTGGCTCGATATGCTCCAAATGTGGTAGCTACAATGACAGACAGAGTCCATCGATACGTGGACAGGTTAGAACCATATTTGGTAAGGGATTGTACCATTGCTGCCGTGAATAAGGATATGGATATAGCTAGAATTCAGGCCTTCGCACAGAAAATAGAGGACCAAAGGCAAAGAAAAAGGACGCAGGAATCTGAGGAAGGGCCATTAAAAAGGTCTAGACCTATGGGGCAGTCTATGGTGTCCCCAGGAGAATCTAGACCTCGAATGTCACCGCCGAGACCCTCATTGTCTTATTCCACAGCAGGCACCCAACCCCAATTCTGAAGGTTTAGGGGAAGTCAATCTGGACAAAGTGGTGGAATGCAAGGTTCGCAGACAGTAGAATTTTCTCGTCCTCCGTGTTAGCATTGCGGAAGATACCATTTAGGTGAATGCCGGTTGGGGACAAATGCTTGTTTTTAGTGTGGCACAGAGGGGCACATAATGAGAGAATGCCCACAAAGGGGTGCGAGTAGTATAGCACGACCTACTGGATCAACCGTTGTATCATCAGCATCGGTTCTTTCCCCAGGCAGAGGCGTTCAGCCTATTGGTCGTGGTAGAGATATGAGAGGAGCAGCTAGTTCCAGTGGGGCCCAAAATTGCACCTATGCTCTAGTGGACCGGCAGAATGAGGAGGCATCTCCTGATGAGGGTGCAGGTATATTCTCCATATTTTCGAATGATATATATACCCTATTGTATGTCATGTCATTGATTACTAGAGGGTCATCAGTTAAGTCAATTGACATATCTCCACCTGTTAAGTGAATCTATTAGAGTTAAAGACGCATATCATAATGGTATAGTAGATGTTTGTGACCATAGGTGATTAAGCACTTTTAAAAGCGTTACTAATGAAAGAAAGGGGAATTCGCCCTATACAACATGCCATTTGAAATTGCCGGAAGTGCATAAGAGTTCAATTTCGTATTGCTCCCATTGTAAATGTATCAATTACGGAGGATCTCACTAGGAAGAAAGAGCTACCTATTGCTATTCTAAACCAACAAGTGAAGAGGTTAAGAAATAAACATATAACTTTCGTAAAAGTTCTTTGGGAAAATCAACAAGTCGAGTAGATAGGAGACTAAGGTACCCATATTTGTTCCAAACGGAAGGAAAGGTTCACAGTGTGGAAGTGGGGGAAGGATAAGCAATTATCTATGAGTGTATATGTATAGAGATGTTAATATAGAGATGCATTTATTGTACATGAGACGATGTTGTTAACATTCGAGGACGAATGTTTCTAAGGAGGGGAGAATGTAACACCCCGGACCTACCAAACCCTACTTGACGACGTTGAACAATGGTTGCTTAAGTGTCGAGAACCAAAAGTATGTATTGAGTAATGTTATTAATGAGATAATTGATATTGGGCCTACTTCACGTGATTAGACCTTTGTAAGAGGTGTAACACCCCGTACGTTTCCGAACCTATACGATTATGTTTACATTTGTGGAATTAGTAAAACATGAGAGACATGATGAATTATACATTAATTTGTTGGGTATTAATGAGTCATGAGCCATTGGGCCAAATAAGGCCCAAAACAAGTGTAAAAGACTAGGCCCAATAGGGCAAAATGATCCAATCTTCCAATTGACCAAATCAACCATGCATTTAATGCCAAGAATTGGATAAGAGAGACTTCAAGGGACTATAAAAGGGGCACCAAATCAGATTTTTAATTCATTTGGACACCCATGCCTTTTCTAGAATTCTCTACCACATTTTCTTATCTCACACAAACCCTAATCCTTCATTCCTTGGGCCAAGATCATCATCTTGTAAGACTTGGTAAGTGATTATGATTATGGTTTAATAATTTTTATGCATGGAAGATGGTTTATATCATGTTGGTTATGTTGGTGAAGTGTGAGAAGTTCACTGTGTGTAAAACAATTTGTGTTTGCTAAATCAGAGGATGGTTTTGTCTTGCAAACTTGAACATGGACTTGTGATCTTGGAGGAAGTGAACTTGATGGATTCAATATTGACATGTGAGATATGATTATAGTCTTACCTTGTTTTATCCTTGTGTGTAATGTTTGTACTTGTTGTTGTAAATTTGGTCATGGATTTGGTGACGTATTGAAAAAGAAAGTGACGTTTTGGTGATGTTTATGTGTGTTGTGAGACCATGGCTGATTTTTGGCATGTAAGATGATCAAAAATATGTTAATGGAAGTTTAGTCATGATCATGGACCATTCATTGCATTAAAAGACTCAAAAGAGACCAATTTGACCGAAAATGGGCATCCACCCTCGCAGGTGAGGCCAATACAGATGCCCCTGGACACTGCCAAGGGCCATCTGCGGCCGCAGGTCATCCACCTTCGGGTGCAGGTGGCTTCGCAGGTCCCTTCCAGAACCCCATTTTGCATGTTTTTGTCCCCCATTGACCCCCGAAGGCCCCTATACCCTTTATGGATATAATTAGCAACTTGTGGTGCCGTTTTAATAACTTTAAAGAGGCGAATGGAAGTATGTTGGACTATTTTAAGTATTTATTATTGTTCATAAGTTTTTATAAGGCAATTTAATAGGAGTAATTGTGACGGAATGCTAATGAGAAAGCATAAAGGGTAAGTGTGGTGTGAAATGTTATTGATGTGTGATATTTTGGTCAATGTGTGGAATGTTATGGTGTTGTTGGTATGAGAATGCATTGGATTGTATTGTAAAGGGTGAAATGATGCTATACGGCAGTCATATAGCTCATTGTCGTTTTGTACACTTGTACGGTAAATAGTTGTTAACGAGAGTTCCATTATGAACTTGTATTGTAGAGTGAAACAGAAGGAAGGAGCTAGGCTGTTGTGTTCATATATACACTTGTGTACTCATACTAAGAAGTGAAGGTATGTAAGTTTACTCTGTCTGTATCTTTCTGCAGCATATAGTATTCACATTGACGTTACACTTGTCCTATTTCGAAATGTGCTAAGGTATCCCATTTCCGGTTACTAATGGTTGTTATCACATGTTTCTTACTCATTGATCAATTGTGAATAACATGTCTCATATTCATTGTCCAGTGTTCCAAAAGACCAATAAGGTTGTGTTCCAAAGTTCCAATAGTGGTTATACTCATGTATCTTGTACATTGATTATTGTCCAATGGTTCCAATAGTGTTATGTTTCCAATAAGACTATGTTTCCAATAATGTTTATTCACATGTCTCTCACTCATTGATTATTGATCCAAAGCTTCTAATAAAGTTATGACTATCATTGTATCAATCTCAAAGTAATGAATGAAGTAACACATATGTGGTTAATGATCAAGTATGGGTTGTAGCTTTGGGGGTAAAATGCCTAGCTCAAGCCGATCCCGAGATTGTTGGATCAGGGGGTAGTCCAAGAGGCATAAGCCTAGCTCGAACCGATCCTGACAGGTGGTAGCTCTAGAGGTAATAACCTAGCTCGAGCCAAACCTGATATGTTGGTATGAGTGGCAACTCTAGAGGTAATAACCTAGCTCGAGCCGATCCCAATATGTATTGATTTATGGGTGGTAGCTCTAGAAGTATAAGACTAGCTCAAGCCGATCCCAACATAACATTATGTTATGTTAAAACCCACTGTTCAGTCGGGGCCCGGGTATCACAGGTCACAGGCAAAGATGAATAATCATAGAAGTAAAGAAAGTAATGAAAGCAATATACTTGAATCCCAAAACACAGAATGACAACTTATCCATATTGGTTATGCATTCGTATTTGAGGTCATTGATATATTTACATATCATACAGTTTCATTTTATGCCTTACATACTCAGTACATTATTCGTACTGACCCCTCTTGGGGGATTTACCTTACTTGCTGCAGGCGCAAGTACTAGTAGCCCTCCTCAGTAGGCTGCGGACCATATACAGATCTTTGGTGAGCTCCAGTTGCTTCGGGGCTTCCCAAGTCACATGTGTACTCTAGGTTTTGGTATTATGTAAATATTGTATAGACATGGTCATGTATCTGTAGAGGCTTTGTAGACGGTTGTAGGAAGACAAATGTAAGAGATGTATGTCCATGTTGACTTGATGGTCCTGTCGGCCAAGTTTCACATATGTATATATTTATCACATGCTTCATGAATTTTGTTATTAGTATGTTAAGTTCTTACGTGATAATGGTATTTCATAGGGCATGCATATGAATGAACATAAGCAAAGATTGGTTCTCTCGGGCCTTATCGGCTTCGGGTGCCAATCACGTCCCGATGGGATTTGGGGCGTGACAAAAGTGGTATCAGAGCAGGTCGTTCTAAGGGTGTCTACAAAGCCGTGTCTGAGTAGAGTCTTACTTATTGATGTGTTGTGCACCACATTTATAAGTAGGAGGCTACGGGACATGTAGGATGTTGTTTCCTTTCTTCATTTCTAGATCGTGCAATAGAGCCAGTGTTGTAAGTTGAATTGTACCTGACCATGGTAATTGTTTTTCTTGGGTATAGTAAAATGCCAATCACAAGAAGTGGTAGAGGCAAAGGTAAGCAGGTAGATATGCCTGCTGGTGAAGGAATGAGTAGATCACCAGCTGACCAAGCTAGTTAAGGTGGAGCTGACGCTGAAATTGCATCGCAGTCTTCTTCTACTTTTCTAGCTCCGAAAGAGCCAAGAGGTAGGGAAGTACCTGCACAACCGCCTATGACTGCCACCGATCAGGATTTGAGAAATGCAGTATATATGTTGACACAGCTAGTTGCTGCACAGACACAGGGACGAACTGGTCCCATGATAAATGAGGATAATGCAGCTAGGGTGGCGAGTTGCAGAACGCAGGACTTCCTGGAATTAGACCCTCCCATATTCACAGGGTCAGTCCGGAAGCAGATCCACCAGATTTCGTGTACCAAATTCAAAGAGCACTAGAGGTGATGCACGTAACAGGTGTAGAAACAGTTGAATTAGCAGCTTATAAACTGAATGGTGAGGCCATATTATGGTATGAGGACTGGAAAATATCAAGGGGTATTGATGCACTCCCAGCTGGTTGGGAAGAATTTAAAACAACATTTCTTGATCATTACCTCCCATATGAGGTTCGCGAGGCACGTGTAGACCAGTTTCTAAATTTACGTCAAGGGAACATGAGTGTTCGAGAATATAGTCTTCAGTTCAATTCCTTGGCTCGATATGCTCCAAATGTGGTAGCTACAATGACAGACAGAGTCCATCGATACGTGGACAGGTTAGAACCATATTTGGTAAGGGATTGTACCATTGCTGCCGTGAATAAGGATATGGATATAGCTAGAATTCAGGCCTTCACACAGAAAATAGAGGACCAAAGGCAAAGAAAAAGGACGCAGGAATCTGAGGAAGGGATATCAAAAAGGGCTAGACCTATGGGGCCATCTATGGTGTCCCCAGGAGAATCTAGACCTCGAATGTTACCGCCGAGACCCTCATTGTCTTATTCCACAGCAGGCACCCAACCCCAATTCTGAAGGTTTAGGGGAAGTCAATCTGGACAAAGTGGTGGAATGCAAGGTTCGCAGACAGTAGAATTTTCTCGTCCTCTGTGTCAGCGTTGCGAAAGATACCATTTAGGTGAATGCCGGTTGGGGACAAATGCTTGTTTTTGGTGTGGCACAGAGGGGCACATAATGAGAAAATGCCCACAAAGGGGTGCGAGTGGTATAGCACGACCTACGGGATCAACCGTTGTATCATCAGCATCGGGTCCTTCTCCAGGCAGAGGCGTTCAGCCTATTGGTCGTGGTAGAGATATGAGAGGAGCAGCTAGTTCCAGTGGGGCCCAAAATGGCACCTATGCTCTAGTGGACCGGCAGAATGAGGAGCCATCTCCTTATGAGGATGCAGGTATATTCTCCATATTTTCGAATGATACATATACCCTATTATATGTCATGTCATTGATTACTAGAGGGTCATCAGTTAAGTCAATTGACATATCTCCACCTGTTAAGTGAATCTATTAGAGTTAAAGACGCATATCATAATGGTATAGTAGATGTTTGTGACCATAGGTGATTAAGCACTTTTAAAAGCGTTACTAATGAAAGAAAGAGGAATTTTCCCTATACAACATGCCATATGAAATTGTCGGAAGTGCATAAGAGTTCTATTTCGTATTGCTCCTATTGTAAATGTATCAATTACGGAGGATCTCACTATGAAGGAAGAGCTACCTATTGCTATTCTAAACCAACAAGTGAAGAGGTTAAGAAATAAAGATGTAACTTTCGTAGAAGTTCTTTGGAGAAATCAACAAGTCGAGTAGATAGGAGACCAAGGTACCCATATTTGTTCCAAACGGAAGGAAAGGTTCACAGTGTGGAAGTGGGGGAGGGATAAGCAATTATCTATGAGTGTATATGTATAGAGATGCTAATATAGAGATTTTTTGTTGTACACTTATTGGTAAGCGACCAAAAGGGCACTTAAGCGGCTGCACCAATAAATTTTTGCTAAGTCCAAGAAGACTCCGACCGAGTGCTCGAGATTCGTTTGGAACCTCCGTGCATGCAAACGAAACATACTACCCAATCAAAAATGACATTTTGAATTCAACGGAATTAACAAAATTCTCAACAGAGATCGTTTTGTTGAAAAGTGGGCCCCACACCAACCTTTTATTTTAACCAAAAATCAACAATAGCCCAAAATGAGTTCGGAAGCCTCGGGACTTAAACGAAAAGTTCTCCTAACTTAAGATCCACATTTCGGAGCTAATGAAACTTTCAGAATTCTCATCCGAGGCCGTTTACTTGATGTTTTGGCCGAAGACCATTTTCTCAACTTCAAAAACTCCAATACAGGAAAATTGACACAAAAATCAAATGAACTGCTCGAAAATCGAACTATCAGTCCCAGCAAGTCATAAATGACTTGGGACAGCTATAGGAAAGCTTCTTAATATAGAAAATACACAAAAAAGAGAAAAATGACCTGAAGGATCATTACATATATATCTTGGGATAGAGGCATGTTAAAAAAAGAAGAAGAAATTATAGATGATGTGAAACTAATAGTTTTGAGAACTCTACAGAGATGGACTACTTTTAATTGATTAAAGAAAAAATTACATAACATCACAACTTATCTTTACTAAACTACATAAAATCTCTATCCTTTTTATTAATTATCTAAATCCCCTTTTTTAAAAACCCAACCGGATACATCCACAAACCCATAATTTTTTGGATACATAATTTTAATGATGTATCTCTCTTCGGTCTAGTTAATGTATTAAGTATCTCGACCAAATAGTTTCAGAAATTGATGTATCTCAGTATTCAAAATTATATATCTCAACTTCAAAATTATGTATACGCAAATTATAAAATAAGGGATTATTTGTAATTTAGCAAAGAGTAGAGATAGAGAGTAATTAGGGGTAAGCTTATTGGAATTTATGTAAGTTTTACTTGATTAAACTTACAATCCTTCTTTTATTTTTTGGGATAATTTCAGAGACCTCCCTTCAGGATTGGCCTCGTTAACCTCCATTATAATTTGAAATATTACGTTTACCTTCCTTATTTTGAGTTTTTTGTAACATAACATTTAATCTATTTATTATTGATATAAAAAGTTGTATCAGGACTAATCTATCCTTTCTAATTGTATTTTTAATTAATGTTATAAATTAGGAGATTGAAGTAATTGAAGCCTAAATCGATAGAAATTATTAATAGCATCTCCAGATCTCTGCAATACCCACATGTACGAAAAACAATTATAGGGTAAAATGTTCTGATTTGCCAACGCTTGATGCAGAGATTTTTGGGGAAGACAGAATGACTGTTCATCAAGGGGCACATTTGCATTTATACATCAACAAAACCGGATTACATGATAGTTTAGGTGACATTGCATCTTTAAGGAACAAATGGGAGGTGATATGATGCAGTTATTGTTTTTGTGAGCATGGTGGAGACTGGAGAGGTTATTAATTTTCTTTCTTTTATTAAGAGGCGGATGTCAATCCATTGAAGAATTTTCTTTGGCTTAAATATTCTTATTTTTAAATTAAATTAAATTAAAAAATACATTACAAGGAGTAAATTAGTCAGGTTACAGCTATTTATGTCAATCATAAATAAATTAAAAGATTTGATACAGCAAAAAAATAAAATGAGGGAGGCAAACATAGTACTGGAAATCATAAGGGAAATCAGTGAAACGAGGTCAAATATGAGGGGAGGTCTCTGAAATTATCCCTCAATTTTTTTATTTTTATTAAAATGTTGCTAATTTTCTGTAGAATGACATCTTGCATTCCAAAAAGAGGTATTAATATATAATGAAAAATAAATTTAGTAGCTAAATTTATGGGATTACAAAATATTTGGGATAAAATATATGGAATATCTATTACTTAATCATGGTTAAGACTCTATTTTAGCCAATTAAAACTGAACCATTAATTTTAAATAGGATAAGTATCATCATCCAACTAAGAGCCAAATGTTTGTGTCTCCACTTTCTTCATCAGATCAAACAATAACTATCTCGTCTTTGTCTACATTTGCTGTGTATCTCTTAAGCATCTAAATAGAGTGTTCCAATTTTCTCTTTGCAACAGGGATGTTTTAGGCAACTTGCATTGCTGGTTTAATAAGGACTCAGGAATACCAAAAAATCATGATTTGTTAAATCTGTCATATATCAGATTCTTAACCGTCACAATTTTGAAAATTGCTGTCACCATCCAAAATCGGGACTGTGATGACACCTATTATAACCTCCATGATAGGTAAGCCTATAACCCACCCCAACACAAATATCGAAGTAAAAACAGAAATGGAAGAAATATGGAATAGAAATAATCCCAAAAATAACCATAAGAAGGAGATACAACATCAACACAGCATCCCAGGTCTAGTTGTCACTAGTACAAGCCTCTAATACTGAGTACAATAAAATAATTTGAAGTATCTCAAATGCGAAATAAGCAAAAGGATAAAGATAGAAGAGATTTGGGTAAGCTCTGAAATCCAACAACCGCTACCTCAATCTCCAGAGAGTTATCACCAGAAGTCAAGATTAATGTTCAGGGGCTGTCCGCTAGATAACTGCACGTAAGGTGCAGAAAAAGAAAGGGTGAGTACAAAAACACATGTACTCAGCAGCATCGTCGATCGATCCTAATTCAAAGTGATGGCGAGGACCACCAAATCAACCAAATAAACCTGCACTAAGAAAAATCACCTTAGCCTAACAAATAGTAATAAATAACAGGATAGTCAATCCAGTTCAAGTAAGTAAGACATGTATAGGGTTTTGATTGAAGATAGTAGTACGATTCATATCAGGAAGAATTTCACCATCACAGTCTTATAACCGCTCACCATACCAAGCCAACATTCAAGGATGAGATAAGGGAAATACATACCATGCAATCAAATAGATGTGATGCAGCAGATAAGTATCATAGAGATGATGTAGCAGGTAAGTATGATGCATGTCTGTCCTACGGTATACGTCTTCAAAGCCAAAGTTTTCAGGAGAGGACCCATGGGAGATTCACCAAATTCATATACCATGCCCGAATTCGAACCAAAACTAAACGGTCTTCGAAGATCCCTTCTTCTTCACGAATGCAATGGACCCGAACACAGTCTATCGCGAACGTGACCTAGTCACCGCGATCACGAAGATCAAAAGAGCCTGCCCAAACTCTGCCCAATAATTGCTCTTCGCGAAAGATAATAATGAGATTTTGAAAATATATACCATACACTCTAATTTTTTAATAAATATTTTCAGAAAACATATTAAAGATTGCAGTTTTTTTCATAAAACTGTCATAAAATTTTGGCCTAAATTCAAAAATTTATATCTCCCTCATTTTTAATCAGTTTTAAATAGATAATATATCAATGGAAACTCCTAACAAGTAAATTACGAAAAAATAAGTTTCATGCCAAAATCTGAATGGTATTTTCCAGAAATCAGATTACAGTAGCAGTTTTTTCATAAAATTGTCAAAAATTTCAACCTAACTTCAAAAATTCATATCTCTCTTATTTTTGATCCATTTTCCTAAACGAGTTGACTATGCAAAAATAAGTTTCATGTCAAAAATTTAGACGAATAATTTTCAGAAATCAATTTGCAGAACACAATACTCAACTAAACTTTTCTAAAGTTCTGTGAACATATGGCAATTATACAGCCAAGTCTATAAAAACTATAACCAAACAATCATTACTCTGAAGAAAAGAACTTAGATTTCAGGTGTGTTCGGTAGGGAGGAAAATGTTAATACTTTCTAGAAAAATAAATTATTTCTTACTTATTTTCTTGTGTTCATTACGTAAGTAGGAAAATATTTTCTAAAAGTATTTGTATATATTTAAAACAAAACATTGAGAACAAATAGGATAAGGGGGTGGGAAAAGAAAAAAGTTTTAAATTTTTTTAAAAAAGTAAATTTTAAATTTTTTTAGGGGGTACTAGGTGGTCGGGGGTAGGGGTGGGGTAAGAAAAAAGTTTTGAATTTTTTTTTTTAAAAAAAACAAACTAAAAAAATTTAATTTTTTTTGGGGGGTGGGGGTCGGGGTAGGTGGGGGTTGGGGTAGTTGGTAGGGCGAGGGGTAAGAAAGAAGTTTTGAAATTTTGTTAAAAAATAAATTTAAAAAATTTTAATTTTTTTTGGAGGGGAAGGGGGGTAGTAGGGGGTGTGGGAAGAAATTTTTTTAAAAATAAATTAAAAAAGCAAAAAATTTGTGGGGTGTGGGTTCTGGTAGGGGGTGGGGGTTAGGGTAAGGGTGCTGGGGTAAGAAAAAAATTTGAAATCTAAAAAAAATAAATTAAAAAAACGTTTTTGGAGGGGGTGGGGGTTGTAGGGGGTGGAGATTGGGGTACTTTGAGAGGTATGAATATTGCAATTTGTTTTCCCTACTTTTATTAAGGAAGTCATTTTTCTTAGTTTGAAGGAGGTTGTTTTCCTAGGGAAAATATTTTTCAAAATTTTTAGCCAAACGAACATGAGAAAATAGGAAAACATTTTTCAAAAAATATTTTCCTTCCGAACACACCCTTCATGATAATAAAAAAACTTCATCCAAAGTCACGGTAATAGACAATAGAATCACATTATCAACATTAATTTAAAATGTTTAATTCTTTAACACATCATGAAGTTAATTAAAATTAAAATGGTTTGTTTCAACGGTGTGGTAACAATTAAAATGGTTTGTTTCAACGGTGTAGTAACTAGTAACATCGTGATTTGCTCCAATGTTAATTACACCAGATTTGATATTTGACACGTGTTCAGAAGATAATTAAGGGGTAAGATTTATTCTTAATTATAATATTACTTCTCTTTCGAACCGGCAGTAAAATAAGGGGGAAAAAAAAAGTAATGTTGCAACTTGGAGGATTAGAGAAAGTTCTTTCTAATATACAGAGGCAAACCATGGAAATTTGTTAACAAAAAAAGGTTATAAACAAATAGAGAAAACCAAACAGAAATGATGCAGCATCAATTTTACTCTTTAAGCGTTTTCATTTCCACAAAAAGAATAAATAAAATTAATTAGCGGAACAATTTTAAGTGTATTGATTTATTCTTTACACGTAGTTTATATTTTTTTAATCAAAATAGGGTAAAATAAAAATAAAAAGATGGCGACGACTTCACGAGAATATTAATCTTTGATAATAAATCTTATTTTACAGTTTAAAAAAAAGAAGGTAAAATGACAAATCAAAACAAATCAAGGATTTCTTGTTTATTTGTATTATTCTATCAATTTTTCGTTTATAATATAAACAAATATTATTATTATTAAAAAATATATCTAGTCCCTAAATATTTCATGGACACATGGTAAGCATCAACCCACTATTGAACACTAGATAGGGAGAGCATGTGTCAGTACGGACCCAATATATGTTAATTTCTTGGTCCTAATTTATGCAACATAGATAAAATTTAGACGGTCAATTAATTTTTTATATGATTTTAAATATTTTAAGTTGTTAATTAGCATTATGATTTATTGTATTTCTTACATAATTTCTGTTATGTCCCAATTTATGTTATATAGATGAAATTTTAAGAGTCGGTTAAAATTTTTTGTATAATTTTTAAAGTATTTTAAGTTGTTAATTATTGTGATTTATAGTTTTTTTTTTTACATAATATATAGATAATATATGATACTCTCTCTGACCCAGTTTATGTGGCACTGATAGAATTTGGAGAGTCAACTAAATTTTAATATAGTTTTTAGATATTTAAGTTGTTAATTATAATGATTTATAGTACTTTCTACATAATTTTCAGATAATATATGTTACTTCCTCTGCTCCAATTTATCTGGCATTGATAGGATTTGGAAAATCAACAAAATTTTAATATGTCTTTTAAATATTTTAAGTTTTAATTATTGTAATTTATAGTACTTTTACGTGTGGCACTAATAGAATTTTAAGAGTCAATCAAATTTTTTTATGCCTTTTACATATTTTGATTTGTTTAGCATTGTAATTTATATTACTTTTTACGTAATTATTTTCTTTATTTAATAGAAGTATTTAATTTTTGTGGAAACACTTGAGTTAAAAAACTTTGAGTTTTTTTTTTTAATGCGTAAAAGAGAAACACCATTTTGAATGAAAATAATCTAATTCTCTCTTTACATTTTCGAAGGCCACAAATCTCAAAAAGTAGGCATAATTAATAATGAAAAGAAAAATTATCGGGTTCTTTGGTCAAATTACATGAATTGAATTTCACTAATATTCACTACTTTATATACAGCCACAAAATAAATAAAGAAGTGTGAATCAGTCAATTTGCTTTTCGATCCTAAACTACTTTATGTTCTCACGTATTAAATATTTTATGTTGTTAATTATTGTGATTTATAGTACTTTTCACGTAATTTTTAAATAATATATGTTACTTCTTATATTTCAATTTATGTAACTATGATAGAATTTCGAGAGTCAACCGAACATTTTATGTCTTTTAAATATTTTAAATTGTTAATTATTGTAATTTATAGCAATTTTTATATCACTTTAAAATAATTGCTCCAATTTATGCGGCACCGATATAATTTTGGGAATCAGTCAATTTTTTTTTAATTATGTCTTTTAAATATTTTAAAATTAATTATTGTGATTCATAGTTTTTAATGTAAATTTCAAATAAATATAAGTAATTCTGAAGAAGTAGAAGGGCGAAATGGTCATTTTACAGACTGACCCTAAGCTCCTCAAATAGTAATAAGTGGGACTTTGAGGAGCTTATTTGTAATTTTTGAAAGTTGACCCTAAGCTCCTCTCATTCCCATTTTTATACGTCTTTTAAATATTTTAAGTTGTTAATTATTATGATTAATAGTACTTTTTATGTCATTTTCAAATAATTGTACCAATTTATGCATCACCGATAGAATTTTGAGAATCAATCATTTTTATTATTATTCCCTTTAAATATTTTAAAATTAATTATCGTAATTTATAGTATTTTTTTTTACGTAAATTTTAAATAAATATAAGTAATTCTGGAAAAGTCCTCAAATAGTCATAAGTGGGACTTTGAGGAGCTTAGTTATCATTTTTTAAACTCCTCAAATGATAGGACCCAACTGACCGGATCATGCAGGCACCTACTCTAATCCACCTAGATAGGAGAACCCTTATTACCCATTTAAAAGACAAGCAAAAATTATAAAGCAGATTCATTAATCTCTTCGTAATCATAAAACTTATTACAACACTCCTTTTCACATAATAAGAAACATTTTCCACGAGGACCTAGTCAAGACATGTACAAGAGCTACTAATAGTAAAAGAATGAATAACATACGACCAACTTCCACTATGGAGTGAAAAGCCAAAAACAGCTGGAGATCTCTAAACGCATCATATAAGAAACGTTAGCTGATCCTGCAACCAGGCTATACCCCAAAAGGGTATAGCAAGAGTAGTATCATTACAACCACACGTACTGATAGACTTCATCGACCAAGGTTAAATCACATAAATGTAATATAAAAATCTATAAACGATCATGAACATATAGTATGCCAAATCAACTACTTAATCTCATGTCCCCAATTACTAATCTTCTTACCATGTTCTCACTACAAGGTCTTATTCTGTTCTTATCACTTATCACTAATGACCATTAAATTCTAGATACGACACTTATTGGCAATTGATTACTTTCTCACCATCACTTTCCACCACCAACTACATATCATCCAGCTATTACACTAATGACACTACAATCGAATCGCAGACATGACAATTAACAACGCAATTAAGTCTAACTACCTCACAACGATCCCTATTTATATTATCCAAATCAAGAAGGTAAACAAGATCACATTTAGACCTACTAACTACTAAATCTAGTGTCTAACACAATGAGAATTTACAAATCAATTCAGTTCATCATTACCTCAGAAGCATATTATTATTGTACAACATCAAACACTAGCTAATTTCAAGTACATTATCAATAACCAATGGTCCGCACGAGGAACCCAATATACACATAGCAATATATCACCCGGTTCACTCAAGAAACTGTCAAACTCTCCAAGATCACAGTGTACACACATGCTAAGGGTCTTTTGATTACCCACTAGACATGACCTGCAGGGGACGAGCTTAGTCCATGTACCGAATATACTAGACAACTAGTGTATTGCCACCCTTATCCCAAACCAAGAGTTATACCACCCTTATTCAAACGTCCCCACTGTATCCTCCCGTAAATCCACCACTTCAATAAAAAACAACCTTTATCAATCAACTCACAACAAATAAACAGTACTACTTCACCCTTATCCCAAAACAAGAGTTATACCACCCTTATTCAAACGTCCCCACTGTATCCTCCCGTAAATCCACCACTTCAATAAAAAACAACCTTTATCAATCAACTCACAACAAATAAACAGTACTACTTACAAGTACAATCATTTAGTGAGTTCAAATCAACAACACTTGCATAACAACAAGGTTCTTTTATCAATCATGTTACAAGTTATCCATTTACGCACTTGTATTCAAGATTCAACAGGTACATCATAGTTTTAGCATGTATTGCAACTAAATAAATAAACAATCAATTAACATGCATACATACCATCAACTTGAGTCTTAACTCCAATTCAACCATAACCTACACAACAGACATTGGTGTTCGGGGGCCAAGAAACATATAACAAATAAGCAGGCACACAATCAATTTAGATTGACATCTCTATTTACGAAGACACCGGGATACACATATATCTCATAAACTCTTCTATTTAGACAAATATTCAATTCTGACCAAATACTACTATTCCTCAAATGTCCATACATATTCCGTTACCATAACCAATTATTAATACTGACTCCATTTTACTTCCCAATTCCCATCTTATTCCGACACCATAATTATTCGTTTACTACCCCAATCCCCACCACTCTAATAACCCAAAACAGTAACACTAAGTCTGGGCAATCCAATAACCTTAAGGTTGACTACGTATGAGTTCACCTCAATTCATAAATCTCATGCCCCAACCCTACTCCGTTACTCCTTACACATAGTAATAATGAACGCATCAACTACAACATAATTAATCATTAAGCTTATGCTAAAGGGAATTCATGACTACTCTGATCTATCCAAATTATCCAACCAAACACAGTGCCATTAGGCCTAAACATGAATCCTCTTGTCATTCTATATTAAGTTCATGCGTTTAACCATGGTTTACAACTACACAATTAAACCTAGCCTATCTAGGAAGTAAGCTGATGTTTATGAAGGCATGAACTCTCATTCTTTAACTCGTTCTATCAGTTTCTGGTGAGATTCCCATGAGGAAACCTTCAAGATTTTCCCTCTCTCAGTGTTCCTCTCCATTCTCGTTGTTTCTGGGGCTTAGGACAACCCTAGGGTGTTTTAAGAATGAATCAACGTCCTTGTTTAAAGCTGAAAAGAAAAAGGGTTTTAAAATTTATAGAGGGATTGCTCGAGGCCTCGCTATAGCGTCCTGCCTTTCGCTATAGTGGGGTGATGTCAGTCCACTCTCCTAAAATTTTCAACTATCGAGTTCATCTCCAATAAATTTTAACGGACATCTAAAAACTTTTAGAAACTACCAACACCCCGTTTCCTTTGGACAAGATGACTACAGTAACGACGAAATAGGTCATTATACTAGATATAAATTTACCCATAGTTCATCCCCAAACAATGACGATAGGGAAGAGAACTAAGTCGACGCACTTCCAGAGTTAAATAATCACCTACTCATTAATTTAGGGGGTTCTTATTCTCAACTTCACTCACCAGCCTTGCAACAAATTATACGGACTTAAAAATACACCTATTCATCATGAGTACCCCCTCGCAACATACACTACAACTGCAAATACGAGAAAACCATTTTTAACAAGACCATACGAGTACCCAAGGTAACCGGGCTTCGCCAATACTACTAAACCTCTAAATAAACACAAAAAGTGGAGTAAAATTTTTTTGCATCCCTTCCTATTGCATGGTCTCTGCTATAGTAGGACTTGCTTCTATAGTGGCGCCACTATAGCAGGAGGTGAGCCATTGGCAGTTTTAAAGGGAAAGAGAAATGGGTTTTCTCTTTTTAAACTCAAACTTCTCCTCTCCTAACCCGATCAACCACTCCTTTTTCATCATTGAATTCAAGGTAACCTCTTGTTCTAACATTGTCTCTTTACTTTATTACACTTATTATCAAATAATAAGGCTAGAATCATAGAAATATACAAGGTTGGAGCTGGTTTTGAAATTGGTTTGGTTTCACCCTATTTAGAATGAAATTTTGAAGCATGTTTACTTTTCTTACATTTCCGACGCTCCTATGGCGCTCTAAACGTATGATTTATAGAGTTCATGGTGAATTTGAGGCTTGAACAAATGGTAGAAGGTGGATGGTCACTTTTCAAAAGTTTTTTGGCCATTGGGGTTTATACACCTGGATTTTGGTATTTAGTAGTCCTATACTACTTCACCAACCCCGATCTATGTTTAAAAAAGTCAAAAAATTAAGAAATATCACATTGATGAGTTAAAGGTGGGTTGGGCATGAAGAAGGCTGCTATAGTAGCTCCCTCCCACTATAGCAGGATATTCCCACTATAGAGGCCCCACTATAGTGGGATCCTTTCCGCTATAGTGGGAGGTAGGCAGTAGCATCCCTTGAAATTTTAACTTTACCATTTTTCTGGTTGAGCATTTCTATATCTTCTAATTGGATTTCGCATGATTTTTATAGGAATACCAACACAATAGCTAACCAATACTAAGACAACGCTCCCCCTCCCTTTCAGAGGTTACCTGACAAAACTTGTCAGCAGAGATACTGAGATTATCAGAGGATGAGGTTTTGTCATGAGAGGGTCTTTATGATGATAGAGGTGGAGAAGGGGGCACCTGAATTCTTTGCTCGACTACAGGAGTTTAGATAGATGCCACTAGTGGAGCCTGCCCGAGATGGTGTTTTGAGTTGGGTTCAGGAGTTCTATGTTATGCTCCTGACTATGCACTAGGATGACCTCCACCCTACTATATGTATCTGAGAAGTGAATATTCCCATAGATGTGGATATGATCAATGAGGTTTTGGGGGTGTCAAATGTATCTAATGCTGAGTTTAAGGCAAAACTTGTGTAGATGAACCTGTGGTGGCTAAGATAAACTCTGATAGTGGAGGTTGATTGGGAGAAGGTCTACTAGACTAGATGTAACACCCCAAAAGTTTCTAAGGCTTCATTTCATACTTAGCACAGAAACCAAAAAGAAACTAATAAAGTTGACCTCAAGACGACCCTGACCACGAGTCGTAGTCAAGTCTGACGAGTTGTCACAAGCACTCGTCCTGAGTGTAGCCCCAAAGTCCAGAAAGACGAAAATTCATCCCAATGGTCATAACTCCTGATGAAGAGTCGTGGTCAGTCATCACAGGTTGTTGCTTTTACTCATTCTGATAAATCCAGTGAAACTTTTGAAAGTTGAATTTTCCTCCCAGTGACCACGACTCGATAGGACAAGTTGTTTTCACCTAGGATGACTCGTCAGGTCACTCATTTTGATGAGGACCTGAGAGTTGACATTTAGGTCCAGAAGGGATGAGTACGTACCATGACTCGCCATTAGTAACAATGAGTTGTGGTGTCTCAGTCGTGCCTAGGACAAAAAATTTTGCCCAGTCACCACGAGTCCAACAACGAGTCATTGTAATTTAGGATGACTCATTGTGTTAGCCGTGATGACTGGGTACATCAGAAATAATTATGATTTAATGGAGGTTTTTTCATCTTTTCCACCTTCCTAACTCCCTAACTATGTTATTTAAGGTCGTTTTTAGAGGGATTAGTTGACCCTTTACCCTCATCGCTCCTAAGAACTAAGAGAAAATATCAGAAACAATTCCTCTTCTCTCAAAAGCAAAAACTAGGATTCTTCCTCTCAAGTCAAAGTTCAAGCTTTCTAGTAAGAGATCTTCACTCCAGGTATGTGGAATTTCAGCAAGAGTTCGCTTTCACCCTTATGTCCCAAAAATCTTTCTATTAAGCATCAAAATTAGATATCATGATTTCAGGGTTCCTCTTCAGTTTAAGAATTTCCTTATATTTAAGTATTCTTGTGATCATACTATGAGAAGTACATATTTTAAATGATTCTTTTGGTATATTGTATAACTCAACATTTTATAACTTGATACTTGGCCTGAATTTATAGTATATTCTTATGAATTAGTTTTCCTTTAGTAAGTTTGGTGTGTTATGAACACACGATTCTAGTATACTTGATTTTAGTAACAAAATACATGAATGGTTTTCAGTTCACAACCCTATAGTATAATTTTAGTTTAGAAAGATTTTGACCCCAGCCGTAGAACCTCACTTCTAGCAAGCATAATCAGTATTTTCAGATTATATAGACCTTCAGAATATTATTTTAAGGTAGAGTGTATTCTAATTCAATTTCAAAACATCAGTACTTATTGAGCTATTAGTAACAAGTTTGGAAGTAGTAATTAGCACCAAATAGACACATGGATGAAGACTCACAGGTCAGTATGGGCTGATACCTAAGGTTAAAGTCCTCAAGTCCCAGAACTACGTTGCAAGCATAGGTTATCAAGGGCCACCCTCCAGTTGAGGCTGACAACTTAGTCCAATGGATATCCATTACTGGATCTACATCAGTTAGGTTCAGTACCTTTGGCAAGGTATAGAACAGCCTCCCAACTAGGGTTATAGTTTGGACCTCATTTAGCTCAGATGGAGTGTTTCGGTTAATAGTCTCTCCCATAAATTTTAGATTTGGTTTCCATGACCCTCGGTTCGATCTTATTTATATTAATTCTAAATTTTTTAAATATCTTTATATTTAATATCTATGTTTACCTTTTTGGGTCACTATATTTTGGTTCATATTAGCTATGCTTTCAGTACAGTACTTCACTTTCAACATATTTCTATTTACTTTATAGTTGCTTATTTCACATGCTTAGTACATTCAAAGTTCAGATCACATACTCTTTTGATCATCTTATGATATATGTTTTGGCACTCAACATCAACCCTAGATTAGTACATTCCATTACCCTCTCAGCAGCAGACAGTGGTGAGTCCTCATCATCCGAGGACAAGACTTCAGTATTATTTCTTTCAGTATTTCATTTTAGTTTCAGAAATTTAGAATTAGCTGGGGATTGTCCCAAAAACTCATCAGTAGTAGAGAATTTCAGACGTACAGTAGACATTTTAGCTTAATGGTTTGTGTTCAGACTTAGAATTTCTTTCAGTGATTTATTTAGACCTATATTAATTCCAGATAATCATTCTTATACTCAGTTAGATTCTGCATCAGTGATTCAGTCATTCCAGTATTATTACTATTTATGTTATGCCATGGGTTAGCTTGGGGTCATTCATGGTTCTAAGCACTGTATTACCTCCAGGGTATAGACTCGGGTAGTGACAAACTTGGTATCAGAATATTAGGTTCAAAGTGTCCTAGGGTGTCTAAAAGTCGCGTTGAGTAGAGTCTTGTTCATGGGTATGAAGCACGCCATACTTACAAGGTAGAGTCTATGAAATATTTTAGGAAAGTCTCACTGCTTTCTTGATTCATGTCGTGCGATAGAGTATAACTCTATTTAATCTCCTTTTAATTTCTGCTCTATGCATTTATAGAAAATGCCTCCCAGAAAAGCCAACAGATAAATAAATGGTAATGGTAACCAACACGCTTCACCAGCTCCAGCAAATCCCCTGAATGAACAAGTTACGCACGCCAAATTCAGGGCTATTTTTCAGGTGCATACTCAGGCTATGACTAACTAGGTCAATCAGCAAGCTGTTGTACTGCCATAAGAGTTTGGGACTTTACTTGGATGAGTCCTTCAGAGTTCTATAGTGAAAAGATAGATAAAGATCCACAAGACTTTATTGATGAGGTTCAGAAGATCACTTAGATTATGGGTGTTACTACAGTTGAGAGTGCATATTTGGCCATATATCAGTTGAAGGGAGTGGCTCAGACCTGGTTTAAATAGTGGAAAGAGGGTAAATGTGTGGACGCATGCTAGTTGATTGGGATGAGTTCGTGACTGCTTTTCTAGACAAGTTCTTTCCCCGTGAGATGTGGGAATTTAAGGTTGAGGAGTTTATCAACTTGAAGCAGGGCAACTTGTCAGTGAAGGAATATTCTCTAAAGTTCACCCAGCTCTCCAAGTATGCTCCAGAGATGGTTCCAAAGTCAAGGGTGCAAATGAGTAAGATTATTTCAGGTGTTTCTGAGTTAGTAGTCAAGGAGTACAGGACCACTATGCTTGTTGAGGATATGTACATCTCCAGACTTATGACTCATGCCCATCAGATTGAGGAGGAGAAAATAAAAGAAAATGAGAGGGAGATCGAGAGGGATAGAAAATGTAACTTTGATTATTCTCAGTAGAGATCGAGCAGTAGAAATCTATCCCAATTTCAGCCGAGGTCTTTAGCTCTAGCCCCATCCTTTGCTAGTGCCTCAGCATCCAAGTTTAGATAGGAGCAGCAGGATTGAGCACCAATCTCTAAGTCTCAGGGTAGCATTACCAATTGATACACTTTTTTGGTTAGCAAAAAGTATGGTAGGAACCACTAAGGGGAGTGTATGGCTGGCAGTGGTAGTTGCTTTGGATGTGGCAAGCCAGTTCTCAGGTTAAGGGATTTTCCAGTGGCCTCACAGAGGGGTAGAGATGTTCGTCAACAGACCCAACCCACTTTATCAGCACCTTCTTTGGGTCGACCAACTCAATAAGGTGCCTCATCTAGTACAGGTGGCGTGCAGCAATAGAAAAGGTTCTATGCTTTGTAGACTCGATAGGATCAGAAGGGTTCCCCTGATATAGTCACTGGTACATTACGAGTCTTCCATATTGATATATATGTATTGTTAGATCAAGGAGCCACACTTTCCTTTGTGACTTATTATATTGCAGTAGATTTTGGTGTCAGTCCTAAAACCCTTTCAGAAGCCCTCTCAATCTCTTATCTTGTTGGTGACTTAGTTATAGCTAAATGGGTATACAAAAATTACCCAATCACAGTTTCCCAAAAAATCACCACAATTGATCTAGTAGAGTTGGATATGACTGATTGGAATGTCACTCTTCACATGGATTGGTTACATTCCTATTATGCCTCAGTCGACTATAGAACTAGAGCTTTAATTTCCAAATGAATCAATCTTAGAATGGAAGGGTAGTACTTCAGCACCTATATGTCGGTTTGTCTCTTACTTTAAGGCTAGAAAAATTATCATTACGGGTTGTATCTACTATCTAATTTGGGTCAAGGATTCTAAGTCCAAAACCTCAAACTTTGTAGCCAGTTACGGTTGTGAATAATTTTTGCAGAAGTGTTTCCTGAAGATCTGTCCGGATTCCCAAGCGGGAGATAGATTTTGGAATAGACCTTCTTCTAGATACCCAGCCTATCTCAATTCCTCTTTACAGAATGGATCCATCTAATCTTAAAAAATCAAGGAGCATTTGAAAGACCTCTTAAACAAAGTTTTTATCAGACCCAATATCTCTCCATAGGGTGCTCCAGTACCTTTTATGCATAAGAAAAATGATTCCCTCAGAATGTGCATTGATTACCATCAGTTGAATAAAGTCAAAATCAAGAATAAGTATCCCATTCCTAGTATTGATGATTTATTCGACCAGCTTCAGGGTTCCAGTTGTTTTTCGAAGATAGATTTAGATTCGACTATCATCAGCTCAGAGTTAGAGAGTATGATATTCCAAAGATAGCCTTCAAATCTCGATATGATCACTATAAATATTTTCTTATGTCTTTTGGACTAACGAATTCTCCTGTAGCTTTTATGGACATAATGAGCAGTGTGTTCAAGTAGTAGTTAGATAAGTTCATCATTTTCTTCATAGATGGCATTCTCCTTTATTCTCAAAGGAAGGATAATCAAACAGAACATTTGAGGATTGTCTTGCAGACTCTAAAAAATCACCAGTTATTCACTAAATTAAGCAAGTGTGAATTCTGATTGAAATTGATAGCATTCCTTACTCACATCATCTCTAGTGAGTGCATTCAGGTTGATCCTTAAAAGACTGAAGCAGTTAGAAACTGGCCTTCCTAGACCTATCTCTCCATTAGACATTATGAGTTTCCTGGGTTTAGCTGGTCACTAAAGATGGTTTTTTGAAGGATTTTCATCTATTGCTTCTCCTATTTCTAGATTGACTCAAAAGAAAGTCAAGTTTTAGTAGTCCAACTCTTGTGAGAAGAGTTTTCAAGAGTTAAGGACTTGACTCACTTCTGCTCCAGTTTTGACTCTACTAGAGGGTTCAAATGGGTTTGTTATTTACCTCAATGCTTCCAGAGTTGGCCTCAGTTATATGTTGATGTAGCATGGTAAGGTCATAGCTTATGCCTCTAGATAGCTCAAAGCTCATGAAAAGAATTACCCGACTCATGATATTGAGTTGGTAGCTATAAATTTTGCCTTAAATATTTAGAGGCACTATCCTTATGGAGTTCATGTGGTTGTGTTCACTAATCATAAGAGCCTTCAAGATGTGTTCAGTCAGAAGGACCTAAATCTTTATTAGAGGAGATGGCTAGAGTTATTGAAGATTACAACATGAGTGTTTTGTACCATTCGGGTAAAGCCAATGCAGTGGTTGATGCTCTTAGCATACTTTTGATGTGTAGTGTTGCTCATGTAGAGGATTAAAATAAAAAATTAGTTCACGAAGTATATAAACTTGCTAGATTAGGAGTTTGGTTGGTTGATTTAGCCAAAGGTAGCATTATGGTTCAGAATCTTCTTTAGTGGTGGAAGTAAAGGCGAACCAGGATAGTGATCCTAGTTTTCTTAAGTTGAATAAAGCATTCCAAAGTCAAAAGGTAGAAGTTTTCTCCCGGGGGGACATGGTGTTCTTCATTGTTAGGGTCGATGTATTCAAGATATTGATGATTTGAGATAGAGGATGTTGATAAAAGCTCATAGTTCTTGATATTCCATTCACCCCGATGCCACCAAGATGTACTGTGACCTATGGGAAGTCTATTGGTGGAATGACATGAAAAGGATATCGCGAAATTTGTGGCTAAGAGTCCAAATTGATAACAGGTTAAGGTTGAGCACCAGAGACCAAGTGGTATGACTTAGAATATCAGTATTCCTACTTAGAAGTAGGATAAGGTGAATATGGATTTCATTACAGGGTTACCTCGTACGTGCCAACAACACTATTCAATTTGGGTTATTTTTTCCGAATGACTAAGTCAATATATTTCCTACTAGTTAACACTATAGATTCCACTGAGGATCATGCTATACTCTATCTTAGAGAGCTGGTCAAGTTGCTTAGAGTCCCTTTGACTATCATATTGGATAGGGGTACTTAATTTACTTAGTAGTTCTGGAAGTGTTTATAGAAGCGTCTAGGTACCCAGGTTAATCTTAGCATAACTTTCCATCCAAAGACAAATGGTCAGGTAGAGCGGACTATTCAGACCTTAGAGGATATGTTGAAAGCTCACGTGATCAACTTTATGGGTAGTTGGGATAATCACTTGGCTCTTATTGAGTTTGTTTATAATAATAGTTATCACTACAGTATTCAAATGGATCCATTTGAGTCACTTTATAAGAGGAGGTAAGGATCTCTTATTGGTTGGTTTGAGGTTGGCGAAGCTACTTTGATAGGGCCTGATTCAGTTCATGAGGCTATAGAGAAAGTTTAGATGATTAGAAGAAGGCTGAAAATAGCTCAGAGTCATCAGAAAGCTTATACAGATATAAGGAGAAGAGATCTTGAGTTCGCAGTTGATGATTCGATTTACTTGAAAAATCACTCATGAAAGGGGTGATAAGGTTTTGCAAGAAAGGAAAAGTTGATCCTCGATATGTTGGTCCTTATATGATTTTAAGTCACATTTGCAATGTGACTTATGCGTAAAATTTGCCTACAAATTTAGCATCGGTGCATCCAGTCTTCCATGTGTCCCTATTAAAGAAATACATTGGTGATCCAGCCTTGGTTGTGCCTTTAGAGAGTGTGGGCATGAAAGATAGTCTCTCTTACAAAGAGGTCCCAATTGAGATTCTTAACCGTTAGGTTCGTAAGTTGAGGAAAAAGAAAGTCACTTTGGTGAAAGTACTTTAGAGAAATAAGTTAGTGGAGGGAGCTACTTAGGAAGCAGAAGTAGATATGATGACCAAGTACCCTCACCTTTTTCCTTCTAATCAATTCTAGCTTGAGGTAACAGTTTCTTCCTTAGTATTTTTTTCAGTTTCATGTCCCCCAGTTTCTTTCATGTCTTAATATGCATGTATGTTTCATAAACTCACTTCAGCTTATATTTCAGTCAGAAATAAGTTATTATGACAATAATCAACTTTAGAACTCAGTGATGGGATTGCAACTCTTTCCCCATCTTTTAAGCCTAGTTAGTCTTCATTTGAGGATGAATGTTCCCAAGGGAGAGATATTGTAATACCCCAAAATTTCCTAAGGCTCCATTTCAGACTTAGCACAAAAACCAACAAAGTTGACCACAACATGACCTGACCATGAGTTGTGGTCAGGTCTGACGAGTCGTTACAAGCACTTGTCCTGAGTGTAGCCCCCAAAGATCAAAAGGATGAAAATCCATCCCAGTGGTCACGACTCCTGATGATGAGTCATCGTAAGTTGCCTTAGGTCATCACTTGTACTCCTCCTGAGAAATCAAGTGGAACTACTGAAGGTTGAATTTTCCTCCCAGTGAACATGAATTGATAGGACAAGTCATTGTCACCCAGGACGCCTCATCATGTCACTCATTCTGACGAGGACCTGAGAGTTTACATTTACGTCCAGAAGATATTAGTACATACCACAACTCGTCATCAATAATAATGAGTCATGGTATCTTAGTCGTGCCCAGACCTAGAAATTCTGCCAAGTCAACACAAGTCCAATAACGAGTCATTATGAGATAAAAGGACTCATTGTGTTGGTTGTGACGATTAGGTACAATAGCAATAGTTATGATTTAATGGGGATGTTTCTATCTTTTCCACCTTCCTAACTCCCTATGCTACGTTATTTAAGCTTGTTTTGAGAGGTATTAAGAGGGATTAGTCGACCCTTTACCCTTATTCTCTCCTAAACACTTAGAGAAAACATCAGAAAGTGATTTCTCTTATCTCAAAAGCAAAAAATAGGGTTCTTCCTCTCAAGTCAAAGTTCAAGCTTTCTAGCAAGAGATCTTCACTCTAGTTATGTGGAATTTCATCAAGGGTTCCCTTTCACCCTTGTGTCTCAAAAAGTTTTCAATTAAACATCAAAATTCAGATATCATGATTTCAGGGTTCCTTTTTAATTTAAGAATTTCCTTTTATTTCAGTATTCTTGTGATCATGCTATGAGAAATACATATTTTAAATGATTCTTTGGTATCTTGTATAACTCAACATTTTATAACTTGATACTTGGCCTGAATTTACAATATATTCTTATGAATTAGTTTTCCTTCAGTAAGTTTGGCGTGTTATGAACACACGATTCTAGTATACTTGATTTCAGTAACAAAATACATGAATGGTTTTTAGTTCACAACCCTACAGTTTAATTTCATCTTAGATAGGTTCTGACCCAAATCGCAGAACCTCAATTTTATTAAGTATAATTAGTATTTTCATATTATACAGACCTTCAGAATATTTTCTAGGTAGAGTATATTCTATTTCAATTTTATATCATCAGTACTTATTGAGATATCGGTAACAAACCAGTTTTGGAGTAGTACTTAGCACTGAATGGACACAGGGATGAAGGCTCACCCGTCAGTATAGACTGATTCCTTCGGTTAAAGTCCCTAAGTCCCAGGAATATATAACCAGTGTAGGTTATCAAGGGTCACCAACCAGTTGAGGCTGACACCTTAGTCCAATGGATATTAATTAGTGGATCCATATTAGTTAGGTTTAGTACCCTTGGCAAGGTATAGAACACCCTCCAACTAGGGTTACATGTTGGACCTTATTTAGCTCAGATGGGGTGTGTAGGTTAACAGGCTCTTCCATAAATTTTAGATTTAGTACTTGCATGACCCTTAGTTAAGTCTTATTTATATTACTTCAAACTTTTCTGAATATCCTTACATTTAGTATTTATGTTTATATCTTTGGGTCACTATATTATGGTTCATATCAGCTATGTTTTTAGTTTAGTACTTCACTTTTGACATATTTCAATTTACTTTATAGTTTTTTTATCTTAAGTACTCTGTACATTCAAAGTACTGACCACATACTCTTTTGCGCTGCATCATCTTATGATATAGGTTTCGGCATTCAACATTAACCCTGCGGTAAGTCATTCCAGTAACCTCTTAGCAGCAGACAGTGGTGAGTCCTCATCATCTGAGTACAAGACTTCAGTATTATTTCTTTTAGTATTTCATTTTAGTTTTAGTCATTTAGAGTTAACTGGGGGTTTGTCCCATCAACTCATTAGTAGTAGAGGCTTTCAGATAGACAATAGACATTTTAGCTTTATGGTTTGTGTTCAGACTTAGAATTTATTTCACTGATTTATTCAGACCTATATTAATTTCAGATAATCGTTCTTATACTTAGTTAGCTTTCGCATGAATAATTCAGTCATTTCAGTATTATTACTATTTATGATATGACATGAGTCAGCTTTGGGTCATTCGTGGCTCTAAGAATCATGTTACATTTAGGGCGTAGACTCGATTCGTGATACTAGCACTGAGGGGATCAAGAGTACACACTTTTTTGCAGAGGCTCGGAGGTGGCTTAATTTAATGACTCGGAGGATTCATCCTTCGGGTAATGCCACATATGTGACTTACCTTTGGGCTCTAGTGGTGGCTTTCGAGATCTGGGGAATTCCACTCAATGTAGGGGCCCAGATTATGGTGGAGTGGAAGGACTTATATCGGAAAACAAGAAGGCACTCTTCCTTCCCTACTTGATTTTAGAGCCAAGCTCCCGAGCAGGTGTGCCTAGGGAGGATGTTGATCAAAACTTGGAGTGCGACGCACCTTTTAACCCTCTCAATGTGAAAGGTGCGCAAGGACAGAGCAAGAATAAAAGGAAAGTAAGGACAAAGGGAGAGGGTAAGGATAAAATGGCACCCATTCCACATATCCCCTTGTGTCCTACGAGCACCTGGAGGCGAACATGGCCTTCATGAGGAGTTATTTAGAGAGGTCCTACTTGCCCCTCATGGTTGGGCCCCTTCTAGTTCCACAGCCCAGCTAGACCCAGATCAGGCCTATGTAGAGCTGCGGAAGGAGTTTGATAAGGAGAAGAACAAGAGGTGCTCCCAAGTTCATATACTTTCCCGAATGTGGAAGACCCGAGCTGGTACAGAATACCCAGCTTTAGAGCTTGATGCAGTCAAACTTGACCCTATTTCAAGGTTGCCTCTAAGCAATATTTTTTGATGATAATGAAGAGTATTCTCCCACAATGTAGTTGGCAGGTCGACTTCCAAATTTTGAGTCTCAAGCTAAGGATCACCACTTCCTTTAGCAGAAGCTCCGATATGAAATAACAATCATTATTGATAGATTTTGAGATGCTTGAATAGCTGCAACCTAACTTTTTCGTTAACTAGATCTCCTATCTTAATTGTTAATAAGTGGAATGAAGTTCATGTTCAGGTGCACCATTCCTCATGGAAAACTCTCCAAGTTGAAAATAAAAGATGTGCATGAGTTCTCATTCCTGAGCGGGATGAAAGAACACAGCTCTGATGCCTCAAGCCGTAACATTTATGGGGCATCCAACTGGATCCGCATGCTTGTACACTATCTTGTTCCTCTCCTTCTTTTTTAATTACTACTGGATTTGGATTGCCCTCGTTCGGGTCTTGTAACAAACAATCCTCTACTTTTCCACATCTTTGAATATTTAATTTTTATAATCTAGGAAATGAATGCATCGCTATTATATTATCTCTCAAGTTACAAACTGACTTGCTTACTTGATACAAGCTTTACGATTGTTTTTGTACAGGTTGGGAAAGTGTGCAAAAATAGGGAAAAACAGGGCAGGGACACTGCCCAGGCTCCCACTATAGCAGCAACCCTCCCTCTACAGGTGTCTCGCTATAACGGGAAAATTCCCGCATAGCATGGTCCCGCATTAGTGGGATACTTGCCGCTATAGCGGCTCACTGGCAGTGACCCCACAATTTTTCCTACATTCCCTTTTTCCCATTCCCTCATAACACTATTATCTAATCGTTATAACATTTTTACCTATAAATCTAATACTGAAACCTAGCAACTTAGAAGTATGACTATTAACCAAAGCACTTATTTATACACTCCGATTATTAAGTAAAATAAATATCGAAGGACACTTTTAGGCATCCTCAAACATTCAAGTCTTAGCATACTTGGGCAATTCATATAGTATATACTCAAAACAAGAAGATCTTTACAATTAACCAATTTCATTTACCACCCTTACATTTTCCATATGTATTGGTTAACACCCAAGCATCAAAATTTACTTAAATCGTGTATCATACATGTTCACCCTTCATAACACTCAACCAATTCACAAACATTTCAATCATTTAATGACCATTTCACTTATCCACACACTCTTAAAACAATCATCTAAGCTTTCAACTTACACGAAAATCAAATCGGAGAATCTCCTTAGACAATCAATTCAACCTAGCCCTTGCTTTTCTAAAACACAGTTAAGTACTCTGTTTTTGATGACCATTAGTTGATCGTTCACGTATCAACACAACCTTTACAACTAGATACCAATGGAACCTTTCAAGTTCCAATCCAGCTGCCTGAGTTTCCAAATGGGAGTCAATTAGTCCCAATTGGGTTGGTCGAGATACCAATTGAAATCAAGAGATACCAATTGGACTCAACCCATACAAATAATTACCAGAAATTGCACGAGAGGAAAGAAATACAGAAACTAGTATCTATAATGCCTCATAGATTCCTAAATATTTGATGTGGACGTCTACACACCAATCCACAGGTCTCTATTCGACATTTGCTCTTGTATGAATGATTCTGGTAACCAAGGCTACGATACCAACTATCACGACCCAACTAATCAGATCGTGTAGGAACCTACTCTAATTCACCTAGATAGAAGAACCCTTATAACCTGT
The DNA here is from genome assembly GCA_031232105.1 of Capsicum rhomboideum. Classification (NCBI taxonomy): domain Eukaryota; kingdom Viridiplantae; phylum Streptophyta; class Magnoliopsida; order Solanales; family Solanaceae; genus Capsicum; species Capsicum rhomboideum. Next base: position 124,296,165 of record CP124716.1, read on the forward strand.
AACACCCCGTATACTCCCAACCCTATGTGACGACGTTGAACAATGGATACTTAGGTGTCGAGATGCCATGAGTAAGTATTTTGTAATGTTAGTGATGAGAAAATTGAAATTTGGCCTTGTACATGTGATTAAACTTGCATAGGAGGTGTTTTGTGATTTTAGTGGAGCATTGGTGGGGTTCAAAATGAGGCTAAGAGTACCTCTAAACAAAGTATATTAAGGGTAAGAAGTAAGTTAAAGAATAGGACTTGAAGTATCTAACCAAATCCGCGAAGAGAAGTCGAAGAAACAAAAAAATTGAAAAACAAGAGGTGGGGCATGCCAGAGGGTGTTCCAGGCCGATCTGGGCTAAATTTTTGTGCCCAGAGGCAGCAAGATGGCGCGCCCAAGGGCGTGCCAGGATGGATTTTGCCATTTTTCGAAAGTTGGAAATTTTCTAAGTCCTAAGGGTGCCCGGTGACGTACCGAGCCGATTTTTGCCACGTTTATTCTACAACCATTAGAATATACATGAAATGAGTAAAGTATTATGTTGGTATGATACAATTACTCAAAATGACGGTTTTACCCTTATGGTCAAAATAGGCCATACGTGGCTAGAATCACTTGTTTTTGGGATTGAGGTTACGGATATGAATAACATGAGTGGGAATATTGTTGTAACACATACGAGATGATTTAAACATGAGAAATTATTAATTTTATTGGATTAAGTGAATTGGGCTCAAAAAGGGCCCAAAATGTGAAAGAAGACATGGGCCAAAAATGGGTCAAATGACCTATTCTTCCATTGACCTTCTAGACATGAGTGAATATTGTCGTGAAAATTATGGAATTGATTAAACATGAGTTATATGATGGATTACACATTGATTTTTGTGGGCTAAGATAATATGTGTTAATGGGCCAATTTGAGGCCCAAAATGAAGCCAAAATGCATGGGCCCAAGAGGAAAATGATTCATTCTTCCAATTGAACAAGAGTATATAGAATTTAATGCCCTAGTATTGGCTAAGTATGACTTGATTACTATATAAATACCAAAATATCAGATTTTTATTCCATTCTAAGTCTCATGCTTTTCTAGACATTTCTTGAAGATATTTTCTCTCCTTTTCAAACCCTAAGGCACTTTTGGAGCAAGATCATCATTTTTGAAGCTTGGGTAAGTGATTATTGTTATGGATTAATATATTATATGCATGAAAGAGTATGTAAATCATGTTGGTTGTGCTTGGAAATGTTGGACATTTTACTTTGTGTTTTTGTATAAGATTTGTGATCCATGAGGTTCAAGCTTGAATTATGACTTGTGCCTTTGATGAAAGAGCATGGTATGGATAAAATATGAACATGTATGGTGTTATTTTGTTATTAAACTTGTTATTTTTCTATAAGTGTAAATTGTGGGATTTTGGTCGATGTGTGCTATGAGGTGTATTAAGGTAAGTTGATGGATTATTTGTGATGTGGTATGGATAAGAAAGTGTAAAGGAGAAGTGTTGTGGTGAAATGTATTGATTATCATGTATTGGTCAATGTTGGGAATATTGTGGGATTTTTGGAATAATAATTTCATCAATGGTATTGTCAAGGGGGAAATGACCTTCTAAAGGCAAAAATGAAACTCATTATCGTTATATGCATTTGTAAGGTAGTTGGTGGTTAATGTAAACCCGTTATGTATTTGTGTTGTAGAGTGACACATAAAGAAGGAGTGAGACTATTTTATGCACATCTAAGATTGTATATTCGTATTGAGAATACAAGGTATGTAAGGTTACTCTGTCCGTATCTTTCTGAGGCAAATAGTATTCACATTGACATTACGCTTGTCCTATCCCGAAATGTGCTAAGGTATCCTATATCCGGTTATTAATGGTCATTATCATATGTTTCCTACTCATTGATAAATTGTGAATCTCATGTCTCATATTCATGGGTATTGTTCCAAAAGTTCAATAAGGTTGTTTTCCAAAGTTCCAAAAATGATTATGCTCATGTATCTTGTTCATAGATGATTGTCCAATGGTTCCAATGGTGTTATGTTTCCAATAAATCTATGTTTCCAATAATGTTTATTCACATCTCTTCTATTTTGGTTATGGTTCCAAAGCTTCCAAAAATTCTATGTCAAATGAATGGATCAATCTCTCACAAGTGAATGTACCAATCTCTCACAAGTAAAGGTATCAATCTCTCCAAAGTAAAGAAGTGAACTAATGCATATGTGGTTAATGATCAAGTATGGGTGGAAGCTTTGGGGGCATAAGCCTAGCTCAAACCGATCCCAGGATCAGGGGGCAGTCCTAGAGGCATAAGCCTAGCTCAGACCGAACCTGACAGGGGGCAGCTCTGGAGGTATACAACTAGCTCAAGCCGAACCTGATATGTTGTATGGGTGGCAGCTCTAGAGGTAAAAACCTAGCTCGAGCCGATCCCAATATATTGATTCTTAGGGTGGCAGCTCTGGAGGCATAAGCCTAGCTCGAGTCGATCCCAACATAACAATATGTTATGTAAATCCACTGATCAGTCGGGGCTCGGGTATCACAAGTCACATGCAAAGGTGAATAATCATAGAAGCAAAAAAAGTAATGAAAGCAATACATGGTTCCCAAAGTTCAGTACAGTGACTTATCCATATTGGTTATGCATTTAAATTTGAGTTCATTGACATGTTTACATATCATACAATTTCATTTGAGCCTTACATACTCAGTATATTCTTCGTACTGACCCCTCTTGGGGAACTTACTTTAAATGTTGCAGGTGCAGGCACTAGTAGACCTCCGCAATAGGTTGACAATAATTGCAGATTTTTGGTGAGCCCCGGTTGGTTCGGGACTTCCCAAGTCACAGTTGTACATTTTTTTTGATGTTGTAAATGTTGTATAAAGTGGGGACTTGTCCCGAATTTAAGTTGGTCTTGAACATGCATTTGTTAGAGGCTTTTGTAGACGTATGTGGGTATATGGATACAAGAGATGTATGTTCACTCGACTTGATGGCCCTAACGGCCAAGTTTCACATATTGTACATGTTTTCCATGACTTCCGCCATAAGCATTTTATATGTTATCAGTTACATGAGATAGTATGATGTTCATATGAGGCTATGCATACAAATGTACATGAGCAAAGATTGGTTCTCTCGGGCCATATCGGCTTCGGGTGCCAGTCCGGCCCGAATGGGATTTCGGTGCGTGACATAACCCATTTAAAAGACAAGTGAAAATTATAAAGAAAATACATTATTCTCTTCATAATCGTAAAACTTATTACAAAACTCCTTTTAATATAACAAGAAATATTTTCCCTAAGGACCTAGTCTATACATGTACAAGAGCTACTAATGATAAAAAAAATGAATAACATAAGACCAGAGTCAGCTATGGAGTGAAAAGACAGAAGCTGTTGGAGATCTCTAACTACATCATATAAGAAACGCCAACTGATCCTGCACCCAGGCTATATCCCAAAAGGGTACAACAATAGTAGTATCAGTACAACCAAATGTACTGGTAGGCATCATCAACCGACCAAAATTAAATCACATAAACCTAATATAAAAATCCAAAAATGATCATGAACATATAATATGCCAAATTAATTACTTAATCGCATGTCCCCAATTACTACTCTTCTTACTATGTTCTCACTACAAGGCCTTATTCTATTCTTATCACTTCTCACAAATGACCACAACATTCTAGATACGACACATATTGTCAATTGATTACTTTCTCACCATCACTTTCCAACACCAACTACACATCATCCAACCATTTCACTAATGACACTACAACCAATATTTATAACCAACATCACAGACATGACAATCAACAATGCAATTAAGTCCTACCACCTCATAGCAATCCTTTTTTATATTATCCAAATCAATAAGGTAACAAGATCACATTTATACCTACTAATACTAAATCTAGTGTGCAACACAATGAGAATTTGCGAATCAATTAAATTCATCATTATCTCAGAAGCATCTTATTGTTGTACATCATCATATACTAGCTAATTTTAAGTACATAATCAATAACCAATGGTCTACATGAGAAACCCAATATACACATAGCAAAATATAACCTGATTCACTTACAGAACTGTCAAACTCTCCAACATAATAGTGTACACACATGTTAAGGGTCTTATGATTGCCCACTACGTATGACCTGCAGCGGACGATCGTAGTCCATGTATTAAATATATCAAACAACTAGTACCTTGCCACCCTTATCCCAAATCAAGTGTTATATCACCCTTATTCCAATGTCCCTACCTTTATCCTCCCTTAAATCCATCAATTCAATAAAAAACAACCTTTATCAATCAACTCACAATAAGTACTACTTACAAGTGCAATCACTTAGTGAGTTCAAATCAACAACACTGCATAACAACAAGGTATTTTTATCAATCACGTTACAAGTTATCCATTTACACACTTGTATTAAAGATTCAAAAAGTACAACATATTACTAGCATGTATCGTAACTAAATAAATAAACCATCAAATAACATGCACACATACCATCAATTTGAGTCTTAACTCCAGTTCGACCATAACCTACACAACAGACATTGGTGCCCGAGTGCCAAGCAACATATAACAAATAAGTAGACACACAATTGATTTAGGTTGACCTCCTAATTTATGAACACACCAGGATGGACATAATTTCTCATAAACTCTTCCATTTGACAAACATTCAATCCTGACCAAACACTACTATTCCTTAATATCCATATGCATTCTGTTACCACAACCAATTATTAAGACTGACTCTATTCTACTTCCCAACTCCCATCTTATTCCGACACCATAATTATTCATTTACTACCCCAATCCTTGCTATTCTATTAACACAAAATAGTAACACTAAGTGTGGAAAATCCAATAACCTTAATCCAGACTAAATATGAATTCACCTAAATTCATCAATTTCATTCCCCAACCCTACTCCATTACTCCTTACACATAGTAACAATGCATATATCAACTACACAATAATTAATCACTAAGCTTACACTAATGGAATCCATTACTACTTAGATCTATCTGATTTATTCAACCAAACACCGTGACCACAGGCCTACACAAGAATCATCCTATTATTCTATTATAAGTTCATTCTTTTAACCATGGTCTACAATTACACAATTAAACTTAGCCTACAGCGGTGCTAAGCTGTTATTTATAGATGCATGAACTCTCATTCTTTAACTCGTTCTATCAATTTCTTGTGGGACTCTTATAAGGAAGCCTTCAAGATTTGCCCTTTCGTAGTATGTATCTCCATTCTCATCATTTCTGGGACTAGAGACAACCCTAGGGTATTTTTAGAAGCAGACAACATCCCTTTTTAATGCTGAAAGAAAAAAGGATTTTAAAATTTGTGGAGGGACTGCCCAAGGCCTTGCTGTAGCGATCTACCTGCCACTATAGCAAAAAAATTCTCTCTATAGTGGGGTGATGTCAGTCCTCTTTCCAAACTCTTTAACTCTCGAGTTCGTCTTCAATAAATTTTAACAGACATCTAGAAAATTTTAGAAATTACCAACAGTCCAGGCGCTTTGGACAAGGTGACTACAGTAACGACAGGACGGATTGTTACAAGTGATCTATGATTCAATTTCCAACAATAATAGTATGTAGTAGCTAGTATATGAGATTTAATTTATAACATTATGTGACAATCTATTTTGAAATATTACGTTTTTAGAGAATTTGGTTGTATGTTTCAGCTAGATTAGTCAAGTTAGGTAATTTTGCTAGATTTAGAAATTGGGGGTATAATAAATCATATTTAGAAAAAGTACATTCAAATTCTAAATGTTCGTTTTAAAAAATATGACCAAACACAACTTTAACTCTAACTTCAGAAGAAATTAATGTCATTGTGAGAAATGATGGAATACATAACATCCTGTTTTGCTGAAGTAGTAGAACTTCCTACAATGATTTTAAAACTTAGCTATAAATATTCAAGAGGACTCCATAAAGGAGGACATATTTAATGTTCTAATTCTTTTTTCAATAGAAACCTTCATCCACTAATTCATTAAGGACATGATAAGTCCAATGGAGCATACAATATCTTTCATTTTCTAATTTAGCTACCACGAACCCGGTCCAAAGTTTAACTTATGCCTATCTAAATAAAATTTCTATAAAAAAAGTTGTGATTATGTTGTATTTTGAATATATTTCCTAGAACCCCTCTTTTCTTTAAAAACGAAAAAAAATTCTAGACATTTATGGTACCTTGGTCCTTCACATAAAATTATCTCAGGGTGATCATAGGTGCAAGCTAGCTATTTTTCATATTTCTTGTCATTAATCTTTTTTGAATTGCATCAATAATATTGATAAAGTTGTTGATTCTTGATTTTGTTATATGTGATGTGTTAGCAAATAGCATATGAATATGCAAAGAGAAGAACAAATTTTGTCTTGATTGCACAGAGAGAAAATAGACTGTGGGGGATTCACGAGAAAGTTAGGAAACTTGGTTCAAAACATGTGCTGATAATAACTGCAAATATTTTCAAGGAAGATGATTGTAGGAGATTCACCACCAAATCTGTAAATTTTATGGGCGTTGTAAATCCAAGTTATGTTTACCTCATTTCATTAATAGTGACTCAAAATGTAATTAGATAAGATTTTGTTTTGTTATGAAGCAGGGATGGACAATATCTCGAGCCTTAGGGTAGCTAATTGTTGATCTATTAATATACTTCTCATTTGTATCAGAGATCACAAACCAAATGGGATATATATATTGACAACCTGATATCTAAAATTATATTTCTCTTCTAGTAAATTCTAATTTATTTTGACCTAGCAAGTGATACATGTTCTTGGATTTCCTATTTTTGACCCTAAAGCATAGGAAATTACTAATTGTTAACAATCACGTGAAAGACATATTTCCTAGTGGAAGACGTCTTACATTGTGCACATCTTGTTATCAATATTTCTTCCTCTTTAGTCGTAAGTGCTCGCTCTTTTTGGTTATGAGTGAACCCAAGGTACATATGAATGGTCTTTCAATTATTCACATATCAGTCCCCCTTTCCCTTAACCACCCCTCATTACCTTAAGAAAAACATAGTTTCTTAATGTTACTCCCTTCTTTTATGCATTATGAAAAGGTAGCTATATACAAACTTTTAGTCAACTAAAACTGTATTTGAAATGTTATTTCGAGGTTATTTCATTCATTTGAATAGAAAATATTACTTGAAGTCCATATCAAACAATCGCATTCTGAAGCAGATATTATCAACAGATGGACTCTGATGATTTTATTGACTACTGACTCTACATTGGTTGAACTCTTCTACTTCCTTAGTAGACCAAAAACAAATCTCATGTTCTCTTTTTGAAACCTTTTTCTTTGTTGAAATGAATAGGTCACCTTCTTAATTTCAATTTTTGGTTTTTGAAGAACACTGAACACTCTTTTTCTGCTTTCACTTTGAAATTTATGATCCTCGGAAACAATTAATGAAACTATATATCAACGATGAAAGGAGACATTATTAGCTAGTGTATATTGACATGCTTGGCTAATGGTAAATAACATGTTGTAGTGAAAAGGTTAGCCAATACTCTATTCATGTTCCATTATTTGCAGTGGATCATCTTGTGAATATAGTAAGCTTGGGACATACTTTCTACCTGAAAGAAGTCGCATAGACAAATTTGTTTCACATTTTGACGGTATTAATTCTTATCATTAAAGTTGCTAATATTTATAATTCTATTTCATTTGTATGCAAGAGCATTCAAATACTACTATTTCAACATTCTGTTCACCGTCTCTATACTCTTTTAATACCCCTTTAATTTAAAATTGAACAATGATTTTAAACTCTAAAATTTTCCACTTTTTAGGATATAAATTTCTGGGATAATGTGTATCCTACCTACATAGTTCTACCTTACCTAGGGCAAAACGGAGTCCGAGTCATCATGAATGCATTAGTGGAGACCTAGTTATCTTTGCCAATAATGAGCTTATACTTTAATAAGTATTGATGTAACGACCCAAATTATTGTTATGTCGCAAAAAAATATTTCGACTAAGAAATCCTTATTCTAGACCTTGTAGGAATTATTTCGTGGAAAAAAGTAGTGGCACAAAATGAATTTGTGCCAAAATTGGAAAAAATTGGGAAGGCCACTGACCCGCCTTGCTGCGGTAGATTTGCTACTTCAGCGACACTTCCGTCACTGCAGCGACGGTTGGGCAGTAACCAACCCAAAATTTAATTAAAACCTACATTCAGTTAAGGACCCTTATGTTATCCTCCTCCTCCAAAAACACCCCAAGTAAACCCTATACTTAGAACAATGAGAATTTGGAGGGCAAGCTCCATGTGGGTGATTCTAAAGTGCTTTCGGTGAAGTTTCTGACGTTAGTAAAGGGCAAGGCACGAGTGGGACAATTCTTCCCTCTCTGTAGCAGTGGAATTCATCTATGAGGTAGGTTAACATTCAATTTTAGTAGAGTTGGGCTAGATGCACATAATAACTATAGTTATGTCAGGGATTTCATTTCTTAGGCCTTTGAGCATGGAGTTTGGGTGGATTGAATAATAACCAAAACTAGTACAATGGATAGGTGATATTAAATTATAAGTTTTACATGAACTAGAGGTAGGCTGATGAATGAAAGCATATTATGAGTTAGAAAAAGAGTTAGGGTGACGATGAAGGTAATGAATGTGAGCTAGGGCTAGAGTGTGTATTTGTTGGTTTAGAGGAATTCGGTAGAGCTCAAATTGAGAGTGTAGAGAGTGGATAGTAGGTACCTAGATATCGTGGTAAGTCGAGAGGAGTATGAAGAGTTTTGGGTGGGTGTACTGTGTTGTAGATAGTTTCCATAGTGGAATGGGTATACACGGAGTAGAGGGGAAGGAAAGTGAGAGGCATACATAGTATCTGAGATTGAAGTCATCAGTTGGTATAAGCATGGGTGATGGCTAGAGGGTATAGTCATTATATTGAGTGAGTATGAGTCATCAGGTGTAACGTGGAATCGATTTACTCTATGCTTATGTATATACATTTAAAAGCAAATATTTGACTAGCCTTTGGGTACTACATGAGTTATTAATAGTAGTAAAGACATGTTTGACTCTATGCTTATATATGAGTTGGATGTTTGTGATTAGCTTTCGGGCATTACTTGTGATTATTAACTATATCATGTATTGAACATATGAATTTGGAGGTGATATTGAGATGATATATGGATTGGGTGTCACACCAACACTGTTATATGGATTGAGTGTCACGCCAACACTGTTATTGGATCAGGTACAATATCGATATTGGTACATAGATTAAGCTCGTTCCCTGCAGGTCATATCTTAGAGTCCCTGCTGACTCTAGTATGTGTGTACTCCTTACATGGATGCAATCATCATTTCACTGAACATGATTATTGTGGTGATCATTATTGAAAGGATCTGTCGAAGTGTAATCGATCTACTATATACTTGTATATCTGTTGAGATGAAGGGTTATAACTGCACTTATTTCGTGTTGTGTATTTGAGTTGTCGATATTAGTAGTGAACGAAAACACATAAGTGTCATTCTAGGTATGCCTCGATTGGAGTAATTATCTTAATCTCAGCATGTATAGTGCATATGTGTGATATATGTGGGTATTGGGTAAGCTGGTCTAGTCCTTATAGTGTCATAGAAAGTGAGACTAGTGGTCTTGAGGTGGAGTAGTGAGTCATAATCGTGTTGGGCATAGATTTGTAGAGCTGTAAGTGAAAAAAGTAAGACAAGAGTTAGGGAACTTAAGAAGGGGCTAAATTGTAAAAGGACAAAGATAAACTAAAATGTTAAATGGCTGGGAGATCACAAAGATACTAAGGGCAACGTATCAAAGACCTAAAGAGAGGGCATTGGGATGGTTTAGTTTTTCAAAATATTAACTGGTGTAATGATTTTCTCCCTATTTTTTATTGTTGTTTTTTATTTCTAACCCTGATCGATTGATGATACCTACCAGTACATGTGATTGTACTAATACTATACTTTTTATATCTCTACTTGGGGATATAGACATATTGCAGGTCTGTTGGAGTTTCAATAGGTACGATGGTGGTTTCTCTTCAGCAGCTCTTGTCATCTCACTCTTACATGGATGTTGTGCTTCAGGTCTTCTTTTCATTACTTAGTGCTCTTGTATCATTTTAGATTAGGTTCTGGGGAAATTGTTATATTATTTTCCATAATGTAATTAGTTAACAAATGTATTTTGGATAAGAGTTTTGTTTTGATTAAGGGATTATTTCTTTTAAAAATCGTTTCATTTAACTTTCACACTTAATTGAATGGTTGAGTGGTAAAGGTTCTCTTATCTGGGGTAGAGTCGGGTAGATTCCCACATGATCGGTGAATTCGATAGTGAAAAGATGGTATTAGAGCCCAAGTTACCGGTCTCCCAGTACAAGTTCAAATGTTGAGTCTGGTGGGGCCGTAAAACTCGTAGGAGCCAAACTTGAGAAAGGAAAATAGGACTATTCCAAGTAACCCCAAACAGTGGTGAGGTCAGACTCCCAGCAACCAAGAGATGCCAGATTCTATGTGGGAGGGGTGCTAGTGTCCTCGCCCCCTTCATCCCTGCTACTCTCGCCCTCTTTCCCTATCTTCCTCTTCTTCTTGCTCCCTCCCTACAGGCCCTTCATTTTTAGTGGGTTAAAGGCTACATCACACTCCACTAGTGTGTCATTGTTCTCCTTTAGCACCTCCGCCCTCTTGCACAGCTCCGTGAAAAAGGAAGGCAAGAAAAGATCCCTCGAAGACCCTCCCCTAGTGTATAAATGTTTCCACTCGTCAATAATCTGCATCTCCACATTCATTTCTATCCCTAATAGAGTGCAAGCCACCACCATAGTCCAGTGAAAGTTCACATCAGTAATATTTCCCAAAGGAAGCATCCTCCGGGATGCCAAGTGCAGCTATCTCTGAGCCTCCACTGAGAAGGGAGTTCTCTTGGTCCCCTAGGCACTGGTCTACTTTACCTTTATCTTTTGACCCTCCGGTACTAAGGTCCTTTCCACCAACTTCAGGTCCGACTCAGTGATTTTAGCCTCAAAGGCGGCATTGGAGGGGTTTGGGACCCCCAAGGTATCATTAATGGTGGCAACATCCACCTGAACATTCTTCCTCTAAATGCGAATAGTGGGAAGCAGCACAGACCAATCTATGGTCGGGTGTGTGGCATAGAACTCCCAAACTATGGCCAGATTGTAGGCAGGGATGGCCTCTATCAACATCTCCCAACCAAAGTCCTAAGCTAGTTGTAGAAGTCAGGCGTTTCTTCAGTTACGTCTCTCATCACGAACCCTCTCTCATGAAGGAAGCCCCTATTGAGTAGCCCTTCTTCATAACACTCACGATAGAAGGAGTTGGGGAACTTTTGATATGGGGGTTGGTTAGCCATAGTATTAACCCTGCAAATATTGCAATTACAGCATTAGAAACCATTTCAAAATGCTAAGGAAGAAAAAGGAAACCAAAATAAAAAATAAAGAAACTGGGAGAAGATACTGCCCATCGTTGCTGCAGCGACACTTTTGTCGCTGTAATGGTGCCGCCACAGTGGTAGAAGCCTCACTGCAGTGGTCCCACTACAATGATAAATCCACCACTACAGCGATGACTTCGTCCCCAACCAGACCCAACTCCTTCCACGACGAAATTTCAAACTTTTCTTCAAATTTTTTATTTTTAAGTATAGATCGGGCTTGGTAGAGTATATGCAAACTCTTTTACACTAAAATAGGGTGATTAACACCTGAATTCAACCCCAAATTGTTTTAAATCATTGAAGAGGGTGACTCTTCATCTCCCACCCTTTTCAAGCCCAAAAACTACCATGAACATCATTAATCTTACGTCTAGAACTTTGTAGGAGTGTTGGGGATGTAAGATAATCTAGCCTATTTTTCAATTCATGCAAGAAAGCCATAAATATTCAAATTCAACGTTACATAAAAAAATAATTTGAAAATTCCCTTTTCTATCATAATTTTTATGATTCTACGATATGTTAAATGCGTAACTGAAGTAGTAGGGACGAGAATTTACCTTAGTAGTTTCTTCCCCACTCCACCTAATTTGGCAAAGAACTCATGGCGATCTTTGGAAAAACTATACGTATCGCCGAAAAGAGGTTTGCTTGGGGAAATTGAGAGAGTTTGAGAGTTAGAAAGATAATTTCCCCCACCTTAAAACTACTGAGCCCCACTGTGGTAACAGTCCTATCACTGCAGCGATACTGCTATAGCGACGGGTCTGTTGCTACAACAACACTACTGTAGTGACAGGACCGTCGCTACAGCGCGGATTTTGCAAGTTTTATTTTTATCCTAAATTTTCATGCATTGTGATATTTTGCAATGTCCAAGGTATTTTAGATGACCCATTGCATAAGATATTATCATTAAGTTTATTCTCAGTTTATAATAATTGTGCATCGAGTTAAGAAGTTTAAATACTCCTAATGTATAGACTGATGGAGTAATGGTGAGTATAGCTTTAATTAACTAGGATTCAGTGGGAGATTATAAGGTAATTAATAAGAATAAAGGATTGATCTTCTCTTTCAAAACTCGTCGTGTACGTTGGATTATGAGAATAATGCTGAAAACCTTCTTCCTCTCTCTGTAATCATTCGAGGATGAACGATGGGTAAATTGGTATCTAATGTAATGACCCAAATCGTTGTTATGTTAAACACTGTCCCAAAAAAATGTTTTGACTAAGAATCCTTGTTTCGGACCTTGTAGAAATTTTTTTATGAGGAAAAGTAGTGGCCCAAAATGAATTTAGGCCGAAATTGGAAAAAATTAGGCCAAGCCACTGACCCACCACTGTAGTGTAGATCTGCCGTTTCAGCAACACTTTCATCGCCACAATGGCAGTCGGGCAGTAACCAGCTCGAGGGTTAATTAAAACCCTCATTCAGTTAAGGCCGCTTATGACGTCGTCCTCCTCTAAAATACCTCAAGTGAACCCTATACCTAGAATGATAAAGATGTAGAGGCCAAGCTCCATGAGGGTAATTCTGAAGAGCTTTCGGTGGAGTTTCCATCTTTAGTAAAGGGAAAGGCACGTGTGGGACAACTCTTTACTCTCCGTAGCAGTGGAATTCATCTGCGAGATAGGTTATGGTTTAATTGTAGTAGACTTAGGCTAGATGCACATAATAATTATAGTTATGTCGGGAGATTTCATGTCTTAGACCTTCGAGCATGGAGTTTGGATGGATTAAATAATAATCGAAACTAGGAAAATGAATTGGTCATATTGAATAATAAGTTATTGAACTATATTGCTTCCTTAATTGCCTAAGGGTATAAGTTTTGCATGAACTAGAGGTAGGCTGATGAATAGAAGCGTATTATGAATTAGAAGGAAAGTTAGGGAGAATATGAAGGTAATGAACGTGAGCTAGGCGAGAGTATGTATTTGGTGGGTTCAGAGGAGTCTAATAGAGCTTGGATTGAGAGTGAAGAGAGTACCTAGATGTCGTGGTGAGTCAAGAGGAGTTAGAAGAGTTGTGGATGCGTGTATTATGTTCGTGGGTAGTTGCTCATAGTGGAATAGGTATAGATGTAGTAGAGAGGAAGGGAAGTAAAAGGTAAACATAGTATTTGAGATTGAAGTCGTTAGTTGCTAAAGCATGGGTGATAGATAGAGGGTTATGTTGGGTGAGTATGAGTCATCAGGTGTAATGTGGAATCGATTTATTCTATGCTTATGTATATCCATATAAAAATGAATGTTTGACTAGCCTTCGGGCACTACATGAGTTATTAATAGTAGTAAAGACGTATTTGACTCTATGCTTATATGTGAGTTGGATGTTTGTGATTAGATTTCGAGCATTACTTGTGATTATTGACTATATCATACATTGAACATATGGCTTTTGAGATGGTATTGAGATGATATATGGATAGAGTGTCACACCGACACTGTTATATGGATCGGGTGTCACACCGACGCTTTTATTGGATTGGGTACCATATCAGTACTGGTACATGGACTGAGCTCATCCCCTGTAGGTCATAGCTGAGTGTCCCTACTGACTCTAGTATGTATGTACACCTTGCATTCAAGCAATCATCATTTCATTGACCATATTTTTTGTGGTGACTACTGTTGAAAGGATCTTCCAAAGTGTAATTGATGTGTTGTATACTTGTATATCTTTTGAGATAAAGGGTTATGATTGTACTTGTTTCGTGTTGTGTGTTTGGGTTGGGGGTATGAGTAGTGGATAGGAACACGTAGGTGTCGATTGGAGTAGTTATCTTAATCTCAGCATGTACAGTTTATATGTGTCATATATGTGGGTATTAGGTAAGATAGTCTAGTCCTTATAGTGTCTTAGAAAGTGAGACTAGTGGTCTTATCGGTATAATTTAGAGGTGGAGTAGAGAGTCATAATCGTGTTAGGCGCAGAGTCGTAGGGTTGTTAGTGAAAAAGGTAAGACAAGAGTTAGGGAACTTAAGGAGGGGCCAAATTGTAAAAGGAAAAAGATACACTAAAATGTTAAATGGCAGGTAGGTCACAGAGATTCTAAGGGCAACGTGTCAAAGACCTGAAGAGAGGGACATTGGGAGGGTTTAGTTATCTGGAATCTTAACTAGTGTCATGATTTCCTCCCTATTTTTTTATTGTTGTTATTTATTTCTAACCCTGATCGGCCTATGATACCTACCAGTACGTGTGCTTGTACTGATACTACACTTACTATATCTCCACTTGCGGGTATAGTCATGTTGTAGGTCAGTTGGAGTTTCTATAGGTACGATGGTGGTTAATCTTCAGCAGCTCCTATCATCTCACTCTTACATGGATGTTGTGTCTCAGGTCTTTTTTTCATTGCTTAGTGTTCTTGTACCGGTTTAGATTAGGTTCTGGGAGAACTGTTATTTTATTTTCCGCAATGTAATTAGTTAACAAATGTATTTTGGATAAGAGTTTTGTTTTGATTAAGGAATTATTTCTTTTAAAAATCA
Source organism: Capsicum rhomboideum (assembly GCA_031232105.1). Taxonomy (NCBI): domain Eukaryota; kingdom Viridiplantae; phylum Streptophyta; class Magnoliopsida; order Solanales; family Solanaceae; genus Capsicum; species Capsicum rhomboideum. The sequence goes on from CP124716.1 coordinate 124,311,248, forward strand.
TTTCGTTTAACTTCCGCACTTAATTGAATGGTTGGGTGGTAAGGGTTCTCCTATCTAGGGTAGAGTTGGGTAGGTACCCGCACGATCCGTGAATTGGGTCATGACCATTGAACACCGTATAGACCTTTAAACTGCATTTGCTCTGCTTTTTGAATTAACATTTCTTGAGACTCCTCCTTTTGTCAGTGTTCATAGTTCACCTTAAGAATGAAAGAATTTTGGTGATATGTTTCTTTTTAGTTGCATTCATTTTTCCTTTTTGGTTTTAATAGGCAGCAAAAGCTACATTTATAAACCTTTACGAGACCCTGAGGTTAGAGATGAAGGATGAGGTCGGGATCACAATAGTGACACATGGATGAATAGGGCCTGTAATAACAAGGGGAAATTCATGTAGAGGAAGGTGTAGATATGCAATGGAAGGAAGAAATAGAAGTAAGACTCTTCTCTCTTTGTGGAAATGAAGTTCTCTGCCTCTTCCAACACACTTCTACTTTTTGGCAAACTTCCATGCTTTCCTTTCCAAAACAGAATAGAAGAACACGTCTGATGTTGAGGCATAAAACAACCATTCATTCCTTTCTAAATAGCATGAAACACATCTTAGTTGTTTCAATGTGTAAAGTTTAATGCATTTCTTTTCCAAGCAGGATGGAGCACACGGCATAGATATTTTCAGGCTTAAACTACACATGTTTTCCATTTCAAAGCAGTTGTTATACTTAACCTCACCCCTCCACTATTGGAGGGGTCGATGACTTGGGATACTATGGATTATGGAGAAATTATAAATTTGATCTCTCACTAGTTTTAATTTCTATAACTAGTAGTTGATATAAGATTGTTGGAATGAACTATTTATAATTAGGGGTTAGTTCTTACTAGAGTTAAGATTGTTCAAGATATGGGATTGTTACTATATATTTTTCTTGTCATTTATTAGGATCTCAACTTCAGTTTATTTTAATATATTAGTTTTTTTTTTTTTTTTGTAACTTCTAGTAATATGTTATGTCCATCACATTACAATGTTTATGATTTCTGGGTTAAGGTTCGTGCATCCGGAAGTTCAGTGGAGGAGTTTGCCAAGTTGATTATGCAACATTTTCCTTCTATATAGAATCTTCGCACCAAACATCCTGCAATGGACATTCCGTGTGTTATTTGCGCATCAAGGTGCTAGTAGAACTTCCTTTATTGGAATGGAAGACCTATTCTGGAGTCATCCTTGTCCACATCTCCATTCTCCTCCTCCTCCTCTCTTCTCTTCGGAGACTTGGAGGATCTGTCGTGATGCAAGAGCGGCAGGAAATGGAATGAAGATAGCACTAAGACTCAAGTCATAACTCTGATATTCCATTGAATATGTTCAAGAATGTTTCTTTGTCAAGATTTTGTCATTGTAAGATGATATTTTCTATTCTCTATTTTCGAGATGAAAAAACGAATAAGCTTGGTTTTTGTGTTTTTGTTATTGCTTTTACTTCTTTTTTCCCTTTAGATGATGCAGAGCACATTAACTACCTTTAGTTGGCCCTATCAATGGACTGAATGTAGAAAGCAGAGCAGCTTGATAACTGATGTAATTTAATTGTTGCCTAATCAATATTAAAATATGCACTATCGGATGGGTGGAGCTAAGGGGACGTACATGGGCGGAGCTACCTTGTGTCAAGGGTGGTCAGATGAACACCTTAGCCGAAAAATTACATGATGTATATAGGTAAAATGCTACTCGATTGGGTTAAATATCAACTTTTGAACACCCTTAATTCAACCTAATTCGGTAGCTCAATGGCCTTGGGTGTTCAGGAAAAGCTAAGTCGCAGCTGGCTACGCCAGTTCGAATCTGATTAGCTGCGCGTAATGTTCTATTTTTTAAAAAAGAGAAGCTACACGCGCGGGTTTGATTCCCAGCAGCTGCGTTTGGTCCTCCTTTTATTATTTCCAGTAGCGCATGTTGTCCTCCAAACAAGCCGACCTGACACACAAAGACTCCTATTTGATCCCTAAGCAATTTTGTGCTTTAATAGTTAATAAATTTGTTATTTTTAAAATCATCTCTTCTTAAAAAATTATCTAGGGTGTAGGGAAAGGGGTATGGGTGAGAAAATTACAAAGCGAAAAATCAAAGTCTTGTAGCCAATCAACTAAACTAAGAAATCCGTTAAAAATTAGTGACCTACAAAATTAAAATCTCCGAAAAGATTGAAAGTATCAATAGTCAATTGGATCTCAACTATGTATCGTTGTCTCTTTTTGTACTTTTCATTAAATTTACTATTAAAAAAACTTTAAAAGGAAATTTATAATTCTGTCAAAATCGAAAGAGGAAATGCTCCACACAAAATAAAACTCTCGTCTGATTCTACTCTCGTTATTCGTGTCTCACCACTATTGTTTTCGTCACCAAAGACTGGTAAAAGCTTAAAGACTAAATATGATTTCTTTCTAGGCTAAACTCTATCTCTATCTCTCTCTCGCTCGCTTTGTTCGTTCACTTCATATTAAATTAAATATGTTCCAATTAGAGCTAAATATTATTCATTGATTTAAAAAATTTGGTGCATCCATTCATTAAGAACAAGTCAAATACTAATATTCTGCAGTTGCTTTTAAATTTTTGGTGCAACCATTTGTCGAAAAAAAATAATTATCAAATGCTCGATCACCCTTCATGAAATTCTTGGCTCCACCACTATTTGTGTAAGGAGGTTCATCTCTATAAGGGAGGATAATGGTTATAGATACAAGTGAACTCAACATTTTTTGCCTGAATTATATATTCGTATTAAATAATTCATTAAATGTATAAGAATAGTTAGTCTGAAATCCATAAAATCCTGAATTTGCCTCTACATTCGAAAGACAGGAAATTATGGACATATTATATAAAAGGTTACATCTTACTTAGTTGGGAGTAGTAAGTTTACAAGAATGTTGTTCCTACCAATTGAGTAGACATTGTTATCCTGAAATATCAGTATTTTCACAGACAACTTTCAAGAATTATAGACAATTTTGTACAACACAAAGAAATTATAAATCAGTAATGCATATGAGAAAACGATCAATGTCCTTTTCTTTTCTTAGAAGCCCTTTACCATTATAAAGTACTCTTTTTGATTTCTATCGAACTCGAGTCTCAAGTTTTCGCTCATTGGCTATTCCTTTTGAAATAAATTGGTTTATATGCTTAACGCATTTGTGTTCTACTGGTTGGGTAATAAAATTTTCGGCAGTGTCAATCCGTTACTGGGATGCTTTGGAAATTGATTGAGGGCCCACCCAAAGTATTGATGAACGTAGATTACAGAGATCAAAAAAATTTAAACCAAGTACTTTGATATCCATTACTTGAGATCATCAAAATTCATGAAAACCAATCAAACTTTAGTAGATGTGTACAACCAAAAAAGGTGTCTCCCTTGGTGACAGACAGAGTATATGCCTTTTTTTCTTTACTTAGGTATTCGGTATTAAAAATTCACTTACTCTAGTAATTTGAATTTGTTCCTGATAGCTCCACTAAAAGAAGTAAAGCGATTTTCAACTGAAGGAATGTATTTGCTTCACATATCAATATAGATAATCTTCAACAGAAATGTTGAGAGCTTGATTTTGCCCATAATTATCAACACTTTGATCTTGTTGACCAGGTCTTGCTGTAGTAAGAAACAGTGCATCAATGGCCATGCCAGAATCTGAGGCCATCTTTTGCACAGATCTTGGTGACATTCCACGATGAACATTAGGTGGTAACATCGAAGGGAAGTTTAATTTATCTAAGCAGGAGGAGATGGATTCCGGGCGGAGACAATAATAGGCTACGTCATGTGCTACAGCTGCAGCTTCTGGGGTAGTGTAAGTGCCTAGCCAAAGACGTTCATTACTACATGGAACTCGAATTTCCGAAACCCATTTCCCCCATTTTCGCCGCCGAATACCTCTGTATTTTGCACTACTTGCACCTTCATCTGAGCTGCTCATGATCTTTCTTGCTAATTAATTAATATAATGGTGTTGCGTTTGCTAGATATGTTTGACCAAAAGTTGTAGTGCCTGCTATTTATAGGTTGAAGATTGTGAAAGTCAAAGGCACATACATGTGTTATGTGTGGACATAGAATAAGCAATGAGGTCAATGGTCAAATTAAAATGGGCTTATGCAAGTTGAAGCGATATGGACTAGGTTTTGATCCATTTGAAGGGGCAAATTATTTGAAACAGGAAAAAAAGAAAATCAAAATAAATAGACTTATCCAGCTTTGAGGAAATGCGTTACTATTCGGTTTATGGAATATAATGCAAGAATAATGAATGGATTTTAAAATGATTAATAATAATTAGTGGACAGTTATATCATTATCATGATCGAATTAAAATCCAGTTATTAGGTGTATCACTTAAAGCATGTATTCCTATTAAATTGGATATTTCATTTTTCAATTTATGTTGCTCTTACATTATTTTCTAAAACTGTTATTTTGGAGTTTAAGAGTTGAACAACATTATAATTTGGAAATTCTTTTTCCGATGTCCATGTAGCTATTCGCCATAATTTAAAAAAAATAATCATACGGACAAGAAGTGCAAGATATTGTAGCTTGTTATCTTTTAGAGCTAAAGTTCTTATTTGTTAGTCAATGATGTCAATTCAAGTAGGGAATAAACATCATCCATGACGTCATGAATTTATTAATGAACCAGAGTCATAAAACGTGTTTCTTCCTAGAAGGGGTAAACACAAGGCAGAGGCGAATTCAGGTGTCACGATCCCAACCCGTCGCGAGTGACATCCACATTATCCTTTCGATAGAAGAACCAGTTAACCATAATTACCCAACATCAACATTTAACAAATTTTAAAAGTGAAATAGTAATTTCATTAATCGGTCAAATATCTCAATAATTCTAGTAAATAACAAATTCGAAAATATCAAATGCCTAAAATATTTCCAAGAAGTGAAAGTCATTGTACCAAAGCATCTAACAATGTCAAACTACAGGTACAATTCGAAAATCAAAATAGTAAAAATGTCTATGTCCGGAACAAGTGGACAAGAACTATAAGTAGGATGACTCATGGCTGCCCGGAAGATGTAGCTCACCTTTGAGTCGGAAAGATCACTTGCTACAGCTGAAGTCTAGTGGAAGTCGCTGGAATATGCTCTGCACTCAACAAAAAAAATAGCACAGGTAGTATCAATACAAATCCACTATGTATATACTGGTAGGGTCATCGATCAACTCAAAATAATAAATATGTACACATAGCTAACACTTTGTAGACAAGCACAACCATGTAACACTTAGCAATTATACCTCCGCTTAGCATGTTTCAACAATACCAACAATGCAGAAAAGTATAAGACAATACATGCAATTCACTATGTCAATAACATGACTAACAACAATAAACTTAATCTTAACCCAATAGCTCTTTTCAATAGACTTCAACAAATACACACACAATTCAAGTAGGTCAATATCCCGACCCACTCATGGATCCAAATAATAGCAATAGAATCAACTAGTTCACTCAAAGAACCTAATATACCAACAACAACATAACTCGGTCCACTCAAGGAATCGCGAAAGTCACAAATACCGTATACACACATGTTATGGATCTTATGATTGCCCACTAATCATGACCTGTAGGGGACGAGCTCAGTTCATGTACCAAATAACCCAGACATCTAGTGTCTGCCACCCTTATCCCAAATCAATGTTATGTCACCCTCAGTGCATGTACCAAATAACCCAGACATCTAGTGTCTACCACCCTTATCCCAAATCAATGTTATGTCACCCTTATTCCAGCGTTCCCACGCTTATACTCCCTGAGTTTTACCAATTCCTTGACGATGACCTTTACCGGTTCATTTCATTATAACAACTTATGTCACAACAGGTATAATCACACGGTGAAATAACACAACCTCACTTACACTTCAACAAGCTTTTTTATACAAACTCATTATAGGTGATTAAACACTTGTAATATCATCCAACAAGTCAACATTCACAGCATCATTGCAACAAGTAAACAAATAGGGAGTTAACATGAACACATAAACTAAATTGTGTTTCAACTACAATTCAACCATCACTTACCTCAATTCAAGCTTTGCACTTGCTCTAACAAACTTGAGTTTTGCCCTTTCTTGCAATTTCAGCTTGATTGTATTCTAAAAACAATAATACAATCAATATTCAAAGAATGACCTAGCAATTACAAGAATTATAACTTAATCCCAAAACTTCAAGGCCAAAATACTAATCATTCTCTTATTCTAGAATTTTTCTACCCTTCATTCCATCTTAATTCTATCAATTTCATGTTTATAAGGATAAATTCTAAGCATGCAATCATAATTCATCTATCTTTAACCAAAACCCAAGGGTTTCACCCCATTTTCACTAAATTATACCAGAAATTTAACCTAGGTCAAATCAAATCCTCCCCCATACTCAAAATTTAGTGATTCTAAAGATTAATCTTCCAAAATTAAGTTAAACTGGTGAATTTACTTACCTTAACTAAGGATTTCGGTGAAAAATCAATTGAAATCACCTAAAATCGCCTCTCCCAGCTCTTGAACTAATATGGAATGAAAATAAAATTTTTGATCTATTTTTTGCATTAAACAATACTTGTCCCGCTATAGCGACCCGATTCCTACTATATCGGTATTGCTATAGCGGGATTCTCCCACTATGGCGGGATTGATAGACTTTGACTCTCGCTATGACGAAAATATTCTTGCTATAACGGGTCAGTGGTAGCGGTCTGCTTCCCGCTATAGTGGAGTAGGCGAAGGCAGAAAGTTTGACAATCCCAGAAATTTGCCCATTTTAGAACATACTTCCAGATATTGACGTCTCGAATCTTTACGTCAAACGTGATATCTGGAGTTATACTAACTAGAATTCGCTTCTGAAAGTTTCTACGAACTCCTTAACTTCCTAGCTATCATAATATGATCTCAAATTATTTAAACATCAACCTATCCATTCCCGAATCAAGCTAGACCGCACCACACTTGGATTTCATCCAAGACTAGCCTAGTCTAAAATTTCTAACTCTCTATTCGGAGAGAATCTTAACCCAAAGACTATATCATAACGGCGGAAAGGATCGTTACATCAGGACTTCGAAAAGACGAGTGCACCATTTTTTTTTTAAAAAATGAGATCTAAATTTTTACTGAGAAGGATCAAATATACCCTTGTACTATTAAAAATATTTAAATATGTCCTTCGTTATACTTTGGATCCAAATATACCCCTTCCGTCATACTTTGGGTTCAAATTTACCCCTCTCACTATATTTTGGTATAAATTTATCCTTAATTTGAAAAGAGGAATACATGTCAAGCTCTAAATCAAATGTCTCATTCGTAATTTTAATATATCAGATATTTTTGCGAATTCACTCATTTAATCTAATCCGACTCATTTTCTGTAATACCCTACATTTAAAAGGGTATAAAAGTAATTTTAAAAAAAAAAAAAAAAAAGTTGAAAGCAAAATATAAAGTCACGGGCTTTAGCCCATTTGTGATAAAAAATAAAAGGAAAAAGGCAAACAAACCAAGAAGAAAAAAAAAAAACCTTATACTCCCTCACGATTTAACCCCCTCAGTTTCAAGAAAAGGTTGCGCAGCAACCAAAAACAACAGATTGGGTTAAGGAAATCGCAGATTTAATTGCTCAAGTCTTGGGAAGTTCTGAAAAGGAGTTTTAACATCTACTTTGATTGAACTCCATCTTTGAAATTCAAGGTAATAACATATATTAATTTATTTTTTTAATCATCGTATATGAACGATTTTGGAAATTGATTTCTGGCATTTGGGAACTGAAGTATCGATATTCTAGTAATTTCTTTAACTTTAGCAATCAATAAGAAAAGAAATAGAGAATGACTTGAACGATAAGATTATATTGGGTTGGGTGTTCTAAGCTAATTTTAGCTTATAACTTAAATAAAAGAATTTTAACACAAGATTGATATGATGTGATTATAGATTCGATCGAAGGAAGTCATACGAATTGTTCGAGGTGACAAGTTTGGTATTTCGACAAGTGTACTGTGAGTAGTAATCTTACCATAATTTGTGTTTCTTAACTTGCATAGTTTATACATGATTTTTATGAAAATAAGAGTTACCGAATGCTTTGAAATTGCACGTGGGGCAAGTCTTTTACTTGATATGATATTGAAATAGTTATTTGAGATATGATATTGTTATTGTGAAGGTTCTTCATCTACTTGAGAAATAAGTATCTTGACATGTGTTTTGTTCAAAGTATATAGGTAATATGATTTGATATGAACTTAAATGCCCTGAGCTATTTTGAAAATGCTTTCATATGAGTACCTACTGTTTACAAAGAAAGTTTAAATGGGAGTAGACCTTGATTTGGATTCCGTAGCTAACGGCGGGTTCGTTAGACCTGGTGCACCTTGTATTTACAGATTAATGTTACAGCCCTCGCTAGTGGGAAGATAGAACTAGCATACTGTTATTGATCTCCCTCGAGTAGGGACCCTATTGATAAGATATTTGACTCCTTTATGAGGGGTTCTCTGTTATTGGCTATTCCTTGAAGTAGAATGCCACAATGATTACATGATTCATTCTTGGAAACCTCCCAACGGATAAAAACTTGATATGATAGTATTTATTGGTCACTACCAAATTGTTAAATTGATTTCTTATATGATGGTTATTATTTTCTGAAAGAGTATCATTTCATGATATTTTCTGATTATCATACTAGCATGTTTTATGACTTGTCCCCATTAAAACGGTTGTGGTTACGTGTTATTACTCACTGAGCTAGCGTCTCACTCCTCGCTATTTTTTTTTCCCAGAGAACACAGGTGACGGTGAGGATTTCGTTAGCTAGAGCATTCGAGTTGGCTTATTCCTGGTGAGCCCCGCACTTGTTCGCGAGGGCAGCACATTTATTTATTCATTATGGCTTATTATTTGAACTCTTAAAGTCGCTCCATAGTCACTCCATTTGAGTTTGAGTATTCTTTTGTTATTATGGATTTGTGGAGTATTTGACTCCTTCTCGTGTTGGGAGATGGATTTCGTATTGTTATTTTTTTTGGTGAATGGGTTGTTGATGATGTTGGTGAATTATTCTGGTGAAGTTGGTTGTGTTGTTGTTGATTTGAGACAGGGAAATTTCTGATAGGCCCCAAAACAGGGGAAACTCTGTCCGATTTTCTGTAGAATTCTGACGAGGCTTGCTTTGGAGTTCTAACCTCCTTAGCGCCGGTCATGGTCCTAAATTGGGTCGTGACATTTTCTTTTCAGATTGTTCTTCTTTTCTTAACACCCAAATCTAATTTTTGATGATTTCACTGGAAAAAATGGAGTTAGCCGGAATCCTCCCACCATTTCACAAATATTAGATTTAGGTGAAAAAGACCCTTTTCTATTTTTTGTTTCATTCTTCTATTTTCACACATTCAAGTATTGTTCTGTTTCAGCTATTGGGTGACTAGTACTTGAGTTTCGATGATTGATTTTTTATTTGAAGATTTATTTCTTGGTTTTTGCTTGATATCCTTCTAGGGTTTTGTGTCATGTATGAGCTTGGCTTGAGTGTTTGATTTAGTTTCAGGCATTGTCCAAAGATTACAACTTTTTACCTCATTGAGTATCACTCCTGATTTTGTGTATTCTTTGTTTTGGAGCTCGTACAGTACTTTGGTTTGAATGACTATTTGTTTGTTTGAATGACTATTTGTTTGTTTGATGATAAAACTTGGGACCCATTTGGCCATGAATATTATTTTATTCTGGAATACATATTCACTTTATTTTGAAATCTTTTTTGGCCATAAAAGTACCAAATTTAGAATTTTGGAAAACACCTTCACTTTATTTGGTTTCATTCTTTCACTTTTTAATTATTTTTTTCAAAAAAATTCTAAATTTTTTATTTTCATAAAATAACCCCCTTTGAATTATATTGCATGTTCAATTTTTAAAAAAAAATGCATTTGAATTCTAAATATTATCTCCAAATACTATGGCCAAACACAACTCCAAGTCCAAATTCAAAAATTCCAAATAAAGTGAATACATTATTGGTTTTCATAGTCAAACGCCTACTTGGTCATTTCTTGATTTTTGTTCAAACTCAATTGCCATGGCTGCAAACTTAAGAATCTTATGGTAAAAGTGGAGGCTTTTAATCACTGGTTGATAATATTGAACGGAATCCTTCCACCACTCTAGCTAAATTCATTTTTCCTGATGGAATCATCAAAAATTAGATTTAGGTGTTAAGATAAGAAGAAGAAGAAGAAGAAGAAGAAGAAGAACCTAAAAAGAAAATGGTTCGGGTCGGATTAATGAATGGATTTCTAAAAAAATTGGATATTTAAAATTGAAAATGGGTCATTTGATTTTGAGCTTGACACATGTCCCTCCATTAAAACTAAAGGCAAATTTATATCAAAATATAATGAGAGGGTTATATTTGAACTAAAATTATAATGGAAGGGATATATTTGAACTCAAAGTATAACGAAGGGTCTATTTAATCATTTATAATAGTACAGGGATATATTTGACTATTAAAAAATTTAGTTGTATTGATTATTTTGACTGTTATATTTTTTTACGTGTGTATTGTATTATCAAAAATTAAAATGTTATTAGAAATAAGGTAGTAAGATTATAAAAAAAAAAAGTATGCTTTAGACCATCTCCAAGCCAATTCCAAATTTTACACGAAATCCTATTTTGGTGTAAAATTAGTTGTTTTCTCCCTCCAACCCAACACTATATTTCACACTATTATAGTGTGTGAATAGTGGCACACCAAATTTGGTGTGACACTATTCATCACAATAATTTATTTTTTAATTATTTTATTATTTCTATTATATAACACATATAATTTAACATATTCTAAATTTTATATTTTTAATTAAGTTCATAATATACCTAATTAGTTTTTCTATAATATCTTTATAATATTAATCTTAAATCTTGGTTTATAATTATTATAAATTAATTTCACAGATATATTATTTTTATATAAAATATAAGTTAATTTTATTATAAATTATAATTAAAAAAATATAACTATCACAAAAATAAAAGTGCAAATATAATATGTTGTTAATAAATAACACAATGTACTTTAAATAACATAACAATTCGTAAGCCACGTTCCCAAAAAAAAAAAAAAAAAAATATTTTGCGATGAAACAAGAATCATGTTGAGGCAGAAGTTGAAGCTATGCAAGCAATCTTTAAAAGAGCTACTGCACAAGGAACTAGGTAGCATTGACAGAAGGGTGCAGGAGATAAGAGATAGATTGCAGATTATCTAGTCACAAATGACACATGATATGAATTCTGGGATCACCCCGGGCTTGGTGCATAATGAGAAAAATGTTTTGGTTGAGCTGAAGAAATGGTCTGACATGCAGGAGATAACACTAAAGCAAAAATCCAAAGATCATTGGATTTCCATAGTAGATAGTAATAGTAAATATTTTTTTGCCTGTATGAAGGCAAGATCCAATACCAACAATATCTCGATGATCAAAGTAACAATAGGGACACCTTACAGAGACATGAAGAGATAGAAGCTGAAGTAATGTGTTTTTATAGGGGATTATTGGGGTCTCAAGCTAATAACCTGCCAAGCGTTGATGTTAGGATCGTGAGGAAAGGTCCAATCTTAACACTACTTCAACGGAGGAAACTTTGTGAACCAGTCTCAGGTTAAGAAGGCTCTTTTTGATTTTGAGGACAACAAAGCCCCATGATGGGCTCAATGTACTCTTCTTCAAGAGAACTTGGACCATCATTCAACATGATGTGTATAATGTTGTTCAAGAATTTTTTCAGGAGAATAAATTGCTCAAAAATTATCAACAATACTGTGGTCACTTTAATCCCTAAAACATCCCACTCAGAGATTGTGAGGGATTTTAGACCTATTACATGTTGTTCCATCCTTTACAAGGTGATTTCAAAGATAATATCCAACAGGATTAGAGTAGTTATTAATGCTTTAGTCGTACAAACACAATCTGTGTTCATACCAGGAAGGGCATTAGCTGACAACATCATTCTCATCCATGAATTGGTTAAGTGGTACACAAGAAAGCATGTCTCACCAAGGTGCATGATCAAGGTGGACATTCAAAAGGTCTATGAGTCAGTTGAGTGGTGCTTCATCAAGAAAATTCTAATAGATCTGGGGTTTTCTGATCAAATGGTAAAATGGATTATGCTTTATGTGACAATAGTGAGCGATAACTTCCAAATAAATGGGATACTGTCAGAGAACATGGTGGCTAAAAAAGGTTTAAGACAAGGGGAATCTATGTCCCCCTACTTGTTTGTACAGTGAGTACTTGAATAGATGCCTTAGCACTTTGAAGCAGGATTCAAACTTCAAGTACCATCCTCGGTACCAAAGACTGGGAATAGCAAACTTATGTTTTACAGATGACCTGTTCTTATTCACTAAGGGAGATGTCCAATCTATTCAACTACTGAGGGATAAATTTAATATATTCTCTTCTGCATTAGGATTGAAAGCTAATTTCTTAAAAAACCAAGTGTATTTTAGAGGAGTTGGAAATCAAGTAAAGGAAGATATCTTGGAGATACTTGAATACGAAGTGGGTGAGCTTCCCTTTAAGTACCTGGGTGTACCTTTATCAACTAAGAGACTCATAATTGCACAGTGCCAACCATTAGTAGATAAGATTGCTGTGAGGATCACTTCTTGGATGGCTAGGGGCTTTCATACGCAGGAAGAACATAATTGATAAAATATGTACTTTATGGAGTCCAAGTGTCACGACCCAAATGGCCAGATCGTGAGGGAACCTACTCTAATCCACCTAGATAGGAGAACCCCTTAAATCCAATATGCGGAAGTCTTTGATTTTACATTAACCAACTTATTACATGATTCAATCAACAATGAGGAAATAAACTATCCTAGGATCTAGTCTAAACAGGTACAAGAGCCACTACAAAAAGAAGGAATAACCATGAACCAGCTTCCACCATGAATGAGTAAGTGGGAGCTACTGGATGATCACTACCGCAACAGTCAAGAAACTAACACTAAATCCTACAAAAGACTATACCCTAAAAAGGGTATAGTAAGAGTAGCATCATTACAAACCAAACGTCCTGGTAAGCCTCATCGGTTGACCTGAATTGGATTACACGAATACAACACAAATATTCAAAAGAAGCATGCATTCACTTAACGCTTAGGGCTCCACCCTTGCCCCCCTTTACCCCTTTTTAGATAAGCTCTAATTTCGAAACCCAATTATGACACCGCACCCTTATGACCCTACCACCACTAAATACTATGTCTACCTCTACACCGAAGGTTACTTTGGCTGGAAAAATAACTATGACAGGAAACCTAAGCCCGAACCTTTAATAAGATGGTAAATCACATAGCAGACCCTGAGAAGACCTGCCCAAACATGTAACCTGTCCTTCGACCTGAAAGGCTAGGTCGAGATTTCTCCTTTAACCCATACCCAGCCTTTTCCTTATTCTGCTAGCGTAAGACTCCTTACCCAACCCCCACCTACTTGTTCATTCCTTTACCCGATGCACTAATAAGTTCAGATACTTACCAAGGTGGAAAATATACTATGCACTGAATACCTACTACGTAAGATACAACATGATAAGTTGACCATGCTTACACATTATACATTCAGCATATAAGTGTAAATGGCATCAAAGAGGCAACACCAACAAGTCAGCACATACCACTAAGTCAAGACAAGTTACAGGGACCATCACAATAGATAGTTGGCTAAATCAAACCATAACCAAGTCAACAAGACATTCCAGGGCATTCCAATACAGCATAGAAATCCATTTCATAAATACCAGTTGAAGGATCATATTTAATTCCAAGATCGATGTCAACATACCAAGACTCTATGATGCACATTCCCAAATGTATGACCTATACCAGACCATACAAGGATCCCAAACATAACCACATATAAATGTATGCCCTGGTCCACTCAGGGGATCGTCACTCACCTGACCGTCGTACATACACGCTATGGGTGATGCATCTACCCTCTAGACATGACCTGCATGAGATAATTACTATTTATGTACTAAATCCCCAGACATAAATGTCTGCCAACCATGTTTCACCAATATCCCATGGAAATGTTCCCAATACCAAAATACTTCATACGTCAACAATAAAGATAGGTAAACCATAAACAAGTAAAGTAATTGCATTGACCACCAAACAACATGCATCAACCGATCACACTTTAAGTAGTAACATGCAGACGGAATTACAAGTGAAATTAAATCGTGAACCATCCCCCACTCTCCCGGTCAGGACTTTAGTCATAGCACACCTAACCGCTACCCCTAATACCCTCTCAAGGCTTCTACCTTAGAGTCTCCGGAGATTCTTCTTATCACCTTAATTGGTGTAAATAGTCACCCTAAGGATAAATATACAACCATAAACCATTCAAATATAACACATACGTAATATAAACATGATAAGGTGCACAACCAACCCAAGCAATGATTTCCCCAACCCTTAGCCAATTTTAACCATCCCGACACCGTGTCTGAAGGCCTAAACATGGAATCTCCCATCCACCTATGTTATAATCATGCTCTCTAACCCGAGTCAAGCTACTCAATTTAAACCTTAGCTTACCTGGATGTCATCCAGCTGAACGAAGGACGAACCAAGTGAAATCCTAGCCTATAGTCGATCCCCCTTGTTAACCCTCGAAAATCCATGGGTTTACACCCGTACAAACCCTTTCCTCCTCCTTCTATGGCTTTGAGTCTTGGGAGGTAATGCCTAGGATTTTTGGAAAGCCTCTCACGCTTCTATGTCAGTTAATGAGGAGAAGGAAATAAAACCCATATTTTACCCTATACTTGTCGTGTCACACCGCTATAGCGGTCGGTCTACCGCTATAGCGGGATAACGTCATCCTGGCCCCCAACAGTTTTTAAGTCCCTATATTTAAAAAGTTATGGCCCCGCGTACATTTTCGAATATCATTTTGATAATTTTAAACCCGCACTAACCCATAGGTGATTTCCAATAACAATAGATTAGGTTGTTACACAAAGCCTACTAGTCACAGATTTTTCTCTTGCCATAAATGGTGATAAAGTTGATTGAAGTAGACTATAGTAGTTGTCTATGGATGGGAGAAGTTACAATATCAAAGAGGGATTTAGTGGCATG
Source organism: Capsicum rhomboideum (assembly GCA_031232105.1). Taxonomy (NCBI): domain Eukaryota; kingdom Viridiplantae; phylum Streptophyta; class Magnoliopsida; order Solanales; family Solanaceae; genus Capsicum; species Capsicum rhomboideum. Next base: position 124,326,533 of record CP124716.1, read on the forward strand.
GGAGAAGGCGTGCCTTTCTAAAAGTGCTAGGGGTTTGAACTTCATCTGCCTAAAGATATGGAGTCGAGAGCTATATGAAAACTATTATGGTCACTCAGTAAATGCAAAATGAAGTTGTGGATATCCTGGATACATTCATACTATATAAAAAATCAAGACTGGCTTACAATGGAGGTTCCCCAACTGGCATTGTGGATGGTTAAGAAGATTTTCAACATGAAAAAGTACAGAAGCTTTCTTACAAACCAGAATCAGCTTCTTAGATGAGATAAATTCATGATTAAAGGGGCCTACAAGCTAATCAGAAGGGCTGATTGAAAATGTCCCTTGGAGAGGTTTGGTGTGTCAAAATGTTGCTTGTCCCAAACACACGTTCATTCTATAGATAACTCTACTTGAGAGATTAAGGACCAAGGATATACTGTTGAAGTTGGGTATGGAAGTGGATGATAAATGTGTCCTGTGTAATGCCCACAATGAAACACTACTACACACAGTTTATATGGAGTAGAATTTTACATTGGCCGGGATGGAATTACATTGGCTGGGATGGAAACGATAGATTTTACAATGGGAACTAGAACGGGTGTGGGTGTAGCAGAACAACAAAGCAAAGGCGGCAAGGAGTATGTTATTGAAGGCTTGTTTTGTGGCAGTGGTCTATGAGATTTGGTGTGAACAAAATGCTCGAGTTTTCTAGCATGTCATTACCACGAAGGAAGCCCTGCTAGATACAATACAAACTCACATGTGCATAAGAGTTAGAAGTAATAGGAAACTTTTTGATACAATCTGCTCTTTGTAGGATTAATGTGTATAAAGGTTGTTTTTGTTTGAGTAGGTGAACTAAGAGGAGCAGCCAGGTTGATGGTGTGCTCAGGTCTGTACAACTTACTTGGTGATTAATAAAGTCCAATTTTAATTGCCAAAAAAAAAAAAAGAATCATGTCGAAAAGATGTTGAACGTGCATTCGGAGTTTTGCAATCTCGTTTTACAATTATCGTAGGATCGTCACGTTTTTGGAGAAAGAAGTGCTACATGATATATTAACTACATGTATTATATTGCACAACATGATAATCTAGGATGAGCGTGATCTTAATGCACCAATTCAAGATGCTTGGGAAGGTCCAACACCAACAGTAGAAATGGCAGTGGATGACAATTATTGTTTTGAACAATGTTTATCTTGACAAAAAAAAAAAATTAAAAGGATAAAGATGCTCATTTTGAATTTCGTAATGCATTAATAGAGCATTTATGGGAGCAATGTGTAATCTTGAAAGTTGAATATTTATGTAGAAATTAAAATAAATATTATCATAATGTAATATTTATTTAATTATATTTCATCAATGATTCACTTTTATTTGAGTTATCCATTAATATGTATAATGTATAATATTTTATTACAATTTATATTATTAAAAAATTTATGGTATAAAATAATTTTATACTAAATAATTATATAAGAAAAGAATATGAATTATATAGGGTGAATATGTAATAAAAAATAAGAAAGGATTTGGTTTATGAAATAAGAAAATATAAATGAAATAACAAATAATAATATAATATTAAAGAGAGAGAAGAAAATAAAAAGAATATTCTTTTTTAGTATAAAATTTAGTATCGTGCATTGGAGTTGGTTTTTAGTATTAAATTTGGTGTTATGGGTTGAATATGCCCTTAGAATTAAAAAAAAAAAAAAAAAAAAAGAATGAGCTGCAAAGCTGGAAAAAAAATGGGAAGCAAGTGAGACTTGATCCCATGACCGTAAGGGTTAAAATCAAAGTTCAAATGAATGCACCATTCAGTTTTTTTTATTATATGGGTGCCCCTAAAAAGTACTAGATATATTTTAAAATTATACAAATAACATATCGAATTTAATCGGATGATCACAGGTTTACGTGACCCTTTTACATAAATTCGCCACTGGAGGCAAGAGATACATTACAGGATATAGCCCAATATAATTTAATTGATTTATATAAATTGACACTTTCTCCATTCACTTTATTTGTCTATCATGAACTTTGCACATCCCATACGAAATACTCCATTCATTTGAATTTGTTTGTCCTACTTTCAGTTTTAGTCCTATAACAACCTGTTATGTGAAAAAAAATTTAATGTGTTTCGACCATTTTGCCCTTCTCTGTAGTTGTTACATGTTGATTTTGAGATTTGGGGGTGGTTGGAACGCTTTTCGAGGCTTTCGAAAGTGATTTGGAAGAGTTTGAGACTCTTAGAGGCTTTAAAAGCCCTTAATTTGACTTCGATCAATATTTCACGTTTCGAGCGCCGGATTTTCTCACCATTCTTGCTTGAGTAAGCTTCTAATCTATCTTCTCATTTTTTTCCTATTGATTATATCTTTGAGAACACCTTTTAATCATGATTTCAAACTAGCAATTGGGGGTTTTGCTGGTAAACTCTTAAATTGGTTTTTCTTCGATCGAAGTCTCAATTTTTAACTCATTTTTGCTTAGGTTTTCAACTGTAGACTTCTATAATCTTGGGGAACATGCTTTTGAAATAAAATTCTGGTTTTACCCCTTTCATTTTCGAACTCATTTTTCGAACCCATTTTGAACCCTTCTTAAAAATAGTTGATATGGGTATCATTAGCTTCCTTTTAATGCGTAGATTCTATATTTGCATCTTTTAGCTAATTTCGAGACCGTTCAAAAGGGGAAGGCTATGTGTTGAAGGTTCTAGGCTTGGATTTCGGCACTTCGAGGTAGGTTATGGCTTAACTTTCTTCAAACTAGGTTGAGTAGTTAATAAAGTAAAGCATGCTATGGGTATAGTAAATTTAGCCATAGACGTATCATTTCATGGTTGTTATTTTTGTTTCGTGCCTGTGTAGGGGCTTATATGCTTATTGATGTTGACTTGAGATATCATATGTTGCGTGTTGCCTGTGCGGGGGTTTTATTTGATGATTTCAGGCCTTACTTGTGCATTATTTGCCATATTTTTGTTTTGTGTCACCCGAGTTGATACAATCCAAACCTGCTCTAAATCGTTCACTAGAAGCCAAGCACTAGAGCTTCAAGCACTCCAAGGGATATTCATGAAGCGAAAGATACGTGATGACATCCTACTACCATCAAAAGGGTGTTACGTGTTGGTAATTGCATCCACAAAGGATCAAGGATCCTTGGAGAGGTAAAAGGAATGTGAAAAGGAGCAAAACGACTCACTTTTGGAGTCTGTGAGCTCACCTGCGCCCGCATGTGAGTGAGGTGTGCCAGCAGGTGTCCAAGGTAGCCCAAAACAGTGGCATCTGGGCCTGACCTGCCTGGGTAGGTGCCACCTGCGGGCTAGAAGGCTATGTTTTAAAGGGAAAATGGGTCACTTTTGGGCCCAAGTTTGTAATAATTGACCCATGGGTATAAATACCCAAGCCATGCTTTATTTTTCTTAGTTTTTCTGTGAATATTGAAGAACTAATCTCTTTTGAGAGTGTTGGTGAGTATTTGTTGATGTTTTTCTTAGGAACATGTGGTTATGAGGGCGATCATTTCCCTCTTGGTCACCGTAGTAATTAGGTGTTAGTTGGTTAATGTAATTAAGGGTTCTAGGGTTTGAAATACTCTATTGTTCTTAATTTCATTTCCTTCTTGTGTGTAATTTTCATCTATCTACTATTTATCTTTCGTTTCTTAGTTAATCCTTAGTTTTCCGTAGTTTTCGGTTATCATTTGGTATCAAGAGCTTGGGTTAGGGTTGTTTCAACAATCCTAAGTCTTGGGATTGATATTTCAAAAAAAAGGAGTTATTAGTCAAAAATCCAAAAATATATTTTTGTTTTTTTTGAGTCTTTCTTGAAGTTTCTATACTAGATCTTGTTGTCTCTAGTATATTTGAGTCGGAATCTTGTGTTTGAACTTTGGTTTGAGTTGATTTGAAGAAAAACCCTTTTGTTGAGCTTGTATTCTTGAGCTTGAAGAGAAAATGAAAATGGGTTTTAGATATTGTTGATTTAGAGCGGATTTGAGAGTTGAAATTCTTAGGAAAGTGTTCTCCACGTCAAAGGAAACCTAAATTTAAAGTTTTGTGGGATTCCGAGCCAAAATGAATTAGTTGGAAAATTTGAAGTTCTTGTGGATCTTCAAATCTTCAAGAAAAGGAATCCTCAAAAGGTGTTGTTTGATCTTAGAAAGGAAAGAAAAAGGCAAGAAAGTTGTTTGTACAAAAGGATATCCAAAAGGAAAAGAAAATATTCCAAGAAAGAGAGTCAAAGAGGGCTCACGAAAGGAGATTTTTGAAATTTCGAGCAGTCAGGCCCTCACCTGCGCTTGACTTGCGTCCGCAGGAGCCCAACGCAGGACAGGGCAGATTCACTGTTGTTATCTGCGGCCAGTCCACCTGCATGGGCAGGTGCCATCTGCGCCCACAAGAGCTGAAACACAAGTCAAGCCTTCCAAACACAATTTTTGCTTAGGTTCCATTATCTTAGTTTCATTTCTTGATTCCTAATCTCAATTCTTGATTCCTAAATTAATTAACAACTAGTAATTCATCTACTTAGTTGGTTGATTAGTTCTTGAGTTAGATTTCTTTCTTAGTCCTAATTCTTGTTGTGCTTTTATAGTTTTCTTTTCTTCGTTAATTCTTGATTCAAGTCCTTAAGCATTTCTTTCGAGTCTTTCAAACAAGGATCCAATCCAATCAAAAGTAGCAAGAGACACTTCGTCTACCACCCAGAGTATAAGCTATCCTTTAACATTTGCGGATCCAAGTGTTAGCCATACAAAGGTCTGTAGAATTGTGAGGTTAATTCTTTAATGCTAACTTGTTTGTTGCTTGTGTTTAGTGTCTTTAATAGGTACAATGGCCTCGAAAAGTGAAACACCTCCATCCATGGATGTCGATACCTCGAATATGATCTTGGCCGCAATTGAATCGTTGGGTCATCGATTGGAATCCATGGAAGGTCATCTAACCGTGCTCCAAGGAAGTGTGTCCACCATGGGTGGAAAGTAGTGAACATGAAAGGTCGTCTAAAGTACACCCAATCCACTTCCCAAAACTACCATACCTCATCTAGCGGACATGATCAAGACGCATCCGCTACTATCTCCTCGGAAACACTCCACCAAAAGCTTAATCCACCAAGACAAACACAAGACCCCACCATCCAAAACACTATCTATCCACATAATCGAAACCCCGTTCGTCCACTACAACCCCAATTCAATCAAGTCAACCAAGAAGGACCACAAGTCAAAATAACCAATAACCAAGGCCTACCCCAAGCACCACCAAATAAAAACCCACCACTTCAAGCTCTACTAGACCAATATACCCCACTCCAAATACCCCGTAACCAAAATCAACCCATCCAAGTTGAGAGAGTAGGAGAAGATGAACCACAAGTTGAGTTTGAAGGGTTTGATGAAGAGTCCATGCATGTGTATTATTGGAAGAATAGACCATTGCCTCACAAGGATTTCGAGTTCGAGGAGGAAGATTTGGTCCGGTCCCTTATGGAAGAGGAAACATGGGAAATCGACCCCAAGTTGAAGGTCCATGGAACTATAATGATACTCAAGGTGGTAATGGAGGCCGAGATAATGGGATCAATTCAATCAAGACTAACCTTCCAACTTTCAAAGGAGAGAGTGATCCCGAAGCTTATCTCATATGGGAGTCGTCTTATGAAAGAATCTTTCAAGTTAATGATCTCACAGATGCCATGCAATAGCCCAATTCTAAGGATTTGCTATCACATGGTGGGAATACGCCAAGAGATTTCAAAACGTCTCAAATGAGGGACAACCACCACCATGGGATGCATTCAAGGCTCTCATGAGGAGGAAATATGTGCCTGAAAGGTATAGACATGAGTTACTTGCCAAGTTGTACAACCTAAGGCAAGGGAACAAGAGTGTCTTAGCCTCCTTTGATAAGTTTCAACAACTAATATTGAAGCTTGAGTATCAAGAAAATATGGAGCACGCCATCATCCACTTCAAAATTGGGTTGAACAAGGAGATTTCCTCAACCATGACTTGCCATAGGTTCGCTACCATAGAAGAAATCTTTCAAGCGACCTTAAAAGTTGAGAGATACATCAAGGAGAGGATATCTCTCAAACCCAAAGGGTACTTATCCACTAATCCATGGAGTAAGAGCAAATAAGTAGCCCAACCTTCTTCGAGATGGAACAAGAACAAGGACATAAATAAGTCTTATGACAAAAAGCCCATTGAGAAGACTACTCAAAAGTACCCACCAAGGAATGAAGGTAACAAGTATCCAAATCCTAATCCTAAAGGTTTTTAATGTTTTAAATGCCAATGGGGACACAAGGCAAATGAGTGTCCTAATTGGAGGAATGTGATCCTTAGAGAAAGAAAGATATATTACCTTGGAGAAGAGGTGGGACAAAAAGATGATAATGAAGGAGAAACCCAAGAAAGAGAGAGGTTAGAAGAAGATGAGCAAATAAAGGAAGGAATGAGGATGCGTAGCCTCAAGATAGAGAGTTTGAGGTTCCAAACTTTGTGGTAAGACGAGTGATAATTAGTAAGGCCTTAGATGACCCTAGTCAAAGGGAAAATCTATTACATACTAAATGTCTTATCAAAGAGAATGTATGCTCATTGGTCATTAATAGTGGGAGTTGTACTAATTTAGCTAGTGCCACCATGGTTAATTTCTTGAAGTTACCCACAACCAAGCATGCCACACCGTACAAGCTCCAATGGTTAAATGAGTATGGAGAATTGAAAGTGACTAGACAAGCTGTGATCCGGTTCAAGATTGGGAATTACCATGATGAAATACCATGTGATGTAATTCCCATGCAAGCTTGTCATATTTTTCTTGGAATACCATGGCAATACGATCGTTCAACCAAACATGATGGAAGAACCAATCTGTATTCTCTTGAGTCGAATGGTCGGAAGCTTACTCTTCACCCTCTTTCACTATCACAAGTGAATGAGATACATCAAAGAATGAGAGAGTTGAAAGAGAAGGGTAGTAAAGAAGGGGAGGAGGAACCCATAAAGAGGAGAGTGATGAAGTAAAAGAGAGGAGGAAGTTGAAAGGGAAGGCCCAAATAGTGATGTTGGCTAGAAACAAAGACTTGTTTGAGGAGGCTAATAATGAGGAGCCCATACTCCTTTTAGCCCATGATTTTCATGCTAACCACTCTACTTCTCCTATCCCCCATTCTATTTCTCTTATTTTGCAAGAATTAGAAGATGTGTTTCCAAAGGTGCTACCAAAAGGGTTACCCCAACTTCGGGGAATTGAGCATCAAATAGACTTCGTGCCAGGCTCACAATTGCCTAATAAATTGGCTTATTGAAGCAACCCAACAGACACCAAGGAGCTCCAAAGGCAATTTGAGGAACTTCTCAACAAAGGATATATTAAGGATAACATGAGTCCATGTACGGTCCCGGTATTATTGGTACCAAAAAAAAGATGGGACTTGGCGCATGTATGTCGATTGCTCGGCCATCAACAAGATAACAGTAAAGTATCTCCACCTTATCCCTAGATTAGATGATATTTTAGATAAATTGAATGGTTCTTGTGTGTTTTCAAAAGTTGATCTTAGGAGTGGGTACCATCAAATTCGGATGAGTCCTGGTGATGAATGGAAAATCACCTTCAAGACCAAGTTTGGCCTCTATGAATGGATGGTTATGCTATTTGGACTCACCAATGCTCCTAGTAACTTTATGTGGTTAATGAACCATGTGATGAAACCGTTTATAGGGAAATTTGTTGTGGTATACTTTGATGATATTCTAGTTTATAGCAAGTCCATAGATGACCATGCTAAGCATTTGAGATGTGATTTTGATGTGCTTAGAAAGGAGCAATTGTTTGCTAATTTTGAGAAATGCTCCTTTTGTGTTGATGAGGTTGTCTTTTTGGGCTTTGTTGTAAGCTTTAGGGGATTTGAAGTGGATGAATCCAAGATAGATGCTATAAGAAATTGGCCAACTCCACAATCCATTGGTGATGTGAGAAGTTTTCATGGATTGGCTAGTTTCTATAGAAGGTTTGTCAAAGGGTTTAGCACCTTCGCTGCCCCATTGACCGAGGTAATTCGAAAGTATAAGCCCTTTAAGTGGGGTGGCGATCAAGCAAAGGTGTTTGAAACTTCGAAAACAATGCTAAGCTCCGCCCCTTTATTATAATTGCCCGATTTTGAAAAAATGTTTAAAGTCAAATGTGATGCTAACAAGGTAGGCATTGGGGCCATCTTAATGCAAGACCAAAAGCCCATTGCATACTTTAGTGAAAATCTCAAGGGAGCAACCTTGGACTACTCTACCTATGATCTTGAGTTGTATGCCTTGATTAGAGCTTTGGGGAATTGGCAACACTACTTGTGGCCTAAGGAATTTGTGATTCGAACTTACCGTGAGTCTTCAAAACACCTTAGGGCCCAAGAAAAATTGAACAAGTGGCATGCTAAGTGGATTGAATTCTTAGAAACTTTCCTTTATGTGATCCAATACAAAAAGAGAAAAGAGAACGTTGTGGCCGATGCCTTGTCCCAAAAATATGTTTTACTTAGTAATTTGTATTCTAAATTATGGATTTGAATGCTTGAGGAAATTGTATCCCGAGGACCCCAAGTTTTCTCAAATCTTCAAAGATTGTGAGGAATGGGAAAGGGAAAATGGCTTAGGGATAGAACTTCTATACCCTACTCTAAATCTGATGGAATTCTATTCAAAGGAAAGAGGTTGTGTGTGCCCTCTATCTCTTGGAGAGAGTTGTTTGTGAGAGAGGCACACGATGGTGGTATGATGGGTCACTTTGGAACTGACAAGACCCTTGGCATCCTAGAGGAACAATTCTATTAGCCCAAAATGTGTCATGATGTCACACAAATTTGTGGTAAATGTATGGATTGTAGAAGTGCGAAGTCACACCTTCTCCCTCAAGGATTATATACCCCACTTCCCACTCCCCTACGTCCATGGCTTGACATATCTATGGATTTTGTATTGGGTTTGCCTACGACAAGGGGTGAAGAGATAGTATTTTTGTTATGGTTTATCGATTTTCAAAAATAGCTCATTTCATTCTGTGTCACAAGTTTGATGATGCCTCTAATGTGGAATCTTTGTTTATAGAACATGTTGTCAAGATACATGGAATTCCCCGGACCATTGTTAGTGATAGGGACTCTAAGTTCTTTAGTCACTTTTGGAGGTCATTGTGGGGTAGGCTTGGCACCAAATTGTTTTTCTCAACGTCTTTCCACCCACAAACCGATGGTCAAACCAAGGTTGTGAATAGGACCTTGGGTTATATGCTACGCACTATGGTCAAAGTAAAAATGGCCTCTTGGAAGGATCACTTACCCTTAGTCTAATTTGCTTACAATCGTGTTATTCACTCGACTATTGGTATGACTCCCTTTGAATGTGTCTATGGTTTTAACCCCTAACCCTTTTAGATCTCACTCCTTTGTCTAGTGATATTGTGATTAGTTTAGATGGGAGCCTAAAGGCGTAAGCAATGAAAAAGATGCATGAGAAGGTGAGAATTCACCTTGAGAAGAAGAATCAAGCAATAGCCAAAAGAGTGAACAAAGGGAGGGGAAGGTTTGTACTTGAACCGGGTGATTGAGTATGGGTACACCTCCAAAAAGATCGATTTTCCACCCAAAGAAAGGCTAAGTTGATGCCTAGAGGTGATGGCCCATTCCAAGTGCTTGAGCGTATAAATGATAATGCTTACAGGATTGACCTCCCACCGGAGTATCAAGTGCACAACACATTCAACGTATGTGATCTCTAACCTTTTGATATGATAGAGAATGAGAATTTGAGGTCAAATTCTTCTCAAGATGGAGAGGATGATACAATCCAAACCCGCTCTAAATCGTTCACTAGAAGTGAAGCATGAGAGCTTCAAGCACTCCAAAGGATGTTCATGAAGCAGGAGATACTTGACGACATCCTACTACCATCAAAAAGGTGTTACGTATTGGTGATTGGATCCACAAAGGATCAAGGAGCCTTGGAGAGGTCAAAGGAATGCGAAAAGGAGCAAAATGACTCACTTTTGGAGTCTGTAAGCTCTCCTGCGCCCGCAGGTAAGTGAGGTGCGCCAGCAGGTGGCCAAGGCATCCCAAAACAGTGGCATCTGCACCTGACCTGTGTGGGCAGATGGCCTTAAACGGCTAGAAGGCTATGTTTTAAAGGGGAAATGGGTCACTTTTGGGCTGAAGTTTGTAATAATTAACTCATGGGTATAAATACCCAAACCATGCTTTATTTTCCTTAGTTTTGCTTTGAATATTGAAGAACTAATCTCTTTTGAGAGTGTTGGCGAGTATTTGTTGACGTTTTGCTTAGGAACGTATGGTAACGAGGGCAATCATTTCCCTTTTGGTCACCGTAGTAATTAGGTATTAGTTGGTTAATATAATTAGGGGTTCTAGGGTTTGAAATACTCTATTGTTCTTAATTTCATTTCCTTATGGTGTCTAATTTTCATCTATCTATCGTTTATATTTCGTTTCAGAGTTAATCCTTAGTTTTTCGTAGTTTTCGGTTATCACGAGTGGGGGCTTGACTAAATGTTATAGCCCTTTTGAACATTTTTACCTCTATCATGATAGAATATACCCAAGTAAGGGATTGAAATTATATTATCGATGTCTTACATGACTATTTATTCTGGTGGTGCCAAGCGAGCACTGATATCATGAATTATCGACACATTGAGTTGATTTTGAGCTAACTTTCACATATATTGAATGGATTATTATCTTCATACTGTTTGGTTGTGAGCATTACATCCTCATTTCATACATACGTATTTTCAGAGACATTGGTACCATTGAGAAACACTGATTCGAAAAAAAATGAGACATTTTATGAAAACTCTTGATCCGTGAACAATAGTCGGAGAGGTGAATGAAACATTTTACAGACCTTGATCTGTAAACATTAGCCGGATAGGTGAATTGAGATTATGTAAATTGATATGAGTTGCGAACCCCCCATGGGTCCTATCTTGAGAGCGTTGAGGCTCGGTAGGTGTATACAGAAAGTCATGTGATGACTTTCAATCATGCATCATGATCCCATCATTATTGCATTGCATTGCATATGCATATTCCGTGTTTCTTTTATGTTCCCTCAATGTGTACTTAGTTTCCATATATATATTCATGTTCAGTTGTTCCTGTATCGATCTTATATTATAAAACTGTTAGAGGAGACGATGTGAGCTACCGTTTGGAAACTTTTCTGTTTGCAGGTGACGTGCTCATAGTATCTTTTACTTGTATTATTTTCTGCTTTGCTCAGTCTTCCTATGATACCTATTTAGTATAAGTGGACCGTACTCACCCCTACTGTGCCCTTTCGGTGCAGATCCTAGCTCGAGTACGAAACGGGACAGCTGATCTCGTGCAATGATTGTCAGACTTTCGAGTAACTGGCGTGTTCCATGAGTTCGGAGCAGACTTCAGACCTCATTATATCCTAGCTGTCTTTATTTACTTTTTAGAGACACAATTATGTATTTTAGTCATTTTCGAGTTGTACTAAATGCTCTTATTCTTATGACACTTGTATCTTTGGGATTTTGGTATTTTTTTCAGACTTCCGTTTTATATGTATGTGTTTGACCTGACTTTGTTCTAGAAGTCTCGTTTGTCTTGTTTTTAATTATATTTCTCAACCTACTTTCCTTTTTAGGTATTCGGCTTACTTACCAAGGCCGGGTCTCGGTAAGTGCCATCATGACCTCAACTTTAAAGTTGTGATAATTCCATTTAAATATATATATATATATATATATATATATATATATATTTCTTTTCCTTTTTAGAAACTCTTTAATTTTAACTTTTCACATGACATAGTTAAAACCACATGATCAAATGACATTTTGGTACATTTACATATCTTTTGTTTATACCACGAGATTCAAAAGACTTATTTACTTTCTTAAAGAAATTTCGTGCCGAGTCAAAACCACACAAAAAAATTGAAATGGAGAGAGTAATAAATAAAATGCATATTTTATCATAATCCCCATATTAAGTGACTTCCGCTTTAGCGAAAGATTCACCGCCGAAGTGGGATCTCTTTTGTGATCAATCCTTCATTAAAGCGGAGAGCTCTATTTATATAGACCCTCATCTTCCCCATTTAATTCCACCTTTAAATTTCTAAGTGTGGAAGATCGGATATAGGAGAAATTGGATGATTCTTGGAGACTCTTGACTCTAGTAAGTTTAATTCATTCGTTATTGTAACACCCCGTACCTTCCCAACCCTACTTGATGACGTTGAATAATGTTTGCTTAGGTGTCGAGAGATATAAGTATGTATTTGGTAATGCTAATGATGAGAAAATTGAAATTCGGCCACATACATGCGATTAGACCTTCGTGGGAGGTGTTTTGTGATTTCGTGGGGAATTTGTGTAATACCCCATACATATTCCAACCTCATTTGGTGACTTGGATTCATGTTTACTTGATGATTAATATCACTAAGTAAGTATTTTGTAGTGTTTTGATAAGGTATTGGACGATATGCAAGTGTTGGAAAAAGTGGCCGAAAAATTCAGCAAAGTACCAAGACTTGCGCCACTCCCTGTTTCAGGGGGTGTGGCGCAAGCCTCTGATTCTGAGGGGTGTCATTTCCTGTGCCACAATCTTGCTTTGCAGCTAGTGGCGCAAGGCACAAAGATTGTGCCCTTCTGTGCCCGTTTCGCAACGCAATGCTACCTCGATTCTTCCATGGTTTCTTTTGGTTCCTTGGAGTTATTTAAGCATTGTTAAAGCTTCAAATACCTCAATACACTCCTACATACTTCTACATGATCAAACCATGAAACACAAGTAGGTATCATAAATGTTCAATGAAGCCATGGGCGACTAGAATTCCTATTTTTGCTATTGAGACGACGAATGAGAATCTCGTAAGAGAATATTGTCGTGACATTATGGAATTAATTGAACATGAGATATATGATGGGTTATGCATGAGAATTGGTGGGTTAAGTTGAAATGTGTTATTGGGCCCAAATTGAGGCCTAAAAATGGAATAAAATGCATGGCCCAAATGGGTCAAGTGACCTATTCTTCCATTTGACCTTCTAGAATACAACATTAAATGCCATAGAATGGCTAAGGATGACTTTAAGAGGTTATAAAAGGTTAGAAGGTTGATATGCCTGCCGAAGTAGAAATGAGTAAATCACCACTTGACCAAGGTAGTCAAGGTGGAGCTGACATGGAATTTGTTATACGGGTTTCTCTTAGCCAAAAGGTAGAGAAGTATCCGCAGAACCACCTATAAATGCCACTGAACAGGATTTAAGAAATGTAGTGTATATGTTGACTCAGATAGTTGTTGTGAAATGTCATTGGTGAGCTGGCCCAATGACGAGTGATGATGGTGCGGCTAGGGCAGCTAGTCGTCGAACACAGGATTTTCTAAAATTAAACCCTCCCACGTCCACCGAGTCGGATATGAATGAAGACCCACAGGACCTTATTGACCAAATCAAAAGGGATCTAGATGATATGCATGTGACTGTGTATCGATGTACTTCCAGCTGGTTGGGAGGAATTTAAAACGACATTCCTTGACCAGTACCTCTCATATGAGGTTCGAAAAGCTCATGCGGATCAATTGCTAAAGCATTGCTAAAGAACTATGAGTGTCAGAAAGTACAATCTTCGATTTAATTCTGTGGCTAGGTATACTCCAAAAGTGGTAACCATTATGACCGATAGAATGCATCGGTATATGGACAGATGGATTGTACCATTGCGATCTAGAAAAGAGATATTGATATAGTCAGAATATAGGCTTTTTGCACAGATAATGAAAGCTCAGAGGCAACAGAAAAGGATATGTCGGGTTGGGCTGAATGTTTGTTATTGGTGTGGTATGTCGGGCCACAAAATGAGGCTTCTTTTGAGGTAGCTACAGGTACCGTACACGTATTGATTGACCCATATTCAACACTAGCATATGTTATTTTATTAATTATTGAAAATTCAAATGAACACCAGAATTACTAGTTATGTCACTTGAAGTCTATACATCAGTCGGTGAATCTATGATAGTTAAAAGAGTATATCTTAAGTGCATAGTAATTGTTTGTGGTCATGAGACACCGGTTGATCTTATTGAGCTGGAAATAGTGGATTTTAATGTTATAAAGGGATTGTGCCATAGTAGATTGCCGAACTAAGAAGTTATATTGTCGTTTTCCCCAAAAGAAGAAATGTGGGGGCACTAAGAGGAAAAAGTTGTTACCCATAGTAAAGCAAGTAAAAGGATACTCTAAGGGATACACATGTCACTTGGTAAAAGTGAAAGATACTGATGTGAAGCCACCAACTCTTCAATCAGTTCTGGTGGTAAATGAATTCCTCGATGTATGAGTTGGTATTACTGTGATGTCAGGTACTTAGCCTATTTTTATTTCTTCATATAGTATGGCCCCGACAAAGTTATGGGAATTGGAAAAAAAATAGAAAACATTGAAAGACGTGATGAACAAGGGATTCATAAGACCTAGTATGTTCCCTTGGGGTGCACCAGTGTTAATTGTACAAAAGAAAGATAGTACGTTGAGAATGTGTGTCGATTATCGGCAACTGAATAAGATGACAATTACGAATAAATATTCCCTCCCCAGAGTTGATGATTTGTTTGATTAGTTATGGGGTTAGAAAAAAAATGGTGAAATGAATGATGAAATGATGAAACGAATGAGGACGAAATAAAAAAAAAAAAAAAGAATGATGATGATATACCCAAGACAACATTACAAACATGGTATGGTTATTATGAATTCCTAGTATGTCAATTGGGCTAGTGAATGCACCTATAGTTGTTATGGGTGAAATGAATAGGGTGTTCAAAACACTTTTCAGGGTATGTGTGACCATGTTTGGTGATGGTATTCAAAATCACAAGAGGACCATGCATTGTATAGGATGAAGAGATGAAAGTTGTTACACAAAAGATAGAAATGGTGAACAATTGGCTAAGGCCTACGATGCTTACAGAGATCCATCGTTTTCTTGGGTTGGTTGATTATTATAGGAGAACTGTTGAAGGATTTTATTCTATCCCTACACCCTTAGCAAAGCTTATATACAAGGCAATCAAGTTCCAGTAGAATGATGCATGTGAGAAGAGTTTCCAAGAGTTGAAAGATAAAGTAACTTCCACACCAGTTTTAAGTGCCTCCCGAAGGCATAAGAATGTTATGCAATGTATGGTAATGCTTCCGGGGTTGGCCTCGGATATGTATTGATGTAGCATGATAAGGTAATAGCATATGCCTTACGGCAGTTGTGGCTACATGAGAAAACAAATTATTACCAAACACATGACCCTGAATTAGCAGCCGCGATATTGCTTTACAGTTATGGTGTCACTATTTGTAAGGGATTCATGCTGACATATATACTGTTCATAAGAAAGTGTACTATATTTTAAGCTGAAGGACTTAAATCTGAGGTAGCGAAGGTGGCTTGAACTATTAAAAGATTAGAACAATGGTATCTTGTGTCATTCAAAAAAAAAAAAGCAATAGGATAGTTGATACATTAAGCTGCAAGGCAGTAGAAAGTATGAATGGCCAGCTCACAGAAAAGAAAGATATAGTCAATAAATCTATATCAATGAAGCAATAGGGGTTTTTTTTTCTTGGAAATCCTGATGAAAGAATTATAGTGTCAAATGTGGCGGAATTTTCATTGACATCTGAAATAAAGGAAAAAACAATATGTAAGTTATAGTTTTAGTTCAATTGAAAAAGAATGTACAACAAAGTTCGACAAAGGTATTTGAGTAAGCACAAGAGGAAGTACTTTAACGCCAATGTAGATTGTGTGTACTGGGTATAGACGAGTTAAGGAAATGAATTTCGACAGAAGAACATCGTTCACGGTATTTTATTCATTCGGAAGCAACCAAAATATACCATGGTTTAGCAAAGATGTCTTAGTAAGGTTACATGAAAAGCACATTATAGAACTTGTAGTTCAATGTCCAAGCGGTCACTGATTAACAGTATGGCATTGGAAATCTGTATGTTTTATGCAATGTATTACCCTTCCAGTTTGGAAGTGGAACATGAATAATATGGATTTAATCACAGGGTTACCTCGTACAATGCGAAGGTTGATTCTATATAGGTAATAGTTGACAGGCTCATCGAGCCAGCATATTTCCTACTAGTTAGGACCACCGATACATTTGAACATTATACAAAGTTGTATGTTACAGAGATAGTATGATTACATGGGATTCCACTCACTATTATATCATACAGGAGAGCTCACTTTATTGCACAGTGTTGGAAGTTTTTTCAGTAAAGCATGGGTACACAGGTAGATGTAAGTACGGCTTGTCATCCTCAGATGGATGGACAAACAGAACGTATTATATAAACATTTAAAGATATGCCACGAGTTTGTACATTGGACTTTAAAGGTAGTTGGGATGAACATCTATCGTTTATTGAAATTGTTTACAGTAAAAGCATCAAAAGGCACCTTACGAAGTTTTATATGAAAGAGAATGTAGATCATCAATTGGATGGGTTACAACTGGTGAAATTTGCTTTGCTCGGGTCAGATTTTGTTCATCAAGCTATAGAGAAAGTGAAGGTGATATAACAGCAACTACAAATGGCCCAAAATCGATACAAATCATATGCCGATATTAGAAGAAGGGAATTAAAGTGTGCCATAGGTGATTAGGTATTTTTGACAGTAAGACCAATGAAAAGGAAAGAGATAATGAGAATCGGAAAGAAAGGGAAATTGTCCAAAG
The DNA here is from genome assembly GCA_031232105.1 of Capsicum rhomboideum. Classification (NCBI taxonomy): domain Eukaryota; kingdom Viridiplantae; phylum Streptophyta; class Magnoliopsida; order Solanales; family Solanaceae; genus Capsicum; species Capsicum rhomboideum. The sequence goes on from CP124716.1 coordinate 124,343,360, forward strand.
ATTTGGGCAAATTGCGTATCTGTTAGCACTAGTCCAAGAACTCTTCACAGCTCAATTAGTATTTCATATTCACTGCTTTGATAGTGTATAGGAGATTATCTCGTATTGCTCCCAGTGGAGATATACAAGTTACAAAAGACCTCACATGTGAAGAGGTACTGCTTACTACTCTAGATCGATAAGTGAAAACGATAAGAAATAAAGGAGTAGCTTCCGTAAAGGCAATATTGGAGAAATTAGCACGTAGAAGAAATTACGAGAGAATCCAAAGAAATAATGGAATCTAAAGTACTTGTAACTGTTGTACATGAAAGAAAAGTTCAAGATACAGAATTGGAGTCATAATAAGTAAGTCTTTACAAGTGTTGTGTGTGTATACGATAATGTGAAGGATTCACCTCGACTTAAGTTGTTACAATGAGACAATGTTACTAACATTCGAGGATGAATGTTTCTAAGGGGGGAAGAATGTAACACCCCGTACCTTCCCAACCCTACTTGATGACGTTAAATAATGTTTTCTTAGGTGTCGAGAGATATAAGTATGTATTTGGTAATGCTAATGATGAGAAAATTGAAATTTGGCCACATACATGCGATTAGACCTTCGTGGGAGGTGTTTTGTGATTTCGTGGGGAATTTGTGTAATACCCCGTACATATTCCAACCTCATTTGGTGACTTGGATTCATGTTTACTTGATGATTAATATCACTAAGTAAGTATTTTGTAGTGTTTTGATAAGGTATTGGACGATATGCAAGTGTTGGAAAAAGTGGCCGAAAAATTCAGCAAAGTACCAAGACTTGCGCCACTCCCTGTTTCAGGGGGTGTGGCGCAAGCCTATGATTCTGAGGGGTGTCATTTCCTGTGCCACAATCTTGCTTTGCAGCTAGTGGCGCAAGGCACAAAGATTGTGCCCTTCCGTGCCCGTTTCGCAACGCAATGCTATGTCGATTTTTCCATGGTTTCTTTTGGTTCCTTGGAGTTATTTAAGCATTGTTAAAGCTTCAAATACCTCAATACACTCCTACATACTTCTGCATGATCAAACCATGAAACACAAGTAGGTATCATAAATGTTCAATGAAGCCATGGGCGACTAGAATTCCTATTTTTGCGATTGAGACGACGAATGAGAATCTCGTAAGAGAATATTGTCGTGACATTATGGAATTAATTGAACATGAGATATATGATGGGTTATGCATGAGAATTGGTGGGTTAAGTTGAAATGTGTTATTGGGCCCAAATTGAGGCCTAAAAATGAAATAAAATGCATGGCCCAAATGGGTCAAGTGACCCATTCTTCCATTTGACCTTCTAGAATACAACATTAAATGCCATAGAATGGCTAAGGATGACTTTAAGAGGTTATAAAAGGTGTCCAAAAATCAGATTTATTAATCTCAAAGGGGCACATGCCATTCTAGACATTTCTACAATATTTCCACAAGACATTTCTCAAGCTTTTCAAACCCTAAGAACCCTGCGCCAATTTTTGGAGCAAGATCATCATTTTTCAAGCTTGGGTAAGTGTTTATTATTATGGTTTAACATATTATATGCATGGGAGATTATGTATATCATGTTGGCTATGCTTGAAAATGGTGAACATGGCACTTTGTGTTTTTGTAAAGAGATGCGTCATTTATGGGACTCAAACTTGAAATATGACTTGTGGGTTTGATGGAAAAGCATGGTATGGATGAAATATGAAAATGTATGGTGTGATTATGTTATTAAACTTGTTATTTTCATATAAGTGTAAATTATGGGATTTTGGCCGATATGTTCTATGAGGTGAATTAAGGTAACTTGATGGATTATTTGTGATATGGTGTGGATGAGAAAGTGTAAAGGAGAAGTTTTGTGGTGAAATGTTATTGATTATCATGTGTTGGTCAATGTATGGAATATTGGGGGATTATTGGTATGATAATTTCATCAATGGTTTTGTCAAGGGGGAAATGGCATGTTTAAAGGCAAACATGAAACTCATTATCGTTATATGCATTTGTAAGGCAGTTGATGGTTAATGTAAGCTCCGTTATGTATTTGTGTTGTAGAGTGAAACATAAAGAAGGAACGGTACTATTGTATGCACATCTAAGATTGTATATTCGTATTGAGAATATAAGGTATGTAAGGTTACTCTGTCCGTATCTTTCTGCGGCAAATAGTATTCATGTTGACATTACTCTTGTCCTATTCCGAAATATGCTAAGGTATCCTATGTCCGAATACCAATTGTCAATATCACATGTTTTCTACTCATTGATCAATTGTGAATCACATGTCTCATATTCATTGGTAATGTTCCAAAAGTCCAATAAGGTTGTGTTCCAAAGTTCCAATAGTGGTTATACTCATGTATCTTGTTCATTGATTATTGTCCAATGGTTTCAATAATGTTATGTTTCCACGAAGGTTATGTTTCCAATAATGTTTATTCATATGTCTCTCACTCATTGATTATTGATCCAAAGTTTCAAACAAAGTTGTGACTATCATTGTACCAATCTCTCAAAAGTAATGAAAGAAGTAATGTACAAGTGAATGTACCAAACTCCCACAAGTAAAGATATCAATCTCTAAAGTAAAGAACAAAGTAATGCATATGTGGTTAATGATTGAGTATGGGTGGCAGCTTTGGGGGCTAAATGCCTAGCTCAAGCCGATCCCGAGATTGTTGGATCGGGGGGCAGCTTTGGGGGCGAAAGCCTAGCTCAAGCCGAACCTGACAGAGGGCAGCTCTAGGGGTGAAAACCTAGCTCGAGCCGAACCTGATATGTTGACTTATGGGTGGCAGCTCTAGGGGCATAAGCCTAGCTCGAGCCGATCCCGATGTATTGATTTATGGGTGGCAGCTCTAGAGGCATAAGCCTAGCTCGAGCCGATCCCAACATAACATTATGTTATGCAAAGACCCACTGATCAGTAGAGGCCCGGGTACATTGTGACACATGTAATGATGAATAAGCATTGAAGTAAAGAAACAAAGAAAGTAATGAAAGCAATACACATGGATTCCAAAGTACAGAATGGTGACTTATTCATATTGATTATTCATTTGTATTTGAGTTCATTGAAATATTCATGTATTGTACAGTTTCATTTGAGCCTTACATACTCAGTACATTCTTCGTACTGACCCCCTCGGGGGACTTAACTTACATGTTGCAGGGGCAGGCACTAGTAGACCTCCACAGTAGGTTGACAGTATTTGCAGATCTATGGTGAGCCCCAGTTGGTTCGGGACTTTTCGAGTCACAGTTGTACAGTTGTTCTGATATTGTAGATGTTGTATAAAGCGGGGACTTGTCCAGACTTTAGTTGGTCTTGTAAATGCATCTGTTAGAGGCTTTTGTAGACGTATGTGAGTATATGAATGTAAGAGAAGTATGTCCATGTTGACTCGATGGCCCTAACGACCAAGTTTCTTATACGTTGATATATCACATGTTTCCATAACTTCCGCTATTGAAATTGTATACCTCTATGTGATGGTGCTGATTATTGAGTGACATGCATATGAATAGACGTGAGCAAAGATTGGTTCTCTCGGACCTCATCGGCTTCGGGTGCCAGTCCGCCTCGTGGGATCTCGGGGTGTGACAGTTATTACGTTCTTTCACCTCATCTAGTGTCAATTCTGACTCTTAATTGAGAATTGAGTCTTGAGTCTTGAATTATTGATTTTTTCCCCTCAAATTAGTAAGCTTTCGGACTAATTGAGGTCCGAATTCGATTCCGTCTTCGCCCAATTTCCAGACATGGGTTTCTTACCTCGAGGAGAGGATAATTGCTGGTTTAATTTCAACAGTGGTTAGTGGTGATGGTTGGCGGTTGACTATGGTAATAATAGTTGGCAATGGTGATAGTGACTGATGATTGTGCATAAAGTGGTGATGAATATTATACATACAAGAATATTACCTCTCAATGGTATTATGACTTTGTTCTAGATCTTAATGATTAAGACTCATTCAAAACAATTAAGTGTTTAAATCTTAATAAAAACAACTGCACTTAATAGTCTAAGATCTAAATTATTCAGATTCAGACCTCCATCATGGATAAACAAATGAATTGTCCATGACAGTGGAGCCCGCTGAATTGTTCACTTGCCACATTCATGTGTCAGACATGCACGAAGTAAGAACTACACATTTTGTACTAATTAACCAACACTCACCTTGATTGTGACTTCTATCCCTAAGAAAAATATTATCCTTTTTTTTTTATATATATATATAAACTAAAATTAACTTATTTTGCTTAAATTAATTTTTCAGTATTTTAAATTGTTTCAATATAACTAGGAAGCATAACTAACTGTAATTTTGTTATCAAATTATTAATTAAATATGTTTACAATCGATGAAGTAAATTACTCTATCTTTATTGGAATGTTTGATAGTTTAAAAGAAACTAAGATATGTTTTAAATTATTAAAAAGGTATTTTCAATGATTAAAAAGGCATTTTCAATGATTTATATATTTTAAAATTAAGTAAAAAGTACTATAATTATAATAATTAAGAATTTAAAATATTTTACAAATATATAAAAAAAATTAATTAACTCTCAAAATTTTATGTTTATCATATAAATTGAGACTGAGAGTAACGTATTGGACTCAGTTTTACTTTAATGCACCGCTATATTTAAAAAGTTGACAATATCCAAAGTCAGAGAATTCAAATGTCAAAGCTGAAAGTAGGATTTGCATCAGTAAGGAGGATTCAAAAGCAGTGGCCATTAATTAATCCATGGAGAAGGGGAGGAACAATTTCAAACAATTAGGGGTCGTTTGGTAGAGTGTATAAAAATAGTGTAAAATATGATGTATTAGTAATGTTTACGTTAGTAATATTTTGCATTAGTTATGCTGGGATTATTTTTTATGCAGTGTTTGGTTTGATGTGTTAAAAATAATTTGTATTGTATACTTTTAAATAAAAATATTATTTATAAAAATGCCCTTCATAAATATGATGAAAATGATGTGGAAAAGGTTTTGAGGGGTTATTGTTTCTTCACACATGCTAATGCATGCATTAAAGTCCCTTGCATTGCTAATACCAAGGTTTCTCATGTATTAGTTATGCATAGCATAATATACAATAGAATGTAGAACTAATACTTGCATTAGTTATACATATGCTGAAAAAGAGTACAAAACAAGGTATTAGTAATACACAAAACTCGTGTATGCATTATTTTCTCTAATACATCCTACCAAACGACTTCTTAGTGTAGGTGAGGAAATTTGTGGCACATGAATTTGTTGCAACACCAACTGTATAAAATTCCTCTCTCCAATAATATTTATTTACTATATTAAAAATAGATGTCCAATAATATTTATCTAATTTGAAAAATTAATAAATATTTTATTTTTTTCTATCTATTTAACCCTTGCTATTAAATATCACTTATCACTCAATACATTTTTCAATATATTAAATTTATTATATTTAAAGAATGATATAATAAAATTACTCCTAATATTTGTTGATTTTAACATGTGTCAAGTGGGATAAATATTATTGGATGGAGTGAGTACAAAGGCAATCTTTGTCCCTTTGCTAGTAAACGCGTTGAATTCCACTTCCACAGTTGGGTAACTACACCGACATAAAAATGTACGCCTTTATCTCAATGAGAGTTCTCCCTCTGTCTGTATCAAAAAGAATGACATATTTTGACTTAACATAAAATTTAAAAAAATAAAGAAGATTTTTAAATTTTATTGTCTTAGATTAAAGTTATATCAAATGTATCAAAATATTCTTTAATCTTATGGTTTCAAACATGCCACATGAAAATTTAAAATTAAAGTATTGCTAAAAAAAAAAGAGATTATTTTTTTTTAAACAAACTAAAAAAGAAAGTTAGTCATTATTTTTTAAATAGAGGAAGTATTATTTTTCTTTTTTCCGGTCTCATTCATATTAAGTATTGAAGAGCATGATTGATAAAGCAAGAACTCCCTTACTAATGGAGATCTGCAGGAGCCTAATTACTACCAGAAATTGCGTTTTTCAAACTACCAATATAGACGGAAAGTAGTTGGGAAATGAAAAGTTGCGATGTCTTTCCAACCATTTACGGATAGTCAAGAAAACAAATTAAATTCTTAAAAGACGAGAGAACGGTCAAAAAAATTTACTACTGTAGTCAGGAAATTAAATAAACAATTATTTAATATTCCGACTACGGTAATCAAAATTCTGAAAGAAATTATTTAAAATATATACAGTGAGGTATTTCAATACAGTAAAAGTTAATACTGCATATAAGATTTTCTTTAACCATCACTCATGTTGATCACGTAGCTATAAATTCGAGGAGCAAATTGTAACTCTATGGACAAACTAGCCCAGATATATTTATTTGTGAGATAGTGCGTCTTCACCAGATTCCACAGTTGCCTTTAAACAATGTATATTGTACAAAATTTGCTGTCAAATAATACAGATTTCAGCTGCTTCAATCCTCCAAAACAGAGCCAATCATATATTGCTTATGAAGTTCCTAGACTATGAGAGATTCACCAAAGATTTTCATAAAACAACCAGATTTAACACTAAATTCCAACTAATTTTTTAAGCAATATATAATTTGTTGGTTCTAAGTGAAAATGTAAATGGAAAATGGAGGGAAAACAAATAGAGGGAAAAAGAGTGAATTGTGGTTTCACTTTATAAAAGAGTGTTTCTCCCACATTGGTGAGAGGAGGAAACATTCTTGTGCTTAAGTATGGAAGTACTGCTCCTTGTTGTTAGTGAGGCAATAGGAAAGCAAGCCTTGCGCCGTCGTCATTGTTCGCTCACTTGGCTTCGAATTTGGATTTGGATAATGATCGAGAGATTATCTTTTTAGACAAAATTCATTTGAAAACTTGAGAGTTAATGATGTTTAATCCAAAAATATGATATGAAAATATTCTCTATTTACGGACGCACACGAGCATGTGCGAACACATGTCACAATGCACCTCGAAGGGACGTAACCCTTCGAGGCAGTTCGGCGACGGTCCGAAATAGTGCGTCTGTTCAAGAACCATTACTTCTTTTCTAAAACACCACCTTTTGGCTATAAATACCTGATTTTTTCTTCAGGTATATGCACGAAATTTTGAAGTGAAAACACTGTTCTTCTTCCTAAAAACTCAAGTGTGATTTATAAATCGTTGAGTGTGTTCGAAGCTCAGCAAATTTGAGGTACCACTATTTGTTGAAGTGAATCATTTTAGCCTGGGAGGATATATTCTCATTAACCTCGGGTATTTAAGGGGAATAAATTCCTTAAGGACACACTGTGAATTCGGTGGACTTGATTCTTTCATTTCTTCATTTCTTTCTTGATGGTTTCTCTATTTTCCAGAAAATAGTTTGAACTTCATTTTGATAGTTCATAAGTTGTTTGAACTAGTGTTTGAAGTTGATGTTATAAATACAGATTTTGTACCCGAAAAACAACAATCTTAAGAAATTTATTATAATCTGTATAACTGGTTTCTAGAGATTAAAGCCTTTGATTTTCTACTCTGTTTGAACTTGATAGTGATTTAAAGATATAAAAACTTCATCACGAGTCAAAGTTCATTCGGTTGGCGATTTGAAGAATATAAAAACTTCATTGTTAAACTAAAAACAAGTTGTTTAAAGTTTAAAACTTTATAGTTAGTATTTGTGATACTAAATTGGTTGTCTCTTTGTGACAGCAAAATGACTAATGAAAATCAAGTTATTGATGGAACGACGAATGTTGCAGCAACTAACATTACTACTTCAAGCCGTTGGAATGTTGCTCCTGCCATGGCACCGGTGAAAAAACCAGAAAAATTTTCTGGTGTTGATTTCAAACGTTGGCAGCAGAAGATGTTCTTTTATTTGACTACCTTGAGTCTACAAAGGTTCATCGTGGAAAGCGTTCCTGAATTGCCAGAAGAAACTCCGAAAAAAAATCGCTTCGTTGTGACAGAAGCTTGGAAGCACTCAGATTTTTTGTGTAAAAATTACATTCTGAGTGGCCTACAAGACGACTTGTGCAACGTGTATAGCAACATGAAGACCTCGAAGAAACCCTGAGAGGCTTTGGAAAAGAAGTATAAAACAGAGGATGCCGAAATGAAGAAATTCAATGTTGCAAAATTTTTGGACTTTTAGATGGTAGACAATAAAGTTGTAGTTACCCAAGTCTAAGAGTTGCAAGTCATAATCCACGATCTCTTTTTAGAAAGTATAAACTTAGATAATACCTTTATTGAACACATTAAGTTTGTTCTTGATACTCACATAACCTTTGATGTAGGTTTGATTGTGAACGATGCTTTTCAAGTGGCTGCAATAATCGAGATGTTACCACCTTTATGGAAGGACTTCAAAATCTACTTGAAGCATAAACGCAAAGAGATGTTTGTCGAAGATCTCATGTGAGGTTGAGGATTGAAGAGGATAATAAGGCAGCGAAAAAGAGGTTTCGTGGGAATTTAGCAATAAGTGGAGCAAATATTATTGAAGATGATCCCCATAAATCAAAGAAGAGAAAGAAAGCATCAAGACAAGAAGACAATCCTCCTAAGAAGAAATTCAAAGGAAATTGCTTCAGTTGTGGCAAAGTTGGCCACAAGTCTACTGATTGTTGGGCTCCGAAGAAGGGAAAGAAAAAGGATCAAGCAAACATGGCTGAATCCAAAGAAGAAATGGACAATCTTTATGCCATACTTTCGGAATGCAATCTGGTTGGTAATCCTAAAAAATGGTGGATGGATTCTGATGCCTCCCACCACGTGTGTACCAACAAAGAACTATTTACATCATATGCTCCGGCTCAAGCTGATGAAAAGATATTTATGGAAAACTCCGCTACAACAAAGGTTGAAGGAACATGCAAAATTTGTTTGAAGATGACATCAGGCAAGGTGGTGACACTAAATAATGTCCTTCATGTTCCAGAGTTGTGAAAGAACTTAGTTTCTACTATACTTCTGACTAATAAAGAATTCAAATATGTCTTTGTTTTCGATAAAGTTGTAATAAGTAAGGGTGAAGTGTATGTAGGTAAAGGTTACCTCACCGAGGGCCATTTTAAGATCAATGTAATGACAATTGATATGAATAAAAGTTCGGGTGGGGTTCTTCTTACTTAATTGAGTTAAATAATTTATGGCATGAACATTTAGGACATGTCAATTATAAAACCTTGCAAAAACTGATTAGTATGGAAGTTTTGCCTAACTTTGAGTGCAGTAAATCAAAGTGTCAAACATGTGTTAAATCGAAGTATGCTAAGCATCCGTATAAGTCTATTGAAAGGAATTTCGATCCCTTAGACTTAATTAACACAGACATTTGTGATATGAAGTCAACACCATCTCGTGGTGGAAAAAAGTAGTTCATAACTTTTATTGACGATTGCTCTAGATTTTACTATGCTTATTTGTTGAATAGTAAGGATGAGGTAATAGAAGCATTTAGGCAATATAAAACTGAAGTTGAAAATCAGTTGGATAAAAAGATAAAAATGATAGGAAGTGATAGTGGTGGAGAGTATGAATCTCCTTTTGCGGAGATATATTTGGAAAATAGAATTGTCCATCAAACTACTTCCCTGTACTCACCGCAATCAAATGGAATTATGGAAAGAAAAAATCAAAATGGAATTATGGAAAGAAAAAATCAAACATTGAATAAAATGATGAATGTATTACTTATAAGTTCAGGTTTACCGCAAAACTTATGGGGGGAAGCTATCCTTACAGTAAACCAAATACTCAATCGAGTGTCTCATAGTAAGACACAATCTATTCCATATGAGAAATGGAAAGAAAGGAAACGCAATTTGAAATATTTTAAAGTGTGAGGGTGTCTATCCAAACTCCAAGTTCCTATACCCAAAAGGGTGAAAATAGGACCAAAGACTATGGACTGTGTTTTCATCAGATATGCTGCAAACAGTAAACATGTCGATTTTTGGTTCATAAATACAAGCATCCATATATCCATGATAATACGGTGTACAAAGTCGTCTTCACTCGCTAGGCTAGGCTTCGGCTTCGTAGTTGGATTTGAATTTGAATTTGTCAAATGATCAATAGATTATCTTTTTGGACAAAATTCATTTGAAAACTTGAGAGTTAATCATGTTTTAATCCAGAAATCCAATACGAAAATGGATGACAATATTCTCCATTTGTGGACGCACACGAGCATGTGCGAACGTATGTCACAATGTACCTCGAAGAGACGTGACCATTCGTGGCACTGTTTGAAATTAGAAAAGGGACCTGCGGATGCAGGTTACCATCTGCGGACGTAGATGGGGTCCACAGGTGGGACAAAAGTTTTTGGTTTGTGCCTAACAGTGACCTGCGACCACATGAGGGCCACCTGTGGGCATAGGTGGGGTCCTCAGGTCGGCAATGGTCCAAAATAATGTATCTGTTCAAAAACCATTGCTTCTTTTCTGAAGCACCACCTTTTGGCTATAAATACCTGATTTTTTCCTCAGGTATATGTATGAAATTTTGAAGTGAAAACACTTTTCTTCCTCCTAAAATCTCAATTGTTATTTTCAAATCGTTGAGTGTGTTCTAAGTTCAGCAAATTTGAGGTACCACTATTTGCTAAAGTGAATCATTTTATCCTGGGAGGATACATTCCATTAACCTCAGGTACCTAAGGGGAATAAATTCCTTAAGGACACACCGTGAATTCGGTGGACTTGATTCTTTTATTTCTTCATCTCTTTCTTGATGATTTCTCTATTTTTCAGAAAATAATTTAAACTTAATTTTGATATTTCATAAGTTGTTTGAAGTTGTTGTTGTAAATACATATTTTGTACCCGAAAAACAACAATCTTAAGAAATTTATTATAATCTGTATATCTGGTTTCTGGAGATTAAAGCCTTTGGTTTTCTACTCTGTTTGAACTTGTTAGTGATTTGAAGATATAAGAACTTCATCACGAGTCAAAGTTCATTCGGTTGGCGATTTGAAGAATATAAAAACTTCATCGTTAAACTAGAAACAAGTTGCTTAAAGTTTAAAAATTTATAGTTAGTATTTGTGATACTAAATTGGTTGTCTCTTTGTGATAGCAAAATGACTAATGAAAATCAAGTTATTGATGAAACGACGAATGTTGCAGCAACTAACATTACTACTTCAAGCCGTTCGAATGTTGCTCCCTTCATGGCACTAGCGAAAAAACCAAGAAAATTTGCTGGTGTTGATTTCAAACGTTCGCAGCAAAAAATGTTCTTTTATTTGTCTACCTTGAGTCTACAATGGTTCATCATGGAAAGAGTTCCTAAATTGCCGGAAGAAACTCCAAAAACAGATTGCTTCGTTGTGACAGAAGCTTGGAAGCATTTAGATTTTTTATGTAAAATTTACATTCTAAGTGGCCTACAAGACGACTTGTACAACGTGTATGGCAACATGAAGACCTCGAAGGAACTCTGGGAGGCTTTGGAAAAGAAGGATAAAACAGAGGATGCCGGAATGAAGAAATTCATTATTACAAAATTTCTAGACTTTAAGATGGTAGACAATAAAGCTGTAGTTACCCAAGTCGAAGAGTTAAAAGTAATAATCCATGATCTCCTTGCAGAAGGTATAAACTTAGAAAATACCAAAGGTATAAACTTAGAAAATACCTTTATTGAATATATTAAGTTTGTTCTTGATACTCGCATAACCTTTGATGTAGGTTTGATTGTGAATGATGTTTTTCAAGTGGCAGTAATAATTGAGAAGTTACCACCTTTGTGGAAGGACTTCAAAAACTACTTGAAACATAAACGCAAAGAGATGTCTGTTGAAGATCTCATTGTGAGGTTGAGGATTGAAAAGGATAATAAGACAACAGAAAATAGGTCTAGTGGACATTCAGCAATAAGTAGAGCATATATTGTTGAAGATGACCCCAATAAATTAAAGAAGAGAAATCAAGCATCAGGACAACAAGGCAATCCTCCTAAAAAGAAATTTAAAGGAAATTACTTCAATTGTGGAAAAGTTGGCCACAAGTCTACTGATTGTCGGGCTCCGAAGAAGGGCAAGAAAAAAAATCAAGCAAATATGATTGAATCCAAAGTACAATTGGACAATCTTTGTTCCATGCTTTTAGAATGCAATCTGGTTGGTAATTCTAGAGAATGGTGGATGGATTCAGGTGCCTCCCGCTACATGTGTGCCAACAAAGAACTATTTGCATCAGATGCTCCAGCTCAAGTTGATGAGAAGATATTTATGTCAAACTCCGCTACGGCAAAGGTTGAAGGAGCATGCAATATTTGCATGAATATGACATCGGGCAAGGTGGTGACACTAAACAATGTCCCTCATGTTCCGGCGTTGCGAAAGAACTTAGTTTCGACTTCACTTCTGACTAAGAACGGATTTAAATGTGTTTTTGTTTCCGATAAAGTTGTAATAAGTAAGGGTGAAGTGTATGTAGGTAAAGGTTACCTTACCGAGGGCCTTTTTAAGATCAATGTAATGACAATTGATATGAATAAGAGTTCTGGTTCTTCTTACTTACTTAAGTCAAATAATTTATGGCATGAACTTTTAGGACATGTCAATTATAAAACCTTGCGAAAACTAATTAGTATGGATGTTTTTCCTAACTTTGAGTGCAGTAAATCAAAGTGTCAAACATGTGTTGAATCGAAGTATGCTAAGCATCCTTATAAGTCTATTGAAAGGAATTTCGATCCCTTAGACTTAATTCACACAGACATTTGTCATATGAAGTCAACACCATCTCGTGGTGGGAAAAAGTATTTCATAACTTTTATTAATGATTGTTCTAGATTTTTCTATGTTTATTTACTGAATAGTAAGGATGATCCAATAGAAGCATTTAGGCAATATAAAACTGAAGTTTAAAATCAGTTGGATAAAAAGAATAAAATGATAAGAAGTGATAGGGGTGGAGAGTTTGAATCTCTTTTTAAGGAGATATGTTTGAAAAATGGAATTTTCCATCAAACTACGGCCCTGTACTCACAGCAATCAAATGGAATTGCAGAAAAGAAAAACCAAATATTGAAGGAAATGATGAATGCCTTACTTATAAGTTCAAGTTTACCACAAAACTCGTGGGGGGAAGCTATCCTTACAGTAAACCGAATACTCAATCGAGTGCCCCATAGTAAGACACAAACTATTCCATATGAGAAATGGAAAGGAAGGAAACTCAACTTGAAATATTTCAAAGTGTGGGGGTGTCTAGCAAAACTCCAAGTTTCTATACCGAAAAGGGTGAAAATAGGACCAAAACTATGGACCGTGTTTTCATCAGATATACTACAAACAGTAAAGCATGTCAATTTTTGGTTCATAAATCCGAGAATTTGGATATCTATGATAATACGGTAATTGAATCAGATAATGCTAAGTTCTTTAAACACATTTTTTCGTATAAGACTAGACATGAGCTGTCTAGTGAAGGGTCTAAATGACATATGGATGAACCAAAAGAGAATGTACTTAATGAAGAGAATCCAAGGCGTAGTAAACGTCAAAAGACGTAGACTTCCTTCAGATCAAATTTTGTAACATTTCTTCTTGAAAATGAGCCTCAAACATTCAAAGAAGCGATGTCGTCTGCGGACTCATCCATTTGGAAAGAGGAACTGAATAGTGATTGATTCAATCTTGAGTAATCATACTTGGGAGTTGGTTAATCTTCCTCCAGGAAATAAACCTTTAGGTTCAAAATGGATCTTCAAAAGGAAAATGAGTTGATGATACTATTGACAAATACAAGGCAAGACTTGTTGTGAAAGGCTTTAGACAAAAAGAATGCCTTAATTATTTCGACCCATACTCACCAGTAACAAAGATAATGTATACCCAAATGTTGGTTGCGTTAGCTGCGGTATATGGTCTTGAAATCCATCAAATGGATGTGAAAATAGCTTTCTTAAATGGAGAATTGGAGGAAGAAATTTGCATGGAACAACCCAAGGGTTTTGTGGTTCCTGGTAAAGAAAGGAAAGTGTGCAACCTTGTTAAGTCACTCTATGGACTAAAGCAAGCACCCAAACAGTGGCATACAAAGTTTGACCAAACCATGTTGGCAAACGGATTCAAGATAAATGAATGTGATAAGTGTGTTTACATTAAAGACACTCCAAATCACAAAGTCATTGTTTGTTTTTATGTTGATGACATGTTGATTATCAGTAGAGACTTTTTTGACATAAATGCTACGAAATGAATGCTTGAGAGAAAATTTAATATGACAGACCATAGAGTTGCTGATGTGATCTTAGGGATAAGAATTCGTAGAACTCCACAAGGGTTGGCATTGTCACAGTCTCATTATATTGAAAAGATACTTGACAAATTCAAGTATTTAGACTTCAATATTGCCAAGGCTCCATTAGATGTGAGCTTTGCACTTCAAAAGAATGAAGGTGAAAGTGACTTACAATTGGACTATGCAAGAGTGTTGGGAAGTTTGATGTTTATCATGAATTGTACACGACCAGATATAGCATGTGCTATTAGTAAATTGAGTCGGTACATGAGTAATCCCAATCAAACTAATTGGATAGGGAAAGAGTTTTGGGGTATCTAAAACACACTCAAGACTATGCTTTACATTATAACAAATATCCAGTAGTAATTGATGGATATAGTGATGCAAATTGGATCACCAAATCAAATGAAATTAAATCCACTAGTGGATATATATTTACTCTAAGTGGAGGAGCAGTCTCTTGGAAATCATCCAAAAAGACATGTATTGCCCGCTCTACAATGGAATCTAAATTTATCACATTAGATAAAGCCTGTGGAAAAGATGAATGGCTCTGAAATTTATTGGAAGGTATTCCTTATTGGCTCAAACCTTTGGCACCAGTATGTATATACTATGATAGTCAAGCTGCAATAGGTAAGACAGGGAGCATGATGTATAATGATAAATCTCGTCATATAAGATAGATACATAATACCATTAGAGAACTACCCTCTAGTGGAATTATTACTATTAACTATGTGAATTCAAAGGATAATATGTCAGATCCACTTACAAAAGGCCTATCTAGAGATGGAGTTGAGAGATCATCGAAGGGAATGGGTTTACGGCCTAGGAAAAGTCATCACAGTGGTAACTCTATCTATCGGACTAGAGTTCCCAAGAGCTAGGTTCAAGGAGATACAACAAAGTTGTGACTGACGGGTTAACATTGTCAATTACCACAACCCATTCTCATGATGAAGACAATGCTCAGGAAACAAGGATAAAGCTTATGGTTTGATGCTTTTTAATGGTTTCTAAGTTTGGCAGGTATGACCAAATAGTTTGATCTATAGGATTAAACATTTGGGAATCACTGATGTGAGAGTGAATTGGAAGCCGCTTCAAGGAGAATGGTAGTAAAGGCCTATTCTCTATGCTCTCATGAAACCAAGTTGTATTCATGGCTGAAACGAATAAAATCATGAGAACCATAAACGGTAAAATGCTAGTTGTGTGACTTGTGTTGTCTAGGTGTACACTAAAGTTTGATAGGTCAAAGATATCACATCTACCAATAAATAGAGTGCATTCGATACAACTTTACTATGATTAGTTCAAAGGGAAACCTACTTATCCAGATGTAATTAGTCTTTGCTTGTAGATCACACACTTGTTCGTATATTTTTTGATGAAATAACCATTCCCCATTATGTGGGGGATTTTTGGGTACTTGTAAAAATGTGAATGGAAAATGGAGGAAAAACAAATGGAGAGAAAAGGAGTGAATTATGGTTTCAGTTTTTAAAAGAGTGTTTCTCCCATATTGGTGGGAGAAGGAAACATTCTTGTACTTCAGTATGGAAGTACTCCTCCTTGTTGTTAGTGAGTCAATAAGAAAGCAAGCCTCGTGTCTTCATTGTTATCGCTCGCTCGACTCGGCTTCAGCTTCGGCTTCGAATTTTGATTTGTCAAACGATCGAGAGATTATCTTTTTGGAAAAAATTCATTTGAAAACTTGAGAGTTAATGATGTTTTAATCTAAAAATCAGATTCAAAAATATTCTCCATTTGCGAAAATACACGAGCATGTGCGAACGTATGTCACAACGCACCTCGAAGGGACGTGACCCTTAAATGCACTGTTTGAAACTGGAAAAGCGACCTGCCGATGTAGGTTACCATCTGCGGATGCAGATAGGGTCCGTATGTGGGACCAAAGTTTCTAGTTTGTGCCTAACAATGACCTGTGGCTGCATGTGGGCCACCTGCAGGCGCAGGTAGGTGATGGTTCAAAACACTCCATATGTTCAAGAACTATTGTTTTTTTTCTGAAGCACCACATTTTGGCTATAAATACTTGATTTTTTGCTCAGGTATATGCACGAAATTTTGAAGTGAAAACACTCTTATTCTTCCTAAAAACTCAAGTGTGATTTACAAATCATTGAGTGTGTTTGAAGTTCAAAAAATTTGAGGTACCACTATTTGCTGAAGTGAATCATTTTAACCTGGGAGGATATATTCCATTAACCTCAGGTACTTGAGGGGAAGAAATTCCTTAAGGACACACCGTGAATTCGGTAGACTTGATTCTTTCATTTCTTCATCTCTTTCTTGATGGTTTCTCTATTTTCCAAAAAATTGTTTGAACTTCATTTTGATAGTTCATAAGTTATTTGAACTTGTGTTTGAAGTTGTTGTTGTAAATATAGATTTTGTACCTGGAAAACAACATAATCAACACATCAAACCTCAACATTTTGATTGAACTTTAATGAATGCAGAATCTTAACTGTGCAAGGATTATATTCCAAAATTGTGCAGAATTTCAAAAATCACCAACAAGTTCTAGCTACTGCTAGCTAACAATTTTCAGTTTGGCATCAATAAATTGATATCCAACAATTGTAGAATTTTCATTCTAAGTTGTAGTTAATTTTTTCTGATTTAAAGCAAATTGAAAATTGAGCTTTAAAGTCAGAGTAGGAGTAAAGAAGATGATTCAGAGCATGTTCAAAGGTGTTGGAACTTAACGGGAGCGAAACAACAAGAAAACCTGAAAAATGCACTAAAGGGGCGCCTAGTGCGTCGCCCTAGTGCATTTATGTGCCCTCCACATGCCCAGGGAAGTTGATTGTACAAAAACTCTATTGCGCCGCACAGGACACCACATCAATACAAATCCAGGAACATTTTGGGTTGGATTGTTTGGAACGACCCCGATCCAACCCGGACCTTTTATGACTCTATATAAACCTCTTTTAACTCGTTTTTAGTTATTATTGAAGCATAGAAACTCAAAAAGGAAAGGAAGAATAATATTTTTTTAGGTTTCTACTTTATTTATTCATTCTTTAATCATTAGTTCATCACTACTTCCTGAATTCCATTTCCTTTAATCAATTCATAAGTAGCTAAACTTCTAGCATCTAAGGTTGTGGTTAAAGACATAAAAGTTGATGTTTGATTATCATATTGTTTGGTTGTAATTTCCATTATTGAGTTATATATCTTCTCTTGATCTTAATTGCTTGGAAACTTGATACCTCTCAAACACTATCCATGGTGCGCAGTTTAGATTAGGAATAGGAAAAGTACATACACAATAAGGGAAAGTAGGGCTTGGATGTGAACCCTATAAGGAAGGGGGAACGATTCGTTAATGTGGATAGGAATATACCTGCTAGCCTTGCCCAGTTGATATAGAAGAGAAATCACATGCACTTCACTATCGACTGACAACCATAAGATTATAGGTGTTAGGAATAGTCAAGTAGGCGTAGAGTTTGTTTGAAAAGATGCTCAACATCACAAATATCAATCCACAACTAGTAACTCAAGAAACCAACTAAACATATGATTTGAAGACTCAACTGGATTGTCAAAATACCATGGCCCTGCATCATCTCTCTAATCTGAATTTCAAACTAATAATCTAAGAATTGCTTCAATTTACATTTAGTTACTTTCGGAACACGTAAATCACTCTTTATTGCCCATTAACTCCTGAACAACTTACATGAGAATTTAACTTAGTTAATTAATTCATCAAATCCCTTAGGTACGATATCAGGAATCACATTATATATTACTTGTCAGACCGCATGCGTTTGCGTGTGCGTTGGACCACAACACACCCCAAAGTCACACTTGGTGGGGGTTTAACTTTAGATGATATTTTCGCAACTGATCAAAGAAATTCCTCTGAATCAAGTGATTCGAACTCTCACGAGACTTGAGAATGACATCCTCTATGTATACTTCAATCTCTTTATGGATCATGTGATGAAATATAGCATTCATGGATCTTATATAAGTGGTATCGGTATTCTTGAGTCCAAACGACATCACCCTATATTGATAAACACCCCAAGTTGTGATGAAAGGTATCTTTTCTGCATCTTCCTCATCCATTAGGATTTGAGGATAATATGCAAAATAGTCTATGAACGACTGCATCTCGTGCTTATCTCAGTTTCCAATAAGAATGCGGATGTTGGGAAATGGGAAATTATCTTTGGGACTAGCCTTGTTCAGGTCTGTATAGTGAACTTTTGGTACAGGAACAATGTTGGCTAACCATGTTGGCTACTTCGTGATTTTAACAATTCTGGTTTGAATTTGCTTAGTGACCTTTTCTTTCATTCTCATACTCAAATCTAGCTTGAACTTCCAAGTCCTTTACTTTATGGGGCTAAACCCTGGATCAATTGGTAACTTGTGGCAATACTAAAAAAAATAGGAAAACCATCGGTTTCTCCATTTTTCGACCACAAAACCGACCACAAGTTATGATCGATAAAGTAGTAGTAGGTTTTCTAAAACCTACCACATGTGTCGGTTTTTTTAAAAAACAATATTATTTATTAATCCATATTATTTATAAAAAAAATAAATTTTTATAATAAAAAAATTTAATAAACTTTTATAATATAAACAAAATTTATATATTAAAAAAAAATAACTAATTTCGACCACAAGTTGTGGTCGGTTTTATTTTTATTATTTTTTATTTACGAAACTGACCTTAAGTGGTTGATTTTATTTATTTATTTAATGTTTTTTTTAATAAACCCAACCACATGTAGTCGATTTAGCGGATTTTATTTAATTATTTAATTTTTATTTTAATAAAATTGACCACATGTGGTTGACTTTATTTAATTATTTAATTATTTTTTTAATAAAAATGATCATAAGTTGTAGGTTTTATTTAATTATTTTTAATAAAACCAACCACATGTGATCGGTTTTATTTAATTATTTAATTTTTATTTTAATAAAACCGACCACATGTAGTCGGTTTTTTTTTAATTATTTAATTATTTTTAAAAAATGACCACATGTGGTCCACTTTATTTAATTATTTAATTAATTTTTTAATTAAATCGACCATAAGTGGTTGCTTTTATTTAATTATTTAATTATTTTTAATAAAACCAACCACATGTGGTCAGTTTTATTAATTTCTGGCAAAAAAATTCCAAAATTACCGATCACAAGTGGTCGGTTTTTCTGGTAATTATGTCAAAAACCAATCACTTGTGGTCGGTTTTCCTTGTAATTTTGTAAAAAAAAATGTAGCATATATACTGCATTTCCAAAATAAGCATGTTATACAAATCATACAAAACTAGTTCAGCACAAGAATTTTCAGACCTAAACATTCAAAATATTCAAACATACTAAAATCAAAGTTTACAAATCAAAAGTAAACTACAAACCACAAAAACATATAATAAAGTAAACTTAAATCACAACAACATATAAAAGTATCAACGACAAGGACGAGGGCGACGACGTGGTGGTGGAACCTCGTCATCCTTCTCCCCCAACTCATCCTCATCCTCATCCTCTTCCTCTGTAGTGTAATCCTCAAGTGGGCCTAGTCCTCTCGCAGCCCGAGGTGCATCACCGGGACATGAAGGAAGAATTAGTGCAGACTGAAGGAAACTATTAATCTGCTCTTGCATCATTTTCATCTGCGTAGAATTTTCCTCCTCTTTCTTCCTCGCCCTCTCAGCCTGTGCAACCAGTTCTCTAGTGAGCTGAGAAATCGAACTCTACAACGAAATGACAGTTTCTCTATTAACATCATTTGTGATAGAGGAGGATCCACAATGCCAAGACCTAATATTCTTCTTATAGACTTTTTCTGGAAAGCCGTAGACTACACCTTTAACTGGGGAACTCACACACTCTTTCCAGAACTCCTCCACCACTTCTTCGGGTATTCGGTTCTCCTGACTTTCAGGAGGTTGAGTACTATGTAACTCATTAATCTTTAGCATATATTTGTCCTATATTTAAAGTAAAGTAAAAAATTGATAATAAAAAGATACTAAACTATTCAAATTAAAATAATATTAACTTTAGTAAAAAAAATCATAAGTACGAGTGTAGTTCTTACATGGGTAGCTTCTGCACGTGGCTCAACCTACCTATCTTCATCCATTGGATTCTTTTTCTTTCTTTTGTAGGTCTCCTTGAATAACTCCTCCTGAGTTATCTCCCTATCCAACTCTTTTTCCTGCATATGATAAAATTATTAATCTACAAAAACAAAAATATTTAAAAAATAGAAATAAACAGTTAAATTGATAAAAATTACGTACCATGTTATCCCGCACAACAATCTGATTGATAGCTCCCGCAGTGTGTAGAGAGTCACCCTTCTTAGACGCTCTGGCATTCCTTCCTTTTTGGCTTAACTTCTGATATTCTTCGTTATTCCAGTAGTGAAGAAGATCTTGTCACACTTCGTCCGCCTAAACTTTGGCATTTTCTCTTTTCTTATTGCATATTCCAACAGACCATTAATTCTAAGCCTGACTCTTCTAAAAAAGTTCTTCCTTATTTCAAAATGGTGCCTTGGATCATATCAGAAATATTTTTACAACAAAAATAATAGTTTAGTATTCAATCTTTAACTGTAACAATGTGTTAAGTAATTGATAAGATAAATCTTTACCTAAAATTCTATGAACATTTCCTCTCTATACTTTTCTAGTACCTTTTCCCAACTTGTCCAATAACCTTTGTAGTGACGAAATATGCATTTGTAGACGATTTTGGTTATTATATCATCGGGCCTAAACCTGTAAAAAAAGATCAAACATTATACAGAATAATATAGTAAATGAAAAATAAATAAAGTTGTTATATATTGAAATCATACCCTGATCCATATGGGATAATGTACGTCCTCCGACTGGCATCTCTCTGTCCTGTCTGTGGAGCAGGTGCTCCTGAGTGCCCTGTCATGGGTGTATCAGGAGTAATGGATGGTGTGTCTCTAAGACGAAGATCGGCCAGCCCAACCGATCCAGTAGAACCATTATAAGTACTTGGGTGACTGCTAGCAGATGGTAGGATAAACGATGGTAGATAACTATAAGCACCATCGACTATCTGGTAGTACTGTGAAGGTGGTGGCATGACGATGGGGGTGGGCTGAGACTCGGTAGAGCTGTGGAGTGGACCCATATACGTAGGAGCACTATATGAATGATGTGATGACCTAGTATAAGAGGGTCGTGCTAGAATGTCATCTGATCTAGGCTCAGTTATATGAATCCCTGTGGGTCTTCTATAAGGTGGAGGTACCTTTTTCTTACCCCTGTCATCCTTACCTATCATCTAAATCATTTTAAAAAAAAATAGTTTGTCAAATGTCACTTTGTTAAGATTGTGGAATTGATCATTAATATGTAAAAAGGAAGATATCCATAAACATTTATCAAAATATGAGCATGAGTTGTTTCACTAAACCAAAAGTAAGACATTTTTCAAAAGTGCTAATGAGGGAATAAATGCATAAGAGGTAAGTAGTAAAAACCATACAAACATCAATAATAAATTATAACGAATAAAACTAATAAAAGGCTAATATCTCTCTCTCAAATATTCTCCACTTAAACATTCACCTTCTTCAGAAGTTTCTCCTCTTCTATCCATTCAGCTTCTTCTACCCATTCAGCCTTTTCTGCACTAACTTCTTCAAAATGTGTTTCGGATGGTTCAAATTATCCACTAAATTAGTGTCCACTAATTGGTGATCATTCTGGGTTTCATTTTGATATGTAGTCTCCAACACACTCTCAACTTCTGCCCACCCTATAGGCTTGTTTTTTATTACATCCCACCAATCAGACTTGTCCCTTAACTTTAATGATTTTATGCTCCTTAAGTACTCTTGTGCTTGGATCAAACCACTTGCATCGAAGAGTACTATTTTTTTAACCAGCCAACCAGCATACTCCATGTCTAAAATCTTTTGTATGACGCCAAAGTAATCAACATCATCATCACCCTTAACTTAAACACCACTATTGTTCATTTTCCTTGTTTTGGAGTGTTCTTCGGTGGAAATTTTAAACCCATTTACTATGTAGTGGGACATTGTACGAGCTTCAACTGGTCCCAAAGAAATATCCTTCAAGAATTGATTATATGTGGCAGCATTTGGTGAATGGAATACCTATATATATATATATATATATATATATATATATATTATGGTTAGTTGAAGACTACATAAATACTTTAAATTTATTGTGTTATTTTTTAAATTACTCACCTGATTTGTATACCATGTTGCAAATGACTTATACACTTGATTTTGGTGGAATTGAGCATTAAATGAACTAAAGATTCACATAGCAAACACAATTAGTTTCCTTAGTGAAATGAGTACTTAAATCTGATATGTAAATATTTAATATCCTTACTTTAAAAGGGCTCAACTTTCGGGCAATTCAGCAAGACATACAACGTTGTTGATTTGTGCTCCATGTCAGTGAGGTGGCAAAAATCTCTCTGTTTTATCCTACTACCTGGTTGATTAAATATTGATATTGGTTGTAGATAGGGCTCATTCTCATCTTCTTGGTGTCTGTTCGATATGCTTCTCAAACAAGCGACTTGATCACCAAAATAGTAAGAACAGAAATGGGATGTTTCTCTAGCAAAGTATGCTTCAACTATAGAGCCTTCCACCCTATATTTATTTTTAGGACCCTTTTTAAATTTCCTAATGGTCCTGCATAATTTTACGTTAGGTGTCTAATATATAAAAATAGATATATACTTGAACAATTAAGAAATAAATTAAATATGTTGCACTTGCTTACCGCTCACCTGGATACATTCACCTAGTTTAAACCGGACCGCCTAGCTGGGCTTTGTGGATAAGGTGGAAGGGAAGATGTTCCATCACATCAAAAAACCCAGGTGGAAAAATCTTCTCCAACTTGTTGGTGATAACAACAAGATTATCTTCCATTCGAGCTAGATTTTCTTCTTTTAATATGGTAGAACACAAGTCTTTGAAGAACAAACTGATCTCTGATATCGGTTTCCATATATTTTCAGGCAAACCAATAAAAGCAATCGGAAGTAACTGTTCCATAAAAATGTGACAATCATGACTTTTCATTCCATGTAAGATTCCATGCACCATATCAACCCTCTTTCCCAAATTCGAGGCATATCTATCCGGCATCTTCAAAATTTGTACCCACTCACATATTTTTGGCTTTTGATCTAACTTGAATGTATAACTAGCCTTGGGCTTAAGAAAATTGCCATTGGTCCCCTCCTGCAAGTGTAATTCCCTACACTTGCAATATTCTGGTAAATCAAGTCTAGCCTTTGGATTATCATTTGTCTTTCCAGTCACATCCATAACTGTGTTGAACAAGTTATCAAAATAGTTCTTTTTAGTATGCATGACATCAAGATTATGTCTAAGTAGATTATGTTTCCAATAATCTAACACCTATAATATGCTCTGCTTAGTCCAATTACGTGAAACGCCATACCCATCAAACCTATACAGTTGTTCCTTAGTAACCTTTGGAAATCTTGAACTCTATCCCAAATGTCATTACCACTTAATATTGGAGGTGGAACATCAGGTTTAATTCTATTCTTTCTAAATACATGCTTGAGTATCCTAAACTTATGATCAGGTGGCAAGAAACAACGATGACAATCAAACCATGAATTTTTCCTGTCATGTCTCAATATGAATGATTTTGTATTTTCCATGCAGTATGGACAAGCTAACTTTCCAGTTGTCATCCACCCAGACAATATTCCATAAGTAGGGAAATCATTAATAGTTCACATTATATAAGCACACAAATTGAAATTTTGTTAAAGTTAAATGTCTCAAGTTTGAACCCCCTCATGCCATAACAATTGCAGCTCATCAATCAAAGGTTGCAAGTAAACATCTATCTGACTTTTTGGATTACGCGGGCCAGGAACAACATAATTCAGAAATATATATGGACTAGTCATCAATATTTCAGGAGGAAGATTATACGGTGTAATAAACACAGGCAAACATGAATACAGTGAAGCACCAACAGAAAAAGTTGAGAAACCATCTGCACACAAACCCAACCTAATATTTTGTGATTCAGCTGCAAAATGTGGATTAGTTCTATCAAAATGCCTCCAAGCCTCTCCATCAGATAGATGAGATATGACACTAGGGGGACGTCTATTTTCAGCATGCCATCTCATATAGGGAGTGGAAGCTGAGCTATTCGATGCATACAACCTCTTCAACTTTGGTATAAGAGGTAAATAATACATCACTTTGATATTAATTTTGTTTCCTCTACATCCATGCTTATAGCGAGGGTGTTAACAAAACTTACAAGACTCTAGTTCAGCATCCCCCTTAAAGTATAACATGCAACCATTTTCACAACAAAAAATTCTAATTGAGGAAAGACCTAACTTTGACACTACTCTTTGCCTTATAGAAAGAATCAGAAACCTCTAAAGCGGGGTCAACTAACTCTTTAATAAGGTCTATCATAGAGTCCATTCATCCATGAGCAATAGTCCAATCAGATTTGATACTTAATAATCTAACAACAAAAGACAATTGAGAGTGTGGACTCCCATCAAACAAAGGATGACTAGCAGCATGCAATTCTTCATAGTAACGGTGTGCTTCTACATTGGGGACATCTTCTAAATTTTTCCTGAATTCAACCCCCTCATGCATCCCAAAAGCATCATGTACCATTTTTGTCATCCTAGTATCTTGATAGTTATTATGCCCTGCAGACCTACTACTTTCACCAACAACAAAGTTATTATGTCCAACTTCTCCACGACTAGTATTCAATCTTAAATAGTCTTCATGAAACCCCTTTCTAAAAAGATAATCCTTCACAGCCCCTTCTTTTAGAATGTTTGTACCATCACATTTTACACAAGGACATCGAATCATTCAAAAATCTAACCAATCATCAAGTGTCTTGGCATGTTCAATAAATTGAGTAACACCATCCATATATTCCTCCCTCACACCCACTCTATAATCATTATTTCGTTGATACATCCAACTATAATCAGGTTCCATCTATACAAGCAATCACAATCTTAATTCTAGTAAGCTCATAAGTACTACACTTAATTATTTTCAAGTCACTAGTTCACATTTTCAAGTCACTACACTTGACCATTTTTAAGTCACTAGTTCACATTTTCAAGTCACTACACTTAACAATTTTCAAGTCACTAGTTCACATTTCAAGTCAATACACTTAATAATTTTCAAGTCACTACACTTGACCATTTTCAAGTCACTAGTTCACTTTTTCAAGTCACTACACTTAACCATTTTTAAGTCACTAGTTCACATTTTCAAGTCACTACACTTAACCATTTTCATTTCACTACACTTAATCATTTTCAAGTCACTAGTTCACTATTTCAAGTCACTACACTTAACCATTTTCAAGTCACTAGTTCACTATTTCAAGTCACTACACTTAACCATTTTCAAGTCACAGTTCACATTTTCAAGTCACTACACTTAATCATTTTCAAGTCACTAGTTCACTATTTCAAGTCACTACACTTAATTATTTTCAAGTCACTAGAACATCAACAAACAAATATTGAGAATCAGTGCACTAGAACATCAACAAACAAATATTGAGACCAACATAGTGAGCTAAAATCTTTTAAGAAAACATATTGAGCCAAAATAGTGAATCGAAAAGAAAACAAAAGCAAAAACATTTAGGCTAAATTAAACGGTGAACCATAATCTTCATCACAAAACCTATGGCTTTCAAAGCCTTCTACAACAAATAATCCCACCATTCTCACTTAGTCTAAGATTCCAGCAACAACTACATAACACTACATCTAAAAGAAACAGACGAAAGAAAATACTATAACAGTAGCTAAAAAAAAGAAAAATAAAGAGAAAGGTGTTTACCTTTTCTAAAGAAGCAAACCGGACTACAAGCCTTCGTCGAAATCATCACGCCACCACCAGAAACTAGAAGTTTTAAACTAGGGAAAATCTTTTTTGAATTTTTGAAGAATTTCAAAATTAGGGAAACTAATAGAATTGGGGAAAATCGAAATGAAGGGTAAAAGATAGAATTTGAGATTTTTTGGGGTCGTTTGGACGAGTTGTTGTTTGGATGAGCTTCTGGTATCGTTTGTTATTGTTGACGAGCAACAATAGCATCCAAATAGCGAGAGGTAGTCGGTTTTGGAAGGAGAAACACCAACAGCAACAGCCGGAGTTGGACGGAGCAACAGCAACAGCGGACAACAATAGCAACACTGCAACAACCGCAACAACAACACTGCAACAGCCGCAATAGCAGCCAACAGCAATAGCGGATAGCGAGAGAGGAAGCATCAGCAAACAACGAGAGGTAGTCGGAGAAGCAGCGGAGATGAGGATAGCCGGAGAAGCAGCGGCGGTTTTGTTTGGGTGAGTTGAAGAAATAGGGAAAATGGAGAAATATCGGGTATAGGTTAGGTGTTATACATAATAATTAATTTTAAAAAATATTATGAAAACTGACCACAGTGGTCGGTTTCCTTTTAAAAAATAATTAATTATTTTTTACCACAAGTGGTTGGTTTTATTTAAAAAATAAAAAAAGTATATTATTTTTTATAATATTTATAATAACATACGAAATAATTTAATACAATGTATATAAATTGAATAATTAGTTAATTCATTGTCACATTAACACGAGTAGTGTATTACCTTAATCGTATAATAATATCAATGTATTTCGTATACTAGGATGGATTTTCGGTTAATTAGCTTTCGAATATGTACTATATACCTCGTAATACAACGTATTCCATATACCCTGATGAATTGTAGGTTAATTAGCTTACATTATTATTCGATCGTATGATGTCAACGTATTAAATATACTTGGATAGATTCAGTTAGCTTTTGACTACTATGTACATCAATACATGCGATATACGTATATGTATATATATACTCCATCGACTATCAACTTCTGAATACATACTATATACATCACATATACAAGTATATTACCGTATAATATA
The DNA here is from genome assembly GCA_031232105.1 of Capsicum rhomboideum. Taxonomy (NCBI): domain Eukaryota; kingdom Viridiplantae; phylum Streptophyta; class Magnoliopsida; order Solanales; family Solanaceae; genus Capsicum; species Capsicum rhomboideum. The sequence goes on from CP124716.1 coordinate 124,370,728, forward strand.
GCATATTTCATATACTCTGATGAATTATCGGTTAATTAGTTAGCTTACATTATTATAACTCTAACAGTATATATTACCTCGATCATATAATGTCAACGTATTAAATATACTTGGATAGATTCAGTTAGCTTTTTACTATTACGTACATCAATACATGAGATATACGTATATATATATACTCGATTGACTATCAACTTCTGAATACGTACTATATACGATCACATACACGAGTATATATTATCTCGTAATACAATACAATACATATACTCTAATGAATTATCGATTAATTAGCTTACATTATTAGAACTCCAATAATATATTATTACCTCGATCGTATGATATCAACGTATTCAATATACTAATCCAGTTAGCTTTTGACTACTACATACATCAATATGCGAGATATACGTATGTATATATATATATATATATATATATATATATACATACTCCATTGACTATCAACTTCTAAATACGTACTATATACATCATATACGCGAGCATATTACCCCATAATACAGTATATTCTATATACTCTAACAAATTATAGGTTAATTAATTAACTTACATTATTATAACTCTAACAGTATATATTACCTCGATCGTATAATGCCAACGTATTGAATATACTTGGATATATTGATTATCGTCTTCTTAATACATACTATATACATCACATACACAAGTATATTACCCCAAAATGTAGCATATTCCATATATACTCTGATGAATTATCGATTAATTACCTTAAATTATTATAACTCCAACAGTATATTACTATGTCAATCGTATGATATCAACGTATTCAATATATTTGGGTAGATTCAATTAGCTTTTTACTACTACGTACATTAATACATGAGCTTTATGTATATATACATATACTCCATCAACTATTAGCTACTGAATATGTACTATATACGTCACATACACGAGTATATTACCTTGTAATACAACGTGTTCCATATATATACTATGATGAATTATCGGTTAATTAGCTTACATTATTATTTCCCCAACAGTATATTATTACCTCGATTGTATGATATCAATGTATTATTCAATATACTTGGATAGATTCAGTTGGCTTTTGACTACTACGTACATCACTACACGAGATATACGTATATATATATATATGTATATGTATGTATATATATATATATATATATATATATATATATATATATATACACACTCCATCGACAATCAGCTTCTAAATACGTACTATATACATCACATGCATGAGTATATTACCCCGTATACAGTATATTCATTATACTCCGATGAATTATCAATTAATTACCTTACATTATTATAACTCCAATAGTATATTATTACCTCGATTGTATGATATCAATGTATTTAATATACTTGGATAGATTTAGTTAGCTTTTGACTACTATGTAAATCACTACATGAGATATTGTAACGACCCAAACCATCATTACGTGTAAAAATGTTCTGAAAATAATCTACCATGAATAATAGGCTCAAAATACACCCGGGAAATATTTAATCGGAGAGGAAAATTTGGGCCTGAGGGAATTGGGCCAAGAGGACCAATAATGGACTGGGTTGGACTGCCAAGAACTGCTATAACGATTGGGGAACTACTGCAGCGGTAAGAGGTAGCAGCCTAGCCGAGTAATTTTTAAAAACTCTCTTTCTCTTTATTTCCCTAGGTCACCCCTTTCCTCTAAAAATACTCCGAAAAAACTCTATCTCTCCAACAATAAGATTTAAAAGGTCAAGGTTTATGAGAGCGGTTTCGCGGCACACTTGAAGGGAACCTGACATGGGAATATGCTTAGCACGTGCTGGACAACTCACTCCCCTCTGTTGCAGCATGTTTCGCCTAAGAGGTAAGTTATGATTTATTATGTAGCAACTAGACTTGGGCTTGATGCATTTAACGTTAATAGTAATGTTGGAAATCTCATGCATTAGGCCTTTGGGCATAGAGTTGGATGGATGGATACGTTGAAATCCGGTTAGGATCACATATGATTGTGTAACTATACATTATGTTGATATTTTAAATGTGATGAGAGACAGATACAAAGGTGGAGTGAATGTGAGTAGCTTAATATCTTCCAGGGCTTGAATATAGTGGAAAGTTGAATGAGATAGCGTGGGATAGTAGAAAGGGAAACTAAGGAAACTCGATTAATCCTGGATTTCATAAATGTTCGGATTGTACTATAGAAAGTGGCTAAAAGGTGAGGTATGGTAAGTTGGGGCTAGTAATTAGCATAACTGGGTCCCGTGACTAATGAGTGAACATAAAAGAGCAATATTGTGAAGTAAAGAATAGAATTCCTATTAGAAGTAGTTAGGGAAGATTAGAAAGTAATGTGGAAAACTTGAAGTTGGGATGTGGATAGAGAGAAAGTGTGTGATAATGTGAACTTGGGTTACGACAACCTCGTAGGGGTGTATGGTAAATCATGGTTATGAATATATATGCGAAGACTAAGGTCACTAATTAAATAACTTTGATGGTTGACATAACAGTAGACTGAATTGACCCATGTAGGGTTGTGAACTGGACATTTATGATTATCTTTTGCATGAATTATGATTTATTAAAATTATGCACACATTCATACGCATTGTGATGACATTGGAGGATATGGGTCGGGTACCACGCCGATACAAATATGATATGTTGTGATATGGATCGGGTACCACGTCGGTAGGAATATGATATGTTGTAACATGGATCCGGTATCACGCAGGTACGATGTGATATAGTTGATGTTGATGAGATAGGTAAGAAGGAATAAGGAGAGATGATGCATACATCTTACATACCTGTATTATTCATATGAATTTTTATGTGTTTCCACTACATATATATATATATATATATATATATTCCCATATGTTCGTGTTATGGTGAATTGTGGAAAAGAGTTTATAAAATTATAAAGGGGTTCATGTACGAACCAGCTGTTTGACAAGAATCTACGGTCCCTTGGGTGGATTGGGTTGCGATAGAATAGGGTTGCTAACACTCTAACTTCTTAGCAGTGGTGTAGTTCGTAGTGCACTTGTGGTAGTTATTTATCGGAAAAATTTAGGGCAGAGGTGGATTCAAAATTGTGGATACCATAAAGATACTATAATTAAAAGTAGAGGAGGTATGGGTTGGAAAAGACAGTCAAAGGACAAATATATGGGAAAATATTAAATGAGACCGGTAGTTCATAGAGATGCTAAGTGTAGGTCACAGAGATGCTAAGTGTAGGTCACAGAGCTTCTAAGTATAGGTCACATAGATGCTATGTGTATATCACAGAGATGCTAAGTGTAGGTCACAGGGAAACTAAATGTATGGTGCTAGGAGTTGTTTAATCTAAGATTCAGAACCAAAACCTTATTTGATGTTATGATTTTTCCCTATTTATTATTGATGCTATTTGTTTCTAACCTTGGTTAGCCTATGATGCTTACTAGTACGTGTAGTTGTACTGATGCTACACTTACTATACCTCCAATAAAGGGTATAGCCATGGTGCAGGTTAGTTGGAGTTTTTATAGCAGCGATGTCAATCACTCAGCAGCATCTCCTATCATCTCTATTCTGCATGGATGTTGCATCGTGGATGTCCCTACTCCTTATCTAGTGCTCTTGTATCGGTTTAGGCTAGGTTCTGGGGAATCACTTGTAGTTATTTTCCAAATTTATTTTACATATCTAATGTATTAAAATAAGTTATGGGGTAGATTGATTGAGTAATCATATTCCAACTATTGGTTAGTTATTCATATGGCAGACATAAATTAACTAAGTGAATATTATAGTAATTTCTGCATTGAGTGAAGGGTGAGTTGTTCAGGGTTCTCCTATCTAGAATAGGTGTAGGTAGGTGCCCGGCATGATCTGGTGGGTTGGGTCATGACAAAAATTGTATCAGAGCCTAGGTTACTGGTCTCCCTGTATAAGAGAAAATTTTGAGTAGAATCCTATGGATTAGTGTGTTTAAGTCTACATCAAATCTGTGGGAAGCTACAACGCATCTAGGAATCTATTTCACTTTCTTCTTTCCTATTGTGTCATCCCAATATCGCATCCCTGGGTTGAGTCTAATTGGTATTTAGTCAATTCCAATTGGTATCTCAATCATCACAATTAGGAATAGTTAGTCCCAATTGATATCTTTTAATGTGGAAAGGTTAGGACAGGATGCTCAACCAATAGAGGTCAATAAGAAACATAGGAAGTGGACTATTATGCTTTGTTTAATATGGTGTTAAGTACTTGTGATGATGCAATTATGTGTTAAAAATGTGCTATGTGTATTGTTGTTAATGAAAATGTATGGTAACTTGCTTTGTGATGTTTAAACTCTCGAATATGATTATTGAGTGTGTGTGTGGTTGGATGGTGTGTATCCAAGAAGACCAGTGGACGTAAGGACCAGGTGTGATCTCGAGAGTGCCTTCATTTTGCGACTTGAACCATAACTTATCTCTCCATAATTTGGAGTACTACTTGTCTTCTATCAGATCCCGTACTAACTACCCAGGTGCTTGGCTGTTGGTGGAACACTGTTGAGGATAATGAATTAAGTAAGTAAGAAGATTGATGAAAGTGTGGTAATGTTAGTTTGACAAATAGAAATTGTATGGGTTGTAGCTCGAGAGCAATAGAAAATGCGAATTCAATTTACACTATGCATACGCGAGATGTTATGACGTTGCTAGAACAGGCATAAAGAGAGTATGGTGTAGAAAAAAGGCCTGAGACTGGGTAAGGAAAACGAAAAGTGGGGCTACTGGAGGCTACCACTGCAATGGTTCTTTTTACTGCTGCAGCAGTTCCAAGTAGTGTCCTGCTAAGTGTTTTACCTGTCTTTGTGATTTTGCAATTTTGTAAGGCAACACTATTTTTGAAGCAATAAAATGAAAAAAATCAATCCGACACGCATTACATGCTAAGGCGATTTTTATTAAGGGGGAAAAAAGGAAAATGTCTTAAAAGTTAGAGAAATAAAAAGAGTAATTATTTGTTACAAGCCCCAAATAGGGGAAATCTAAAATCCAAAAGTACTTAAAACATAAAAAAGGGGGAGAGAAACATCTAGCTAATGGCGTCATCTCCAAGGCTTGCAGCATCCGGCCCTCCTCATCTAAGCTGCTAATAAAGAAGAACTCCTCGGTATCCTCCGCAGTTAGCTTTGGGAGCTCTTTATCTGGGAAGGTGCATGCAAAAATGACCTGCACAGCCTTCCACATCCTCACCAGCATGCTATCCCGGGAGTGGCGTTTCTTCTTCTCCTCATCTAGCTCTTTTCAGAGCTTAGCGTAGGCTCGGGCTGGGTCTATCAGGGCAATAGGGCTCAAAGTATCCAACCCCAAATGGGATATCTGGGTCCTCTCCATGCAGCCTCGCATAGAAGCAAGGCCATCCACCCAGTCACTAGGAGGAACAGGTGTTCGGGAATGGGGGGGCATCTCTACTCCCACCAGCTCTGCTACTCTCACCCTCATTTCTTATCTTCCTATTCTTCTTGCCTCAACCTTTAATACTCCTCTCTCTCAAGGGGTTATATGGATAGTCACACTCCTTAGAGGTATCATGGTCGTCCTTAGGGAAATCTACCCATTTGCACATCTCCGTGATCAGGGAAGGTAAGAATAGATCCCTTGCTGACCTCTTCCTAGAGTAGAAGTATTGCCACTCGTCCATGATCTGTGCCCCCACGTTCACCTCGATCCACATCATAATGCACGCCACTATCGTATCTCAGTGGAACACCATGTCCATAATAGTTCTCGAATGATGAATCCTCCGAGACACCAGTTGTAACCAGATCTTGGCCTCGGCCAAAAAGTATGCACTCTTGGTCCCCCTCTAATTGGACCACTTCACCTCGTTAGCCTTGCCCTCTAGCGCTAAATACCGAGCCGCCCACACCAAGTCTAACTCTCAAATCTTTACCTCGAAGGCTGTATTAGAGGGGTTGGGAACCCTCATTGATGGTGGTGGCATCCACGAACATATTTTTTTTCCGAATCTGGATGGTAGGAAGGAGTACTGCCCACTCCACCATATGGAGAATAGCATAAAATTCATGGACCCAGGCCAGTTGCAGTCCGAAACTGGCTCGCTCAGCATCTCCCACCCAAAAGCTTTCAGCTGATCATTGAATTCAAGTAGCCCATCCTCCACCTCATCCATCACGAAGCCTCTCTTATGAAGAAAGCTCCTACTGTGTTGCCCCTTCTCGAAACTGGTGCGGCTGGCATTGTCTAAGAATCTGTGATAAGTGGGTTGTTAGTCCATGAGAAACCTGAAAAATACCACAAAACTAGTTTAGAACCATATCGAAACACCAAGGGAGGAAAGGACAGTTCCAAATTTCTGAAAAGGCAAAAACTGGGGACTTACTACCCCGTACTGCAGCAGTGGTTAATTAATCGCTGTAGTGGATCCGCAGTGGTGAAACTTACCACTGTAGTAGAAAAGTTACCACTACATCGGTTCATCATCTTCAACCCGCCAACCTCCCCTCCCATGGTAGATTTTCAACTTTTCTTTATATTTTTGAAAATTAAGCACAGATCGGGCTTGGTAAAGTGTGTGTGAACCTTTTTACACTAAAATAAGGGTGTGGAACACCAAAAATCAAATCCAAATCAAAGAAAATTATCGAATAAGATGACCCTTCATCTTTCACCCCTCCCAGAGACAAAATCTATCATAAACTACGTTAATCTTACATCTCAAACACGGTAGGAGCATTCGAAACATAAGAGAACTTAGCAAGTCAACCAATATGTTGAAGAATACCACCAAATTGAGTTTAAAAGTTGCACCCACAAAAACCAACTGAAAACCCCCCCTATTTCAATGAAATTCAACAATGTACAAAGAGAAATGCATAAAGTAAGTAGTACAGGAGAAGAAATTATCTTGAAATCATCGACGGGGGAGAATTTGCAAAGAGAGTTGAGGAAATAGGAGTAAAAATGGGGGAAGTGAACTTTCCTTCATACTTGAACTATCGCGAACCCCTGCAACAGTAATTGACTGCTGCAGCAGTAAACTTCTTCTGAAACCAACTTTGTCTCGACTTTTCATGCTTTGAGGTGTTATATTATGATCGAGTAACTTCTCTAATAATTAATTATGTACTCCATCTCAGAGAAAACATGGGAATAACCGTCGAACCTAGATTATGCAGTGCTTTAGCGGTCGCTCATTGGGGAGCATGGATGTGTAATGAACTAGCATATGATAAAATAAAGCTCCAAATAGCTTATTGTAGCTAAAGTCCATCAAGAGCTTGTACAAATTTCTAGATCTCACCCTTAGGGTCATTCAGGGATGAACGGCAGGTAAATTGGTATTTAAAATAGTCGTTATGTGAAAAATGTTCCAAAAATAATCTATGATGAATAATAGGCTCAAAATGGACCCAGGAAAAATTAAATTGGAGAGGAAAATTGGGGCCTGAGGGAATTGGTAAAAGAGGATCAATAATGGACTAGGCTAGACTGCCGATAACTACTACAGCGGTAGGGGAACAGCTACAGCAGTAAGATGCAGTAGCCCAGCTTAGTAATTTTTAAAATCCCTTTTTCTCTTTGTTTCCCCAGGTCGCCCCTTTCCTCTAAAAATACTCTGAAAAAACTCTACCTCTCAAATAATAAAATTTAAAAGGCTAAGGTTCATGAGAGCAGTTTTGAGGCACACTCGGAGGGACCCTGAAATGGGAATACGCTTAGCACACGCAAGAGGTAAGTTATGATTTATTATGTAGCAACTAGACTTGGGCTAGATGCATTTAACGTTAATAGTAATATTGGAAATCTCATGCATTAGGCCTTTGGGCACGGATTTGGACGGATGGATACGTTGAAATCCGATTAGGCTCACATATGATTGTATAACTGTACATTATGTTGATATTTTAACTATGATGAGAGACGGATAGAAAGCTGGAGCGAATGTGCGTCGTGTGATATTAATATCTTCCAGGGCTTGAATATAGTGGAAAGTTGAATGATACAGCGTGGGATAGTAGAAAGGGAAACTAAGGAAACTCGATTAATCCTAGATGTCATAAATGTTCAGATTGCACTATAGAAAGTGGCTAAAAGGTGAGGTATGGTAAGTTGGGGCTAGTAATTATCATAACTGGGTCCCGTGACTGATGAGTGAACATAAAAGAGCAATATTGTGAAGTAAAGAATAGAATTCCTAGAAGTAGTTAAGGAAGATTAGAAGGTAATGTGGGAAACTTGAAGTTGGGATGTGGATAGAGAGAACGTGTGTGATAATGTGAACTTGGGTTACGAGAGCCCCGTAGGGGTGTATGGTAAATCATGGTTGTGAATATATATGTGAAGACTAAGGTCACTGATTAAATGAGTTAGATGGTTGACGTAACATTAGATTGGATTGACCCGTGTTGGGTTGTGAACTGAACATCTGTGATTATCTTTTGCATGAATTATGATTTATTGATTTCATGCACATATTCATAGGCATTGTGATGACATTGTATGATATGGTTCAGGTACCACGCCGGTACAAATATGATATGTTGTGATATGGATTGGGTATCACACCGATACAAATATGATATATTGTGATATAGGTCAGGTACCACGCCGGTATAAATATGATAAGTTGTAATATGGTTCGGGTACCACACTGGTATAATATGATATAGTTGATGTTGATGAGATGGATGAGAAGGGATAAGGAGATATGATGCACATATCTTGCATACTTGTATTCATTCATATGCACTTTTATGTGTTTCCACTACTTTTATATATATATATATATTCCTATATGTTCGTGTTGTAGTGAATTATGGAAAAGATTTTATAAAACTATAAAGGGGTCCATGTGTGGACCAGCTAGTTGACAGGAACTTATGGTCCCTTGGGTGGACCGGGTTGCGATAGAATAGGGTTGTTAACACTCTGAATTCTTAGCGGTGGTGTAGTCTGTGGTGCACTTGTTGTAGTTATTTACAGGGAAAATTGGGGGCAGAGGTGGGTTCAGAATTATGGATTAGAAAGATAATATAATTAAAAGTAAAGGAGGTATGGGTTGGAAAGGGGAAATCAAAGGACAAAGATATATGAAAATATAAAATGACAAAGTAGGTCACAGAGATGCTAAGTGTAGGTCACAAAGATGCTAAGTGTAGGTCACAAAGATACTAAGTGTAGGTCACAGGGATGCTATGCATAGATCACAGAGATTCTAAGTGTACATCACAGAGATGCTCAGTGTAGGTCACAGGGACGCTAAATGTAGGGTGCTAGGAGTTGGTTGATTGGGGATTCAGAATCGGAACCTTACTTATGATTTCTCCCAATTTATTATTGATGTCATTTGTTTCTAACCCTGGTCAATTTTGGTCAATTATTTTTTTACGGGTTAATTTAATTAGTTTTTTACAATTTTAAAATATAAAACCGACCACTTGTGGTCGATTTTTGTGAAAAAAAAAAGATTAAACAAAACTGACCACAAGTGGTCGGTTTTTGGCTACCAACAACAGTCGTAGGAAATTTGTGGTTGGTTTTCCTGTTTTTTTTTAATAGTGGGTCATAATATTTGTACTCAATCCTAGCATATCATCATAGGACCAGGAGAATATGTTAATGTACTCTATAAGCAACCTAATAAGTTCCTTCTTTTGTATCTTTGTCAGATGAACATTGATTCTAGTATCTTTGGGTTCATCATCATCTCCCAGCTTAACCACTTCAGTCTTTTCTAGATTTGGCTTTTCTCAATTCTCAAATCTTTCAACTCTTCTGTTAAGTATTCAGGGACCATAGTCTCTTCATTATACTCTTCACATTCATTATCATCTACCTTAATTTGTTCATTTATCTTTTGACAAGACATGACATTGATAGGTTTTAGATTACTATTACTGAAATCATCAAAAAAACTAAGTTTGATAATAATAATCAAACAATCAAGTAACTAAATAATAAAGATTTTTGCAATAGGGGTGGCTTTTTATTGACTTTTGGGAAATATTTACAAAACTTTGGATACGGTCCATATGAGTATAGATCTATGCCTTTTGGAAAGCATTAAAAATGGTAACGAGGGAAGTAAGACATAAAAGATGGTCTCGGGCCTCATCTAGTCCATCATTGATTTGTAGAATACTAAATTTATCTTTTCTACAAAGACAACCTGGGAATAATAAGTGGGGTGGAGGTCTAGTTCTACAACTACTTCCTTCGTTCAGCCTTCCTGACTTCTATCACTTCAGGGAATTCCTCCAGGATAACATCGGACTCTTCAAATAGGCTCCTATTCCATCCCTAAGATCATCATTTGAAGCCCTTATACACATGGGGAATGACTGTAAAGGTGAGGCACTGGCTTCGATAGTTCTAAATCCATCTTCTTCTCCTTAGCCTTTTCTTTATTCCCTTCAGTAGGCACATATCCCAAATCATTCTTGAATAGTTGCTATAGGACCTTGATTGGATTGATGATGCTATTTGAATTCTTTCCCAAGCCAAGTCCTGAATCAAAAATGCATCTCAACATGATAGAGAAAGCATCTAATAACATAATGGCATTGGTAATCGGGGGGGTTAAATCCTTTTCTGCAGTACTCACACCCTCTATGGTATAAAAATCACTCCGTCGTGTTATATCTTTGCTCATTAGGATGCATCCATTTGGATGGCTTAAGTGTCTCCCTATTTGTGAATTAGCACCTCGTAGTCTTCCTACATGAATTTCATTATCTAGTGTAGAGTAGGTCCGACCATATGGATCCATGGTTTTTCAAGGAAAAAATGTTAGCTTGGGGTTATATCCATGACTTGGAATTTGTCCTAGAATTCTACAAGCCCTAAGTAAATATATAGGTTAACCTCTATGACAGTTTCCCCCGGACCCCTATCAAAGTCTGTCATGTTGGTTAAACTCTGACAGACTTTACCCTAATTGTAGTCTAATTGGCTAAGTTTAGACAATAGACAAATATTCAGGTCAGATCATTCATTTATTACACCATGTTAACAATCTTATCTTGACACTTAATGTGACATGTAGAGCCTTATTATGCATTACACCCTTAAAAGGTAAGTCATCCTTACTAAAGCAAATATGATGGCCTCCCATTTGTAGGCACGTAATCTTCATCATAAACCTTAAACAAGGTCTTGCATGTAGTACTATGAACTCATTAGTAGTGCCTATATAGAAATATGGGCCGATATCTCCACCAGATATTTCGTAAAGGAGAATTTTTTTTAGCTGTATTCTTTTCCAGAATGTTTTAACCTCTCCCTTGGTGATCTGCCTTTTCTAATGGACCTTCTTGTATAAATTATTGGCTAACTCCTTTTGGTATAATATCTTCCCTTTTGGGTCATCCCATGCACGCTAGTGGCTTTCATAACAAATTCTTCCTTTGTAGGTACAAGAGGAAAAGCCTGGTGTGGTGTTGTCAGTACAACAAATTGAGGCTTCTCAGTAACGCTCAAGGAGGCCACATCCTTCTCTATCCTATCCATATTCTTTGGGCTTTCCTGTATTATGGACTTACTTTTTGTTCATTATTCATTAGTTTTATCATATTGATGGTGTCTCCTTCATGAATAGGAAGTGGATTGTTATTGACATTCGGTTCCACTGTTTGAAGGGTGATAACTTTTTAGATGATCAGGACTTGGATTTTTTATTTCAATTTAATACACTCATTGATAGTGAGTCTGGCACCTCTGGAGTGATACACATAGTGCTGATCCACCCTAAAGAATTGGGAGTCGGTATTATTAGGTTTGGGCTAAATAGGTTGGACAAGTCCTGTCACTTTCAATCTTTCAAAAAGTTAGGCCCTTCTTTCAGAAAATGGCGTGAATTTCTGGGAGGCTTCTTCTCTAAATTTAGGCAAGGAAAATTATAGTTGATTCAGTTAATAGGAAGGTGTACTTGATGGTAACCCTAGGTTTGGAGCTCATTAGTAAGCTTGGAAGTTTTAAAGAGGAGTTTGGTAAATGGGTTGGTAATTTGGCAATAGAGCTTAGTAGTTCAGTAGAGTATTTGGATAATTTGGTTGTGTATCTTGGTAACTTAGTTGGGTGTATAAAATAGGTTTAGGACTTTGTAGGGTTGAGGGGTAGGTCGGTAGTGATGATGAGCTTCCGAGGATGGGTCCAAAGGAATTCCTTGATCTCATGTTTAAGCTAAAGGACACAGAGACATGTCTTCTTTCTTCTTCTTCAAGAATCTCAGCAATCATGAGTGTAGAGATTTTGGTGGTCTTTTTGGTATTGAGGTCATCCTTGATTTTCTCACCAATTTTGATTGTGTCAGAAAAATTCACCCCGACTGCTGGTCTCATTTTATCTTAGAATTCTAGCTCCTAGGCATGAGCAAATATGTCAATAATCTTTTTCTCTAACATAGAAGGTTGGACCATTGCCGCTTCCTTCCTCCATCGATGCATAGTCATGATAGTATTGATTAAACTTTTGCTTTATCGTATATATAGAGTACATTACAAGGCAACTTCAATATTACAGGCAAACCTTTCGACAAAGTATCTAGCCAGGAATCTCCACCTAGGCCACTTCTTCAATTCCTGTGAAGTGAACCATTCCAAGGCCTCACTACTTAAGCTACGCTAAAGAGTCTCATCAATGTGATTTTTTCTTTCCTAACCTGACTATTTTTTCATAATAACCTCTCAAATGGGCCATTAGTTTTCCACTTCCACTGGATGTTTCAATCTTTGCAATCTTATATCCCTCTAGCAATCCAAATTAGAGTGGATACAAATACATCATAACCAAATCCCACTTTATCTAGGGAACCACATAACTCATTTATTCCAACAATCTCCTTTTACTGATAATATCTCCCTTTCATGCTTCTATTTTATGACCTTTCACTCCTTATCTCTCTCCTTATAATGGTTTATTTCGGGATTTTTTGAGGAAGTAGGGTAAGATTTAAGTGTTATAATGACATGGAAAATGGTGGGTGGCATGGCATGGTTATGTAATCGCTTCTAGACATTTGGAGCATAGTTTCCATATATGGGGTTAAAGTTCTAAGGGTTTTAATATTTGGGTTGTTATTTTAGTAAGTAGGATAGAGGTTCTGGGAATTGTAGGCGTTTGGAGGGGTATTTTGATATTTGATATGCCGTGGACTTACAGCACTTTCGATGCTTAAAACTATGAATATTTGCAAGTACGAAGGTATTTTTATGTGGATAAGATGTGTTCATGGGGTATTTGCAGGTCAAAATGATGAGGAGAAGGAAAGCGTAGATTTCTGGCATTTAAGGCATCAGATGACCGATTCCATGACCATAGGATCTGACCATGGTCGTACCAAGCTATCGTGGGTTGAAATTGAGAGTTAACAATCAGATGTTACGCAAACAAAAGCTCCCCACAATAGTAGGAAGATGTCAAGACCTTACAATTAATCATGGGGAATGAGTCCAGGTTGAGGCTTACATATGTTAAGTGTGAAGAGATCCGATGAAAGGGTGTCACGATCGTGGGATGATACCACATGATCATACTGCGGATTGTGGGAGAGATGTTGTGCAAGGTGAAAAAATCATAGGAAGATGCTACGAAAGAAAAGCACAATCATGCCAAGAAGCCTAGAGCTTGTACTGAGCATCGTGCCAATCAATATCTGCAAGATGAAAAAGTCAAGAGCTAACCTACAAGCACCAAGGACGACTATGGTATCTAACCATGATCGTACCTTTCTTCGTCTGAGGCACCAACTTAACAAATCCTTAGGTGTTTAGGATAGGTTTTTATTTTATCTATAAATACTCCTATTAGGTCTTTTGTATCAGTTTACAAATTATTACATTATTCTAAGGTTTCAAGGCATATTCTTGTTCTTGGAATTAATAACATCGATTTGTAGGGTTTTAATTCAAAGTGAGATTTTTAGAGTTTTTAGCTTATTCTTGTAAGTTCATAATCATTCTTTCTTCCATGATTTCTTCTTGTGTGCTTACAATTATGAGTAACTAATTCCAGAACTAGGGTTGTGGGAACCATGACGGATGAACAAAGTAGTATTCATAGTATAAGGTGATTCCCAAAGGGTGTTTGGGCATGTATTATTATTCTCTTTGGTTTGATTGCTTTTTAATGGTTGGAAATGTTAGAACTCACCTTATCTCTACTCTATACTTTAGCAAGAGTAATGGACAGAAAAAGGAAATCAACAATGAGACTTGGAGCTGTCAACCTCCATTTAATTAGATCTTAAGCCGATAAACAGGATAAACTAATATGGGATCAATGATAGGCGTTATGAACCTTTGTTATTGTGGATAGTCATCTATTAGGGGTGTAACATGGTCATTTAGATGAATATAACCTATCGATTTTGCATGTCGAGCACCATAAGATATCACTAAGTACTAAGAACCTAAGGAGTTATGAAGTTATTGGGGAAGACAGTCCTAGTGACTATCTCATATTGATTACAAATCTAACAACTCAACAATCATTACTATTGAAATTTTAATTTACAAAACCCCCTTCTTTTACTGGGAATTATTATTGATTACTTAGACAGACAACTTAATAGAGATTTCAGTCTATTCCCTGTGGGATCTACCCCAATATTGGTTGGGTTCTATATTTGTAATTTAAGCAACATTAATGGTTAAAAAGGTTTTGGGGATTGTAGGCATTTGGATTATTACTTTGGTTAGCATGTTGTGCAGAAGGAGTATGGGTTTGGAAAGATGAATCAATGTGAGGTAGGTTGCTAGTGGTCGAGTTAGTAGGAGGTCTTGGGATGGAAGCAACTTATATATTGTTTGGATAATTTTTGATGTCGGGAGATTTAAGAGGCGGGATTTAGAATGGAGGCCTTTCGGTTGCTCGGGATTGGATGCTAATGGCAATGGCCAAATCCTTATCCGGTTGCATATCTTCTTGGAGACTAGCTACCTTTTTCTTAAACTCGGCAGTTTCTTCATTTTATTCCTCTGTCGTGCTATTTCTTATTGTGATCTAAGTCAAAGCATTGTCTTCATTGATACTAGTCATATTCCTTTTTCCTCTATCCAAGAAACAGATAATGGAGGAACTTTTATTAGCTTTTGAACGGGTGAAGTACAGGTGTTCTGCCAGTGTTTGTCAACACAAACAAATTTTGGTTCTATTAACTGATAAAGTAAAAACAACTCACAAGACAACTATGCTAGATTCTATTAATGATAAATAATACAAAATATCTTGACAAAAAGTAAACACATAAGAGTTGCTTTATTGAAGGTAAATTGACCCATGGGTGAATACAGACTCAAAGGCATTTCAACGGATAAGATTTTCTCCATCGATTTTAGGTAACTGAGTTTGACATGAGGGATGACTTGTGTTGATTCTTTTTCACCTCGTATTGTCCGTTGAAATTTCAGCATCTTTGCCAAAACAGGGGGAGTAAAAGTTTTAAAAGGATAGGGGTCTGCCCCTGGAAAGGCTACCTATGTATCTCACTATGGATAAATCAGTCCCTATGTAGTTTGAATATGTAAAGGATAAGGTTTTTTGATTCATTTCACTCCATCCAATATGTTACATTAGAAGTGAAAAATACCAAAAAAACAGGAAATTAATAACTAAAACTAAAATTCTACGATGTTTAAAGCTTCATTGGATAGTGCCAGGCATTTCCTTCATTCATCCTTCTACTTTTAAGGATGATAGGGTGGAAACTCAAACAGAATCCTTTCTATCTTAATGAGGTATTCCAGGTCAACTCAAAAAGTGTGACATGTTTTAATGTCGTGACCTCCTATCTTTACGTGATAAAGACAAACCTCCTTACCCTGGAACCAAGCCCTAAACACTTTTCCAACCTTCCTTTCAATAGGTTTTAGTAGTATTGTCTTAGCATGAACCAATTTCGAATACATGTTATGGAAGGTTTCTTAGAAGACAATGAAGTCAAATTAGAGGATGAGAACATCTTCATTATTTGTCATGCCAGGTCCAACTCTGTCGCATGCTGGTATGGTCTAGGGACCCTACATATGGCTAATTTGTACATTGTTGATTAATATGATGAATCCTAGCCCTCAAACACCGCATTCATTAGTGGTATGATCCCTCTAACATGGGTGGTAAGAACACTTTTGTATTCATCTCGGGGTTTATACCAAAATCATATTGTTTGATCAGAATGAAGAACCCCAATAGACTTCAAGGCTACATAGATGTCAGAGCACAACATAACTTTTGGATTTCTAATCTACACTTCAGAATAGGCCCTAAGGGTAATCTGCTCTTTCCCTGACCTAAATCTGGTTGGCCAAACATAATCATCCTTAATCTTGGCCCAGTGGTTAATTCTTGAGTTGGGAAGTTGGACTTGTTCAACACTCTCCTCTTCAAATTACTCATCTGTGTCTGTCGCCAAGGTATTTCTCATGAGTATCTGATTTATTTCATCATCCTTTTAACTAATCTCATGTCACGCCTCAAATTCCAATGGGGCGGACTGGCACTCAAAGCCGATAAGGCCCGAGAGAACCAATTTTCATCCATGTCCGTTCATATGCATTTCATTCAAGAAACATCACCATCACATATAGATACAAGATGCTAATAGCGGAAGTCATGGAAACATATGCTATATACAAAACTTGGTCGTTAGGGCCATCAAGTCAAAATGGACATACATCCCTTACATTCATATTACCACATACGTCTACAAAGCCTCTAACAGATGCATATACATAAACAACCTAAATTTGGGACAAGTCCCCGCTTTATACAACATTACAGTACCAAAACAAATATACACAGTGACTTGGAAAGCCCCGAACAAACTGGAGCTCAACAATGATCGGCAAATGATCCTCAACCTACTGTGGAGGTCTACTAGCACCTGTGCCTCCAACAAGTAAGGTAAGTCCCCCAAGGGACGTCACTACGAAGAATGTACTGAGTATATAAGGCTATAAGTAACTGTATGACACATAAATACTTCAATGGAATCAAGTACAAGTGAGTGGGCAACATCGATTAGCCACCAGGATATACACGTGTGGAGTTGTATATATTGCATTCATTTCTTTCATTTTCGTTCATATCATTGTCACAATCATTCATCAAATATTTCTCATGTAATATCATTCATATAATCTTTCGGGATCGCCTCTAGCTAGGCTTCCGCCCCTTTGAGTTGGCACCCGTTTGGGATCTCCTCTAGCTAGGCTTAAGCTTACGCCCCTTTGAGTTACCACCCGTTCCCTATATTCATTCGATATTGCCTTTAGCTAGGATTACGCGCCTTTGATTTGCCACCAGTTCCCAATATACATTCGGGATTGCCCCTAGCTAGGCTTTTGCCCCTTTGGGTTGCTACCCGTACTCAACAAGTATGCATTACTTCAATTCTTACCTTATAAGAGTGATACGTTATTGGAAGAATGATACGTTATTGGTTGTAACATTGTTGGAACTTTGGAACAATAGTCAATGAATAAAAGACATGTGAATAACAATAGATGACAACCTGACATGATATACCTTAGAACATTTCGGAATGGAACAAGTACAATGACAATGTGAACACTATGTGCTGCAAAAGAATACGGAAAGAGTAACCTTACATACCTTATCACCCCAATATGAATACACAGTCCTATATGTGAATAAAATAATCCAGCTCCTTCCTTACGTTTCACTCTACAACACAAGTACATAACGGAGCTCACGTTATGAAATTTTCTTACAAGTGCACAAGACGACAATGAGCTACATGACTGCCATATAACGTCATTTCACCCTTTACAATACAATCCACTGCATTACCATACCAAAAACACCATAACATTCCACACATTGACCAAGGCATCATAAACCAATAGCATGTCACACCAAGTTTACCCTTTACGCTTTCTCATTAACACTACGTCACAACTATTCCATCAAGTCACCTCAATACCCTTCATGACAACATATTAACAATAATCCATAAGTGATATAACCCAACATGCCTCCAAACGACCCCTTAAAGTCATTCAATAGGTATCATAAGTTGATAATTACATCCAAGAAGGGTATAGGAGGCTTCGGGGATCAAAGAGAGACAAAAACATACAAAATAGAATTCTGGACTGGGCTATGAAGCCACCTGCACCCATATGTGGATGACACGCGACTACAGGTTCCCCTCTATCCTTGTCCAGAGCCACTTGCGTTGGCATCGGCGCTCGCAGGTGCTCCAGACACGAGGGCGGATGCCCGTTTCAGCCTCCAGGGGTCATTTTAGGGTATTTTTTTGTAATTAATGGTCCATGGACACAAATAATCTTATATTTACATGTTTTAGGTCAACTCAGATGCTAACGAACAACCATGGTTTCACCACACCCATGAACATCACCAAAACCACATTTTTCTTTCAATACACCACCAAGTCCATGTACAATTTTGCAATAACAATTCCAAACACTATATACAAGGATAAAACAAGTTAAGGATATAATCACATCTTACATGTTGATATTTATTCCATAAATTTCACTTTCTTCAAGACCACAAGTTCATTTTCAAGTTTACAAGGCAAAACCCTTTTTCGATTACAAAAATAGACAGTCTTACACATAGTGAACTGTCTATCACTTTGCCAACATAACCAACATAATTTATACACCATATTAAGCATATAATACATGAGAATAAATACTTACCAAAGCTTTCAAGAGAGTGATCTTGTCCAAAAGAGTGATGACTTAGGGTTTGTGTGAGATGAGAAATATTTTGGAAAAGGCTAGAAATGGCATGTGTGTCTTGGTGAATAAAAATTTGATTTTCCTTGCCTTATATAGTCCTTTTATTCATACTTAGACACATTAAATGCGTGTTTACTTGGTCAATGCCAAGAATGGGTCATTTCCATTTTGGGTCATGTCTTTTATATAATTTTGGGCCTCATTTGAGCCCAATAACACAAGATTCATTTAAGCCCAACAAATTAATGTATAATTCACCAACCCTCTCATGTTTAAATAATTCCATAAATGTTAAAGTAGTCTCATGGGTTCGGAAATGTACGGGGTGTTACATCTCATTCTTGATTGTGCTATCATTCGATCAACTGTGGCTATCTTTTCATTAGTCCAAGCTATTTCCTTATCAATCCTTTTGGACTTTGCCAACAATGCTTTCTTGATTTGTTTAATTTCCTCCATTTATCTCCTTTACTTTGTTATCTACATGTCAATTTCCTATATTCTTCTTCACATAGCCTCTTCAGTGTCCATGATCAATCAACCTTCCTGAAAGGAATGAATAGAATTTAGAGATTTTTGAACAAAGGTTTTTAAGGTTTTTTAAGAAACTTGGAGTACTTTCGTCAGACTATTATGTAGTGGGCTTATATTTCTACCTAGGTGTAACGGCCCTTTCCATCATTATCGGTGAGTCTTACGTACAAAAATTTGGGTTAAGATTTACCCCTAATTGGGAGTTAGAAATTTTAAGCTAGGCTAGTCTTAGATGAATTTCGAGTGAGGTATGGTCTAGGGAAATCCAAGAATGGTTTAGGTAAATGTACTAAAGTTTAGCATTTTTTATTTTAGCTAAGATGATAAAAAGTCTGTAGGATTTATTGAAAGTGAATTCGGGTGAGTAGAACTCCCGAGATCAAACTTAACGTAAAGTGGTTAGTCCAAAATGTCATAGTTTGAGGGTGCATTGCAAAAAAGGTAAAACTTGGAGCAATCCCAAGTTTCTACATCGCCACACCCATCATATTGGGTGGCAAAATGCTATGATGACATGTGAAAGAAAAATAATTCCTGTTATAGCGGGAGTTAACATTGGTCAATCCCACCATAGTAGGCGTATTTAGAAATAGAGAGGATGCTATAGCGGGATTGGGCTGCCATAGCGGGATATATGCAGATTTATGCAGAAATTACCCCAAAATGGTTCATTATTTTATAAACTCGTTTTGGGGAGAGCTTAGGCGATTTTGGGCTATTTTCACTTGCTTTCTACCAAATTTCTTCGTAAAGGTAAGTTAATCACTTCCATTAACTAGTTTTTCAATTTATAACCTTAGAATCACTAGTTTACGGGTTTTGGGAAGGATTTAGCTTAACCTAGCTGATTTTTCTGGTGCGATAGGGTGAATTAGGTGTAAAACTTTTGGGTTTTGGTTTAAAGTTAATAATTAACTCTTACAAGAATATAATTCTATAACGTAACCATGAAATTAGTAGTATTAAGGTGGAATTATGGTAGAAAATGATGTGTCGGCTTATGATGGCACATTTTGCATCTTTACTAAAGATAATTGCATGTTCTCTAGCAACCTTTGGTGATTTTAATATAATTGTGTTTTCTTTCAGGTAATAAGCCCAACCACATGAAAGAAAGGAAATTTTGCTATAAAGGGAGTGTGATGGCATAACTGAGTAACTATCAGAAGAACGACTGGCCACCACTCTACCCGTCAAGTCTTAACCAGAAACCAATGCAAGTTGAAGATAGGTGACAGCTCTGCTAAAGGGCAGTCAAGGCATCGGCGATCCATCACCAAGGACGTTAGGACCTATCCAGAACATGATGCAAGATGAAGGCCAGTGATGGCTTAGCTGATGGGCCGTTAAGGCCAAGACGGGCAGTCATCCCATCCATCGAGACATAAGAAGAAAGTCAGTTAGAAGCTGCTCATGTGACTGCTCCGACGGCTGACCGTCACTGTCCTGATGGGCCGTCGAGGGATCCATCATGGTCGACGCGGCAATCCAATTCTAATTTTAAATCCCAATTTATTTTGAGCCTATAAATACCTAGTCTAGGGTTGAGAATAGGTATCTTTCACACTGGGTAACTTTTGTAACGCATCTTTTTCTCTGGAGACTCGATTTTCATAGGGAAAAAAGCACAGTATTCTTGGTTGGATTCAAAGATTGGGATTTTTTATTTCTCTTTTGTAAGGATTATACTTTACTTAATGAAAATTATTTATTTCATCTTATTTCTTATCATGAGTGGCTAAAGCCCTATAACTAGGGTTGTGGAATCCTTGGTGGAAAATTACTTCTAGGATTTATATTATTGAATTTGTGTTGAATTTGTGATTATATTGATAATTCCTTCGATTTAATAAACTTCTAGTGGTTGCAAACATTGGAAAAAGCCCTAAGTCAATTTGCTTGAACAAAGAGATTGACAATAGGAAAAGGAATTTGTAACAAGAATTCGGAGCTTCTAATCTCCGAATAAAAAGATTAATGCTTTGAAGAGATTAGTCTCTTGAGGATTTAATTGAGTTTTATTCTTGTCACTTTAAGTTTGAGAGAATTAAAGTGGATTCTCATCTATTTAGGTTGAAAAACACTTAGGTGAATAATTGGAATCGATTACCTTATAATTATATGTATCAATGCAATATTCATGTTTCAAGTAACCCGAAAGTGATTGGAAACCAAGGTGAACACAGTCCTAGTTTATTTGTCTACATTGATTCAAGGGCTATAAAATTGACCATTACTTTGTTGTTATTGACCTTGGTTAACAAGCAACCAACAACACACACACACACACACACACACATTTCACGGACTTAATTAACACCTTATTCCCTATAGGATTCGACCCCAACCTTTGTTGGATTCTATATTTGACAACGACCCCTTACACTCTTCAAAAGGGAGTTGTAGTTTGGGCGTATCAAATTTTGGCTCCGTTGTCGGGGAATACGGTTGTCAAATAAGTTCATGTGCTTTATTTGACTTTTAGTCTCTTTTCCTAATTTTACTTTTGTTTGTTGTTTTTGTAATTACAGGCAAACAGTTGTGCATGCCAAGTACCCATCATTCAGGTGAACCACTATTTCCATACGATCCTGAACTAAATAGAACATTGAGAAGGAATATAGATGCACAAAATCGGAATCAAGGACTCCCACCTGGTCCGTTACCACATACAGAGGATGAGGACCTAGGTGATGATGAATTGAATGATGTTGTTGATGGGAAGCATGCATACAATATTGTTCCAGCCAATCAAAATCAGCGACAAAGAGGTAGAGGATGCCAATAGCCTGCAGTGAATTTTGCTCTTGACGATGAGGCTAATTTAGATGGAGTTGGAGCTACTGGAGCCATCATCCCACTACTACTTGATCCTGGAACTAAGTTCAATATCACCAGCACAATGATCCAGTTATTGAATCTAAAGGGGTTACTTGGGGGTCTGTCTGGTGATGATCCGAACTTGCACTTGATGAATTTCATCAACATGTGCAAATCATTTGATAATCCAGGAGTTTCACAGAATGTAATTCGATTGAGATTATTTTCATTGACTCTGACTGGGGAGGCAACCGTGTGGCTAAATGAACTAGCTCTTGCTTCTATAACACACTGGAGGTAGTTGAAAGGAGCTTTCCTAGAAAGGTTCTTTTCGTCTTCCAGAATGTTACAGTTGAGGGACGAGATAAGAAACTTCAGGAAATTACCACATAAGCCATTACATGAGACATGGCTTAGGTTAGCTAACTCAATGCCCGAATCACCATCTCACCGATGAGCATTTGATGTAAATGTTCTACAGGTCATTGAACTCTGTCACAAAATCAATGGTTTATAATGCAGTTGGAGGTGATTTTATGGCACATACTTTCACTTATGCTACCAAGATACTTGACCGATTGACAAAAACTAGTAAAGCTTGGCATACCAAGGAGTTTGAGGTAGCAGACAATACTTATGCAGTTGGTATGTCGATCGAACAATACCGAAAAGAAGAGGAGCATGACCAATATATGGCTCATATGAAGACTCAAATGGATTTGTTAACTAAACACTTATTGTCTGGTGGCATTGAGAAGGTAAAAGTTGTGGGGTCTCACAGTAGAGCAGCCGATTCTGCTATTGAGGAGAAGGCAAATTACTTGAATAATCAGGGGGGGTTTCGGGCCAATGGCCAAGAAAACCAAGGTCGAAACTATCAAAGGGATAACTATTATGATAAATCTGGGTATAGAGACCGTGATCAGGAAAATTAGAAGAGCAAAGATGACTGAAGTAGATTGTATGTACCCCCAGGTAGTCGTGATAATATTGCAAATGTCTCAGGGAAGCTTTCTATGGAAGCTGTGATGGCAAAACTACTAAAGAGTGTTGAGTCAACTGATTCAAGTATTAAGGAGGTAAAGTATGACTTGTCCTTAATAAATCAACTAGTTGACTCCCACTCGATGTCAATCAAGCAGTTAGAGTTTTAGATGGGTCAACTATCTACAGTATTTAATCAGTGCAAGAGTGGTACCCTACCAAGTGATACTATACAGAAATCGAGGAATGATAGAACTTGTTTAGCCATTACCACTAGAAGTGGTAAAATATTTCCCGAACCACATCCATTGGTTCAAACACATGTAGAGGATGTTGCCTCTGATGATGAGATAAAACTAGATGAAGGTGATGTAAATGATATTCTTTTTGAGTCTGATAAGTAGGAAAACATTGTTGAACGGGAGGTGGATGCTAAAAAATCCAAAAAGGTAAAGGTTGATGATGCAGTGAGTAAGGAGAAGGGTAAAGAGGCTACAAAACCTCTAACTCAAATTTTGAGACCACTTCCACCTTTCCCACACCAAATGAAGAAGAAAATAGAGGATGGTAAGTTCAGCAAATTTTTATCTATGTTGAAGCAGCTATCAATGAATATCCCATTGGTGGAAGCTTTTGAACAAATGCAAGAATATGCCAAGTTCATGAAAGACTTGGTCACCGAGAAAAGAACAGTAAGTTTTGAGCCAACAGATAACATTCATCATTGTAGTGCAATTGTGTCAAGGTCATTATTTCAAAAAAAAATAGATCCATGAGCATTCATTATTCCTTGCCCAATTGGTGCACTCAGTTTTGCTAAGCAACTATGTGACCTAGGTGCAAGCATTAATTTTAGGCACTTAGCCATTTATTAGCAACTGGGTTTAGGAGCCCCCAAACTGACATCTATACGATTGTTAATGGTCGACCATTCGGTCAAAAGGCCAGAAGGGATTTTATATGATGTCCTTGTGAAGGTGGCAAACTTTATATTTCTAGCTGACTTTGTTATTCTCAATTGCGAGGTAGCTTTTGAAGTACCCATAATTTTGGGTAGGCCTTTCTTAGCTATAGGGCGATTGTTTGTTGACATAGAATTCAATAAGTTGAGATTTAGGTTGAACGATGAAGAGGTGAAGTTCAACATTTGTTAGTAAATAAAGCAGTTGAGAGACATGAGTGTTGTCTCAGTTATAGATGTTATTGATGAGAGTCATATTGAAGTTCTAATTGAGGAGTGATTTGATATTGAAACTCTAGCCACTGTGTTGATAAACTTTGAGGGGGATGGTATTGAAGAGTATGATGAGACAATTTGTGCACTAATTGGGATGGGCTCATATTTCTATGCCCCGAAGAAGTTGGACTTAGATTTGAAAAACAGACCAACTCCGCTGGCAAAGCCATCCATTGAAAAAACCCCAGTGTTAGAGTTAAAAGAATTGCCCGGACACTTAAGGTATGTATTTTTTGGAAAAAAGAATACTTTGCCAGTGATATTTTTACAGACTTGGTTGAAAGGCAAGTGGATGCCCTTGTTTCAATATAACAAAGGTACAAAAGAGCTATTGGATGGACTATCACGGATATCATTGGCATTCCACTGGGTATTTTTACTCACAAAATACAGTTAGAGAAGGACTGTATCCCTACTACTGAGCATCGGTTCAGACTCAACCCACCAATGTAAGAGGTGTTTAAAAAGGAGATAATTAAGTGGCTTGATGCAGGGGTTGTATACCCAATTTCTGATAGCAAATGGGTGAGTCCAGTTTAGTGTGTCCCAAAGAAAGGAGGTATGACTGTAGTGGCCAATGAAAGGAATGAGTTGATTCCTCTTCGACCCATCATGGGGTAGAGAGTGTGCATAGATTACCAGAAGTTGAACTCGTGGGCTCTTCGGGATCACTTTTTATTGCCCTTGATAAACCAAATGCTTGATCGATTAGTAGGTAGGGGTTGGTATTGCTTCTTGGATGGATATTTTAGATACAACCAAATATCTATTGCACCTGCGGAACAAGAAAAGACTACATTCACTTGTCCCTACGGGACCTTTGCATTTAAGCGGATGCCCTTCGGGTTGTGTAATACGCCGGCCACTTTCCAAAGGTGTATGATGTTTATATTCTCGGATATGGTGGAGGACAATCTGGAAGTGTTCATGGATGATTTTTGTGTGGTTGGATATTCTTTTGATGATTGCTTGGCTAATCTTAGCAAAGCCTTGCAAAGATATGAAGAGTTCAATCTTGTACTCAACAAGGAGAAACATCATTTTATGGTGAAGGAAGGCATTGTGTTGGGGCACAAGATTTTGGTGAAAGGAATTAAAGTTGACCGGGCCAAAATAGAAGTGATTGAGAAATTACCTCCACCAATATCGATGAAGGGTGTTCGTAGTTTTCTTGGCCACGCGGGATTTTACCGGAGGTTCATCCAAAACTTCTCAAAAATTGCCAATTCTTTATACAAATTATTGGAAAAGGAAGTTAAGTTTGTGTTCACCGATGATTGTTTGAAGGCATTCCAATGCCTTAAGGAGAAATTGGTAGTTGAATCCATTATCATTGCTCTGGATTGGTCCAAACCATTCGAAGTGATGTGTGATGCGAGTGGAGTTTCACTCGGTGCTATTCTTAGTCAGAAAAAGGAGAACCTTTTCCCCCTATTTATTATGAAAGTAAAGCATTGAATGGAGCTCAGAATAGCTATATAGTTACCGAGCAAGTGCTTCTTACCGTTGTTTATGCCTTTGAAAAATTTAAGACGCACCTGCTGGGTACCAAAGTTGTGGTTCACAAGGACCACTCCACATTAAGATACTTGATGGCAAAGAAGGATGTCAAGCCTCGACTGATTAGTTGGGTGCTATTGTTACAAGAATTTGACTTTGAAGTCAAGGATAGAAAAGGTTGTGAAAATCAGGTGGCAACCCATCTATCTCGTTTGTAGAATGAAGGTAAGAGGATGAGTTAGAAATTGATAACTCATTCCCAAATGAGTAGGTACTTGCATCTACTCTTGATCTTGTTCCTTGGTACGCAGACTTTGAGAACTATGGGATTAGTGATAACCTCCAGAAGACTTGAGTTTTCATCAAAGAAAAAAGTTTCTTCATGATGTGAAGAATTATTTCTGGGATGAGCCTTACTTGTTCAGGTTGTGTACTGATAATGCCATCTAGAGATGTGTGTCGCAGGTGGAAATGTTGAGTATTTTACAGGCTTGTCATTCATCTCCAGTACGAGGACATCATACAAGTAACCGCACAGTGAGAAAATTTTTACAGAGCAGGTACTACTGGCCTACTATCTATAAGAATGCATATGAGTTTGTCAAATCTTGTGACCAGTGCCAGAGGCAGGGGTTAATCTCTAAACATCAAGAGATGCCCATGACCAAAATGTTAGAGGTTGAATTGTTTGATGTATGGGGCATCAATTTCATAGGTCTCTTTGTAAGTTCATATGGTCACAAATACTCCTGGTTATTGTGGACTATGTGTCCAAATGGGTTTAACCAGTGGCTCTAGCAGATAACGAAGGCAAAAGTGTGGTAGCATTCTTGAAAAAGAATATATTTTTCCATTTTGGCAACCACCCCCACCATCCCCCCCCCCACACACACACACACCATCATAAGCGACGAGGGTTCCCATTTTTGTAATTAGGTGTTTAGGGTTATGTTGCCAAAGTATGGAGCGAAACAACATAAGGAGGCGACTCAATATCACCCACAAACAAGTGCGCAAGTGGAGTGTTAAATTGCGAGATAAAGATGATCTTGGCCAAGTCTGTTAACGCAAATCGGATTGATTGGTCGTGAAAGCTTGATGATGCACTTTGGGCCTACTGCACTGCTTTCAAGACCCCAATCGAAATGTCACCCTACCAACTAGTCTTCGGTAAAGCTTGTCACTTACCGGTAGAGCTTGAGCACAAAGCCTTATGGGCGCTCAAAAGGCTTAATTTAAGTTCGAAGGAGGTTGCCGAGTTGAGGTTGGACCAAATTAATGAAATTGATGAGTTCTGACTTCGTTCTTATGAGAGAGCTGATCTTTATAAAGAGAAAATAAAGATGTACCATGATCAGAGGATTGAAAAGAGAGAATTCCATGTGGTTGATTTGGTACTGCTATTCAACTCAAGGTTCAAGCTTTTTTCGGGTAAGCTGAAGTCGGAGTGGTCCTGACATTTTAAGATGACACAAGTTTTTTCATTTGGAGTGGTGGAATTGGAGAACAAAGAAGGAAAATTATTCAAGGTAAATGGACAATGAATTAAACAATATGTTGGTCCACAAGAAGAGGTGAAAGTGGTGGTGTATCTTGACAAACTCTGAATAGTCAAGATACTGGAGTCGTGCCGCGACGTTAAATCAGGCGCTAGTGGGAGGCAAACCACAATGTGTTGTACTATAATGTAGTGTAGTGATTTGTTATGGAGCATGGTTAATGTGTGTGCTAAGTGTGCAGGAACTGAGGAATCAGGTGATATTAAGCACTGGTTGAGTTTGAAAGCCCAGTTGGCATACAGTCACAAGCTTGGCGAACCATCAGTTCAAGTCGTCACCAAGAGACCAAGAAACATACATACTAGATAAGCACTGATGACCAAAATGATAGACCGTCAATGGGACGGCGAACCGTCTGGTTTATCATCAGAAAATTGACTGAAACATGTCATACTGGTTCAAAGCTGACGAGCTAGCTGACAGACTATCGCGTAGCTGACGGACTGTCACTACCACCGTCATTTTAGAGTAGCTGGGATACCAAACTGGATCGGTTTGATGGACCAAGCGGCGGTCTGTTAATTTTTTGATGAACCGTCACGTGGACCATCACAGGTGAGTTTTTATTTCTTCCTATTTTTACTTTAAAACCGAACCATCTGTACAATACCCATTACTCAACCGACCTAATACCCGATTCGCTCCTTACCTTGTTTTTTTAAACCCTTCATTTGAAATTATACCCACGTCTCAACACTACCTCTTTCACTTCATATTCCTCAATGCTTAAAACTCCCACATTTACACACCATTAACTCAAATTCATAACCCCACAATTCCCATTAACTCCAATCCCTCTATTTAAACTACCATCCTTTCTCACCAAAAATCACAACACTCAATACAAAATCCCTTTGCCTTTTCTAAGTTATTATGCACTTTGCTCTTGTATATTTCCAGTTATCATCCATGTTCACTACTCAGGTATACTCTATTCCCACTTAAATTTTAGTTTAACTCCTTACTTTTCATCACTTGAACAAACACAACTACCCATTAAGTAAATATTCAATCGGGTAGTTGGGTTGTATTGTGCTATTATTTTGATGGTGTGGTGTGGCAACCCATAGGGTTAATTCTAAGTAACCCAGGAGTCAATATGATTATGTGATTATAAATTCGTGCAACTATGGGAACAACTCCACGAGTAATTATATGTTTAAACTAGAAAATTGGGTTGCACACAAAGTGTTTGTGAAAAGGCGAAGAAGAAGATTTTGAAAAACTGGCTATCTTGATGGCCCAACTGACTGACCGTCACATACATGATGGACAGTCGGAGTGATCGTCACCTAAGAGGCCATAAAAACCTATTCTGGTTAAGGTCTGACGGCCCCATCGATGGACCGTCACTTTTCTGGCAGACTGTCAGACCAACCTTCACCAGCCTAAAATTTTCATAGGCATACTAGATAAGCGTGATGGTTAAGTTAGCAGACTGTCACCAAGGTAATGGCCCATCACTTATCCCATCATGGCTAAACAGTTGTGTCTCTTTTTGGTTTTGTACTTTTGTTCTAAATCTAACTAATTCAACCCACAGGTACAATGCCCCCAAAGTTCTAAACCAAATAAGGTGGAGCAACGAAGAGGCTAGAACGGGAAATTACGTTAAGGCTAAGAGATGAACCAGAACCAGAAGTTGAGGAAACAAGGGGCCCTTATCAAAATACAAGGCAAAGAGAGAAAAGACATACCCATGCCTCCCACTCTGAAAAGGAGGATGGGTCGTCAAGTGATGGATCCAGCAGTGAGAGGGAGAGTAATGATATCTCTGACTCTACCCTAATTGTATAGGGCAAGAAAGAGGTCACTTCCAGTTCGAACACAGATTCAAACAAAGAACCTAATAAAGGAACAGGAGAGGTACTTTGGAGCAAAGCCCCAAGGGTCCGAGAGAATATAAGATGGGCTATTAAAGGTGATGAGACACTCTATTATGAGGGGCTTTAACTACTCAATCTTGAGACATAAAAAGACTGATAGCTAAGGAAACCCAGATTATGACTACAGAATTGGCAGAATACCCAAAAATTGAGCAGAGGTTCAACGGATATAAACTAAATACTTTCAGCACACCTCCAGGGACATACTATCCGACGATGGTCTATGAATTCTTTGCCAACTACTTGGACACTCTCAAGAACGACCACCCAAAGGGGCAAAAGACATCTGATATGAGAAATAGGACCATAGTTCGAGTTCGAGGAGTGCTAGTTGACATTTTAGAGCACACTATCAATCAAATCTTATACGGTCAAATTTATACTCATCCAGCTGTGACTCCAAAATTTGAGCATAGGATGAGGACAACATTGTCTCAGTGTGCATGGTTGGCACATACTCTGACAGATTCTGGAGAGCTTTCTTGGTTGAATAACAAGGAGCGGATAGCCAAATCTTCATTGAGTTTCAAATCCAAATTTTAGTAGGTTGTGGTTAGGCTTTGATTGATGACTACTGGTGGAGATACAAATATGGACATGCCGAGGGTGGTATTGGTAGCTAGCCTAGTGGAGGGGCTAAAGATTAATTTCGGGAAAGTGATAAATGATGAGTTGTTTGTGAGAGCACACTACTAGTGCTCAACCTTTCTCCTGTCTTATCATGAAGTTGTGCAAGCAAGCAAACGTTTCCATTATTAGTGGAGTTGATAATAAGGTAAGGGCAACCAAGAAGTAAGATATCGAGAAAATGAAGGATGAGACAAAATTTGAGTTGAGGGTTCACAAGCCACCATCACATGGGACCCAATCCCAATCTACTCTGGAAATATCAAATGAGCCCTCAGGTATATTATTTCCTCTTGTTATTGTTGAGCCACCGGGTACATCTGGTATATTTGATGCTACACCTACACCCATATATGATGAGACCGCAGACACTGATTCTATACAACCCCCTTATTCTGAGTACCAAATAAACCCAGAGAATTTTGCTAAAGTGGTCAAAAATCAGAAGAGGTTTGAAAAGCAGATGAGTAAATGGGCTAGACAGTTCAAACCCTTCGTGGATGAAATCATCACTGAGGCTTTGAAGCCATATATGCATTTGCATGGCCGTATGGATGATATAGAGGAGCACCTGAATAACCAATTAAATAAACTCTCCATTCCTGATTTTGCCAAGTTTATGGCAGAATTCAAGCAAGCCCAAGCCAATATAGCAAACTTTAAAAGAAATCCTACCACAGGCACTTGGGATCTATGAAGATTGGAATTAGAGGATGTAGATGATAAGATAGTTGACCTTATGGGCCGCCAGATAAATGATAAGGACAAAGCGGTAAGTGAAGAGGGCAAAAAAAAGAAGTCAAAGAAGAGAAGTTAGGAATGAAACAACAGAAGAGAGAGCCGTGATGAAAGCACTGAAGGAGTTAAAGAAAGATAAGGATGAAAGAATCAAGCGAGTGGAGAATGAGGAGGTGGGAGTGTCCACTAGTTCATCACCTGTAGGTGGTTCTACACTACCTATGTTACCGACACCCACTCTTTTGACAAATGATGTTGTTGACTTGAGCGTCGCGAACACCACCGCTGTAACTGTTATAGATTTGAGCACCTCGGGCACCACCGAGGCCACTATTGTTGCTGATGAGGCCACCAAGGCCTCCACAAATGACTCCCAAGCCTAAGGGTTTTCAAAGTATTCCATTCTTTGTACTTTAACTATTTATGTATTAAGGACAAAGCATTTTTTGTTTTGGTGGGGTGGGGTACTTGTGAGTCTGAGTCTGTCACCATGAGGGTTTTTATTGCCTGTATTCTTTTCCCTCATGTCCTATCTAGTAGAACCAGTATGTCTAAGGTGTGTTTCTATTTATGTTATTGTAATTTTTGTCTTTTATTTATGTATTGTGCTGGCAAAGAGATGAAAATGAATATAAGTTGTTGTTGTTGTTGTGTTGAAAAGAAAAAAATAAGGGCCCACTAAAAAAAAAAGTTATTATTGTAACTGTGTTGTTGAGTCCATCTTGATAATGAACTGTTGTGGATCTATACTTGGCATTAGTAATCTATAAGTAGTTGAAGCATGCTTAAGCTCGAGTGTGAGTCTGGTAATTGGCACGGTTAGTGTCATTCTATGTTGCGTGTGTGCAAGGTTTTTGCTCTACTTTCTTACTTTATGCATGCATCTAGAACTTGCCCAGTCTATTTTGTTAGGTGATAAGCCGGTTGTATAGGATGTAATCACAGGCCTTGTTTGAATTTGAGTCTACTGTGCCTAAAGAAAATTGTCCAAATGACATATGAATCCCTTGATCCCTATTTTGAGCTATCATGACCCTTTATTCAATACTGGTTAACCTTCCCTTCTCTATCATTAAGCCTCTATTTTGGCCATGGTCCCTTTTTGGACATCGTGCACCTCAACTCAGGCAAATTGCCTAAGTTGATAGTGGCTATTATAGAATGGTAATGAATGAAAAAGGGTATGAAAAGAGTAGATGATGAACTAAGAATACCCTAAGAATGTACACATAAATAAGGAAAAGAATAATGAGCAAAATAGAAAAAGAGTGAAAAACAAATTAAATGAAAAGAAAATAAGTCCACGAAGTATGGTACACTCAGTGAGGGAAAATTATTTAAATAATTAGGAGAACAAGAGTGAAATTGTTGAATAATTTGTGTGTTGGATTGATGCATGTCAAGGAGGAAATAATTGGTATGCTGGATTTATACATGTCAAGGAGGGCTGAGTCACTGATCCTAAATCTATCTTACCTGCACTCAAGCCTGCATTACAAGCTAAATAAAGCCATGTAGTTATCCTTGTTAACCAGCTCAACAACCTTGTGTAATGGTAAGGGCAAGCCTATGGTATTGTTTGTGAATTGTTTGAAATTCGTTGTGAGGGTGAGAGTTTTGAGTTCTAGTCCCTAATTCTTTCATATATTTGTGTGAGGGACTTCTTTGTTGTGAGAGCATGTGATTGACACTTGAACCTGCTAGTTATTATATTGTATATTTTGAGTGTATGCAGGTCACTTATTTGTAGTGTGATGCAAAGCACGGATCCCTACTAGTTTGTTATTAAATGGACTCATACATTTGTTTCTAACCAAGTTGTGAGGTCCTTCTGAATATACAATAGTTGTTTTTTCTTTTGAAATCGTGATGTTAGCATGATATTGTGTCGTTTAAGTTACTTGAGGACAAGCAACCATTCTAAGTTGAGGGTGTTGATGTTCCAGCTTATGACGGTATATTTTGCATCTTTAACAAAGGATAATTGCAAGTTCTCAAGCAACCTTTGGTGATTTTAATATGTTTTGTGTTTAGTTTTAGGTAATAAGCCCAACCACATGAAATAAAGGAAATTTTGCTAAAAAGGGAGTGCGACGGCATAACTGACGAACCCTCAGAAGCACGATGGACCATCACTCTACCCGTCAAGTCTTAACCAGAAACCAATGCAAGTTGAAGACAGGTGACAACTCTGCTAATGGGATATCAAGGCCTCAGCGGACCATCACCAAGGTCATTAGGACCTATACAGAATATGATGCAAGATGAATCCCAGTGACGGCTTAGCTGAAGGTCCATCAAGGCTGCGGCAGGCCGTCGTCCCATCCGTTGAGACTTAAGCAGAAAGCAAGTTAAGAGGTGCTCATGTGACGGCTCCGACGGTGAACCGTCACTGTCCCGACAGGTCATCGAGCGATCCGTCATGGTCGATGCGGCATTCCAGTTTGAATTTTAAATCCCAATTTAGTTTGAGCCTATAAATACCTAGTCTAGGGTTGAGAATAGGCATCTTTCACACTAGGTAACTTTTGTAACGCATCTTTTTCTCAATTTTCAAAGGCCAAAAAGAACAGTATTCTTGGTTGGATTCAAAGATTGGGATTTTTTATTTTTTGTTTAGTAAAGATTATACTTTACTTAATGAAAATTATTTATTTCATCTTATTTCTTATCATAAGTGGCTAAAACCCTATAACTAGGGTTGTGGAATCCTTAGTGGAAAATTACTTCTAGGGTTTACATGCATTGAATTTGTGTTGAACTTGTGGTTATATTGTGAATTCCTTCGATTTAATAAACTTCTAGTGGCTGCAAACATTGAAAAAAGCCCTAAGTCAATTTGCTTGAACAAAGAGATTAATAGTAGGAAAAGGAATTTGTAACAAGAATTCAGAGCTTCTAATCTCCTAATAAAAAGATTAATGCTTTGACGAGATTAGCCTCTTGAGGATTTAATCGAGTTTTATTCTTTTCACTTTAAGTTCGAGATAATTAAAGTGGATTCTCATCTATTTAGGTTGAAAAACAATTAGGTGAATAATTGAAATCGATTACCTTATAATTAGATGTATCAATTCAATATTCATTTTTCATGTAACCCGAAAGTGATTGGAGACCAAGGTGAATACAGTCCTATTTTATTTGTCTCCATTAATTCAAGTGTTATAAAATTGACTATTACTTTGTTGTTATTCAACTTGGTTAACAAGCGTCCAACAACACCACCCTCCATTTCACAAAAATTGTGGACTAATTGTCACTGAAACTACATACGACTTAATTAACACCTTATTCCCTGTAGGATTTGACCCCAACCTTTGTTAGGTTCTATATTTGACAACGACCGCTTACACTCTTTAAAAGGGAGTTGTAGTTTGGGCATATCATAAAAACCCTAGGATAGAAGGAATGATCTTGAAATTAGCCTTGGGATTCAGGATTAGGTTATAATCCTCAATGTTGTAGGTCATTTGGTTGATTATATGTTACAATCCTATTTTTAGACCACAATCAAGCTGAGGTTGCAAGAAAGGGGAAAGCTTAAGTTCACTTGAGCATTTTAGGCTTGGATTGAGGTAGGTGATGGTTTAACATAGTTGAAACCCAAGTTGTTTTATGTGTGCATGATAACTATTCCTTCTTATTGATTGTTACAATGCATGTTCAAGGAAAGAGAATGACTATTTGATATCCTAAGTATTAGTCGTATGCAATGAACTTATATGAAAAGCTTGTTTATTTTTACAAGTGTTGTTCCTATTATTATTTTGGTTATGATTGTTGTGATATCTTTCCTTATTGTGGAATGTATAGGTATTTAGATATCTTCACGGGATTGGTTGATATAAGATTAGCAGGCACTTGATGTCTGGGATTTGGTACATGGACAAGAGCTCGTCCTCTACAGGTCATGGCTAGTAGGCGATCATAAGACCCTTAGCATGTATGTACAAGGTACAGGTGAGTGTGACGGAACCTTGAGTGAATCGGGAATTATATGTTTACTTGTTTTATTGGTTCCTTAAGTGAACTGGGGTTAAGTGTTGACTTGTTATATGGGTTCCTTGTGTGAATCAAGCGTAAGTGTTGACTTATTAAAGCCAGTTCCTGTAAAGAATCGGGTTATGTGCTTATTTTCTAGAGGTGGTTTCTTATGCAAACTGGGTTACATGCTAATGCCATTGTTGTTGTTCTTATGGATCCTTGAGTGGTCTGGGTTTAATTGTAAGTCGCGACATAACTTTATGTTATGTATTTACTTATGTAACTAAGACATAGTTAGTATGATGGTTGGGTCTTGGTTGTTGACTTGGAGTCTTGTTTTTAGTCATTGTTTTGATGTAACTTGTTATCCATGTTGACTTGTTTTGACTAAGTTCTATAATATTGTTGAATAAGGTTAAGTGTTATGAACTTGAAGTAAGGTTACATGGTAAGTGTTCATGATTGTCTTGCTTTACTAAGTTATGGTTATGTACTCATATTTCTCATTTTGGATTGGCTGATAACCCTGCCAGTACACCATTATTTCTTGTATGTTGTTACTACACGTGCTCTTCTTTTTGTTGAGTGCAGAGAATATTCTGGTGACTATTTCAAGACCTTACCTGTGATTCAGATAGTGTTCAAACTCAAGGGTAAGTTGTATCTTCTGGGATGCCATGAGTTCTTCATTTAGTTTCTGGTCCATTGTTTCGGACTTAGACATTACTCTTGTTTTGGGGGTTGTACCCTTTATTGACAATTATTAGTGTTTTGGTACAATGCCTTTCAGATTCTAGGGGATTGTTTAGATTTTGTATTTCTGCATTATTATTTTTGGTTTAGCTATTGAATGATTGGTTTTCTCAATGGAAATAGACTAGTTGCCTAATTTTTGGCTAAGTGTTGGATTGAATATTTAAGTTAGTTGGTTCTCCCACCAGGGTTTAGTATGGGTGCCACTCATGCAGGTTTTGGTCGTGACAAATTTGGTATCAAACCCCTAGGTTCGTTGATCTCGTTTTACCAAAATGGGTCAAGTAGAGTCATATGGAATGGTAAGGAGATATTTGTACTTTTGTTTGAGAGGCTATAGGACTTTAGGAAACTATCATTTCTTTCTTCTTTAGTACTATAACTTGATTCCATTGGTATCTGGTAATACAAATTGATATCTGACCTTCTTCATTATTTTGTCTGCAGATGGTTAATACTAGAGAAAATAGAGCCAGAGCTGCAGCCCTTGCACTAACAGCTCCAACTACTGAAATAGTTGTTCAAGAATGAGGACGCAGAAAGGGTAAGGGAAGAGAAAGAGGAGAGAAACACCCACCAAGGGTGGAGCTCGTGCAGCAGTTGATCACCTCATCAGAGATCAGTGATACCTCCCCCACCCCAGAATTATTATGAAGAGGTTGATGAGATGAATGAAGATGTTGTAGAGTATAAGTAGGCAGCGGCAGTTGGAGGTGCAACACTTCCCCCTATGTCTTCAGAGATAATTCAGCAGGTACTATTTTTTTTTGAGTGGATTGAACGGTACTAGGGCCACTTCTGATATACCTGCTTATCGATTTCCAAGTGTTCAGCCGACCACTACAGTGTCTTCTAGAATGGGTGAGGCCTTGGGGATAGAGATTTTTCCTCACCCTGTGCTAGGTCTTGTCATGACTGGGATTGAGCATGACATGATGACCAAGTTCCTGAAGATAAAACCTCTTACTTTTGATGGCTCTGAGATGGAGAATGCATTTGAGTTCATTATTGATTATTATGAAAGGCCGCATAAAATGGGTATTATTGAGCAGCACGGTGTTGAGTTTGTTACTTTCCAGTTGCAAGGTAATCCCAAGCAGTGGTGGAGGGCGTATGTGGAGTGTCGATCACTAACTTTGCCTCCATTGACATGGGCTCAATTTCATACCCTATTTTTTTAGAAGTATGTACCCCGTACTCTTCGTGATCACAAGAAGGATGAGTGTTTGGCCCTTGAACAGGGGCAATATGTCTGTTCCTACCTATGAGGCCAAGTTTCATATTTTTTCCCAATATGCTACTAAGCTACTAGGCACAGAAGAGAAGAGGATTCAGTTGTTTGTGAAGGGCCTGAACACAGACTTGTAGGTTTTGACTATTCATATGAATTTTGCTGGGAAAACCTTTAATCATATTATTGATTATGTGAAAAAAGCAGAAGGGGTGAAGCAAGTTGGTCAGGCAAAGGTGTTAGCAAAAAAGTCCCGGAATGCAGGTAACTTTGGTGGTTCTTATTCCAGGGGTCATAGCTAACAGGCTTAGCTGGCTTCCCTCATTCAGTCAGCTCTGCCAGCTTCAACAGGTGGTCAGGCAAAGGTTGTTCAGCAAGCCTCAGTTTTTAGAGGCCAAGGGGCTTCTTATTCTTCGGCCAACAGTCCTTATCTTGAGTGAGGTTATTATAATTATGGTGCGATGGGGCACTTCAAGAGAGAGTGTCCTCAGAGACAGCTTGGTTACAAGGCCACAGGCAGGCTAAGGTTGTGGTTCTTGCTTGCAGAGGTGGTGGAGGTAACACTAATAGTAAGGGTCATCCACAAGGTAGGCGGGGTAATAACTAGAGAGGTCATGGTGGAAACCGAGGTAATATTAATGCAGGGAAGGGTGGAGTATGTCCTGCTAGGAAGGTTGCCCAGTTTGATGATAGAGCTTACTATTATGCCTTCCCAGGTAAGA
This sequence comes from Capsicum rhomboideum, assembly GCA_031232105.1. Lineage (NCBI taxonomy): Eukaryota > Viridiplantae > Streptophyta > Magnoliopsida > Solanales > Solanaceae > Capsicum > Capsicum rhomboideum. Next base: position 124,408,055 of record CP124716.1, read on the forward strand.
TTAAGGCTGAGGCATCTGAAACCGTCATTACAGGTACTATTCTTATCTATGACCGGATGGCTACTATTTTATTTGATCTGGGTTCCACTTATTCTTATGTATCTGTTAGATTTGCCTTGGGATTAGACTTGATTTGTAATTTACATGACTCTCCTATTTATGTGTCTACTTTGGTTGGAGACTCTGTGGTAGTGACCCATGTTTATCGTGTATATTCTATTTTGTTCATAGGTTTTCAGACTTGGGTAGATTTGAAAATCTTAGATATGTTTGACTTTGACATAATCCTGGGTATGACTTGGCTATCTCTGTATCATGTTATTTTAAATTATATTACTAAGACAGTGACTTTAGAGATTCCTGGAATGGATAAGTTAGAGTGGGAAGGTGTGTATAAGACTAAGTCGGTGAAAATTATATCTTTTATTCGGGCTAAGAAGTTAGTTAGGAGAGGGTGTTCGGCTTTTCTAGCACATCTCTGAGATATTAGTGTAGAATCTCCTTCTATTGAGTCAGTCCTTGTGGTGTCAGAATTTTAGGAGGTGTTTCCCACGGCTTTTCCTGGTATGCCTCTAGATCGGGACATTGACTTCTTTATTAATTTAGAGTCGGGTACTCACCCTATTTCTATTCCTTCCAATCGAATGGCTTCGGCTAAGTTGAGAGAGCTCAAGACTCAGTTGCAGGAGTTACTTGACAAGGGGTTCATTCATCCTAGAGCTTCTCCTTGGGGTGCTCCAGTGTTGTTTGTTAAGAAAAAGAATGGTAGCCTAAGAATGTGAATTGACTACGGGCAGTTGAATAAAGTTACCATCAGGAGTAAGTATCCCTTTCCCGGGATAGATGATCTTTTTGACAAGTTGTAGGGTGATTCCATTTTCTATAAAATAGACTTGAGATCAAGTTATCACCAGTTAAAGATTCGTCCTGAGGATATACCAAGACAGCCTTCAGGACTCGATATGGGCATTATGAGTTCTTGGTGATGTCATTCAGGATGACTAATGCACTGACAGCTTTTATGAGCTTGATGAAAGGTATCTTTAAGTCTTTCTTGGATTGTTTTATAACTATCTTTATTGATGGTATTTTAGCTTACTCCAAGAGTAAGGAGGAACATGCAGGTCATCTTTGTATTGTGTTAGGGATTTTGAAGGAGAAGCAGTTATATGCTAAGTTCTCAAAATGTGAGTTTTGGTTGTCTTTGGTTGACTTATTAAGGTACGTTGTTTCGAAAAAAAGGGTGATGGTGGATCACTAGAAGTTTGAGGCTGTTAAGAGTTGGGTTCGGCCTAGCTTTGTGACTGAGGTTAGGAGTTTTGTGGGCCTTGTTAGTTACTATCGCAGGTTTGTCAAGAATTTTTCATCTATTACTACTCACTTGACAAGGTTGACTCAGAAGGAGGTGCCTTTTGTTTGGTCGGATATGTGTGAGGAGAGCTTCCAAAACCTCAATACACTTTTGATTACAGCTCCTATTATTTCCTTGCCAGTAGAAGATAAGGATTTCAATGTATTTTATGATGCTTCACTTTTTAGTTGGGGTGCAGTGTTGTTGCAGGACATGAATCTAATTCCCTATGGTTCAAGGAAATTAAAGACTCATGAGAATAATTACCCAACCCATAACTTAGAGTTGGCGGTGATGGTCTTTGCATTTAATATTTGGATACACTATCTCTATGGTGTCAAGTGTAAGGTATTTACAGACCATTGTAGCTTGCAGAAAGTGTTCACACAAAGGAATTTGAATTTAAGGTAGAGAAGATGGATAAAATTATTGAAGGACTATGATCTGACCATCCAATACTATCCGGGTAAGGCCAATGTGGTGGCATACGTATTTTGCCAAAAAATGGTAAGTATGGGTAGTCTGGTTTGTTTAAGGGTGTCAAGGTGACCCTTAGCTAGAGAGCTCTATCTATGGAGTTTGGTGTTTCTAAAAGAGGTGGATTATTGGCTAGTATGGAGGTAAGGTCAACATTCTTTGATCAGATCAAGGACGGATAATTTAAAGATGAAAAGTTAAAAAAACCTCGGAACAAAGTAGTATGTGGTGAAGCTTCTGATGCCACACTAAATGCGTGTGAGGTGTTGATGGTAAGGGGACGCATGTGCGTGCCCCAGGTTGGTGATTTGATTCCTGATTTACTTGTAGAAGCTCATGGTTCCCGATACTCTATTCATCCGGGTGCAACCAAGATGTACCGTGACTTGAGGAAGCTCTATTAGTGGCCAGGGATGAAGAGGGAAATAATGGAGTATGTGTCTAAATGCCATAATTTTCAACAGGTAAAGTACAAGTATCAAAGGCCTGCGGGGTTACTTTAGAGGATGCCTATTCCTGAGTGAAAGAGGAGAGGATAGCAATAGACTTCGTAGTTGGTCTTCCTAAGACCTTGGGGCAGTATGACTTGATTTGGGTTATAGTAGACAGACTGACCAAGTCAGCTCATTTCATCCCAGTTATAGTGGATTACCGCTCAAAGCAGTTGGCCAAGATCTATTTCAAGGAGATATTGAGGCCGCATGGGGTGCCAATTTCCATCATTTTTGATAGAGGTGTGCAATTCACCTCTAAGTTTTGGGATAGGCTACATGAAGAGTTGGGTACTAAGCTTGACTTCAGCACTTCTTTCCATCCTCAAACTGATAAGCAGTTAGAGAGGACTATTTAGGTTCTTGAGGATATGTTATGGGCCTGTGTGATTGACTTTGGTGGTCATTGGGATAAGTTTTTGTCATTGTGTGAGTTTTCATACAACAATAGCTATCATTCTAGCATTGATATGGCTCCATTTAAAGCACTCTTTAAGATAAGGTGTAGATCACCCATAGGATGGTTTGAAGTTAGTGATGTGAAACCTTTAGGTACGGACTTAGTGAAGGAAGCTCAGGAAAAGGTGAGGTTCATTCAGACCAAGTTGTTGGCAGCCTAGAGTAGGCAAAAGGAATACGCATACCGTAAGGTAAAGGATATATCATTCAAGGTTGGTGAACAATTTCTGTTAAAGGTATCTTTTATGAAAGGAGTTAAGAGGTTTGGCAAGTAAGTAAAGCTTAACCCTTGGTATATAGGTCAATTTGAGGTCTTTGAGGACATGGGTTCAGTAGCGTACAGGTTGGCATTGCTACCAAGCTTGTCAAAGGTCAATCTGGTGTTCCATGTGTCTATACTTAAGAGATATCATAGGGATGGGGATTATATTATACAATGGGATTTGGTTTTGCCAGATAAGAATCTTTCTTATGAGAAGGAGTCAGTTGCTATGCTTGATCAAGAGATCTGAAATATAAGGACAAAGGAAATTTGATCAGTAAAAGGTACAATAAAAGCATCGTCCAGTTGATGAAGCTACTTGGAAAATTGAGAAGGAATGGGGGACAAGTACCATAACTTGTTTGAGGATACAAGTAGACTTTTACTTTTTTGAATTTGGCTCATTTCCTTGTTTGATCATATAGGGATGAATGATGGATAAATTGGTATCTGTTGTAATGACCCTTTCTATCATTACGGGTGAGTCTAACGTACAAAAATTTAGGTTAAGATTTTCCCCGAAGTGGGAGTTAGAAATTTCAGGCTAGGCTAGTCGTGGATGAATTTTGAAAATCCAGGAATAGATTGGGTAAATGTAACAAATTTTAGCATGTTTTTATGTTAGCTAAACCGATAAGGAATCCGTAGGATTTTTTGAAAATGAATTCGGGTGAGTAGAACTCCCGATATCAAACTTGACATAAAGAGGCTAGTCTAGAATGTTATGGTTTGAGGGTGCATTGTGAAAAAGGAAAACCTATGAACAATCCCAACTTTCTACCTCACCACACCCACTAAAGCGAGTGGCGGGCTGCTATAATGACGCCGCTATTCTAAACTCATTTTGGGGAGAGCTTAGGTGATTTTGGGAGAGTTTCACCTATTTTCCACTAAATTTCTTCGTTAAGGTAAGTTAATCACTCCCATTAACTAGTTTTTCAATTTCTAACCTTAGAATCACTAGTTTACGGGTTTTGGGGAGGATTTAGCTTAACCTAGCTGATTTTTTTGGTGCAATAAAGTGAATTAAGGGTAAAACCTTTGGGTTTTGGTTTAAAGTTAATAATTTACTCTTGCATGACTATAATTCACTAATGTAACCATGAAATTGGAAGAATTAAGGTGGAATTATGGTAGAAAAACCCTAGAATGGAAGGAATGATCATGAAATTGGCCTTGGGGTTTAGGATTAGGTTATAATCCTTGATGTTGTACGTTATTTGGTTTATTATGTGTTACATTCCTATTTTAGACCACAATCAAGCTGAGGTGGCAAGAAAAGGGAAGGTTCAAGTTTGCTAGAGCATTTCAGGCTTGGATTAGGTAGGTGATGGTTAAATGTAGTTGAAATCCAACTTGTTTTACATGTGAATGATAATTATTCCTTTGTATTGCTTGTTATATTTCATGTTCAAGTAAAGTGAATGAATGTGCAATATCCTACGTGTTAATCGCATACAATGAACTTATATGAAAAGTTTGTTAGTTTTTACAAATGTTGTTCATGTTATCATTGTGGTTGTGATTTTTTGATATCTGTCATTATTGTGGGATGTATTGGTATTGGACATCTTTACGGGATTGGTTGATATAAGTTTACCAGGCACTTGATGTTTTGGATTTGATACATGGACAAGAGCAAGTCGTCTGCAGGTCATGGATAGTGGGTGACCATAAGACCCTTAGCATGTACGTACAAGGGACAGGTGAGTGTGATGGATCTTTGAGTGAACCAGGGATTATGTGTTTATTTGTTTTATTGGTTCCTTGAGTGAACCGCGCTTAAGTGTTGATAAAGGTGGTACCTTGAATGAAATAGGTTTATGTACTTTTTGCTAAAGGTGGTTTCTTATGTAAATCGGGTTGCATGTTAATGCCATTGTTGTTGTTCTTATGGATCCTTGAGTGGTCCAGGTTAAATTATAAGTCGTGGCATAACTCTGTGTTGTCTATTTACTTGTGTAATTGAGACATGGTTGGTATGATGGTTGAGTCTAGGTTGTTGACTTGGAGTCTTGTTAGTAGTCATGGTTTTGACTTGACTTGTTATCCATGTTGACTTGTTTTGACTAAGTTCCACAATGTTGTTAAATAAGGTTGAGTGTTATGAACTTGAAGTAAGGTTACATGGTAGGTGTTCATAGTTGTCTTTCTTTACTAAGTTATGGTTATGTGTTCATATTTCTCATTTTAGATAGGCCCGATGACTCTACCAGTACACCATTGTTTCTTATATGCTTATACTACACGTGCTCTTCTTTTTGGTGAGTACAGAGCATATTCTGGTGACTGTTTCAAGACCTCGGCTTTGATTTAGATAGTGTTCGAACCCAAGGGTGAGCTACATTTTCCTGGCTTCCATGAATTCTTCATTTAACTTATGATCCATTGTTTCAGACTTAGACATTACTCTTGTTTTGGGTTGTACCCTTTATTGACAATTATTAGTGTTTTGGTACAATGATTTTCAAATTCTAGGAGATTGTTTAGATTTCATATTTTCGCATTATTATTTTTGGTTTAGCTATTGAATGATTGGTTTTCTCTATGTAAATGAACTAGTTGCCTAATTTTTGGCTAAGTGTTAGATTGAATATTTATGTTAGTTGGTTCTCCCACTGGGGTTTAGTGTGGGTGTCACTCGTGACTGGTTTGGGTCGTGACACTAGGGTATCTAAAAGATATAGAATAGGAGTGGATCAATCACTCTTGATATAAGCAACACACATAAGCACATTAGGTAGTTATATCACACAATAACATAATACATGACACGTCCTAACTTGGTGACCTTTTTATGACAAAGGTGGCCTAAAAATTTAAAAGTCACATGTGTCGTATTGAATCATTCAATTCCACCAAAACAAGATTTAATAGACAGATAAAAGTATTTATTCAAAAGAGGATACATAAGCAAACTAATAAAAGGGTAAATTTTAAGGGAAATGAAAATTACATAAAATCAGGCCCTCGTAAGGGGCGTAAATAAAAATGCATAAAACCAGGCCCATGCAGGGGCATTTTAGGGAAAAGTAAATATATAAAGAAAACTCATTCAAGGGTGAAAACTAGAATGATGTTGAATATGATCCTTCGCCTATCCTGCGCCTCTTAGAATTTCCGGCGATGTCCCCTAGTGTGAGTTGGCTCAACCTAAAGTTTCTTCAAGTCTAATCACCTTCTATCGAATGGCAACTTTTTGGCTCTATGCAATTGGGCTCCCATCATGGCATCAAGTTTTTCCATTCCACTTCTCATATCTTTGATTTCTTGAGTCAAACTAGCTATGGTGTGTTGATCTTTTTCTTGCTTTTGTTTCATCCCTGACATTTTCTCTTGGAGATCTTGAAGTTGAATGTGCATTTTGAACCCTGAACTGATTCAGATTTTACAGTAGGCCAAATCTTGTAAATCATTCTTTAGCCAACCCTTATATCCTTTGTCAACCCGACATTGAATCTATCCTCGGTGAGTGTGTCGGGTCCTTCTATCGTGCATGTCTTCCAATTTTTAAGGATTTCCCCAGCCTTTGAGATCATGTTGTCCCCATAGTTAAAGATGTAGACCCTTAGATGCTCGATCCTAGGCTCTATTTTCTTTCTTCCGACTTGCCTCATAACCCTTTGAGGAACATAGGGTCATATTACTCGAATACCGAGAATGGATGGGAAAGTAAGTTTGTCACATGTACGAACGCTTTGGTCTATCAACTATGTTTTCAAGGCACTAGAATGAGTTTCAATCTTACCAAGAGTGGGCTGAAATCTTTTCAGAATTGCGAAAAAATGACTTGACTTTAATTAAATTTGATAACGTAGAAAAATACACAAATTTAACTAAAACACAGAGTCGCCACTTAATTTATTAAGGAAAAAAAAGAAAACCTCAGAAAAAATCTTTAAAGACTTAAAACATTAAAAGACTTCAAGATTTAAGAAATTTCGAGTAAAGGTTCAAATTAATACTCTTGAAAGGTTGTTAAGACACCAAGAATATCTGCTAGCTCGTAGTTATCTATTTATTTCTAAAAAAATCACTTGTTTTTGACTAACTTAAAAAATTGTTTAGACAAGGAAAAGACTCAAAGGTTTTTGAAAGTTTATTGAACGAAATAAAATTCCATTTGCCAAGAAAATCACTTATTGAGAAATTATTTTAGAGAATAAACAATTTAAAGATATTATTTTCAGGCAATTCAATTTTTTAAAGAAAAGGTCAAGTGGTTTAAACAAATTCAGGTGAAAATTTCAAGATAAGAGAACTAATTAAGACTTTAAGATTGATCAACCAATTTAAACAAATAATATCATGCAAGAGATGATTTCATGTTGTGAAAAGATGGTACTCCAATGGAGAATATCAACTAAGATAATGCAATGTTAGTATTTATAAGAATACCATAAAAATATAAAAAATAAATAAAGGGAAGGGAAAGAGGTGGGATTTAAGAAACTCAGGCCAAAACTCCCTAAGTGTCCGATTTGGACTTCTAAAAAGTATGTTGGGCCTGGCCCATTTTCGCTGCATATTTGCTGGATATCTTGCCATATATAGTTGTATGTTTGATTTCCTTTATTGTGTATTAGCATTAGAATTTATACTATCTTTCAAAATAGTATCTTATTCAATTTTGGACTCAAGAGAGGCCTGGCTCGACAGACTGGGCCTCAACCCAACAGAGAGTACAATGGGGAGAGTCCATTGGACTCGAAAAAAGGGAAGTTCATATCAAGAAAAAAGTGAAGGATTAAAATCTATTCAATTGATTCTAGCACACGAATTAATAAAAGAAGAAGAACCAAGTTGGGACTTTATTTATACACACAATGATCCTATTTGAAGCAGAACATTGATTTAGATCTAGAAAATGGACAAAACCACCCAAATAGCTTACCAAACTAAACAATCAATCATGACGGCATATTTTTCTCAAGCAATCAATTAAATGATTAATTAATATACCTAGAGAGTGCATTAAGATGGGAAAGCGAATTGGGATAGCGATGAAGACAACAGGTTTGTAGCGTAGTTGTTTTGATGGTGGACTGTTGGCTAGTGTGGAGGTAAGGTAAACATTCCTTAATCAGATCAAGGTCAATATTTTGTGATCCGAGTATCATATAGTGATTCTGTCAGTTTCAATAGATCCAAAATGTCAATATTGGTTCGTCGCATAGTTGTTTTGAGTTTTGAGATTATATTTTGAGTTTTGAGCATTTAGATGAGAAACTAGTTAGTTTAGCCTAAAAGGGCTCTAGGGGGGATAACTTGTTGATAACGACCTTTTTTGAAAAATCTTATAACTTTGTTGAGTCTGGAATGTCAAAATTAGCCTAGTAGCGTTGTTGGTTTATTTTTAAGTGCTCTCAATAGAATCCCGAGGGTTCATTCGGAGTCATTTTTGGTTGCATATTTCAGTTGTCCTAAGTTTCTAATACGACTACTTAAGCGGGCCTTTTGGTCGCCTTAGTGGTACCACTTAGGCAGACAAAGGTCGCCTTAGTGGTACCACCTAGGTGGAAAGATGACCACCTTAGTGGAACCTAACCTGTATGGCAACCATCGTCTAAGTGATTGGTTAGCCACCTTAGCGGCTAAATGGCCGCCTAAGTGAAGCACCTGTGTGAAAAATGACTACCTCCTTAGTGGTAAAATGGCCGCCTAGGATACATCGCTTAGGCAATTATTTGACCTCCTAAGAGGCGATCGCTATATAAAACTTGCTTTTTCATGATTGTACTTCATTTACCCCATTTTTGGACCTTGAGACCTCAGGTTTGGCCATTTCAAAGAGATTTTTTCTTCAAACTTGTTTGGGTAAACTTCTAAACCTAATTTATATCATTACCCATTAATTATCAAGCAAAAACATCTTCAAAACTTGGATTTGAAACTTGAGATTTTGGATTCTACCGGGTAAAGTGATAAATTGGTTTTACAATGATTTCAAGTCCGATTTCAACTAGTTTTTCAATGGATTTTCATATTTATAACCCTTAAAGTATGGGTAACATGATTCTTTATTTAAATTTCAGTTTTATCCTTTTATATTCAAGGTCAATTTTTAAAGTGATTTTAGATCCAAAACCAAAGTATGCCAATATGGGTATCGATAGACTCCTAATCTCATATAGAATATGTTTTTGATAGATTGGGTTGTTCTAAAGTCGTTCATAAGGAGAAGACTTCTTGCTGAGGGGTCCAGGATTATGATATGGCTTAACTTTCTTTAGATCGGGTTGGGTAGATAACTATTCATGTAAAGCATGGGTTGGGGATTTTATCACGGTATTCATCTTCTGAGATTATTATTTTATTACATTGCCCATGTAGGGGCTTATGTGAATCTTATTATTGACTTGAGAGATTATTATTATTTAGATGCCCATGTGAGGTTGGTATTGGTCTTGTTTGAGCATTATTTGTTCTTTATCATTATTGTGGCACCCGTGTGGGGTTTTGGATTGATATTATCGATATCTTACATGATTCTTTTCTACTGTATTGTCATGAGAGGGCTTGCATTATGATCTATTGAAATTTGAGGTAACTTGAGCTCATTTATACTATTTTTGAGTTGATTTATTGTATGTTGTTGAGCTGGTTATGAGCATGCATCCTCATTCATTCATCCTTATTCATGTAAATGGTAACACTGAGAAATACTTATTTTAAAAAAAAAATGAGACACTTTATAAAATGCCTTAATCAAGGAATATACCGATAAGGTTGATTAATGAGATTATGATAGTAGATGGGTTGCGAACCCCCCATGGGTCCTCTCCTGGAATCTTATGCTCAGAAGGTGTATACAAGGTGACAGTGAGACATTACATCCTTATCATTTCATTGCACTGCATCACTTGCATCACTCTTATGTATTTGATATCCTGTATTTTAGTCTTCCTTTTTATGTATATATGTTGTTAGTTACTCTTATATTGTTATCATAGTTGGATTATTGATACTATTAGAAGTTGTATGGCTTGAGCTGCCATTGGAAACTTTTTTGTATGCAGGTGAACGCGTCGCTTATATTTTTATTTATATGATTAGTTATCTACTTTGCTTGGTCGGCCTATGATGCCTACTGAGTACTAGTGAATCATACTCACTCCTACTTTCTGTACTCTTTCGTGTAGATCCTAGTTCGAGTGAGACCCACGGATCTTCAGTTTGTGCAGTTCAAGCATTTTGAAGTCGGGGTGAGCTCCCTATTTCGGAGTTTGTGCTCGACTTTATCTAGTTTTATGTCTTTATTTTACATTCAGAGACAGAATTATGTTTTTTGTATACAATGTCGGATTTAGAGTGTTTTTAAATCATGACACTAGATCTTTGAGGTTTGGAGTTGTACTTGTTTCAGATATTGAGTTGTACTTCAAATACTTACCTTCGTTATCGTATTTTACTTACTTATTTACCTTATTTCCTCAATTACTTCTCTTTTAGTGTTGGGCTTACCTACAAAGGTTGGATCAGGATAGGTGCCATCATGATCTCAAATTTTGGGTCGTGACACTTAGACACTAACTGACATGAAAAAGTCAATTATAATCCTTAAGGAATTTCAAATTTTTGCTCTGATTTAAGATAAATAAACTCTTGGGGATAGGAATAGACTATTTGAGAAGCTCTCTCCTATCCTAAACCATTGTGTCTTTTGGAAACAACTATAAAGTTACCTCAAACAGCATCTCATAGACTTCACTTGGTATTTTGAACCAAAGAGGTCTTATAGACTTACCAACCGACTCAAAAAACACTTGCTAAATGTTCAATCATGAAAAAAATTAGGAAAACAAATCTCTAGAAATCTCAACATTATATCACTATCAAGTTGTCACGCTAAAGCCAATCTAAAATAAACAAGAAACTCGATCATGATTTTGCATAAACTATAGAAAAAATAAGATTTGAAAACACACTGCCCGGAAACTAAGACTTTAAAACATAATCATTCATAAAGGTTTCAGATATACCACATAAACATGCATTAAAACATAAGAATCCTTTACTATAGACTCTAATCGGGTGAGGAAAGACAATAAAGCTTAAGAATACTTTCACTATTCCTACAAATCAAAAAACATAACGTACTAATACACAATTCATCATACTAAATCAACACTAAAAGCACAATACAAAAAAATAATTTGATGTCGAGAATTTACCTCTTGTGGATAAAAAACTGGGATGATATTGAATTGAAAATGATTTCAACACGTTTATGACTCTGATTTTTTCACTCAAAGTCACAATTTTGAGACCCAAACTTGACCTAAAATCTTTGGTTTTTTCTAGAGTTTAAGGAGTGCTCCATTAGAAATACTCATTAAAAACTTCCAGAAAAGAACTCTCCCAAGAAAGAGCCCGAATAGGGTATTATAGATGGGAATCTAGGGCATTTTTTGGGGGGTGGGGGTATTGGGGATAAGAATTGGTGGTTTTGAAAATATATCCCCATTCAATTCAAAAACAACTTTCTTTACTTAATCAATTGATGGACAAGCATTTAGTCTTCTATTATCATCCTCAGGGATGATATCTGGTGAAAATTGAAGCAGGCTCATGTCTGGTATTTCAATACTTCCAAAAAATTGGCTCTGAAAGAAATTAACAACTTCATCAGCCACTTCAGTCCCTTCAATCCATTCACCATCTACATTCTAAAATCTATTAATTGTCAATCTTTTTCTCCTTCCATTTACAGGATTGTGGAAAATCTTGTATTTCTATCACCTTCAGTAAACCAATCAATCCCTACTTTTTGACTCCAATATTTCTCTTCATAATGCAAATGTTACTTCATTTCTATTTGAGCCTTTTGAAGAACTGTCTTGTTAGCACAGGTAGGGAATTCTTCAAATAGGCCTTTTTTTATTCTAACAGTATCTTCCATGATGATTAATTGCTTGAAAATATCATCAAAGCAGGATCTACTCCAACAAGACAGAGCAGCCTTAGTCATCTTCATCTTATACTTGAATTGAATAAAAATATCAAACTTCGTACTAGATACCCAATTATATCTAACCACCTCCATGAACTCCTCTTTTTTTGTCCAGAACTTAAGAAACTTGAAGGGTCTAGAAACTAGAGGAGCATGAACCCAACAGGACAATAATATAGGAGCATGATCTGATCTAGTTCTGGGCAAATGTTCCACCTCTAATATACCAAAACGGTCCTGAAATTCTTAATTGCCCACCATTCTGTCTATTCTTTTAAAAATTCACTGACATCTACTCTACCATCCTATCAAGTGAAAGGGTTGTCCTTGGAATTGATATTAAATAGTTCACAAGAATTGAGATAAAATGCAAAATCTTCATATTCTAGAGGATGAACAGAAAGCCCGCATATTTTCTCCACCTCATTTAAGATCACATTGAAATCACCCCGTACCAACCAAAGATGACTCATATTGTGAGCAATATTGTAGATGATATCGCATAACCTCATCTCTAAACTAGTGTGACAATCAGGAATTTTCCAAAGTCCAGTAACTTTAACTTCAAAGAAATCTGCTCGTCTAAGTCAAGTTACACCTTTACATGAATCTCGTCTTGAACAAAGACTCAAATTTTGTCATTCTGATTATAATTAAAATAATGCATACCCAATACCCTCTTGTATTTTTTAATATGTCTTACTTCTTAAAAAGGCTCTAGTAATGCAATAAGAAAAAACTTGTGGTGTTTATACAACCTGCTGAATTTTGACAGACCTGATATTCCAAACTAGTGTTGTTAACATCATCTAGAGATAGATTTTGCACTCTTTTTTAGTACAGTCCTAGTAGGAAGAAGATTGCCACTCTTTTTGCCTCTAACTCTTCTGCTTTTATTTTGAGATATTGCGGATAAATCAGTAGCTTACAACACCTAATTCAGCATTTGATTGTTATCCCTTTCCTCTTTACCCTCTATTTGCACATCATTGCTTGCTTCCTTGTTTGTCACACTTTCATCAAGAAAATCATCTTGAATCTAATGAGTTACAATGTCATGCTGTACCTTATTTGGAGAAAGCATGTTATATGACATAATTGGATGACAGTCTACATTAGCTACAATGGCCAGTGGCTACTTCTGCTAGTGAACTAAAAGCTCTTGATTCTCCAAGGTATTGCTTATCTCTACTAAATTATGCATATCTCCTCTGTCCATAGGCCACCTGTACTCAACTGCTCATCTCTTTTGTGAACCTTTTCAACAATAGGCTCAATATCTATGTCTATAACAGGGGACTTGTTAGAGATGTCTGCTTGCTCTAACACTTGTTCTTGCTTATCTAGGATAGTGTTGACTGTATTAGAGATGGGGAATGATTTTTCCACCCAACCTCTAGCATCTTCCTCCTTATCTTGATTCTGAGCCACCAAGTTTGTCACAAAATCTTTATTACTATACACCTTAGTCCCAGAGTCTGCACTATTGTTACTCTCTATCATCACTTCCTAGTTGTCATCTTTTTTTTACTTCGTTTCCTTCTCCACCTTGTTTGTGTTTATCATCATCTAAGATCCACCTTGTGTTGTTGCTAATGCTCTATCATTACTTGAAATTTTCTCATCACCATCCTTCTTTACCTCCTCCTCAGTGATGGAATCCAAGGTGCATATTGATTAAGTGACCCAATAGTTGGTCCTTTGTTGTTGCTCTTCATCTGTGAATTCTGATTATTAACCAGGGGCTTCCCTTTCTTATTTGTTACCACACTTCAATCCTCAGGATTACCCATGATCTTTCCACTTGTTAGCCTTCTTGGAAAGGATCCAGTAGGTTGAGTCTGTTGTGCACTGCCTCCTTTCTCTTGATTTAGTTTTTTAGTTGTACCTCTTTTATTTTTCTCATCTCTGTTATCCTTGATTCTATCCTCAGATCCCTTGTGTAATGTTGGTTCCTTCTTGCTGTCTTCCTATCGTTTTGCTAATTCAGGGTGCATTACCCGATATTCATATATATTGTGGCCTTGTAACTTACATTCTCTGTAATATTTGGGCAACTAATCATATTGAATGTTAACTTTCACAGTCCTTATAGCTCCCGTAGCTTCATCCTCAATATCTATCCTCACATGGTCAGGTAGATTAGCCATTAAATCGACTAGAACCTTAACTTTAGCACAACTAAGTCTAGTTTTGTTAATTGTTACCATATCTAAATGCATAGGGGTGCCTATTGAAGATGCTAAAGAAAATAGCGCCTCCTTGACAAAATAGCTTGGGAGTCAGTTGGGGAAAGAGATCCACTCCATTGCCATAGTAGTTTCCTCCTTCACGGTGAACTTAGAGTCGTAAATTAGTGGTCTCATTTGATTAGAATCACCATCCTTTGATTTGATGTAGAAAGTCGCCTTCAGAGTCAAATTAATGAAATCTTCTTTCAAAAAAACCCTAATTAGAATGTGTCTATTTCTGAAATAACCAATCCAACAATCACCTTTGATGTTACATTGCACATGGATCGTGGTAAGCAACTCTCCAAGTCAGGCCATCCATATGAAAACTTTCCAACAACAGCATGTTGTAAATTTTCAGTGATGTTCATTGTAGCAACTTCATATTCGAACCACTTTATGTATGGTTCCCAATGTAACATAATGATTGGTTTAACAGCAAGCGAAGGCAAATCTCTCTTAGGACATGCTTGCATGTTATTCAAAGTGGTAGGTTTTAAGATCTTCGAATAATCCAGGGTTGGCATCAGCAAGGGGATTGATAGTGGTGGGAGTGGATATTTTGGGGGTGCGGGTAAGGGAGACTGGTCAATCATTGTTATTGATGATTGACCAGTGGCCATTACTTACGAATTCCGATTAAAAAATGGCTAGGATTAGGGTGGTGCATTAGGAGAGAGGTCAGAGCAAACTCAAGAAGAAGATATCGGATATCGCAATATATGACCAAATCTTCATTAGTAGATTCTTTTTCTTTCCTTTTTTTTTTTTTTTTTTGGGGGGGGGGGGGGGGGGGACGAGGGTTGTAGTTGTATTAAACTTTCAAATAACTAACATGAACTTATACATAATTTGTACAGTTATATACATATTTCATACCGATTTAATATAGTTTTTATACACTAAATCATGCCGAAAGTCTAAGCCTTGAACGATATACGCACATTTCATACAGTTTTCATGCACAAAATTCTGTGCGAAATTTTTAAGCCTTGAGTGATATATATATATATCATACTGTTTTTATATATATATATATCATACTGTTTTCATGTAGTTTTCATACACAAATTTTTTAGGGCATTTTTAAAGTCTTGAGCAAAAATTTGAGTGACTTTTTTTGGTAGAAAAACTCCTGCTACGTTATGTAAACTGAAAACTTTTGCTATGTTTTGTAATATTAGGTCATATTTATGTATGTATATGATTTTTTCCCTTGGCTAAACTCACTTTACATATTCGAAATTCGAGACCCACTTCTTTAAATCATTATACTTCAATTGCTATAGATCAGAAAAACACTATGAAAAAAGAAGTGAAGGATATCAATTTTTATGAAGTTTGTCGATACTAGCTACGAATACAAGAAAGGATAAACTACATAAATCCCGATAATTTGAAGCTTAATTACAGAAAATCTCGACATTTTACATAATTACTGAAAATCCTGATTTTGAGTTTGTCGAGATACATAATTAGCTTCCGATACATCCAACGAAGATACATTTTTTCCTTTGTAAAGATACATAATTAGCTCCCGATACATTTTTTCCGATTTTGAATCTTTCGAGATACATAATACATCCAACGAAGATATATTGTTTTCCTTTGTAAAGATACAGAATTGACTCCCTATATATTTTTTCCGATTTTGGGTCTGTCGAAATACATAATTAGCTCCCGATATATCTAACGAAAATACATAATTAGTTAGCATTTTTATAATTACTTTGTAAGGATAGAAATTTGTATAAATATAATAAGCTAAGATGTATGTTTATGTTATTTTTCCTACAAGAAAATCAAGTAACTGTGCCTTGAATGTAGCGGGTCATTTGCACTTTTGCCCCTATTTTGTACTAGCCTTAAATTCTTGCCGCTCATAAGTCATAACATGAGTTTATATTTTCATATCATAATATCCTACAAGTTGAGTCTGAACATGACTTCAACTTCTGATGAACTTATGAGTTATGTCCCACTAGACATAAGTTCGAATGTTGAATGACAAATTAAAGACCAATTCATTTGAAAGGCAAAACGTGCAATTTTATGTAAATGGAGACGTAAAAAGTAGTTGCCCCGCGAAACACTCCCTTCTAACAAAGTTAACTGACGATTTTTCATTAGAAACCCAGTGTTGTCTGAAATCATGCAGTACAAGTAAACAATGCACAAAAAATGCACAATTATTAACAAAAAGACCAGAACGCCCGAAATTAAACTTAAGTGTGCCCAAGCTCCTTCTTCGGGCTTCTATGATGGTATATGCAAGTATAAGCATATAATCACCCTGCTCCAAAAGTAATCGCAGGAAGAATGACAATAACCCATTAGCTTCTTCTTCACCTAAAAACTAATCGTCCCCTACACTTGAGACGTTACGGAGTTTAGAATGGCAAATAGGTAAGCGTATCTTACTCTAACATATATGCTGCCTGTGTAATTGCCGTGAGCTCCACGAGCTATTCAGCTGTGAAGGAAAAATGACCGTTGGTAACCTCTTGCTTTCCTCGACGTGAGGAAAATCAATGGTATAATGAAGCCCGCGACTCTCGTGTCGGGAAAGAGCACTGCTAACAACCAGCTTGGCACAACAGAAGAGATTCCTCATCTCACAAGCCTCTAATCCAACCATGGTCTGTTCCCAGCCATGCTGAAATAGGTAAGTTTCCCATTTGAACTCCAACTCTTTGATTCTCTTCTCTGCAAGGTTTAGTCTTGAGGTAGACCTAACAATTCCAACATACTCCCACATGATTGACTGCAGTTCTTTCCTCACTTCCCTTGTCCGACGAATGATCTTGTTAAGTACTGTATCTCCTAGTAACACAGGGACTTCAGGCCGTGGCCACAAACTTGAAGCACCATGATCAATTTTAGACACGTTCATGTGATCAATTGAAGGCTGTACAGCTCTTCGTGCAAACACTAGTGCTTCAAGCAATGAGTTGCTAGCAAGTCGGTTCGCACCATGCAAACCAGTACATGCAACTTCACCTGCCACATAAAGACCTTGTACATTAGTCTCACCCTCGAGCCCAGCACGGACTCCACCACACATGTAGTGAGCAGCAGGAACCACTGGAATTGGCTGCTGTGTTATGTCTAAACCATAGCGGAGACACTCAGCAGCTATATTAGGAAAATGAGAAAGAACTTTCTCTTTGGGCTTGTGACTGATATCAAGAAGAACATACTCTTCACCACGCTTTTTGATTTGGTCATCAATACTTCTTGCTACCACATCTCTCGGGGCAAGCTCTGCTCTTTCATCATACAATGGCATAAATCTCTCCATATCTAAGTTGTAAAGGATGCCTCCATCACCTCTGACAGCTTCAGTTATCAGAAAAGCATTCTCTCTGGTATTTGATGGTCCGATGGGAAGGCCTTCATCAGCCAAGGCAGTCGGGTGGAACTGCACAAACCTGTCAACACGAGGCAGATAACTGTAATAACTAATGCAATCTTCGGGGATAGTTCATCAACCTCACAAACAAAGACTTGTCTACCATCCAAAAGATGATCAAAGGAGGACCATCAATTAGAGAATCGACTGCTAGTCTAGAAATCTTTTCTGCATCAATACAATTACCAATTTAAAAAAAAAAAAAAAACCTTTTCTACATCAATTAATCCCCCAATGAAGAAAATTTGATGCCTTTATCCTGAAAAGCTCAAGTTGCATATCCAATATCATCCCGCACAACATTTTGAACAAACCCTTGTATATTTAGTCAATAGTTCAAATTCTGAATGAATGCAGAACAAGATGCAAAAATCAAGAAGGCAAAAATTGGATGAAATCTAGATTAGCAGATTTTAAAACACAGCTCACTAAAGCAGAGGCAGAAATATCCAATAACAAAAATGCAACGTCGAGAATTACTTACTCCATGTTGGAAATTACAGCTTGAGCTCGATGAGCCATAGCCATTCCATCTCCAGTGGCAACCTACAAACATCATACAATATGAATTAGAACTTTACACCTGTCCATATTTGACAAAGTTAAACGTTTCCATTCACTAATAAAGGCACAAATGATCAAATAAAAAAACAGAACAGCGCCACAGCAGATGCCTAACCCTGGTTCGTACAACTTTGAACAATGTGTGCTTTTGTTGCAAACAAATTATTGGTGTATAGACTAAGAATTTATTATCTTCATCATATACGCAGGGGCGGATCTACATGGAGCCGAGGAGGGTCATCCGAACCCCCTTCGACGGAAAATTACATTGTATATATAGGGTCAAAATTTATTTTAGGTATATATATTAAAGGTTGAACCCCCTTAGCACAAACTGAAAGCGTAATTCAGCGGTAAAGGGGATTCAATTGTTCTCTGAGCGTGTAGGTTCGACTCCTGTTGGACGCATTTTCTTCGGATTTTTGACAGTTTCTATCACTGGACACATTTTGTTGGGGGGTTTAGGGAATTTTTAAGCTTCGCTGGTACATTTGTACTCTAGTCTCTAAACAATATCTGGAAAAGAGATCAAACAAATCGAATTTATTTGCATGCATTTTTATTTATCATGTAATTATGATTAAGGGGGTGTTTGCGGTGAATTTTTTTTTCTTTTTTTCACATTTTTCACTCCAATTGCTCACAAAAAATTTAAAAAAACAACTTCAATTGGCATTCATAGCCCAACACAGTCCTATTTTCAAATTTCACTTTTCACCTTTAAAACAAAAACTATTTTTTTTCAAATACTAAAAATTTGCATGGTCAAACGCCCCCTAAATCTCTAACTTTATGGTGACACAACGATAATTCTTATATTTATGTTTAGTCCTTTGCCATGATCACGAAGATGAATTGAGGGAAGAAAAAACTCAAACATAAATGTTGGTTCGAGAGTGACTAAGGGGTCATTTGGTTGCTGGTTAGGAAGGAGTATATAAACTCGCTCGAATCTGATCAGACCCGCTCATTTTCAGCACTATTAGTGTGCTTACTTTTTTTTCGAACCCCCTTAAAGGAAATTCTGGTCTGCCACTGCATATACGAGATAAGAATCTACACTTCCAACAAAGGATCATCTGTTTTTTATTTTTATTTTTTCCTTTTTTGGGGGGCATTTAGGAAAGGGAGCTCTTATTTCTAATTGCACATTAGCTTAACATGCAATTGCTATAAGATAGAAAAATTAATAATCTATGGAATGTTGTTTGCATCAATGTCAGCTGATAAGATCCTTAAGAATTACAAAATATACTTTGGGTGTGTTTGTAACATTTTTCGGAAAATGTTTTCCAATTTTCTCATGTTTGGTTGGCTTAAATGTTTTCTAAATAAACTTTCCTTAAATTTAAGGAAGCTGGCTTCCCATCATAAAGCAAGAAAAATATTTTCCAAAACTCTCTTTCAACCTCACCATCTAACTCCCGAACCCGATCCGAGTCCTGGGTCCCGACTCTCAACCCCTTCTCAGGTCCCGATTCTCTATACCAACCCCAATTCAATTTTCGAGTCCAATTTCGGGTCCTAGTTCAGCATCAAGGTGAGAGTCAGGTTTAGAATCGAGATCAAGAGTCAGGACTCGAATCGGATTTGGGAGTAAGGATCGGGATTAGTATTAGGAGTCGGGTCCCCGTTCGAGGTCGAATATCGGGTCTCGCATTGACTCGGGGTCGAGAATCAGGCCCCAAGTCCCGAGTCAAAGTCGGATCTAGGGTCTCGATCGAGCCTCGAGAGTCGAGGTGGGATCCGAGGTCGAGGTCGAATTTCAGGTCTTGGTTTGGGGTCGAGAGTTGGGGTCGGGTCTTGAGTCTCGAGTCAAGATTGGATCCCGAGTTGAAGTTGGACCTAAGGTCTAGATCGAAGTCAGGAGTCGAGGTCTTGAATCGAAGTTGGATCTTGGATCTCGAGTCTCGGGTTGGGTTCGGGAATCCGGGGACAAGGTTGGGTCCCGGGTCAGGGTCGCTAGACGAGACCTGTGTCAAAGTTGGGATCGAGGGTTGAGTCTCTAGTCAAGGTTAGATCTTGGGTCTCGGATCAGGGTCGAGATTCAAGTCTTAGATCGAGGTCGAGAGTCGAGTCTTGGATCGAGGTGTGGTCGGGGTGGGAGTCAGGTGAATAGGTCAGGAGTTGGGTCTCGGATCAAGGTTAGGAGTCAGATTTCGAGTCAAGGTAGGGAATCGGGTCTCAGGTCAAGATGCAGAGTCGAGTCCCATGTCGGGTCGAGAGAGGGTGTCTTGATCAGGGTCGGGGTCAGAGTCAGGTCTCAAGTCGAGATACAAAGTTAAGGCCCCAATCAGGTAGAGAGTCGGGGTTTCGATAGGGGTCAGGGTTGGTCTCAAGTCATGAGTCAAATTGGCGGTCGAGGTCACGGTCGAGATAGGGAGTTGAGTCTCGGGTCTTAGATCGGGGTCGAGAGTCAGGTCTCAGATCAAGGTTGACGTCGAGAGTCGAGCTCGGGAATAGGGAATCGCGTCTCAAGGTCCGGAGTCGAGTCTCGGGTCGGGTCGAGAGTCGAATCCTAGGTCGGGATCAGGAGTTGGGAGTCGGGTCTCAGGTCACGGTACAGAGTCGTGTCCTGTGTTGGGTTCGGAAATTGAGGTCAGGTCCATTGTCAAAGTATTTGCCCAGATTTCACCTAAATGCTCTTGGGACAATATTTTCTTCTTACTAACCAAACACCAGAAAATAAGTAAGAAAACCACTTATTTTCCAAGAATATTTTCCACGGAAAAGGGACAAATATACCCCAAACTATAATAAATGGTATGTATATACCATCCGTCATACTTTGGATACACATATGCTCTTACTGTTAATAAAATGGTACGTATATGTCCCTCACACTAACGGTAGGGGCATATGTGTACCCAAAGTATGACGGAGGGTATATACGTACCATTTATCATAGTTCGTGGGTATATTTGTCCCCTTTCTGTTTTAATTTTTTATCCCAAATAATTAACCCAAACCCACTATCTGACCCAATAAATCCATCGAACCCGATTTCAAACCAACTCGACCCAACCTCTATTTTTTGTTCCAAACCGATACTCCCTCTGTTTTTCTCTTAAAAGTGAACCCCAATCAAATTGCAATGATTGGTCGTTGCTGCTAGTTGGTGTTTACTGGTTAGAGGGAGTGGAGATTAGGCCGGAGATGGCCGGAGCTATGGGTGCGGCGATGGTTCGCCGATGGGGTGTTTTCGGTTCAACGGAGACGGTGGCTAGGTGGTGTTGACCAGTGGTGGGTAGTGTTTTCCAGACGGAATTTCGCTGGAAATTGAAACGTGAGGGGTTCAATTTATTTGGTGTTTTTTTGGGTGTTAATGGGTTAATGTTTGTTTGTTTTTTGAAATTGGTAGTAGTTGGTGTTACTGTATTGTGTGTGTATATCGTTATAGGGGTGGAAAAAACGCATCTGTTAGATAGGCGTCTCTTGGGTTTTAATTGGGATAGGGTCGGATAGTGGGTTTGGGTTAATTATTTGGGATAAAAAAAATTAAAACGGAAAAGGGACAAATATACCCTTGAACTATGATAAATGGTATGTATATACCCTCGGTCATACTTTGGGTACACATATGTCCCTACCGTTAGTGTGAGGGGCATATACGTACCATTTCATTAACGATAGGGGCAGATGTGTATCCAAAATATGATGGAGGGTATATACGTACCATTTATCATACTTTGAGGGTATATATGTCCCTTATCCGTATTTTCCAGGAAAACATTTTCCTTCATGCCAAACACACCCTTATGAGATCAAGCTTATCACCAACAACTAAATGCAAAAGCATGCTAGTCAACAACAACATACCCAGTGTAATCCCAAGTGGGGTCTGGGAGGGTAAGATATACAAAGACCTTACCCGAGCTTTGTGGGTTAGAAAAAGCATGCTAGTCATACTGTAAAAAAGTAACTATTAGTCACCCCGCTCCAAGGAAGGGATTCCCTTCCCATCTTCTCCCTCCATATCACTGTTTAGGACTCTAAATAATCTTACTGATTATAAAGAGTGACATTACTATAACTAACAACATTTTGGAGGAGAAGATATTGAAACCCATACTGGCGGATTAGTAGTACTTGGATAGATATGCCCAGCTCCACCTGATGCCAGCAAAGTCACTTTTGAAATGAATCTTATGACCTACAAACTCAAAGTAAGAGCACAGAAGCCTAAGAAATCGAGTCATATCATTTTGAGGATATGTTCGAATCATGGAGGTCAACATGAGCGAAAGCAACTGTACTTACCTCCTGTGTTTCCGTGTTTATAGCATCAATGCCATGACAAACTATGTCAGAACCATCCTGCATTTGGCATACAAATTAACATTAGCAGATATTTATACGACTTATCGAACAGTGTATACTTTCTCAAAAAAAATATTGAACAGTTCAATTGCCAACTTTACACAACTATCATCATATTCAATTGTCGTTCATTCGCATTGCCTGCTTGCTTAATCACATCTACGAGGGTCTATTCCTTAAGTTTGGATCAAATATAAGCAAGTGCAAAAAATTCGCAAAGCAATATTTGTACAAACAACATAAGCAAAAGAAAAATGCCAAGTTTAATTAGATTAGAGCAACAACCCTTCATTTTGGACCAAATTGATGCACGATCAGAAAATTTTTCTCGATAATAACCAATGCAAACAGTTGTTATCAAAGAATAACTTACCTGAGTGGTCAACAAATCTATAGCAAAATGGTGTTGAAACACATATATATTAGGATCCTTAACAACAGCCTCTAATAGGGCCCTTTCTATCTCTCTGCCTGTCATATCAGCAGCATGGACAATTCGGCGATGGGAGTGGCCTCCTTCCCTGGCTAGATGCAGATTGCCATCCTCCCCATGATCGAATGAAGCACCCATAGCGATGAGTTCTCTAATTCTCTCAGGTCCTTCAGTACACACCACCTGGAGAAAGGAGATGCGCTTAAAAGAATGGAGATTTTAAAAGAGTAAACTAAAAACAATATTTTGAGATTAACAAAAAAGTCATCTTATAAGTTTCATTTAGAACATTGATTGCATAAAAGCAGAACTATATGGACCATGCTTTTCCCAACTGAGAAGAAGATATCAGTTGCAATGTCCCATCAATCAAGCACAACATAAAATTTCCTTGAAGCCAGTATATATTTACAGAGACAAACGAAAATAGCATAGAGCAAACTAATTGGTGACCCTTAAAACGTGCTGATTTAGGGAAGTGCTAATGATACCTTTGTGTGTTCTCATTTAAAAAAATAAACCATAGTTGATAGTACTATGGTACAAACAATCCCACTATGAAACCAAAAGACAACACATGTGCATTTCCAGTTTTATTCTTATTTCTTCCTTCCTGCATGTCAACTTCACACTGTCTTCTCCAAATGTTCAAATACAGAAGTCAACGATCTGAACCATGAAAAATAGGACTACTACGTACACCAATGGAAATCCAACCATTGATTTCACAGCTCTCCAACACTTTCTTCAGTTTCAACTTTTGAGCACTTACATCAGAAGTTAGGAATAGGCATAGAGCCTTTCTTGTAGTATTGCTTTCTGGCACTTCAGCTTCAAATTGAAAACAAGCCTAACTTCCCCCATTGCTCTTACACTTTTCCAATTTTTGGCAGTTCTACATCCTGTGGCAAAAGCCGTCTAAACAGAAAGTTCCTTTGGTTTCAACCTGAAAGATAGATGGAGAACTTTCCTATTCATCCAACCAAGTAGTCTGAGGAAAAAATTGGAAAAGAAAAGGGAAATTGTCTCCAAAGAGAAAAAAAACTGAAAAATTGGCAATTGCTTCACGAACTGAAGAGACTATAGTATTCTGTGGACTTACTCGAACAGTCTCCTCATCACAGAGGTAAGCACCTGCCACAATTGTATCTTGCATGTGGCTCTCCACTGAATCCTTAGCGCAGAGCACGGCACTTACACCACCTTGAGCATAGTTAGTGTTACTCTCATGAGGCTCGGCCTTGGTTATCACAGCCACAGTTCCATGTTTGGCAACCTCAAGAGCATATCGAAGGCCAGCAATTCCACTACCAATCACAGCAAAATCAAAGTACCTAGTCGAGCCTTCTCTCAGGTATGATTTGATTGTTCCTTTGTAAGACTTCCAGTTTGTTTTCACTTGACATTGTGAATAATTACTTCTATGAACTTGCAAGAGTTTGGAAATCCAAGAAGACCTGAAAAAGTTAATAAGCAGATGGTCACCACCAGAAAATGAACATAATAACCTTTTCCAGAAAATAGACATAATAACCTTTCTCTTTTCTAAGGAATCAGGAAATGACTCGAAAAATGGAACTTCTAGGATTCTGTCACCTCATGAAAAAAGATATTATTGTTTATCCCTAAACACGTAAATAAAGATTCCTTTTCAGTAAGTTCTCATTTTTAGGATAACTAGTTCTACAGAGTACAGACAACATGTGAATGTCTATCACCATTACAAATTGGAAGGTAATAACATCTTAGAACTCCAAAATAAAACATCTTGCCAGCTACCACGGAAAAATAGAGACATATGGCGAGATAGGTGAGCATCATCCTAATACATACCAATGGATTTGGTTTTGCATGCCGTTCAGGATCACATTGGAACGACAATGAGCTTTTCCATAGCTATTCCTCCGGTAGACAGGCTCCCTCAGATGTAATTGTCCGCTTCCTGAAGCTATACCAGTTGCCATATGACCTTACTGACTGACAATCCAGATCAAGAAAATTAGTATCAGGTCAGCACTCAAAATTCCGAGGTTACAGTATTTGTGAAACTAAACATTTAAATATCATCTTGATTACCTCTAAAAACACCCTAACAGGGCAAGGAGTTGAGCTAAACAACAAAATATTGGCACTTGAAATTTAGATAACTTCTACCAATCATTACGCGCATATTTCCAAAGTCTATACTACTTTTTGAATATATGATTGATGTAATTATGGTTGAAAGTTGTAGGCAATTAAATTTGCAATTATTCCTACTTCTTAATTTTGCCTAATTCACTTCA
This sequence comes from Capsicum rhomboideum, assembly GCA_031232105.1. Lineage (NCBI taxonomy): Eukaryota > Viridiplantae > Streptophyta > Magnoliopsida > Solanales > Solanaceae > Capsicum > Capsicum rhomboideum. The sequence goes on from CP124716.1 coordinate 124,433,293, forward strand.
ACTTGAATCAATCTTGTTTGAACTTTGGCTTTGTAAGATGTTCTTCAATTCTTTGAGTGCCTTTTTAGACATTTTTCAAGCTTAAACTAATTAGATTATATTATTAAAAGATTACAATTGAAAAGGCATTTTCTTAACCTTGAATGTTTTTTAAAGCACAATAATCACTATGATATTGACGGTTTAAACCTTTTTATAAAATGATAAGAGGTACAAGTATAAAATGATACTCTAATTAGCATATTTAATCATGTGAAATCTTTTTTTGATAACTGTGGTGTCCTGACCAGCTTTTCCGCACCTCGACTAGTTCCACAGGATACCTGCCACCTCCCACCAGTAACATATCGGATACCAGGTAAGACTTCAATCATGTGAAGTCTTAATTCTAATTTTAAATGTTTATATTGATTATAGAATAATTTAAATAGTTTTTGTAATAGTTGCCTCAATTAAAAAGTAAAATCAAGAAGAGTTTATTTAATCAACAATGTCTCACAAAAAGTTACACCAATTGGATACATCGTCAATTGAAGAAACAAATGATTATCAATAGCAGCAATGGAACAGAAAGCAGAATTGAGTAGCATGTGTGCTAAACGAGAGAATTCATCGGAGAGAACCCTAGATTAAATCACAAACACAACCCCAACCCCAACCCCAACCCCCTCTTTCAAAAGAAAAAGTAGATCAAGGAAACAATTCAAAGGGAAGTCCGATGCAGTAAAACTCCTACTATGCATGGGATCGGACCACAAGAATATATTGCATGCAGACTTACCGTTGTTTTCACGGCTTAAATTCGTGACCTCCTGATCACATACATGACAGCAGCAACTAAATAATTTGAAATGTAGAATTACCTTGAGGCAGCAAAGATGGCGCTTCGAAGTGAAGACTGGTTGTTGGCTAAGGAAGCAGACTGAATTGAGGGAGAATTTTGTATTTGCCAAACAATGGGCTATTTGTTTTATTAGTGTATATGTGCACTTTCCAAATTTTGCAACATTTGTGGCGTTAAAGAAAAAGCAAGGGCAGAGGACCCCAGTTGTTTTTCCTCCACAAAGAAATTGGGCAAAAGGTAGATTGAGTTTCAGCCTTAGATTTTGCTAAATTAGAATCCAAATTTGTTCTTTTGACTTAAAAGAAATAAGTAATACTAAACAAAAAGAACACGCGATTCAGTCTTTCTTTTTTGACTTTCCTCTCGCCCGCCCACCCACACCCTTTGTGTTTCTCGGTAGTTTCGCCTTCCTTGTAGCTTATCTTTTTATATTTCTACCATATAAAATAATAGATTTTTAATTCGTTTCAAAAAAATAATCCTTTCATTTTTTTTAGCATCTTTTTACTTATAATTTTTTATATGATATATTTAAGATCACAAGATTAAAGAATATTTTGATACATATAATATATTTTTAATATTAAGACCATAAGATTTAAAAAAAAAAAATTACTTTCTTTAACTCTGCATCAAATTAAAATAAATCAAACAAATTGAAACGGAGGGAATATAATATGCATAAACAGTGTATATATTTTGTATATTTTGGTTAGCAGTCGTAATTAATTTCAAGCGACGGGCTACAAATGTAAAAAGTTGATCCTACCTAAAGGTGGTACAACTAAATTGCTATTGGGTTCTAACATATTCTAATCCGCCAATTTGAACATATTAGTGTTATCGAGTACATTAGTTTCAATATTTATTTATTCTTCCAAATTCCATCCAAGGTGGATGGCGAAATTTAGAGTAGATTCCAATTTGTATATTTATTAAAATGAGTCAGAACACGAAGGAGAATATACACCATAGCCTTCCTACAAGATTGAAGAGTGTTACTCCCTTCGTTTTAAAAAGAATGATCTACTTTACTTTTTAGTCCGTTTCAAAAAGAATGAGTTTTTCCTTTTTTGGCAACACTTTAATTCCAACTTTTCACGTGGCATGTTTAAGATCACAAGATTAAAGGGCATTTGGTACATTTGACATAACTTTAAGTTAAGACCACAAGATTCAAAAGTCTTCTTTATTTTCTTAAATTCCGTGTCAAGTCAAAATAGGTCTTTTTTTTTTAAACGGATGGAGTAATAATTTTCATCCTTGAGGTCCTTTGAGCAAGGATGATAATTGAGCGGGGAACTATATTTCCTTACATGTTGAGGCAGCCATCTTTACAAGAGGATGCTATACACAAGTCATAACTATCTAGTGTTATTAGCATTATTAATAATAAAATGATTCTTCCTTGACTTAATTTTGAAGTTTCGAATGCCATCTCAATCCAATGATAAATTGACGTCACTATTTCAAAGAGATCTAGCCTCATCAAAATAAAATGATCCTCGAGTCTTTCTCCAATTTTGGCAAGGTCATCAGCAGTCTTATTGCCTTCTTTGCAAGTATGGACAAGATTACAATTACATTAATTTTAATTAAAAATCCTCATTTGTGGCAATGGATTAAATTATTGCCTTTGTTCTCCAAAAGTCTAATTAAAATGTTCTCCGCAATGCAAACATATTTTGCCAAAATGTAACACGAATATCCTTTGAAATTCCTTAACTAATCCAAACACTCCAATTACCAAAAACTAGAACAAAAGCTAAACCAAAAATACCATATAGCAAGTTAGGTCTTTCAATCTAAAAACCTCAACTACTACCAATCGTGTTAAAATTTAATCAACCCTTCTAGCTCAAATACCATATCGCACTTCTCACTTCCCAATGACTATGACAGATCAAATGAACCGGGGTTACCTTGACCGTTCTTTACCTCGTTTAACTTGGACTCTTTAAATTTGATATTGTTAAGGCCCACTTGACCATATTTTTACGTTTTTCTTGAATAATTGATTGGACATAGAATTGTTAAAATCTTCAAGTTGAATTTCGGAATTTGAAGAAACTCCAAAAAGCTATTTTCACTCCAAATCACTCTCAAAAATTTAAAAACAACTCCAATTTGTATTCAGATCCAAACACAATTCCAATTTACAAATATCATTTTCAAATTATTTTTTTTTCCAAATTTCACAATATTTATCATTTATATTCAAACGAGTCTAAAAAGGCTTGGATTACAAAATAGAATAGCACATCAATATGAGCGCCACCACTCTTCCACACAACTTCAGTCAATTTGTTTTGTTTGGGCCCCATAGCTTTTTAAGACAATTTTAGCCCGTTTGTTTTTCTTATAGAATCATTTGTTTTGTTTGGCCGATAGTTTTTTTAAGACAATCTTAGCCAGTTCGTTTTTCTTATGTAAGTTCAAGCCAATAGCATGTAAAGAGAACAATCAAATTTTTAAAACATAAAACGCCTCACATAACAGACACAAACAACAACAATAACATACCTAGTATAATCCCATAAGTAGAATCCGAATCCGAAGAAGATAAAATATATGCAGACCTTAACTCTAACTAAAGGTCATGGCAGACAATCTTAATAAAAATTACATCCCAACCCATTTTTTTTTAAAAAAAAAAAGGTGATTTATATATGGTGAAGTTATTAAATGTAGAACCTCTCCTTGTCTAGCATTCACATTTATTTGTTTTGCTTTTTACTCGAATTTTTTGCTGTTTAAAAAAAATTTTCGAGGCCCAAAAATCACACCTTTTGTATTATGTGTGACGGGTTTCGTAACCTGCTACCACATTTTTGTATTTCCGCCAAAATATCTCATGTAGTAGCATAAAACAAGTTCCCATGCCTTCAATAAATTTTTAACACCACAAACTTTCTCATTGTACTTTCTCATTGTGACAAGCCATAATCAGCTTCTTATTCTAATCCAGGAAGTCACGAGCTTCAATTCAACAGGCTCCCACCACTTGATTATGTCACAAGTACAAATAGCATTCTTTGGAAGAGAAGTGAATATAAAAATTGATGAGAAATCTTCAAAATAAATTACGAAGGAAACAAAGCAGTATACCGAATCTATTCTTGATATCCCAACAACGCTACTGATGACAGCCTTTGTGCCAATCCAGGGTAAAAGGGGGGGGTCACAGCTAAGTTGAGAGCTGTGATACTTAAAAATAAAAAGTCAAAAGCAAGGACATTTTTATTTCATACTTTGCTGGATGAATGACATTCAACCTACTTCTCTCACCTTTTGGAATTGCCATCATCTAACAAAAATAGAAAAAAACTGGAGGATAGGACACAAATAACTACTGGAAGAATGATACAGATCGGACCTAACGCTAAATATTGTACACCATTTGGGACTTCCTCCATAATTGTCTAAGGGCCACCAATGCTGCAACAAGCTGCATTTTAGAGAATTAAAAGCAAGTTAAAATCATGAATGACCCTAGAAGAGCTAATTCACAATATTGTAAGAAAACATGTGATTTCAATAACTTAGGTACAGTTAAAAATCTGAGGTCACTGTATGTTTCATGTTTTCCTTCTCTCACATCTTTCCCTTTGCTGCTCGTCCAATTCCTCCCCCCATCCCCAAACCTATTCCCAATATAACAAGTTTAGAAACCTGTACATTTTTTTAGTCTAAGTGAACCTTTAGGGAATTAAAGTCAACAGTTGAAATCACCAACCAGAAAATTGACTTCACAAGTATGACCAATGTAAATGTGAACTTGAAACCAAACAGGGAATATAGCTTGTTAACATGGCAAGTGAAATGGAGCAAGATACAACTTCGCAGTGAAAATTTTCAACCACGAGAATTAGGTGCAAATGATATACCTTTTTTTCTGGGAACCAATGTCCAATAGGTATAGCTATAAATATATGTGCTAATTTACTCCTATAATTACGTATTTTTTTTATTCTCTTTCCTTTCTTGGAATATGTATACTTGGTTATTTAAACCTCAATGGCTTGAGGGATTTAATTAGGCCGAGTTCTTTCAAAAACTATGTTCTTTCTCACATCTACCTATGACTAGCTTCAATAAAATATAATACAAAATCCATATCGCTTTCCAAGAAGCAAAAAAAGGCTTGACCATATCCTTTCAAATATTCTCTGCACATTCTAAGATATCGTGCTCGTTCTTTTTAGTTTACCAAATATCTTATTTTCTTTTTCAAAAGTTCATTTCATCATATTTCATACTCGAATATGAGGAATTTGACTACTCAATTTTATAATTAAAAAAAAAATAAATTAACTTATAGCTTAGTGCAGGGTAGATTAATAGGGCAAAATGATGAAGGAAGCTAAATCTTTTAGCTTAATAGGGCAACCAAAATGATGAAGTATATCCTTATGAGGAAAGAAACCATTATTTTACCCACAACAAATAAGCGGCAGCAAAAGTATCACAAGCATGATGAAATTGATGCAGCTGACACAAGCGACTCTTTGATGTATAGATGATAATATCATTACTTAATACAGCAAGTTGAATAAATTAACTATGAAAAGCAAACTACCTATAATATTAGGTCGAGAAGATACAGTGATCCACAATAACGTCTATCACATGCTCAGAGTTTTGGGTTATTAGATATTTCCCATCTTTGCCACAGTGATAGATTTCCTTGGATTGAATGCACGCATACCCACCTTTCCCTGGCCCACACAACCAGCACCAATAAAAGATGTGGCGGGAGGGAAGCAAAACAGGCAACAAACAGAGCCTATATTTTCCATTATTAACAAAGAAAGATAGCTATAAACACAAAACAGATCTGCCACATCTCACTTACCTGATAAAATCCACGATCCAATAGCAGTTGCAATAGAAAGATAATTATCATATGACCCCTATGAAAAAGAGACGTCACGAAATAGCCCTTTTGATTCATCATAAATCCATCTGCATAAAAAATTGACAGAGACAGAGACATTTCAAATAAGAGATCTGAAACTAGGGGATCTCAAACGGGCCACTGCTTATAGATTGGTCTGCATCTTATTAATTTATTAAAATAACTACTGCATATAATCAATTCTTTATTCAAAAACCTGAAGCATTTCATTTCATATCTTCCTTTCTTTCGATAAGCTAAATCCCACCCAGCAAACCTCCTGCCCAGAAGTCAACAGTGACCCTTTTTGCACTTTGCACTGTTGGTGACTTCAACTCCCAACCATGTGGTTGGAAGTGGAGTGTTGCTGCCACTGGAGCAACCTCATTTATGAAGTACACTTTATCTACTAAGTTGATTCCACCAATTTAATGGTTTGTTATCGCATCACCCCTGATCAGCTTCTAAGATGTAATTAATATCTAACCACCAATTAATGAAAAAATGAATCAAAGTTAAATTTCTCCTTTGCTCCATTAAGATTCAAACACACATTGCAACTCATTGTAAATGAATCAAAGTTACATTTCTCCTTGCGCCATTAACATTCAAACACAAATTGCAACTCACTGTAAATGCTTCAAATCTATATATTATTAAAAGGAGAAAAGTCCCTCATTAAGCCAAGTGGCGGCATAAAAATAAGCTACTTGGCATTGCTCAAGACAAGGCTCCAAAAAAAAAGGAATTAGGTAATTATTTAATCATTACATAATTTATTATTTTAACTATTTCACTAAATTTCTTTGGCATTCTCCTACATTAACTGAATCAGTCATTGTAACCCTACATTAACAAGCCTCCAATTGTCTTAACTTAAAAGTCAGTGAAAGAATCACTTTAACAACCTTCAATTTATTTTTCATGTGTAAGAATATTAGAAATTGACTTATGAAGAAGAAATAAACAACAGCAGCGAAAAAGACAGTTTAAATATTAAAAAAAATTGAAATTGTGATATTATAAATAAGTTGTGAATACCAATATGCTACGATTAGTTTCTTTTTTATATCAACCGCGTGGGTACAAATACTAGTCTAAGTTAAACCAAGAAGAAGAAGAAGCACATGTATCAAGCAGACAGGCACTGTTTATGGTCATTACTAGAAGGAGAAGTGCAAATGCAAAATGTTCAACATACTTGCATAAGTAAAGAGGCCGTGATACATTATCAGACCCCTTTGCTAGGCGAGCTCTCCTCTCACTTTCCTCAGTAAACTTTCGTGGAGGATGTACTTCACAGGGACCTTGTATCAAGCCAGCCATTACTGTGCAACTATAAGTTGACAAATAAACCTGTAAAAGGACGGACCAACAGTGATACATAAGATTCTACAGCACGGAATGTCTACTATCTAATTGCATGCTAAATTTATATTGGTAGCAGAATAGATAAAGATGCAGGTAGGTAAGTTATATGCTATACATTTTCCTGCAAGATCTTGAAGCTTAATCAATTAATTGTAGTCGCATGCAACCCCCTGCTATGATTCAATATCTTGTTCAAGTAGTGGATTCTTCAATATCTTGTTCAAGTAGTTTAACATAAATAAGTTGAATGGATCCTTGTAGGACAAAAATGTCTCAAAGCATCACTGGAAACGCATTCAAGAACAAACAACCAAAAAAGGACAATCTTTTTTGTTACAACAACAACAACATACCTAGTGTATCCCCACAAAGTGGGGTCTGGGGAGGGTAAAGTGTACGGAGTCCATACCACTACTTCAGATGAAGTAGAGAGGTTGTTTCCGATAGACCCCCGGCTCAGGACAAATAACAGTATAACAAGCAGAAAACATAAAAATAAACAACAAAAAGGGGTAACACACCACTAGATAATAAATGAAACAAGACATCCACAGAGTAATACTATGAACTATATATCCGAAATCACAAACATCACCAAAACACCACGAACAAACAACTACAAGACACATGCATAACACTTATGATTGCAGGTATATCGACAAACAAAACACTCTTCCCTATTAGTAAGGACGCACTCCTACCCACTAACCCTCTACCCTAATCCGCATCCTCCACACCTTCCTATCAAGGGTCATGTCCTCTGTAAGCTATAACTGCTCCATGTCATGCCTAATTACCTCCCTCCAATATTTCTAAGGCCTACCTCTACCCCGTCTAAAACCATCCATAGCGAGCCTCTCGCACCTCCGTACTGGGGCATCCGTGCACCGCCTCATCACATCTTCAAACCATCTCAACCTCACTTCCCGCATCTTGTCTTCTACAGAAGCCTCCTTGCTACTGAACAGCAATGAACACTAGAATCTCTCGATCAGAGTACATGCTGTAAGATAAACCTCAATAATTTCATATTGTCTTTTAGGAGGACTCTCACCTGAAAATGTTCAGAATATTTACCTTCCAAGTCTATCCATGCATGTGTCTGCCTCTAGGTTAATCAGTTTTAAAAAAATTGAACAGGTAAACTGAAATTTCATTAATGAATGCATCCAGTAGATGCGGGAAAATACAAGCTGCAGCAAAACTGAGTTAGCTCCTGAATAGTGAGACCTTCTAAATGCTACCTAAGGGGGCTAACAAAATTTAAAAAGGGTCGACCCGGTTCATACCTACTCCGTAGGTGTCGGGGAGGGAAGACCTACGCGTCCTCACCCCAGCTTTGCTGGAGGGACGTTTCGAACCCACAACCTGGCACACTACGGTAAGCAAGCTTACCGCTGAGCCAAGGCCGGCCCTCGCTAACAAAATTTAAAAAAAACTAAACAAAATTATTTTACATTAAGCTGGTTACTCTAGCAACAAATATTTGTGAGATAGTATCTATATTTCAGAAGATGGATCTAGAAGAGTTTCCTTCGAAGCATCTGCTTTTCCTTCAAGCCAAAGGCACCAAAAACGGAGGCTGGAACGATCTACCAGTTTTTTCCAATAGACCTGGTCGGTCAGTGTTTTCGTCAATCCATGCTTTATTTTATTGTGCTGAAACATGCACAGCAAGTTTGGTTGGCAAATGGTTGGAAATCTTTTGAAAGTTGCTGGACAGCTTATCCTTCAAGCTGCCATCCTACTTTGTTGCTAAGTAATTTCCCCTAGTTAAGGCTTAATGTTATTCGAAATTGTTTGGGGGAAGAATATTTCAGATATTCAGTTTCAAAAAAATATTTCGGATATTCTTATGCGGGTCCAATCTCCCTCGCTCTGCTCCTCTCCCTCTTCTCGCCTTCTTAGTTCTAAGCAACTCTTAGTTTCTGCACTTTTTCAAAGTTCATCCAGTATCAAACCATCATTGTTTCCCTAATTCATCACTTCTCCCAAGTTCCATCAGTAGCCAAGATTAAACAACCCTTTTCTCCAACATGTTTTCCTGGCAGGATGAGGTTATGTAGGATATCATACCCTTTCATATTAAACTGTATAATGCAGATCAATTTTCGTTCCTAAAATGCCCCGCGCAAATTTTACAAAATTTCACCAGATAAAGACACATCAAACTTTCAGAACACAAATTCAACAAGACAAAATATATAATTAAAAATAAAGGGTAATGTAGAGCCATAAGTGGGGAAATAATCAGCAGAACATGGTTTGATATGATGGCTTGAGATGATTTTAAATGGAGAAACATGGTCAGTGAGGCTTCATGTAGCCAACTCAACTTTTTCGGGACTAAGGCATAGTTAAATTTATTCACAGTGCATGATGATAACAAGAAAAGACCATACAATCATGAATTTCTGTCCCTAGTCACAGCAAGTACACCAAAAGACAGCATGCAAAATTTAATTAGTTGTTTACCTCACTATTGCTCTCCAAGCACGGGCGGCCTACAGACTGCGGTAATTCACGTGCAAAGTAACATTGATTGACAGTAACCCACTTTGTTCCCGCTGTTTTGTCCTCCCACATTGCCTGCAGGTAAGAAGTTGAGGCTTCTCAAGATGAATCACGTGGATACATATCAAGAGAGTAATATGTGGTAGCAAGACTACCAAGGACATAATTTATGTAAAGCCTGTGATATTTGCTGTGCTTGTAACCACTACGAGAAAAATTTTACAAAGTAGCCTATTCAAAAAATAGCATTAGAAGAAACATTGCAACTAGTTAATACTACATTTTAAGGAAAGAAAATTACAAATTTCACAAACCCAATGACACACTAAAAAGTTCAAGTCTTTATACTCCTTTTTTTTTTTTTTTTTAAACTAGTAACTTTGTTCATATCTTTATACTCCTTCCTTCCATTATTTTTTATAATAGTAACTTACTCCTTCATATATGACAGTATTGACTGGACACGGCCATTAAATGTCATGAGATTTTGTCCCAATCCTATTGCCCAGTGGTAAGAGCACAACTTGTGATGTGCAGGTATAGACACATATCACGGGCTCGGGTCATGTCTCAGACAAAAGCTAGTTAAGTGGAGATGGTACAGCGGTAGGCCCATTACCACCGAGTTTCGAACCGTATGCCAGACTCCCAGGGAATTATCGGGTATCCCACATAAAAAGAAGTCATGTGACTTATATGCAATATTAGTAATAGTAGAAGAAAATATTAACATAATGGTTAAAACGATTGTTTGACAATAGCGGTCAGCCTTTCTAATACCTTCTTCCTTACTTTTCTGCGAAGCCCTTCACGAGATATATCATATCAATAAATATAAAACTTGAATAGTTAAATAAATTTGAATTCTTAAATGTTGTAAAAAAATAAAAAATAATATAATTAGTGGAATGGTGTCGCACATATTGAAACGTCCCAAATTATAAGAGTCGCGATAATTGGAATGGAAAGAGTAAAAAATATCTTGAATTTGAACAAGTGTAATGCTAGGCTTGGAGGTGAAACATGTTAACTTGCAAGCAAATGCTAAGCCTGCAAAAGGCAATGACATAGCTCCATGGGTGATATCAGAATGCGACAGGAAATAATCTCAGTATTGAACCTAGTTCAACAAACAATTCAGAGTGATTATAATCCCAATAATGCTAATGTTGGTACAATTAATGCTTAATATTAACTGAAAAAACAATTTTATAGTTGATTGTACGCCAAGACAGTGGCAATAAGCTTAGTAGTTTTTAATTGAATCAGCAAAACATTGTAAACACTGCTTCAAAGAACAAATAAGTCAATCTTAGCCCAAAAAAACAAAGGAAATCAAAATCTGTTTATTTTTGGAAAGAGAGGTCAAACTCTGATGAAGTGAAGTCTTACCAGAAGCTTTGAAGGAATCAATCTCTCATTCTCAAAGCGGATAAGAGCATAGTCCTGAGCACTATATATGAATCCATTAATGCGGCAAGATGGATAATAATACTTGTCCTCTACAACTTGAAGAACATTTCCAATCCAGTCAACATTTTGAGAATGATCAGATGATGAGCTAATACACTCAGCATCCTCATTGGTGGCTACAGCAGTTTCAGCAGGATTTATTTGTTCTACAGCTTGCACTTCTTTATTAGATTCATTACTTGAACTGTTACCTACATTTGATCTAGCACTGGATTCCCTAGCATCAATGACCATGGGCTGACTTTCACGAAACTGCTTTGACGGCATGGCGGTTGTGTTTGCCACATCTGCATGGTCATTTGTTTGCAGGTGACTAAGAGCTTGTGAGGGATCAGATGAATGGCAAACTGTTTCAGGTTTTACAGGAGCCTGAGGTTTCAACTCAACCACTTTTTCTTCACAAGATATATTAACTGATGAACCAGCAGATGTAGAAAGATACTGATCACTGGAAGATACAGTCAGATTATTTGAACAAGATCTCATGGAATCTTTACTCTCCATATTTTCTTTACCCGACACAACAATATTTCCTCCCATTTCTTTTTCATTTTCCATATTTGGCTCAGATAGTAGGTTCCTATCATTATTTGCCACAGTAACGGGAGGAGAGTTCTTCAAAGGAACCTTTCCATTTGCTATTAGCTTCACCTTCTCATATAGACCAGAAAGTTTTTTATCCGCTGATGATTGAACAGCTGATGCAATTGTAGATATTTTAGGGGCATTAAAATTCCTCATTACACGACCATATTTAGGAGGCAGGGGTTTTCCATTGGTCATCGACAAGCACCTTCCACAATGCCATTCCCCTCTAGGAACTCCTTTTTGATTTGTTGTCTGGAGACATTTTAAGTGATACCCTTTCTCACAAGCATCACAAACAAGAACGTTATCAACCTCATTTATCGTTGACTTGCACATTTGACAAGTCAAAGCCTTACACATATAATCACGAGATGGCGGATTCCAGGCAGGCCGCTCGGAGAGGCGCGGTTGTAAGAACTTCTGAACAATCTTGCCAATTTCAGCATGAGTATTGCCCAGAGGAGGAGACTTGACAAAGCTTGCCCCTTGTAAACGTGGGTGTGTAGTTGGTAGATTTCCAGCTGTGGTCTGAGTGATAAATGGCCTAGATGCTGTCATTTGTGGTTTGACATCAGCTCCTCCCTCCACTTTATTACCTGTCTGCGCTGTCACCTTGTTATCTGGTCCACGTTTAGCTGCTGGAACTGACGCAGGTTGCACCGACCAGGTTGGAGTTCTTATAGCTGAATGATCTCCAGAAGTTGCTATTTAAAAAAAAACACAATATACTTGTGATGGTTCAGGCCAACATTATGAATAAAAAATTCAAAATCCAACAAAGAACTTGATGGAAACACCAATTTCCAAATAGCGTGACCAGACTACTAATATTGGTTATATACACCTAACTACAAAGAAACATGACAAAAGTTAGTAGATGAATTAAAGGTAGGATGAGATGGCCTCCTAAACTGATATTAAAATGGTGATATTTGAAATCAGTTTCTAGAATGAGAAAATAAGGGTGCAGATCGGCAAACATGCTTATAAGGAAATCTTGTCCATGCCCTTTTGAACTTGTTTGACACATGGTGCATAAGTGAGACCAAGTAAAGCAATTGCTGTACCACCACAACCTACCTTCATATTTATATCCACAATTAATTTGGATAAGAGATCCCCCATATGGGAAGTCAAAATACAAATCCAGGACAAATACTTAAGAACTTTTGGCAGTTAAAACTTAAAAGGAACGTACCTTTGTTACCTTGAACTTGCAACGTATGGGAAGATCCATTTGGTCGTCCATCCATTCTGAAACTTGGCCTTTCAACTCTGGGCAATGCAACTAGAGAAGAATCCCTTACTGGATTACCAGAGACCACTCCACTAGAAATTACTGGCCTGACCTCACTGGTAGGCAGCTGATAAGGCAATGGTGCAGAACTTCCCGGAGTTCCATGAACCAAAGGCGAAGCAGATTGGAAGCTTCCAGAGGGATTTACCACATGACTTGCTTTATTAGGAGGAAACATACGAACATGTGATAGACCACGGTTTTCAGTTGTTGTAGCCACATTAGCTTGAGGCCGTTGAGATGAATATGTGGCAGCGGGTACAGAAAATTCCTCAGTTTTTTCCAACTAAAAGCACAAGGAGAAAGACAAAGTAGACCTCGATGAGATGCAAAAGCCACAACTCAATGAAATCAATTTCAAAATGGTATATTGGAACTAGAATCCCTTACATTGCCAGATTTTTCAATTGAAGAATAGTGAATATAACTTGCAATTTCAAACTCAAGTTCTACCTGCACTTCATATATTCCTTGTCCCTCAAAATAGTGCCGGCTTTAGCATAAGGCTTTAGCCCTCACAATTATGAAGGCCCCATTTTTTTGGTTAGTAATGCATTAATTATTCTTTAGAAATTTGAGTATTATAAATTTAAAAGGTACAATATCTTCATAAAAAATAAATAAAAAAGGAAATTTTGTTTCAAGTTTCAACGATTGAGAGTTATTTTAGGGAATAGGAATTGTCTTTTGGGTACAAGAAACTCTGCTAAGAAAATTGTATTTGAGGTGAATATAAAACCAGAGAATTTCATTATAAACATGTATTATATAGAGAGAAATAATTTGATGAGAATGTTTGAAGAATCTTTTTGAGTTGTTTACTTCGAATACGTTGTAGCTTTGTTTCTTTTTCACTTAAAATGGATTGGAACAATTCGAAGCGTGTGAAATTACTTTTTTTTTATTTAGGGGTAAAAAATCAAGAATACTAGATGATGAGAATCTAAAAAAACACGTTGCTTTAATCATGAAAGTTCCTTAAAACATAATAGTCATCCTAATATTGAAGATTTGGACTTATTTTTCATATTAAAAATCACAAGGAAAACAGCATAGGTAGAAGATATTACTACAATCAGTAATTCAATCGGATGAAAAACTTGATTCTTCTTCAAATATATATATTGCTTATAAAAATAATGTTAACTGTTCGTTAAACAATTGCCTTTGTGGAAAAAAATTAAATTAAATGATAAAATCTTACCTATAATGAATAATGTCTTCAGAGATATTAAATTGATTAGTTATATTACCAATTGAGATAGAATTATTACAAGAAATCGACTATAAAAAATTATTAGCAACTTTACATCTCAAAAAGTTAGGAAAATAGGCTTACATACAACACACACACACATATATATATACAACTTTTTTGAAAAACTTTTTACGACCATCAAGTTTGACTTTAGGCCACAAATATAGTTGAGCGTCAAAATTCAAATTTATAAGTCATTTGTGACATTTTAGTGACGGGAATATCTATATCTACATCATATAAGTGTATACTAATCAAAATGTTAAGTAATCAAATTTCTACGCATGGAAAGAAGATCACAAGCTCCAACTCGACCGCGTTGCTATGTGAAACATTTGGACAATTATTTTTCCATAAAAGGTTCATAATTAACAAATGAGCACACAAATACAACAACAACAACATGTCCAGTGAAATCCCACAAGTGGGGTCTGGGGAGGGTAGAGTGTACGCAAACCTTACCACTACCTCGTGGAGGTAGAGAGGCTGTTTTCGAAAGACCCTCGGCTCAAGTGCAGCAAATTTAGCAACTAAAAAGGGAAGTAGGGCAAACCCTACAATCTACTAATTTAAAAGAACAAGGCAAGCCTATGTACTCAATATGCTTTCCACACATAAGTTCATTTTGATTCTATCACAATAAATAAACATTGCCCGGCGAAAAAGGCAAATAAGACATTGAATACTTGAACTAAGTAACCATGTCTTCTCCCCAAGAAAAAGACAACAAAAAGTTGACCTACCTTATCTTTGGATATCATTAACTTCTCAGCAATGGACATTTTCGGAGGGCGAAACCCTAGCCTTTGCTCCTGGAGCTTATTAAGACCAAGATCCTCGATAACAGCGCCGAATGCATCTCTTGGAAACACATCTGTAGGCGCAAACGTTTCGCATATTTGAGCCAACATTTCCCTTGCTTCTTCCATCATTTCTTTTTCGGCATCAGTAGGAACCCTACCTCCTCTTATCTTCCCCATAGCAGCAAGTACAAGTACCATTTCAGCAACTTTCTTCGTATTCACATTCACCTCACTCCTCGCCTTCTTCTGAACCGGTGCTTCTAATTCCACATCGTCAATCTGTCTCTTCTCTCTCACACCGTCAAATCCGATCTCCGGTTCAATCTCAACCGCCGAATCCATCAAACCCTAAACAATCCTCACGGGCAAAGCAACGAAAACGACGCCGTTGAGACCTGCGAAGACGAGAGAGAAATGAAGCCATAGGGGGGAAGGGGAGAATCAGAAACCCTAGAGAGAAAAATGAAGAGAGAGGGAGAGGGGGAATTTTGAAAAATAAGGAGGATTAAGGATTTGGGATGGTTAAAAATTATACATACCTTTAGGCGGTTAATTGAAGGAGAAACGAAGAGCCCTTTGTGTGCTGTTTTTGGATGGTGTAATTTGTGAAGTGTTTAGTGTAAGTGACTCTGTGTGTGCGTGAGAGAGAAAGGTTACGTAACCTCGGAGCAGGAAGGCTTTCGACTTTCGTTTATAGAGACAGGAAAAAAAAAAAAATAATAATAATAATAGAGCGAGCGCGAGACTTCGAACCCGGTTTTAGTATTTTTCCTGTTTTGCTACACTTGTTGCATGCCCAATTTTGGAGATATTCTCGCCCTTATTAGGATTTGGTCATATTTAATATGGTTTGACCATAAATTTGATCAAACTTTTAAAATTTGATTTTCAAATACTTTCTTCCTTCAGTTTTATTTGTCCACCATTTTAAAAATAAATTGTACTGTTATTTGTCATTTCTAAAATATCAAGAAAAAATAATTATTCTTTTTATATTTTATCATTAATATTAATTATTTATTCTCCAAATTATTTTTCAATACGTAATACTAGACATCAATTAATAAGGGTAGTGTGGTAAAATAGTTATATTAATTATTATTTTCTTAACGGTCGTACAATAACAATATACCCAATAAAATTCCACAAGTAAGGTATGAGAAAGGTAAAGTGTATACAGACCCTACCACTACCTCGGAGAGAGATAGAGGTCGTTTCCAAAAGACCATAGGCTTAAGTGTAGCAAATCCAGATACAAAGAAGAGGAAAACAGTGACAAGAGAAAATGAATGGAGGATGTATTTTTAAATTTCTAAAACTGGTCAACTTTTAGATTTTTGGGACTTCCACTCTCAAAAACTTTAAATTTTTTCAAGTAAAATGTATGTTCAAATACAACTTCAAAAACTTAAATTTTCAAGTATCAACCTTCTTGTATTCTTCTTTTAACACCTATGATATGTTCAATCTTGTCACATTTATCGAAGTTTCTTAGTAGCTTAGTTTGTTGGCTATCTGGACTTTCATCTTATTGGTGAAGCTTCGATTCCCCACTTTGTAATTTCCTTCCCCATTTTTTTCTACCCCCAATTATTTTAAAATTTATCATATCTCATTTATCTAAGCATATTTTTTAAACTTAACTTAATGTATATCAGGATCTTGAACATAATAATTTTACAAAGAACATACCTGAAACGGAAAACATTATCACATAGAAGAGCAGAAGCATTAGTTGAAAAACTGACTTCTACCTCGTTAGTCTAATCTTATGTTGCTACAATCGTCAGTGATGAAAAAGTGTAGAAAATTATGTGGTAATCCCTATGAATGGACGGAGGATCAATTTATAATGTTGAGACTTAATCTGATACGTCTATCAAGTAATCACTCTAATATAATAGATTTGTTCTTCACTAAACATTAGATATGAATTTTATATTAATTGAGCAACACATAAAACAATCAAATAATAAATACATAACATTCTCCTACTTGACCCAATAACCACATAACAGTAGTATTTAGTGACATATTCATTAAATGCGCATAAAACATATTTTTTCTATAATAATATCCATTATACATACCATAAAATGACAAACCACTAACGTGTGTTATGTCAGTCATATATAATTTTATGCTACACACGCCCTTTCATGTACCACAACATTAGCAACTTATCATACCAGGCTCATAAGTTATAAAATATTTAACATTACGATTCACAATAATGTCGGTAAAAATGTCGCATTGCAACTTATCCTATAAAATCTCAAAACAATAATATGTACACCTTTATGAAAAATAAGAGTCCATCTATGCAGATTAAAAACTCATAATTGAGTTAAGGATATCAAAATATTATAAGCTCATCAGTCATAAATAAAATCAAGTCTTATTATATGTATATATTTTTTAAACGTCTTTGATTACAAACTTTCACTATAGAACTACAATCGTAAGATTATTTTTGAATCTTCTCTTTGATAATAAAGTATTTTTTTCATAAGTTTGATATGTGTAGAGTATTTGTCATTATTTGAAAAAAGCACTACTACAACTTAATCATCATAAGTTTGAATGATTTGGTAATAACATTGGCCAACTCAAATTTTGAGATAAAATTTTATAGTTATAGTACATGAATAGTGAGTACAAAAATAATGTGCGCAAATTTTTTCTTTCATAATTAATAAGATAATAATTACTTGAATGATATTTCATATCACTAGTCTTTTACATAACAGAAACAAATATTTATATGTAGACTTTAACTGACAAATTATTTGATAAAAATCTGAATCTGTATCTGATCAAATTTCATTATTTTGAACACGATATGTGTGTGTGTCTCTGGAAGAGAGAGAGAGAGAGAGAGAGAGAGAGAGAGATTATGAGCGAATATTTATTTCTAGAAAATTTCCAGACACAATTTCTGAGACAATCAATTGATTAATATAACTTAATACGAAATATTTCATTCATATCAAAAGGAAGTCTTACTTGTATCTTTCATTCTAAAAATTCATATCAAAAGGAAGTCTTACTTGTATCTTTCATTCTAAAAATTCTTTGAGAGAAAAATTTCTTACGAAATCATTAAATCATTAGCAATAAATAATATATTATCAATTTATAAAAGTAAAATGTAAACTTACTCCCGACGATCCTTGGATGTATATTTGACTAATAATATTTTCTTAAGCTCATCAATAACTTTAAACTTAATATATCATCATCATAAGATTTATTTTAAGTCACATATTAATTTATATACCATTTAGCATGTTCTTTGTTTGAAATAGTTGGCCTATATAAATTTTCTTTTCAAGATTTCATTTAAAAAATAATTTTATCACAATCATTTAGTGTAATTATAAATCATAATGACCATCAAAATCGTAATCATTCTAGACGAATTTTTCTTTGAGACCAGTGAAAAAGCCTCTTTATAATCAATGTCTCATTTTAAATATAATTCTTGAAAATAATTCTGACTTTATGTCATTCAATATCATTTGAATTGCGCTTGGTCTTAAAAATTCAACTATACTCGATTTTTAAAAAAAAAATCAGCAAGATCCCAGACTTTACTATAATCCATGAATTTTAACTTTTCTTACATGGTGTCAATTTATTTATAAGACTCAATATTTTTTATGACTTGAAAATAAAATCGAATTTAATGTTAAAATTTAACTATTGTAAATAAATTATATAATCATCTAGAATAGTCGATTTTCTTGATGCCATTTCGTGGTTTATTTGTATCAGATATGATTATGTGTTAATTTATTTCATCCAAATATTATCAAAAATGACCTTTGATAATACGGATAACATTTGCTATTGATGTGAAAATATGCACATTCATAATGAAACATTTATATATACATTATTCGTCTTCATCTTTTATTGTTCTACACTCTCATTAAATTTTATACTCAATAAATTTTGCATTACCAATTTTAACAATTCTCGAACCATGATTTAAATAAAATTACATCTTTTAGATTTTTTTAGGTAATTAATAAGATAACCACTTACTATTTGAGAATCTGATTTTTTTTTAATGTGGATTACATATTCTAGTTTCCGTTGATCAACCCTAAACATGAAAACGCTCTAAACCAGGTTGCATTCTAGTCCACAATTCAAAAGGGATCTTTAGAACTGTCTTATTAGAAATCTCGTTTAATAAATATACGATGAACATACATCTACAAAAATTAAAATAATGAGGAATTATTCATCATATTCCTACTCATAGTCATAAGTGTCTAGTTTAAGACTGGGCATTTGGACGGGATGAGACGATCGATCCGGGATGAACCGGGATTGGTTCGAACCAGGACAGCTGGACTGGGATCGATCACGGGGTCGGGATGTATCGGACTGGAAAAACCGGGAAAAAAACCCTGATTTCGTCCCGTCTCACTATATATCGGATAGGACCGGGATAGGACGGGACGGAACAAACGTGACAGTGAATATATTTTTTAAAAAATATATCTTAGTTTTTTTTAGAGTTAAAGAATACAAATATTATATTTTAAACTATGAATGAAGTATTTTTTTTTTTCTAAGTTTTTCAATTTATATAAGTTTATAAGATTTGAAATTTATAAGTTTATAAGTTAAGTTTGTTAAAGTATTTGTTTTCTAAGTTTTTCAATTTATAAACTTACAAGTTGCAAGTTTTAAAGTTTTGAAACTTTTTAAGTTTATAAGATTTGAAATTTAAAAGTTTGTAAGTTAAGTTTGTTAAAGTATTTTTTTTTCTAAGTTTTTCAATTTATAAACTTAAAGTTTTTAAGTTTTGAAACCTTTTAAGTTTACAAGTTAAGTTTGTTAAAGTATCCTTTTTCTAAGTTTTTCAATTTATAAACTTATAAGTTATAAGTTTTTAAGTTTTTGAAACTTTTTAGGTTTATAAGATTTAAAATTTATAAGTTTATAAGCTAAGATTGTTAAAGTATTTTTTTTCTAAGTTTTTCAATTTATAAACTTATAAGTTTATAAGTTTTGAAGCTTTTTAAGTTTATAAGTTCTGAAATTTTTTAAGTTTATAAGATTTGAAATTTAAGTTTACAAGTTTATAAGTTTGTAATTTAAAAACTCAAAATAAACAAAAAAGAATTGTATTAACTAAAAATATAAAACAAGGACAAAACCCTTTAAATTTATTAAAGTTTGTATTACAATTTACAACTATTAGTAGAGTGCCTAATTTACGCAGCCACTTTGTAGGAAAAGTTCTGTTTCAACTAAACCTCGAATGTAATACTAATAGTTATATAGTCCTATAAAGCTTTTTCTAACTCTTGTAAAGTTTCAGCGTTTATAATTTTTGGTCTTGGTAAAGACTGTTGACGATCTTGGAGTTCCAAGCCATCATCACTATTACATCCAATTACTGAATCTAAGTAATATTCTTGTTGGCTAGTTAACTTTGGTGGCTTGATTTCTTCGTTTGACGTTGATCAAATCTCTAAACAACACAGAAATCTTCAAGTTGTCTTCTGCTAATGAATATTTGTGGTCTCCGATTTGAAATTTTGCCACGCTGAAAGCTGCCTCTGAAGCTATTGACGATCTTTGAATAGCTAGCATGTCCTTCACCATCCTACTAAGTCTTGGAAATGAATTGCCACGAGCCCTCCACCAATTCAACAATTATGGTATGCCTTCCTCATTAGTAATATTATCATATCTTTGGTCATGATATTCATCAAAATTATATTTATTAGAAAGATCAAGTTGAGTTTTTATCCTACTATCGCTGCCTACTCGAGGACTAGAAGTTTGAGGAGTTTACACATTATTTATTTCTAAGGAGCAATACTTGCCATACATTTCTTTAGCACGTACTCTAATGCTATTTTGACATGTTAGTAAATCCGATTGTTCATGTGGTTGACTATCAAAATTTTCATAAATGCATTTAACTAATGCCTTTGCACCAGTTTCTTTATATTCAGGGTTAAAAAGAATTGCAGTTAAACAAATTTGGGGAATAGGAAAAAAATAACTTCAATAGCCGATTCAAACAATCCCTTTTCTCTATATTCAGCAAAGAGAGAAATCTCACATATATGTATTCAAACTTCACAAATAGTAGGATAATACATTCCAGAAAAAACTTTTGTAGCATCATTAAATGCTTTCAAAAATTTTACAAGTTCATTTACGTCATGCCAATCAGAATTAGTAAGTTTCAAATATGGGTAAGCTGTATGAGAATTAAATTGCATACTAATAGGGTTTCGATATTTATAAGCAACATCAAGCATATCATAAAAACAATTCCATCTAATTTTAACTTGCTTTGAAATTTTTCTAAAAGGAAGATCACACACATTGCAAAATTTCTTAAATTGATTAATTCTACTACTATTATTCAAATAAAAAATCCAGAAACAAACATTTTCAACTTTATCACAGCTACTATCAAATAATTTTACACCATCACTCACACCCAAATCTAATATATGTGCAACATATCTTACATGAAAAACATCCTTACTAATTGGACAAATTCTAGTTTCTAGCAAATTCATATCATTTAAATTAGCAGAAGCATTATCTAAAGTAACACTAATCAATTTGTCACAAAGACCATAAAACTCTAAAATTTCAACTACAATGGCAGCAATATTAGCACTAGTTTTCCTATGTTCACAAATTTTATAACCGATAATTTTTTTTTTGTAAATTCCAATTATAATTAATCCAATATGTAGTAACAGTTAAATAATCAAACTCATTAGGACTACGATTCATATCAATGGTAATAGCAGCTCTACAATCTATTATTTTAAAATAGACACGAATAAATTGACAATGTTTTTCTTGAACTTCAAAAATATTTCTTTTTACTATACTTCTTGAAAAACCTTCAAAACTGGAATTATATGTATCCCGAATATATGTAATAAAACATTGATGTTCTCCAAAACTAGAAGGCAAACCACAAACATCAATCATTTTAGTAAAATTTTTATGATCCCGATCCCTACTATAAGGGTGTTGTGAAACAGGGTCAACTGGGTTTGAAGGGTTTAGTTCACTTTGAACCATGTTTGACCCTCCAATCGATAGTCCAATGCCACTACTAGAATGCCCAGTAGTATCAAGGCTTTGTAAATGCGCAAATCACTCTCTTTTATGTTTATCTGTCAAATGTCTAGTCAATCCCCTCCCCTCCCCTTCCCCCCCCCCCCCCCGCCCCGTCGAACCTCCGCTTTCGCTAGAAACATACTTCCATGATTGTTTACAAATACTATACGTAGAAATAGTTTTTTTTCATTCAAATAACAATTTTTTCACACTTCTACTTTTAAAGGACGTTGTACCTTGGTCTTACCCCTTTTTGAATCAAGAGGGGGACGACCAGCTCCAACCTGAGAGTTATCTTGAGGTGGAGCTTCGATACTGACGAGGGCGGGACTAATCGGTGTATCATCTAAATCATCTTCTACTTCTTCATCTAATCATCTTCAAAATCATTATATAGTCTCTCATAAGTTTCATGTGCAATAGAAGTATCGGTATTAATTTTTATGGGACCGGAAGGGGCAAAATCAATTTCATTCACATGCGTAAAATTATCCGTATTTATTTTAAGTCTAGAAATTTGTGAAGAACTAGAAGAAGAACCTTTTTTTTTTTTTTTTTTACCAATAGTCAAGAAACTAGTACTTTGTTGTGCAATACTTTTTTTATTTCTGAAACTTTTTTTAGACGAATCCATGATATAATAAAATTAGAAAATTCAAATAAATAAATGACAAATAAGAAATACAAAAAATAAATTAAAAGATTAGAGAGTAGAATGATTGTACCAAACGTCTGCGAAAAGCAGATGATTATAACCAAAAATTGAAAAATTAATGCCGAAACATGAAGTTTGAAGAAGATTGCTCCTCCAAAATCCATCAAATTACACTTGAATTACAAAATATAAACAAGAATTAGAGAGATTGAGAGTTAATAGTTGAGAGAGAATGAGAGATTTTGAATGAATTGTGAAGGGGGAAGGTATTTATAGAAGAGAGGGACAAGGGGGGCAGGGGCGGGTGTGTAATGACCCTCCAGGTAATTTTTATTAGTTTCGTATTTTTTCTGTGTTTAGAGCTTTCCTATATCTTACCCCAGGTCATTTATGACTTGCTAGGACTGACAATTCGGTTATCGGACAATTCGTTTGGTTTTTAGAGTCATTTCCCTATTTTGGAGCTTCTAAAGTTGAGAAATGGATCCCGGGTCACAACCTCAGGTAAGCGGCCTCGGATGCCATTTCTAACAATCTCATCAGCTCCGAAACATTGATTTTAGGCTAGAGAGATCCTTGGTCCGAGTCCTGAGGCTTCCGGACTCATTTTGGGCTATTGGGCGGAATTTGGTTAAAACGACCCTTAGGGGTGTGGGACCCACTTTTTATCGAAATGACCCCATATGGAAATTTAGTTGGTGTCGTTGAGTCTGAAATGTCGAATTTGGTAAGGTTGCATAGTTCGTTTGCGTTCACGGGATTCCAAACGAATCCTAAGAGCCCGGTTAGGATAATTGCTACTTGCCAAAGTTTCTGGTGCATCAGCACCTGGTGCAGGCTAAAAATGGATTTCGCGTTCGCGAGGCCTTGGTCGCATTCGCAAGGGCCAAGATTATGGACCTCCGTGTTAGCGGGCCAACCTTTGTGTTCTCAAAGAGGAGGCTGGCCAAGCCGGTTCAACCTTCTTCTTCATGATTGAGGTGGACCGATCGCATTCGCTAAGGTCTGTCTGGGCCGTTGGCGGCAGGGGTCCCGCGTTCGCGAAGAAGGGACCCCTGGCAGTATATATACTTCCTTCTTCATTTTTCCTTGCCATTTTTCTAAGTATAAACACCATTGTAGGCTATATAAGCTTGTAAATTGTGAGTTAATTGTATTGTTGAGCTGGTATTAGCTGGGGAACGTGGTTGTGGACCCTATATCTTCGAATTATCGTAAGCTTTCACTTAATTTCTTCCTTAATTCTCTGTTTTAATTATTTATTTTGGATTATTATTGGGGCTGGTTCGGGGTTGTTTTAAGCTTGGACTTAGCTAGAATTCTTGTGGCTAACGATCCTTGAGTTGTGTGGGACGCTGTGAAGGTTTCAATTTTGCAATTTTGCAAGTGGGCCCCACATGGAATTTTTAGTCTGATTTCTGACTCAGAGCTTTTATATGCAATATGGGTATAGTTTTTCTCATCTTGATGCATGAATCTATGTTTTGATAGCGTGGCAGCTCTCAAAGGCCTCTCGGAAGGGGAAAGCTCTGGTTTAGAGGATTCGGCGAGAGTTTGACGGCGTCTAGGTAGGCTAGGCTTATCCTACTCCTAGACTGAGCTTATTTATAATATATGTATACTATTATGCTTGTTTTGGGCAAGTAGTTATACCTCAGGCAATGTTTTAGTATTTTTATGCTTTATTTAGCTTATTAGGGCCCTGTTTGGTAGATTTCATGCCTGTTCTCCCCTAGTATAGTGTAATGTCATCCTGTAAGGCTAGGAATAATACTATTAGTACCTTGAGATGGGAATAGGAGGGCTTAGACTAAACTCGACTAGGTTTCGGCCTAGGTGTGGTTATCGAGACCTCATGGTGGGCCCCGCTACCTTTTTTTAGCTAGAATACTTGGCACAAAGACCCTTTAGGCTCAGTTAGACTCTTGACTACCATTTTAGGCTATCTCCTTGGGATGGAATGACTTAGACTTGGTTTCTGACCTGTTTTAGCTCCTTTCTCCTGAGTAGAGCAGTAATTGGCTTGGACCGCCCTTCCTTGACTTAGTATTTGGAGCCCGCCTTGCCGTAGTGGACTTACCCACCCGAAATTGGTATTTATGACTTTATGATTTGGAGATAGGCTTAGAACCCTTGAGTTCTTCCTGTTAGCTGGATATGTATATATTTATGTAAATGTATTTTAGTTCTGGTCCAGAATATGCTTTATTGACATTATTATTACGAGTTCTGGCATGATACTAGTATCGGTTATAGTTACGGTTTGGTTACTATTTACGAGCTCCGGTATGAGTTTGATATCAGTTATGGTTGAGGTTGGCTACTTATGGTATCTCTTGTTTCTGGACACTGTGTGGGTATTATGAGTTCCGATTCGAGTCTGACATCTGCTTATAATTATGGTCGATATGTTCTGGCATTGATCGCAACTATTACTGGGAGTTTGGTAGTGGTATAGAGTTCTACTGTGTATGATTTATGTATGGCCTTTTGTTATTATCAACTATTTTCGATTCGAATACGACGTTTGGCCTCTCGTTATTACCCATTGGTTCCGGTTCAAATTTGGTATGTATTTGGATGTTTCATCATGGATTTGGAATCAGGAGGTTACTTGGGATCGGTTCAGTTACTAGATTTTTATGTTTTTCTGTCTTAGTTTCCTATGGTCTGCACCTACCGGCTTATGGGGGCTTGATAGGGTTAATTGCTTTCTTATGTGTGCCTTCTGGGCTTATGGAGGGCCAATTAGGTTGTAGTTAGAGTATTTCTTTCATGTATGAGATATTTATCTTCTGTATTGCCCTTATTTATTTCCTTTATCTCACTTGCCTAGTTCAATAGATAATTACATTTCTACCCCCGTTACTATTGACTTAGCTTATGCACTCGTATTATATTCATGCTTTTACTATATTTGAGCTCAGTCGGCCGATGATGTCTACTGAGTACTCGTTGCTTTGGTACTCATACTGCACTTCTACATCTTTTTCCTGATGCAGATCCAAGTATAAGTCACCGGTGTTGACATTATTCTCAGGCCTAACCACTAATCAGGAGACAGGGTGAGCCTTCCAGAGTCCGAGGCTGATCCTTCTCCGTCTATTTTAGTTATAGTCTTTTGTATTCACTACTGCTTATGTGTATATTTTGGATGCTGTCTAGTACTCTTCTATTATTATAGTGGCTCTAGTACCGACCTTACCAAGTCTTGGGAGGGATTCTTTTGTTCATTTTGTCCTCCCCCCCTCTTGTACAACATGTTATATGTGTATGTGTGTGTGTATATATATATGTGTATTTCCCTGCTTCCGCTTTCCATGTCTTGTCTGTATCGGTTTCTAAATTCTTTTTTATTTCACTCTTTTATAGATGTCTAGGACACGGGGTACGACAACCGGGGATCAGGACCTCGAGCCTGCTACTAGAGCTCCAGCTAGAGGCAGAGGTCGACCCCGAGGTCAAGGGCAGGCTAGAGCTGCAGCCCTAGTTCGAGATCAGGCTAGGGAGCCATCGCCAGACCCTATTATAGGTCTCGAGCCTGAGATAGCTCCAGAGATTCCGCCACCACATCAGTAGGTGGCCAATGGGCAACTCATGCCCCACCCAGGTTTATATCATCTTCAGTTCTCCGTGATGCATTGGTTCAGTTATAGGGTTTAGTTGGCGATCCGCCGATCGATGGAGCTCAGCCAACAACACAGGGTGGTATTGGTTTAGGGGCACAGCCTGCAGCTGCGGCTCCTAGAGCAGAGGTTAGCATCGGTAGTTCCACAACCGGCAGTGGCCCATCCAGTTATGTCTGAAGAGGAGCAGAAGATGTTGGGCCAATTTTTGAGATTGACTCCACTCAGGTTTGCTGGGACCTTCAGAGAGGATGCTTACGAGTTTCTTACCAGTTGTGAGGAGAGGTTACGTAATTTGAGGTTGGTTGAGTCGCGTGGAGTGGATTTTGTTGGTTATCAGCTAGACACAACAACGAGAAGGTGGTGGAGAGGTTATCTTGATTCCAGGCCAGCTGGATCTCCACCTGTGACTTGGACTCAGTTCTCCGAGGCTTTCTAAGGGAAGCATATGCCCTGCAGCATGCGCGAGCGTCTGACAGATGAGTTTTGTACTTTGAGACAGGGTTCTATGTCTGTGATCAAGTTTGAGGAAAGATTTCACGAGCTAGCCAGACACGCCACTATGATTCTGCCTACAAAGTATGTGTGAATTTGATGCTTTGTTAGGGGTTTGAGACTACCACTTTGCAGGGCTACCCAGAGTTTGGTGACTTCGGAGAATTTTTTTTTTTGATATTGTTGAGCACATCTATTCTATTGAGGAGATAGATTGCAAGGCCCAAGGGGGCAGTGATAAGAGGCCCCATTATCAGGGTAGTTACAGTGGGAGCCATAACGGTTCACAGTTCAAAGGCCAAGGATTTCAGGGTAGATACCCCCAGCAACTGCTTTATCAGTGTCAAGGTCAGTCTAATAGGCCCTTTTAGGCAGTGCTTTAAATATCTAATAGGGGTCAGCCCAATTATAGCGGTACCGGTGGTCAGAACAGTAGTCAGCCGCAGAAGAATGTTCAGTCAGGATCGATGGGCTAAGGTAGCCATTTCGGATCAACCGGACCTTCTAGACAGGGTAGAGTGCTAGGGGCATATTAAGATTGTAGGGTTGCCGATAACTTTGCTTGGGAGTGTCCTCGGCGTAGGATAATTGAGTCCTCAATTCATAGTGCTCAATCGATTAGATTAGTGTCGCCTCCAGTTAAGGGTGGTGTGCAAGGTCATAGGGGTAGTCCCCAGGGTTCTAGAGGTGGTCCTCAGGGTAGTAGAACAGGTGGTCGGGCAGGCACCCAGTCCAATAAAGGGTAAGGCCATTTGTATGTTGTATTGGGTAGGAGGGTGGAGACTGAGGCATCAGATTATGTGATCATAGGTACGATTTCAGTATACCATCAACCAACTTCTACTTTATTTGATCCAGGATCCACCTTTTCATATATTTCTGCTTATTATACACCACGGTTGGGTTTATCTTCGGAGTCTTTATTTGTGCTATTGCGTGTAGCTACCCCGTGGGTGATTTCATAGTAGTGGATCGGGTATATAGATTTTATTTGGTGACTGTTCGAGATTATGATACTAGGGTTGATCTTATTGTGTTAGCTATGGTGGATTTTGATGTGATTCTGGGCAACTGGTTATCCCCCTACCATGCGGTTTTAGATTGCTTCACAAAAACTATTACCTTAGTCATGCTTGGCATACCCCTATTTATATGGCAGGGTTCTTTTAGCCATGCGTCGACGGGAATTATTTCCTATGTGTGGGCTAGAAGACTGATATCGAGGGGTTGTGGGTCATTCCTTATTTATGTTCAGGATGTTAGTTCTGTGAGTCCTTCACTTAACTCTGTTCCTGTTGTTTGTGATTTTTCTGATGTTTTTCCTATCGACCTACTAGGCCTTCCTCATGAATGAGACACTGAGTTTGCTATTGACCTCGAGTCGGGCACCCGACCTATTTCTATGGCTCAATATCGTATAGCTCCTGCTGAGCTAAAAGAGCTAAATATCCAGCTTCAAGATCTTCTGGGTAAGGGTTTCATCAGACCGAGTGTATCACCTTGGGGTGCCCCAGTGCTATTTGTGTAGAAAAAGGATGGTTCTATGCGTATGTGTATCGACTACAGGCAGTTGAATAAGGTGACAATGAAGAATAAGTACCCTATGCCTTGTATCGATGATTTATTTGACCAGCTTCAGGGTGCATCTGTGTTTCTAAGATTTATTTGAGGTCTGGTTACCATCAGTTGAGGACTAGGGCTGAGGACATCCCTAAGACAACCTTCAGAACTCATTAAGGCCATTATGAGTTCCTGGTGATGTCTTTTGGGTTGACCAATTTCCCAACAGCGTTTATGGACTTGATGAACCACATTTTCAGGCTTTATTTGGACTTCTTTGTTATTATTTTTATTGATGACATTCTGATATATTCGAGGAGTGAGAAGGAGTACGAGCAACATTTGAGGACTGCACTCCATACTTTGATAGATCATAGGCTTTATGCCAAATTTTTAAAGTACGAGTTCTGGCTTGAGTCTATAGCTTTCCTGGGGTACGTGGTGTTCAAGGATGGTATTATGGTGGACCCAGCAAAGATTGAGCCTATTTGTGATTGGGCTAGGCCTATGTCTTGGGCTAGGCCTATGTCTCCTACTAAGGTTCGCAGTTTCATTTTGTTAGCAGGCTACTACAGGCGATTCATCGAGAGATTTGCTACTATTGCAGCCCCTATGACCAGATTGACTAGGAAAGAGGTTTTGTTTCAGTGGTCCACGAGTTGTGAGGCGAGCTTTCTTAAGCTCAAGGACTTGCTCACTTCAGCTCCTATTGTGACTCTTCAAGTTGAAGGTGAGGCGTTCACCGTCTATTGTGATGCTTCTGGTATTGGTTTAGGGTGTGTTCTGATTTAGCGGGATTGTGTTATTGCATATGCGTCAAGGCAATTGAAGGTGCATGAGCGTAGCTACCACACTCATGATTTAGAGTTAGCTGCGGTTATTTTCGCACTTAAGATTTTGAGGCATTACCTACATGGCGTTTGTTGCGAGATTTTCACTGACTATCGTAGTCTTCGACATATTTTGACCTAGAGGGAGCTTAATTCGAGGCAACGTAGATGGATTGAGTTGCTGAAGGACTATAATATCTCTATTCTATACCATCCGGGAAAGGTGAATGTGGTAGCGGACGCCTTGAGCCGGAGGGCAGTGAATATGGGTAGCTTGGCCTTTATTTTAGTTTCAGAGCGACCGTTGGCTTTGGACATCCAGTCCTTATCTAACTTGATAGTTTGACTCGATATTTCTGACCCTAAGAGGATTTTTGCTAGTGTTGAGGATAGATCTACCTTGTTGGAGCAGATTTGGGGTCGTCAGTTTGAGGATGGTATGCTTCGTAGCATTCGAGATCAAGTACTGAGAGGTGAGTCTAGGAGGGCTACCTTAGATTTGGAGGGTATTATGAGGTTTGATGGTCGTATCTGTGTTTTGAGGGTTGGAGATATGATACAGTTGATTCTTTGAGAGGCTCATAGCTCTAGGTATTTTATTCACCTCGGGACAACTAAGATGTATAGGAATCTGAGGTAGCATTACTGATGGAGTGGTATGTAGAGAGATATAGCAGAGTTTGTAGTTCGATGCCTTTATTGTCAACAGGTAAAGGCCGAGCATCAGAGACTAGGTGGATTGCTTCAGAGGCTGCCCATTCCCGAGTGGAAATGGGAGCGGGTCCCTATGGACTTCATAGGTGGTTTGCCTTGCACGTCTCATGGTTTCGATAGCATTTGGGTCATCGTGGATCTATTGACCAAATCTGCCTATTTCATTCAGACTTTCTATAGCGCCGAGAGGTTGGTTTGTATCTATATTCGGGAGGTGGTTGGCCTTCACGGGGTGCTCGTGTCCATTATTTTAGACTGAGGTTCTCTGTTCACTTCTAGCTTCTGGAGGACATTTCAGGAGGAGTTGGGTACCCAGGTTGACCTTAGCACTGCCTTTTATCCCCAGAATGATAGGCAGTCGGAGCGGACTATTCAGGTTTTGAAGGATATGCTCTGTGCTTGTGTGTTGGATTTTGGGGGTCAGTGGGATCAGTTTTTAGCTTTGGCGGAGTTTGCGTTTAATAAGAGCTTTTATTCGAGTATTTAGATGGCCCAATTCGAGGCATTATATGGTAGGCGATATCGGTCTCCGATTTGTTGGTTTGAGACTTCTGAGGTTAGGCCCCGTTGTACAGATTTACTTCTTGAGTCATTGAACTGGGTTCGGGTGATTCAAGATAGGCTTCGGGCAGCTCAAAGCAGACAAAAGAGTTATGTTGACAATAGAGTTCGTGGCTTGAGGTTCAAAGTTGGAATTTAATCAAACACAAGGGGTGCATAAACTTGGGTACTCAAGAATTCCCCAATTGGCATATAAATCATCACACCCAATTCAAATAATCCACAAAAACATCAATATTACACCAAATGAAGTTCATATTAATCAACTCCTCACAATAATCTAGCATAGAACATGATTCACCATTTTAGCCCAAGAGCTTTTTAGAAGAAATTTGAACAAGTGAACTTACCAAGCTAAGAGAAGATGCAAAGTAATGACAAGAGAATTTGAAGATTAAGAACTCCGAATTTATATTTAGTGAAGTATGAATACCTTCTTTGAAAGTAATTGTGAAAAAGAGAAAATTTGAGAATAGAGAGAGTGTGAGTCAATTTTTCGGTTTTGGTATGTGATGTGGGTTTGAAATTATAAGGATATGAGTTAGGGTAGTGTTTTTTTTTTAAAAGTGGAATGGGTCAACCTGGGTCGGGTCGACCAAACAATTTAATTAAAAAGGTTGGAGCCTCAAGCCTCACTTGCGCCCTACCATGCGCACGCATGCGCGCAGAATACCTGGTGAAGCACGGATCACCTGCGTTGGCCAGCCTGCGCACGCAAGTGCCTGAGCTGCTCACGCAGGTGATCAAATAGGCAGGAGGCAGTGAAGTTCCAGGCTACCTGCGTTGGTCAGCCTGAGCACGCAGGTGCCTGGCTTGCGCCCGTAGGTGGCTACTAACCCCAACCAGTGTGTAAGACTTCACCTGGTAGCCACATGCGCCCTGACATGCGTGGGCATGTGGGCATGTGCGCTAGCAGGTGTCCAATTTAGGCCAAAACAGTGCGTCCTATCTCCTATACTTCGAATTTTTCACTTGCATTCACCAAAATAACCAAGAATTAGCAATCAAATAGTTAGAAAATGACAATAATCAACCTTGGGTTGCCTCTCAAGAAGCGCCTTGGTTATCGTCGTGGCACGACGTTGTTCCACATCATCAAGCCTCTTTAAAATGGAGCAGCTCAACCTTAGCAGCTCCGGGTCCACCCTCATAAAAATGTTTTAGCCTTTGACTATTTACCGTGAACCTCCTCTTCTCGTGGTCCTCCAGCTCGATAGCTCCACTAGGATAAACACTAACCACTACAAAAGGGCCCAACCACTTGGATTTTAGCTTACCCGTAAAGAGTTTTAACCTCGAATTGAAGAGTAGCACTTCATCTCCCGCATGAAACTCTCTTTTCAAGATCTTAGCATCGTGCCATTTCTTCATTTTCTCATTGTATAACGCCGAGCTCTCATATGCCTTAAGTCGGAACTCCTCTAACTTATGAATTTGGTGTACTCTTGACTTGGAGGCATCCACCCAATTCATATTCAATTTACGCAAGGCCCATAATGCTTTGTGCTTCAATTCAACAGGGAGATGAAAAGCTTTTCCAAACACCAACTGATAAGGCGACATGCCAATAGGAGTCTTGAATGCGGTCCTATATGCCCAAAGAGCATTATCAAGTTGTCCTACCCAATTTGTGCATCCGACATTTATAGTTTTCTCCAAGATCGACTTTATCTCCCTATTGGACACCTCCACCTGGACACTCGTTTGAGGATGATACGGGGTAGCCACCTTATGCTTCACCCCATACCTATCAAGCAATGCATCGAATATCCGGTTACAAAATGAGAGCCACCATCACTAATGATGGCTCGGGGAGTCCCGAACCTCGTGAAAATTTATTTTTTTAAGAAAAATGTGACACTGTTACTCTCGTTGGTCGGCAAGGCAATGGCCTCCACCCATTTGGACATGTAATCAACGACCACCAATATATACTTATTACCATATGAGCTCACAAAAGGGCCGATAAAATCAATGCCCCACACATCGAATAACTCCACCTTGATGTTAGGCCTCAAAGGTATCTCATGCCTCCTCGAGATACCACCATGCATTTGCCATTGTGTACAAGTTTTTACCCATTCGTAAGAATCACGGTGGATGGTAGGCCAATAATACCCACACTGAAGAACTTTAGCGGCAGTTCTCACACCACCATGATGGCCACCAAATGGAGACGAATGGCAAGCTTCAAGAATGGATTTCATTTCTTCTTCCATAACACATCGACATATAACTCCATCCGCACATTCCCTAAAGAGATAGGGTTCGTCCCAAAAGTACCTCTTCACGTCATGGAGGAATCTTTTCCTTTGATAGAAGCTTAACTCATCGGGGAGCAGTCCACTCACTATATAGTTTGCAAAGTTAGCATACCATGGTGGTGTGCTCCCTTTCAAGCTCATGACAAGCTCATCAGGAAATGTATCATCAAGTTCAAAATCACCCCAATTTTCTTCATTTGTCTCGAGATGTGATAGGTGGTCTGCTAATTGGTTTTCACAACCCTTTCGATCCTTCACTTCAAAGTCAAATTCTTGAAGTAGTATAATCCACCTTATCAATCAAGATTTTGATTTTTTCTTGGCCATTAAATACCGGAGAGCAGCATGATCGGTGTGCATTATAACCTTTGTGACTAACAGGTAAGCTCAAAATTTCTCAAACCCATAAACCACAGTGTCACGCCCCGAATCCCATCGAGACATGATTGGCACCCGTAGCCGATAAGGCCCGAGAGAACCAACCTTTGCCTATGCTCAATCATATGCATATAATATTCATAACCACCATTGCATAATATTATGACATACGAATAAAGGAGAACAAGGGACATATTTAGGCATACATATGAAACTTGGCCGTTGAGGCCATCCAATCAAAACAACATGTGTCTTTTACACTATTACACCCACATCGGTCTACAAAAGCCTCTAACAAGAGCATTTACCAAAATGAACCATAAGTCGGGACAAGTCCTCGCACAACATGTACAATAGCAAAACATATATACAATTTGACTCGGAGAAGCCCCGAATGAGCGGGAGCTCACCAAAGAACCGCTAACACTGGTAGTTTATTGAGGAGGCCTACTGGGACCTGCGCCTGCAGCAAGTAAGGTAAATTCCCCGAGAGGGGTCAGTACGAAATAAGTACTGAGTATGCAAGGCTCAGATGAAACTATACAACACATGAATAGTTCAATGAATATGTCAATGAACTCAAAACATATGAATACTCAATGTGAATAAGTCACCATGTTACTCTTTGGAAACCATGTGGATTGCTTTCATTATTTTCATTACTTCCTTTATCTCAATGCTCACATGTCATTACATCACAATGTACCCGGGCCCCGACTGATCAGTGGGTCTTTCATATCATCATATAGGGATCGAGTCGAGCTAGGCTTATGCCCCTAGACTTGCCACCCTCGGGATCGAGTCGAGCTAGGCTTACGCCCCTAGACTTGCCACCCATAAATCCAAATCTCGAGATCGAGTCGAGCTAGGCTTACGCCCCTAGACTTGCCACCCGTACTTGATCATTGACCACATTTGCATTACTTTGTTCATTACTTTGAGATTGATACTTTGATAGTCATAACATCACTTTGGAACTTTGGAACACAACATTGTTGGAAACTTTGAATCATTGACCAATGAGTGAAGGACATATGAATAAATATCAATGAGAAATATAACATTACTAGCACCATGATACCATTGGAACCATTGGACAATAATCCATGAACAAGAGACACAAGTATAGGCACTATTGGAATATTGGAACATAGCCTTCTTTGAACTTTCGGAACATTAACCATGAATATGAGAAATGAGATTCACAATTGATCAATGAGTAGGAAATATATGACAATGATCATAGATAAGTGCATATGGGATACCTTGGTACATTTCGGAATAGAATTAAAGAAATGTCAATGTGAACACTATTGGCCGTAGAAAGATACGGACAAAATAACCTTGCATACCTTGGATGCACAATACGAATAGACAACCTTCGATGCGTATACAATGATCCCTCTCCTTCACTCTACAACATACATACATAACGAATTCACGTTAACCACGAATTACTTTACAAATGCATGCAATGTCAATGAATTACATGTTTGCCTTTAAACATGTCATTTCCTCTTGACAAAACCATTGATCATACTATTATTTCAAAAATTCCATAATATTCCCAACATTGACCAATACATGAAAATCAATACATTTCACCATAATACTTCTCCTCTACACTTTCTTGTCCATAACACATCACAAATAATCCATCAAAGCACCTTAATTCAACTCATAACACATATCGGCCAAAATCCCATAATTTTCACTTTTAGACAAGAACAAGTTTTATATCAAAAATAACACCATACATGTTTATATTTTGTCCATACCATGCTTTTTCTTCAAAGGCACAAGGCCTAATTCACACTTGAATTCCATATACCATAAATCTCATACAAAATCACCAAGTACCATGACTAACTTTTCCAAGCACCACCAACATGATATACATATTCTTTTATGCATATAATATATTAATCCATGACAATAATCACTTACCTAGGCTTGGAAGATGTTGATCTTGCTCCAAAGGTTAGCTTTGACCTCTTAGGGTTTGAGAGAAAAAGAAAGGATTGAAAAAATTATCTACAAAGGCATGTGTTTTCCAAATGAATAAAATCAGCATTTTTACCCTTTATATAGGATCTCAAGTCCATGCTTAGCCACTCTATAGCATGCCATGTGGTGTTCTAGAAGTTTTTGCAAGAATGGGTCAAATTTCCCCATATGGGCCATGTCTTCTTTCCATTTTTGGGCCCTTTTTTGGGCCCAATTCACTTAACCCGATAAAATCAATAATTTCACGTGTTTAAGTCGTCTCATACGTATTACAATAATATTCCCACTCATGCTATTCATATCCGTAGCCTCCATCCAAAAACCAAGTGATTCTAGCCACGTATGACCCATTTTGACCAAAAGGGTAAAATCGTCATTTTGACTCCAAATTCGCTCTCGAGTAATTTTATCATACCAATATATTTCACTCATTTCATGTATATTCTCATAGTTGTAGAAGAATCATGGCGAAAATCGGCTCAATACGTCCCCGGGAACCCTTGAGACTTAAACAAAATTTTCAACTTTTGAAAGGTGCGCAGGGGCGGCGTGGCACGCTGCCTGGCGCGCCCCTATACTGCCTCTGGACTGAAAATTTCAGCCCAGAGCGGCGTGTCACGCTACCCAACGTGCCCTTCCCTTAAATTTTTCGAAAATTTTATTTTTCGACTTTTCTTCGCGGGTTTGGTTAGATACTTCAAATCCTATTCTTTCACTTACTTCTTAACCTTAACATACTTTGTTTAGAGGTCCTCTTAGCCTCGTTTTGAACCCGACAAATGCTCCATGAAGATCGCAAAACACCTTCTACGCAAGGTTAAGCATATGTACAAGGCCAAATTTCAATTTTCTTGTCAATATCATTACAAAATACATTCGTGTGGCTCTCGACACTCAAGTATACATTGTTCATCGTCATCACATTGGGTTAGGAAGGTACGGGGTGTTACACACAGTTAGTAATTCTTGATCCGTAATAGTGTAGTTCCTTTGTGCATCATTTAACGACTTACTAGAATAGTAGATGGGATGAAAAAGTTTCTCTTTTCATTGTCCAAGCACGACTCCCAATGCAAGTCCACTAGCATCACACATGAGTTCGAATGGTTGTGACCAATTGGAGACCACGATAATGGGGGCTGAGACAAGCTTCTCCTTAAGGCAATTAAACGCCCTCAAACACTCTCCATTAAATTCAAACTTTACCTCCTTCTCAAGGAGTTTGCACATCGGATGGGCAATTTTAGAGAAATCTTTAATGAACCTCCTATAAAAACCCGCATGGCCAAGGAAACTCCGGACCCCTTTTGTAGATATTGGAGGTGGTAGCTTAGCAATGACTTCCACCTTAGCTTGATCAACTTGGATTCCTTGGTCCGATATTTTATGTCCGAGAATAATCCCTTCCTTTACCATAAAGTGGCATTTATCCCAATTCAACACAAGATTATTTGCCACATATCTTTCAAGCACCTTTTCCAAGTGTTCAAGGCAATCCTCAAATGTATTACCAACAATTGAGAAATCGACCATAAATACCTCCATAGAATCCTCCACCATATCCGAAAAGACAGAAAGCATACACCGTTGAAAGGTAGCCGGTGCATTGCATAGCCCGAAGGACATGCGCCTAAAAGCGAAAGTTCCATAAGGACAAGTGAAGGTAGTTTTTTCTTGATCCTCGGGAGCTATTGAAATTTGATTGTAGCCCGAGTATCCGTAGAGGAAGCAATACCAACCCCTTTCGCTAGCCTATCAAGCATTTGGTCCATGAAGGGCATGGGGAAATGATCCTTCTCGGTCCATGAATTCAATTTCCTATAATCAATACACACTCTCTAGCCCATGACCTGATGGACGGGTATAAAATCATTATTTTTATTTGGGACCACCATAATACCACCTTTCTTGGGAACACATTGAACGGGACTTACCCATGTGCTATCCGAAATAGGATAGACTACACCCGCATCAAGCCACTTGATGATTTCTTTCTTCACAACTTCTTGCATCGAAGGGTTTAATCTTCTTTGGTGTTCTACACTTGCTACAAACTCAGGCTCAAGCTTGATCTTGTGGGTACATATACCGGGTGGAATTCCAATAATATCGGTTATGGTCCATCCAAGAGCCCTAATTTACCGTATCACCACCGATTTCAATTCCTCGATTTACCAAGATGACAAGTTTCCCGCAATAATAATAGGTAGAGTCTCACCTTCTCCCAAGAACACATAACGGAGATGAGGTGGCAATAGTTTGAGCTCAATTTGTGGTGGATCTTCAATCGAAGGCTTTGCGGAAGGAGTTTCTCGATTTTTCAAGTCAAGGTCCAACTTGCAAGGATTTTTTGTGTAAGACCCAAGACCTTTTAAAGATGCAACTACTTCATCATATCCTTCAATCCTCTCGCTTTCAAGATTCCACAAGACTCCCACCAAAGGTTCACTAACAAAGTCAATCTCCATAGTATTAGCCACTTCGTCATCAATCACATCGATTATGGAGACAACTTGCAAATCCATAAGTTGCTTCATTGACTTGCAAACGCTAAATGACACCTCGTCATTGTTTACTCAAAATTTTATTTCAACGCATTCAACATCAACTAATTCAACATCAACTAGAGCCCGTCCGATAGCCAAGAATGGCCTACCAAGAATAATGGGGACCTCATGGTCAATTTCACAATCCAAAATCACAAAATCGGCCGGAAAGATGAAACGGTCCATCTTCACAAGTACATCATACAACACACTTATGGGTCTTTTTATAGAGTGGTCGGCCATTAATTGCCGCATTGGTGTTGGCTTTGGAGCTCCCAAGCTTAACTTTCGAATTATGGCTAATGGCATCAAATTAATGTTTGCCCCAAGATCACATAAGGCTTTCCCGAATTGGTACACTCCAATAGTACATGGGATGGTGAATGCCCCCGGGTCATTCTTCTTCACAACCATTGTGCTAGACATGATAACACTACAATTATGTGTAACTTCAATTGTTTTGAAGTCCATAATGCGCTTCTTTGTTACCAAGTCCTTCATAAATTTAGCATACCCGAGCATCTCTTGTAGGGCTTCCAACAATGGTATATTTACCGAAAGGTTGCTAAATTTAGAAAGGAACTTCTTGAACTTTGAATCATCTTCCTTCTTCTTAAGCCTTTGTGGGAATGGAGGATGGATTTTGACTTGTGGCTTTGAGACAACCGGGTTTTCATTCGGTTTTGAATTACCACCATCAACCACTTATGGTTCTATGTCATTTTCACCCTTTTCTTCCTCTTCTTCCAACTTCTCAACACTTTGATCTTTTGACATCGGAGTTTCATCTTTTGAATTATCAGGCTGCTTTCTCTTTTTGCTTATTTGTCCTCCAATACCCTTATTACTAAGGTCATTATAAAGATTTACAACATCGTTCGCTAGAGTTCTCCCGCTTCTAGTGACTATTGCCATGATGTGAGCATTATTTTTTGGGTTTACAACCGTATCATTAGGAAGGCCTCCTCTTTGTCTTTGGTTTATCTAGGAGGAAGGTTGACCCATTTGGGTTTCAAGTTGCTTTATCAAGGTCGAGTGTGAGGTGACGGTTTGATTGAGATGCGACAAATCACCTTTTATTTCTCTTAACATCTTATCGCTTCCTTTAACACTCAATAGAATACGAGCAAGCACATCTTCATTCTTATACTTCTCCGGATCAATAGAAGTTGTTCCTTTACCATTAGGCCGATCATGTGGAGGAACATACCTATCATAATCCCGATCTTTATTTCGCCAATCAAGGTCCATATCCTTATCCCTCCATTCTCAGTTTCTATCACGATCCTTCCACTCACGATCTTTCCAATCATGGTCTTTATCCGTCCAACCTTAATTCCCGCCTTTCCTTTGATAAGTGGGGTGGGAACCCCCCGTTTGATTTGACATAAACCGGATTTCTTCATCAAGAGTCTCCACTTCATCATCATCATAAGTCTTAGCACCCTTGGAAGCAACGTCGTTAACCGCCTTTGGTATTGACCCCATTACATGCTTGGTGAGGAGTTCTAGTTATGTCATTATTTTAGCCATACTCTCATCTCTCTTCTCGTCCTTCTTTATTTGCTCTTGGCTCACAAAAGATGCGGAGGGAGCCCCCACGGCCACCTCAGAATCTCTTGTATGCCAACCTCGACTTTGTTTAGTGACTTGGTCCAATAATGCTATGCAACACCATAAGTTTGTTTCACCAAAGATCCCCCGACTGCATTGTCCGCAACCATTTTGTTCAATTGATCTAATGCTCGATAAAATATTTGGAAGAGCATCTTATCTAGAACCTCGTGAGTCGGACATTACATCAATTTCTTTTTAAACCTTTGCCAAGCCTCATGTAATGGTTCACTATTCAATTGGCGGAAGTTAATAATCTCATCTCTCAATTGTAACATCCGGGATGGTGGAAAGAACCTATCCAAGAATGCTTCCGTCAATTCCACCCATGTAGTGATTGAACCTGCGGGAAATTGCCTCAACCATAATATGGCTTTGCCCGTCAATGAAAAGGGGAAGAGTCTCAACCGGATAGACTTTTGTGATATGTGGTCGATATCAAACGGCATGCATACATCAATGAAATTCGTCAAATGAAGATTTGCATTTTCATGTGCTTGACCCCCATACAATCCCTTCATTTGAAGGAGATAGAGCATCACACTAGTAACATGAAACACTCTGTTGCCTTTTGCGGGCGGGATGCGGATGAAACTAGCTCTCCCAGCATCTCCCAAGTGGTCTTCATCCTCTAAATGCCCGACAAATGAAGCGGTATGGCTCCCGTGTTGACTCATTGAATCGTGAAGACGTTGGTTATCACCTGTGGAGAACAAAAACAACAAATAAAGTAAACTTATACCACAATAGACACAAGTAACTTAAAACACTAAAAAGAATGAACGCTACGTTTCATTCCCCGGCAACGGCGCCATTTTTGATAACGCTCAAATACACCCTAGAAATGAGTGTACGCGGTCGTTAGCAATATAATTACCCAACTTAGAGTCGGGGTCGAATCCACGAGGAATGAATGCAATAGCTTTCACCTCTAAGTGTCAAAAACGACTAGTGCTAACACGTGATGCTATAAAAATAATGCATAAAAGTAAATGGGGGTAATTTAGATCATTAATTGGTAATTATCAAAGTAATTATAGTTTGAAATGCACAATTCAAAGATTAGAGAAATAGAGTTGAAATTGAGTGTAATACGGGACTTGGGGTTATGCTATTGTAAGAGTGAAAGAATGCACGGGTGATTGACTATTTGTCTAGATTTAGCTAAGAGCTATGGGTAGGCTAGATGATGGGTACTTAGTGTTGATTTGTCAATCAAACACCAAGATATCACAAGTGGGTTCTTTCGAACACCTCACAAGTGTGTCTATATAATCAATCTAATACATTAATTAGCGTCCTTATGTCTAAGAGACACTATTAAATGATAAATATCAAGTTATTGTTCACTCTTATTCCTCACCCTCATCTCCTTTGTCAAGGATGATAAGAGTTCTAGAGTTAATTAGAGTTTGCAACCTCTAATTTTAGATCGAAAATATAGAATAGGAGTAAAACGCACAACAATTATCTAATTAGGAAGACAAATAAACAACACCCATATAATTATCACATCTTACTCAAGCATAACCCCAAGCAAAGAAATTAGCTACTCATAGAAAGAGAAAGAGAAAAATTACCCAAGTTCTCCTCCCATTGTTCCATTAAATCCAAGATTATCACAAGATTTAAGATCCAAATTTAATACAAAGCAAAAGAAAGTAACTAATTTCACTCTTAGGGTTCCACTCTATGTTCTCCAGCTTACAAAAGTGCAAAGATCCCATTCTAGAGCTGAAAAATCCCTTTTAAAGCCCCAAATTTACATTCCCAGAAAATTATAAAACTGTCACCGCACTGGTCACATGCCAGCGCAGGTGCCAGTGCAGGTGGATGGCCTACGCGCGCATGCTCTTCAGTGCAGACTTCACTGGCTCAACCAGACTTTCCACCTGCGTGCGCAGGTGGCCTCTTAGCTTCCTAAATGTTGGTTTTAAGCTCATTTTCTACACTTCTCGCATCCTAATTGACTCGTGTGGCTCGACCTCCTATTCACTCATTACCTGCATAAAAGAGTTATATAACATGAGAATTGCATCGAATCAATGCAAAATAAGAGATAATTTAAGCTTAAACGTGTTAAGAAGTTAGTAAAATGTCAACTTATCAGCCAACCTTCGCGTTCGTGAAGAGAAGGTCGGCCAAGCATGTAACACCCCGTACATTTCCGACCTTACTTTCCAACTATAAACCATGTTTACATTGGTTTTGAAAGCAATAAGTACGTATGTTGTATTGTTATTGATGGAACACTTGATATTGTGCTAGTAAATGTGATTAGACCTTTGTAGGAGGTGTTTGTGACTTTGTGAGGCATTTGTGAGGTGAAAAATGAGGTTTAAAGGACTTCCAAGCAAAGGATATTAAATATGAGAGGCAAGCTAAATATTTGGACTTAAAGGATCCAACCGAATCCGCAAAGAAAAGTCGAAAACAAAATTTTGGTGTGGGGCGCGCCCAGGGGCATGCCAGGCCGCTTCTGGCCAAATTTTTTTTGGAAGAGGCAGAAAAGGGGCGTTCCAGGGGGCGTGCTAGGCCGCTCAGGCTCCCCCTTTTCAGAACTGAAATTCAGCTAAGTCTTAGGGGCGCCCGGGAGCGTGCTGGGGTGCTTTTTTTTGCCAACTTTCTTCTCCGATTATTAGTATATAAAGAGGACTCTTGGGTTATGGTATTATTATTCCATCGTAGTAGGACTAATCTTGAGCGAGTTTGGCATCCAAGTTGGGGTTAATTCGTCGTCACAATTATTTTATTAAATTATGTTCAATTAAGCCATGAGTGGCTAGAATTGCTTGTTCTTGGGATTGAGGCTACGTGAGTTGAATATTGTCGTAACATTTATGGAATTATTTAAACATGAGATATATGGTGTATCATGCATTGAATTTGGTGGGCTACACTCACATATGTTAATGGGCTCAATTTGAGGCCCAAAATGAAGCCAAAATGCATGGCCCAAATAGGAAAATGACCCATTTTTGTGTTGACTAGGTAAAGCATGGCATTTAATGCCCAAGAAGTGGATAAGGATGACTTGAGGGGCTATATAAGACAAGTAAAAATTAGATTTTATTCACATAAACACACATGCCATTCTACACATTTCCAAGAAATTCCTTTTTGCTCTCAAAACCCTAAGTCATCTCTTTGGACAAGATCATCATTTTCCAAGCTTGGGTAAGTGTTTAATTTTATGGTTAAATATATTATATGCATGGGAGAGTATGTAGATCATGATGGTTATGTTTAAAAGTGTAAGTAGTGCACTTTTGCTTGTTGCTAAAAGATGTGTCATCTATGTGATTTAAACTTGAAAGGAGACTTGAGGTTTTGATGAAAGTGAATAGTGTGGATAAAATATCAACATGTGTGGTGTGGTTATGTTCCTTAACTTTTTAATTTTCTATGAGTATAATTTGTGGGATTGTTGTTGAGATGTTGTTATGAAATGTAATGAGGTGACTTGATGGAGTA
Organism: Capsicum rhomboideum; assembly: GCA_031232105.1. Taxonomy (NCBI): domain Eukaryota; kingdom Viridiplantae; phylum Streptophyta; class Magnoliopsida; order Solanales; family Solanaceae; genus Capsicum; species Capsicum rhomboideum. The sequence goes on from CP124716.1 coordinate 124,476,184, forward strand.
ATTGTGACATAGTGTTAATGAGGAGGCGTAAAGGATAAACTTGGTGTGAAATGCTATTGGGTTATGATGTTTTGGTCAATGTGTGGAATGTTGTGGTATTTTTGGTATGACAATGCAGTGAATTATACTGTGAAGGGAGAAATGACGTTATAAGGCAATCATGTAACTCATTGTCGTCTTATGCACTTGTAAGGTATGTAAGGTTACTCTTTCCGTATCCTTCTGCAACACATATTGTTCACATCGTCATTTTACTTATTCCATTCCGAAATGTCCAAAGGTATCTCATTTCAGGTTGTCATATCATATTACTCACAGGAACAATTGTGATTTACATGTCTCTCATTCATTGACTGAAGTTCCAAAGCTCTCATAATGTTGTAACTACTAAAAGAAGGAGAATCTATTCATTCTTGAGTAGCACTTCCAATAATGTTATGTTCCAAAGTTCCAACAATGTTATGTTCCCAAGTTCCAATAATGTTTCAATCACCAATGTATCAATCTCTCACAAGTAAAGGTATCGATCTCTCACAAGTAAAGGTATCGATCTCTCACAAGTAAGGAATGAAGTAACGTTTATATACCTATATATATATATATTATGGCCCACCGATAAGGTGGATGATTGTTGATACTATATTATGTCCACCGATAAGGTGGATGATTGTTGATATATATATATATACTATGGCCCACCGATAAGGTGGATGATTGTACTATAGCCCATTGATCAGCTGGATGAATGATATATGGCCCACTGATCAGCTGGATGAATGGTAATGGTAAAAGCAAAGAAAGTAAAGCATTTGAATAAAAGTATATCACTTGAAGGAAAGTATATACGAATGACAGTATATGAATGATAATGATGAGAATGAATGATCGAAAATGAAAATAATGAAAGCAATGTACATGGTTCCACATATGCAGAACAGAGGTTTATCCATATTGATTATTTCACTTGTACTTGATATCATTGACGTATTTATGACTCATTCAGTTCCTTACAGCCTTACATACTCAGTACATTCTTCGTACTGACGTCCCTTGGGGGACTTACCTTACTTGCTGCAGGCACAGGTGCTAGTAGACCTCCACAGTAGGTTGCAAATCATTTGCCGATCATTGGTGAGCTCCATTTGGTTCGGGGCTTTCCGAGTCACATGTATACATTGGTTTTGGTTTTGGCATTGTAAATGTTGTATAAAGTGGGGACTTGTCCTGACTGTAGGTTGGTTATGTATATGTATTGGTTAGAGGCTTTGTAGACGTATGTGGAAATATGAATGTAAGAGATGTATGTCCATTTTGACTTGATGGCCCTAACGGCCAAGTTTCATATATTGCATATGTTTCCATGACTTCCGCATAGTTGCATGAGATACAATGATATTCATACAGAGACACGCATATGAATGTACGTGAGCAAAGATTAGTTCTCTCGGGCCTCAACTGCTTCGGGTGCCAGTCCGCCCCATTGGAATTCGGGGCGTGACAAAGTTGGTCCAGGCTTTTTATTCATGATCACCGTGGAATGGCCGCGTTCATGATGGTCTGTCTGGGCCGTCCCCCATATTCGTGGCAGGGGTCCCGTGTTCGCGAAGAAGGGACCTCTGGTAGTATATATAACTCCTTCTTCGTTTTTCCTTGCTATTTTTCTAAGTATAAACGCCATTGTAGGCTATATAAGCTTGTAAATTATGAGTTAATTGTATTTTTGAGTTGGAATTAGCTGGGGAACGTGGTTGTGGACCCTATATCTTCTAATTCTCGTAAACTTTTGCTTAATTTCTTCCTTAATTCTCCATTTTAATTATTTATTTTGGATTGTTATTGGGGATGGTTTGGGGTTGTTTTAAGCTCAGACTTAGCTAGAATTCTTATGGCTAACGATCCTTGAGCTGTGTGGGATGCTGTGACGATTTCAATTTCGCAATTCCTCAAGCGGCCCCCGCATGGAATTTTTAGTCCAATTTATGATCTAGAGTGTTTATATGAAATATGGGTATAGTTTTTCTCGTCTTGACGTATAGATCATTGTTTTGATTGCGTGGCAACTCTCGAAGGCCTTTCGGAAGGGGAAAGCTCCGGTTTAGGCTATCTCCTTAGGATGGGTTGACTTAGACTTGGTTTCTGACCTGTTTTAGCTCCTTTCTCCTAGGTAGAGTAGTAATTGGCCTGGACCGCCATTCCTTGACCTAGTATTTGGGACCCGCATTGCCGTAGTGGACTTACCTGCCTGAAATTAGTATTTATGACTTTATGATTTGGAGATATGCTTAGAACCCTTGAGTTCTTCCTGTTAGCTGGATACACTTATATTTATATAAATGCATTTTAGTTCTGATCCGACATATGCTTTATTGACATTATTATTACGAGTTCTGGCATGATACTGACATCGGTTACAGTTACGGTTTGGTTACTATTTATGAGCTCCGGTATGAGTTTGATATCAGTTATGGTTGAGGTTGGCTACTTATTGCATCTCTTATTTCTGGACATGGTGTGGGTATTGTGAGTTCTGGTTCGAGTCCGACATCTATTTATAATTATGATCGGTATGTTCTGGCATTGATCACGACTGTTACTGGGAGTTTGGTAGTGGTGTGGAGTTCTGCTATACATGATTTATGTATGGCCTCTTGTTATTATCCACCATTTTCGGTTCGAATCTAGCGTCTGGCCTCTCGTTATTATCCATTGGTCCCGGTTCAAGTCCGGTACATAATTGGATATTTCGTCATGGATTTGGGATCAGGAGATTATTTGGGATCGGTTCAGTTACTGGATTTTTATGCTTTTCTGTCTTAGTTTCCTATGGTCTACACCCACCAGCTTACAGGGATTTAGTAGGGTTAATTGCTTTCTTGTGTGTGCCTTTGGGGCTCATGGGGTCCAGTTAGGTTTTAGTTAGTGTATTTCTTTCATTTCTAAGTTATTTATCTCTTGTATTTCCCTTATTTATTTCCTTTATCGCACTTGCCTAGTTCAGTAGATATTTACATTTCTACCCCGTTACTGTTGACTTAGCTTATGTTCTCGCATTATATTCATGCTTTTACTATATTTGAGCTCAGTTGGCCGATGATGTCTACTGAGTACCCGTTGTTTTGGTACTCATACTACACTTCTGCATCTTTTTCCTGATGCAGATTCGAGTATAAGTCGTTGGTGTTGACGTTATTCTCAGGCCCATCCACTGATCTGGAGACAAGGTGAGTTTTCCAGAGTCCGAGGCTGAACCTCCTCCATCTGTTTTAGTTATAGTCTTTTGTATTACGAGACTACTACTTATATGTATATTTTGGATGCTTTCTAGTACTCTTCTGTTATTATAGTGGCTCTAGTACCGACCTTACCAGGTCTTGAGAGGGATTTTTTTGTTCGTTTTGTCTTCCCCCTCTTGTACAACATGTTTTATATATATATATATATATATATATATATATATATATATATATATATATATATATGTATATATGTATTTCCCTGCTTCCGCTTACTTTATTGTTATATTGATTTCTTTCTAGTTGCCCTTACTTTCCGTCCGTTAGCCCATTACTTGCCGTTTTGGGCTATGACTTGGCTTATCTACTGATGGGTTGAGGTAGGTGCCATCATGACCGAGAAATTGGGTCGTGACAGGGTGGGAGTTGAGGGGTGGGGAGGGACTTAGTAGCCGTTTGGGACACCTACTAGCCATTGGGCAACGATCCCCAATGGCATTCTTTTAAAAAAAATTCTGTCAGACCGAACCGGCACTGTACCGAATTGGGCTGGTACCGGACCGAATTGGGACAAATTGAATTGGGATAACTGAGACGAAAATCAATCCCGTTTTGTGACCCGGATCAACGTGTCCCATCCCATCCCGGGTCCTACTGGATCGGGACAGATCAGGACCGATACCAAAACGGACTGATACGGTATTGGGACGTCCCGTCCTACTGCCCAATCTTAGTCTAGTTATACATTTCTGCAGCACCATTTTATTGAAGTGTTCCTAGCATAGTATATTGTGCATATATGCAATGTTCTTCAAAAAACTTTGCAGATGGATTTGAAAATCGTCCTCAATTTATTATATATTTTTTATAATATTCACCAACTCTATTTAACCTAATGATTTCACCTTTTTATCTATTTGTCACTTAACCTAATTAACGTATATTATGAGAGCTTTAGTTACTTGAGTGTTTCATGTTTTTTTTTTTAAATTGTTTTCTTTCTAGTCTAGTACTAAACTGTAGTGGCCACAACAGAATGTCAATTAACCTATTCTATCTGTAGTGTTGACAGCTATTCAATATTTTGTGTTTTTCCATCAATAGAATTTGACCGCAACATTTTGCATTTTTTCATCTATTCAAAAGAATAACTAGTTAGTTTTCAACAAATAGATATATTCATAACATGAAAAATCATTAATAAAAGTGATAAAATATTGTTCTCCATCAAAAGGTCCTCAAATATCAGTGTGTATAATTTAAAGAGATAAGGTGCTTCTTATGACACATTTCTTATTATATTTGATTTGTTTTCCTTTCATGCAATCCAAACATATATTAAAGTAAGTGCAATTTAGAAAAAGATTCGAGAAAATCTCATTCTTTACTAATCTATTGTGCTTTTCTTGAAATATATAACTTCAAACGTCCGTGCCACAAAAAATTGAACATTCATATAATGAACTTTGCTTAATTTAAATATTACGATGAAAACAGCTCAAGAAATATATCATAAAATTTAAGTTTGTGTACAAGTCATAATAAGAACATTATTTTGTAAAATAGAATCACAATCACTAAATGTTGATATCAGATTCTTAGAAATTAAGATAAATACAAATGTTGATAATTGATTAAGTGATATTCATTATTCAAGATCAGGTCGTAAGTTCATATGCCTTTAATTAGAGTCTCACACGATTTCTCACAAACAAGAAAAATCTTTTAAAGATTTAATAATTTGGAAAAGAATTTTCTAAACTCACTTTTGTATAGTAAATTATCAAGTATTAGGAGGAAGTTTACCTAAGTTTGTTTCGAAATATACAAACTTTACTTTTAAGGCAATATTTCCGATAATATTTTTTATTTTTATAGAATAAATACAATTTACCTTAAAATTCGAACATCCAGTATATTAATAGTTGTTTTCTTCCTCTTATACTTGTTGATTTAATTTTAGATAATTTACCAACTATTTAAATTACAAAGTTGAACGAGTAATTTTTCTATTAATCTTATTCCCTCTTAAGTAAACATGCTGAACAATTGACAAATATATTCATTTATCCTTAAAAGTGTAATTAGTTAGAAAAGTTTATTTTCAAGAGGAATTAAGTGTGAGATAAACTGCACGAAGAATAAGCCATGTAAAATTATTCTTAATAACTTTAATCTTGTTGTTACCGCTACAAACTAATCAATCTCTATATCTACTATATCTCTAATCTCTATCTCTATCTCTAATCTCTAATCTCTCTCTCTATCTAATCTATCTATCTATCTATCTATCTATCTATCTATCTATCTATCTAATATATTAAAAGTGTGAAAGTCCTTATAAATGTTGTTTGAACTTTTTGTCCATTCGCAATAGACAAAATCGTCTTTTCACTTGTATTTTATTTAAGGATGTTTTCTTATTAAATAAAGGGAAGTAAAGGTCAATTAGAAAAAGGAAAGCATAAAAACGTGAAAAAAAACCAAAAACATATAGAAAAGGAAAAAAGAGTCCTAAATCCTAATGAAAAACTTGAAAATGGACCCCCCCCCCCCCCCCAAAAAAAAAAAATAAAAAATCACTAAACAGGCTTGAAAAAAACTTAAGGAAAAAAAATCTAATTTATAGGAGAAAATTAAATGTCTATTTTTAATATTACGAAAATAATTAATTTTTCTTTTTAAGTGCAGAATCCTTTTAAATATGAAATTCATATTGACTTATTTAAAATTTTATCTTATATAGAACTTTACCTTCTTTAACTAGAAATCAAATTCTATTCTTTGTCAATAGAAATCAAATTATAATTACACGACGTTTGCGATGCCAAATATTCTACAGTCAAACCTCTCTGTAGTGGCAGCATTTGTCTGAAATTTTCATGGCTGCTATAGAGAGATGTTGTTATATATGTATACTGACACTTGACGTTCAGATCTCATTTAGCTGTTACAAACAAAAGTACGCAAAATTAGAAAGAGTATGAATATAAAAAAGGCAAACATTAGTAGCATTTTCCTCGTGAAGTTATGAAATTACTAATGTGCACCATTTAAATATAATTTTTTTCTTTAAATTAGATATTCATACTTGAAATTTACTATGTGCATGAAATTAATGGTGATTACCATAAACGTTTGGTATTTTATTTTATACATAAAATATTTCTTATAAAATATTGTTACATAATATTTGAATATGCTGTTATAGAGAGGTAATTTTATAAAGAGTGTACCACTATAATAAAGATCATTGCTGTTATAGGTAGAATATTGTCATAGAAAAGTAAAATATAACATGAAAAATTAATTCCGAAGAAAATCAGACCGCTATAGTGAAATGTTGTTATAACAAGACGACTTTATATAAAGAGGTCTGACTGTACTATATAATATCTATATCCTCAAGCTCATATATACTTTCATGCGTTTCTTTTGAAGTCTTCTTTATGGGAGTAGTGTATTTTGATATTTTAATAATCTCTGTTTAATATTATATTAAAAACATGATCTTTTTCTTCTTTTAAATTTTAATTACATGCATAATTTTCAATTGTGAATTAATCTAGCATATCGTTATTATTATTTAATAATAGGTTCCAATGATTGTCTTCTTTTCTGATACAGGGTTTAATTGTTATCGTACACATAAAATATGATCAAACTGTCTTTTTAGAGGTAACTTAACTTCTTTTATTAAATTCATTTTGCTACGATAATGATCAAATTTATTCGATGGAGTGTTACATATTAAATTTATTATATTGAAAGGGTGATATAGTAAAATTACACCTATTATTTATTACTTCTTAACCTGTGTGACAAGTATTGTTGGACAGAGGAACTATTAAATAACTTGGAATAAACATGCAACGCACGTTCCCATAGACTAGTTAATATTAAAATTGTGAAGGTCCTTATAAATGTTGTTTAATCTTTTTGCCCTTCATTAAAAGACTCCGCAATAGACAAAATCGTCTTTTTATTATTTTCCTAATATTTAAGACCTGAAAATTAATTAAACTTTTATTAGTAAATCCTTTCCTAATTTTAATAGAACTATATATATTGAAAGTCCTAATTTTAGTAGTCATCAAAATTAAGGACAATTTATACTTACCAAAAATTATTACGTTTATGTATTCCATCTATAATTCTTTGTCCACGTATATTTTTTTTTATACCAAAACATTATGGAGTCCAAATTAAAACCAAACATTAAATTTTATATATATTAAAGTTTATGTGGAAAAAGATATACATACACACGTGTGTTTGTGTGTGAATCAGTAGATGAACAAATACTACTAGATTTGATTTCATAACAACAGTTTTGTAATTGTGCAATCCAGGTTGAAGAGCTAAGGAATCGCGGTATGGGACGACACAAGTTTACACAAACAAAGCAGCTTTGGAGGTTTCTCCATCTATCGTCTCTCTAGAATCATACACTGATAGCTTCCGTGTTCGATCTTTTTGTTGCGTAAGCTTTTGTTTTTCACTTTTAACTTTAAGTTAACTTATTTGACCTAATGTTTTTTTTCTTTTGTATTCTCTTTTATGTTCAGGGAAGGAGGAGCTATTTCAGTGCACATCAGTGGCGGAGTCAGGATTTTCACTAAGGGGGTTCAGAAGTAAATATACAAACTAGCCGAAGGGGGTTCAACTTCTACTATATATACATAAAAAATAATTTTAATTATGTATAAATAGTATAATTTTCCACAGAAGGGGATTCGGATGAACCCCCTAAGCCAAAGGTGGCTCCGCCCCTGGGGCACATGCATGGTAATGGAGAGTCACAATAGTTATTCTACAGATGGTTGTTAGACCGACTATGTTGTATGGAACAGAGTCTTGGCCTGTTAAGAACTCTCATGTTCAGAAGATGAAAGTTGTGGAGATGAGAATGTTAAGGTGGATGTGTGGTCATACTAGGAGAGACACGATTAGGAATGATGAGATACGTGACAAGGTAGTAGTGGCTATCGTGGTAGACAAGATGAAGAAAACGAGATTGAGATGGTTTGGACATGTGAGGAGGAGGAGTACTATAGATGCTTCAGTAAAGAGGTGATAGCGGTTGGGAGTGGCGCAAAAAATATTACTTGGTTTAGGGTTAATTTCCTTAAAATTAGGAATAAAAATATCATATTTTTCTATTAGTTTAAGAATTCTATCAAACTTTTTCTACAAACATATCTTCTTCTATTTTTACTTTTCTTCAAATATATATACCCTTCTTCTATAAACATATAATTCTTCTACTTTTCTTCTTATTTTGGTTTTAATTTGATTCAAGTCGTTTTCTGACATTCATTATCATCATCATCGTTTCTGTCTTTCTTTATTTCTTTTAGTTATTAAATTTAAAGATTATATATGGATTATTCATAATCAACGATATTGGATTCTTCGTTTTTGATAATTTCTCGTGTTTCTTTTTCAATTGAAAATTTCTAATAAAAAAATTGGACGAATCAAGCATGTTGCCGGTTTGCCGCCGTAAGAAGTAGTCGGAAAAATCAAGGGTTTATCTCTTTCCTTTTTGTATGGGCATTGAGGAAAACAATTGAATCAATGCATCAATTTGTTCCTACTTGCCATTGTTATCTGGATACTTTGAGTTATCAGCAGCCCTAAAGACATTAGAATACTTGATTATTAGATACAATTAAGCTATATCTTAATTTTAGAGCATTATACATATTGTTTCACCATATATATTTCATTCAATCTCAAGGTAAATACTTATTATCGATGTGATTTATATGTTTAATGGTCAGAATCTCATAACACGTATATTGTCTTTTAATACTTTTTAGGAGCGATAGAATCATTTCGTTTAGTATACAAGTTTTTTGTACACAGTTGCAAAATTAACAACAAAAAACTAGAGAATCTATGCAATGGTTTAGTTTTGTTGACACTGGTTTTGAGTTAGTTCATTTATTTTGTGCTTTCTTTTTCAGTTAAAAATTTCTGATAATTTTTTTTTGATGAAATAAGCATGTTGTCGCCGAATGAAGTAGCCAGAAAATCAAAGATTAGGAATGAAAGTCTTGAATAAAGGACTTGACGGTGAGTTATCGATCATGTTCCTCTTTACTTTTTTTTTTTTAAAAAAAGTTTTGTACTTAATATAATGTACACACAATAGTTCTCTTTTTATATATAGATTTATTATTATTAATTAACGTTATACACTCGTGTAATGCACGTACCCTAAACTAGTATATTATAAAAGTGCGAATAATTTTTGCTAAATGTTGATCGATCAAAATATCCCTAAGATATTGATAGACTTTTATGCCCTTAAAAATTTAAGCTATATCCTAATTTATTTTGAACAATAATTTTTTCATAAGCCAAAAATATCATTCCTCTTGATAAACGAACAAGTAAAAACTTACTCACACCCAATACCACAATATAGAAGAAAAAGAAATGGTCTGATCAAAATAATCGAAGGGAAGAACTTATATTATTCTAATAGGTAAGCAGTATATTTCAGTACTCTTTTCTTATTCAATATTTTTTTTTTCGTATTCTAGATGGAGCAATCGCCATGATGACGTATAAAAAAATTTCAGCAATAACGAGCTCTTTTCGATTCATAGATCAATAAGTCACTTTTGAAAGGCTCGATGCTCCTTTCATGATAAGGGATGATGAGAGTTATGGAGAAACTTGTAGGGTTTTAGGCTCTTGTCATGGTTTTATACTGATTAATATAAACAAGCTTATCTACTTGTGGAATCTTGCCACTCGATTTTACACCAAAGTGTTTGAGTTTGACGACTTGAACTTGGACCACTAGTATACGAATGAGGGACTTTGTTTCAACTCCTCCAAGAATATTTACAAGGCTGCGCTTATTGTGCATCCTACAGTAGATGGCAATGGTGATGATTTTGTTATTGTTGCCAGCCTCGAAGGCAAAAAATAGATGCAGACTTGGATTGTTTTGGTCTTTGCAACGAAATAATTTATTTTGATCTTATTGTTGATGAGAAAACGGAATATATATGGTGCACCTTTAATTATGTGGAAAGCTTGATCTCGCCAAAGGAGTACTACTGGAGTAGAAAGCTGCACAAAAAGCTTGGACAGATCACATGGATAGATGATGAATAGCATAAATTGTTTTTCGTGTATTTCAAGAATTTAAGTTATGTGTCACATTTCTTTCTTCTTAGTATAGAAATAAAGTACCAAATCAGCTCTTTTTGTATAACATGAATTTTATAAAAGTTATAAAATTTTAATGTGTGAAATATTTTTAACAAAAAGCGTAGGATTGAATTCTTGGGTTGGCCTAATTTTGTCCAATGATCTTTGGGACACAAACCTTAACGAAAAAGAATCAAACAAAGATATATACTATTCTCAGACCCCTAGGTATTACAAAAGCACGAATAATTTTTGCTAAATGTCCCTCAAATATTGATAGACTTTTATTCCTTTAAAAAATTTAATAATTTAAATATAAGTTAGGTTAAAATTAAAAAAACCAACAAATGAGTATCCTAATTTATTTTGGACAATAATTTCTTCAATTTGCATAAGAAAAGAATAAGTCAAAAAATAATAATGTCCTTCACATACCCATTTTTTTGGAATTCCAATATCCTATTAATTTCCATGAACAAGAACACTTGAAGCATCTCTTTTACCTCTTATACAAAGGAACATCTGTTGTTAAATCGTCTACAAATTACTAATAATTGATTCTTTTTACTTCGCAAGCCAATACATTTTAATTTCAATTTTTATAGGCCAAAATAAATAAATAAAAAAGCTAGAAAGCATATACGTCAGGTAAGACTTTTTAATTTTTTTTTTATATGTTCTCTTTATCTTGTATTTACATTATGAGTATTTTCTCTTTCTATACTTGTAATTGTAAATGTTTCTATTATTTGCATTACACATTTTATTCATGTTTATAATTAGTGTACTTTTCTTTGTTGGCTCTTTATAGTATCCTAATTTATTTTGGATAGTTGTTCTTCAATTTGTACGAAAAAATAATAAGTCAAAAAAAATCAAACGCGAAAGTGAAAAAAAAATAATTTAAACGACAAAGGTATCCTAACTTAGTTTGATAATGATTCTTGAATTTGTAGAGAATAAAAAAATAGCTTGAAGACAATTGTAGGGTTCTAAATTATAGTACACAAAAATTATATAAGCTTGAAGAGTAACATTGGACGCAACTAATGAAGATTTCAAGTCCGGCATTAGGAACTTTAGGAACGTAATTTATATGAACTCTCGAATTGTCATTATATCCAATATTAAATTACTTTATTAAGGAAATATTTTAGCTTTTAAGGGAAATATTAATCGATCAACATTTTAAAAATGCTTTAATAATGTCTGAGTACAATAAATTTGGATATTAGTGATCACACAACATGCAAAAGTATAATTTATTATTTTAACATAAGTATTATAATAATCGACAAGTGATAATCGTACAACGCACATACATAACACTAGTTACATAATAAATTCAGATAACCAATCATTACAGTATACCATAGTTCTCCTTGGGTAGATACTATGAATACTATCACTAATTAAATGTCTTATAATTTTTAATAGGCAATTAAAAATCAAACACACCACATATCTTTGGATATACAAATATATTTGATTAAATAATATAAATTTATCTCATAAAGTTTATTCTTCATTAGTAATTAGTTCATTTTTGGATGAATTTATAAGTTCTAGCAACAATAAATATCAATTTATCCATTTATGTTCAAGCAACATGCATTTCACTAGTATCGTGTACAAATGACAAATTTTATGCATGTGTGCCTTTCATGAAAATACTAGTTTAGCCATTTCGGTAATTAGCAAACTAGATGAACGTAAGTACATACATGAAATAAATATTAAGTCACTTTATGTATGTGTATATTTTCAACATTCTAGTTTGATCATTTGATTACCAACAAACTATTGACGTTAACACATGCATAATATTCATGCACATATATTTTTTGTATGTGTATAATTTAATCATTCTAGTTTCGACCACTATGATGACTAACAAATTATATGAGCATGATAACATATATAGAATAACCAATAAGTAATTTTATGTATGTATAAATCACAAATAATCTAGTTTGACCACTTTGGTGAATAACAATCTATACAACATAAGTATATACATTGAATGAACATCATCATCATCATACCCAGTGAATTCCCACCAAGTGGGGTCTGGGGGGGGGGGGGGTAAAGTGTACGCAGTCCATACCACTACCTCAGATGAAGTAGAGAGGCTGTTTCCGATAGACCCCCGGCTCAGAATCGATACATTGAATGAACATAAAATTGTTTTATGCATCTTAATATTTTTCATATTTTAGTTTGGCCACTTTGATAACTACTTGTCATGACCCAATATTAGGATCATGATGACACTTATCACACTCACCGCGACAGTTAAGCCTAAACCCAACCCAACACAATAACCCAAAACAAAAAAGAAGAGAAAGAAAACAAATATAGTAATAAACCCGAATAGTCTCAAAAATATATAACTAAGGTGATGCAAGCATAGCATCAATCCCAGATCTGATAGTCATAAGACAAGCCTCTAAGTAAAGGAAATATACAAGAAAACTTTCGAGGTATCTCAAAATGCGAAATTAAGCACAAAGATAAAGATAGAGGAAATTTTGATAGTCTCTGGTCTGAAAATGTGAAACCATAGTTGTGAATCTCACCTTTTTCTGTATTTTAACTATTTTGTCCTTTATCATAGATGTTATATGCTATTAGTGAGTTGTGGGGTTAGTTGGCACGGTCCCCGATGCGTTCAGAAGTGATTTGAGACTCTCAGAGGCTTTTAAAGTGGCTAGTTTGACTTCAGAGGCGAATCTAGGATTTTCAGCTTGTGGGTTCCCAATAAAATAAATTAATATGCAATAAAATCATACAAGAAAGGAAAGAGATTTTACTTTAAAAAAACAGTGCATTTTAGAACTAAAATAGAAAAGCATTTTACTCTTAAGTAAAAAAGCTGAAATTTTGATTTAAAAAAGGCACACCCACTGGGGTTCGAACCCACAATTAGCAATCCTAGGGAGCTTCAGGGGCTACTTTCTTGCCATTGAACCAACAACACATTTGTTTGTGGGTTCCCATCTGCAAATATTTATACTCTTAATATATTTTTCTACATAATTATAGAATTTACGGTAGCGGGAACCCCCACCCGCTACCCTAGATCCGCCCCTGTTTGACTTAGGTTAATATTTTGTGATTCAAGCATCGGATGGTGATTTGGTCAGTTCCGTCAGATCTAGAATGCCAATTTTGGGTTAGTAACATAGTTAGTTCGGGCCCCGAGCTTTTATATTTTATTTTGACCTTTTAGATGGAAACTAGTTAAAATAAGCTTAAAAAGGGGTCCCAGGGGCTAAGTTGTTGTAAACAATCTCGTTTCAAAAATATGATAGTTTCATTGAGTTCGGAACGTCGAATTTAGCCTAGTAGCATATCTAGTTTATTTATGTAGGTTTCCGCACGAATCCCGAGGATCCGTTCGGAGACATTTCATGACTTGTGAGATTGCTGGTTTTTCTGCAATCTGGTGTAGCTGAGTCCTTCTTCGCGAACTGGAGCCCTTGGATGCGAAAGCGAAGAAGGAAAATTTCCTTCATCGTGAACACAATGGTGGAACCGTTTTTTTCGAAGGGTAACTCTGGGGATCGGGTCGGGCCGTAGTCATCGCGTTCGCGATCGGACCTTCGCGTTCGCGAGTTTTCAGGGTCAACAGCCTTCGCGAATGTGGAGGTTTGACCGCGAACGTGAAGAACAAACTTAGGTAGGTCAACATTGACCCTTGCAATCGCATGATGGGGATCGTGATCGCGAGGTACTATTCACCTGGATAGTATAAATTCGTCATTTTCACGATTTTCACCATTTTCGGACTTAAAAACCTCGAGAAAGGCGATTTTAAGAGGGATTCTTCCTAAATATGGCTTGGGTAATCTCTAAACTCCCATTTTCATCATATCCTATTGATTTTATCTTCAAAATGACTTTAAAACTTGTTTTTCAAACCTAATTTTTGGGGGTTTTGCCCGGTAAAGCATAGAATTGGTTTTTCTTCGATTTAAAGTCCAATTTCAACTCTTTTTCACTTGTATTTTTCATGTTCAGACTCCACTTGACATCGGGAACATGACTCTAAAATAAAATTCCAGATTTATCCTTTTCGATTTCGAACCAATTTTTTGAACTATTTTTAGACCCGAATTAAATATAGCCAATATGAGTATCGGTAGTTCTCTTTTGACGTGTAAATTACATTTTTGATAGATTTAGTCTGTTTCGAGGCCGTTCGTGAAAGAAAGGTTCTGCGCTGAAGGGTCTAGGCTTGGATTTTGGTTTTTCGAGGTAGGTTATGACTTAACTTTCTTCAGACTGGACTGGGTAGTTAATCATTCTATGGGTTGGCGAATTAGTCGTGGGTATTATATTTTGAGATTATTATTATCATTGTGTTGCCCGTGTGGGGGCTTATATGTATATGGTTGGTGACTTGAGAGAGTATATTTATTGTGATGCCTATGTAGGGGATTTATTTGACATTATAGGCCTTATTTATGTATTAATTGCCTTTATTATCATTGTGATGCCCATGCGAGGGCTTGGATAGATAGTATAGGCCTTATGTGAAGCATTATTGCCTCTATCATTATAATGCTGCCCGAGTTAGGGGTTTGAAATGCTATTATCAATGTCTTACATGACTATTCATTGTAGTGGTTCCGTGTGATGGCTTATATCATGAAATCATTGTCATATTGAGTTGATTCTTAGCCCATTTAAAACTGTATTGAATTGATCATTATCTTTATACTGGATTGGTTGTGAGCATCATATCCTCATTCATTCTTACATATCCATAAGATTGGAATCACTGAGATAACTGATTTGAAAGAAAATAAAACATTTTACAAAACCCTTGATCGAGGAATTTGCCGATAAGGAGATTGAGATTGTGAAAGTATATGGTCCTATCCTAGAAGCGATGAGGCTCGAAAGGCATATATGATACTTGAGATCGAGAGCATGAAGGTATATGATCCTATCCTAGAAGAGATGAGGTTCGAAAGGCGTATATGAGAACCATGCAATTACTTATATTATCATCATCCCACCATCATTGCATTGCATTCCATCATTTGCACCTCTATTATGTGTTTATGCCTTGTACTTGGATTCCCTTATATATTCATGTGTAGTTAGGCTTTATAGATGTTATATTGTAGAATTATTAGTGGAGACAATGTGAGCTATCATTTGGAAACTTTTCTGTATGCATGTGGAAGTGTGCTCGCAGTATATTTTACTTGTTTATTTTTCTAATTTGCTCTATCAACCTATGATACTTACTGAGTACAAGTGAATCGTACTCACTCCTACTTTTGTGCCTTTACGGTGCAAATCTTAGCACGAGTGTGACTCGCGGTGTTGACTTTATGCTGTGAGAGATTGACTTTGAGGTACTAGTGAGCTCCAATGTTCGAGGTAGATTCTGGACCTCCTCCTATTTTATCTTATCTTTATTTACTTCCAGAGATAGATTCATGTATTTTAGATTTCCAGTATTATATTAGATGCTCTTCACACTTATGACACATGGTTTTGGGGATTTATTGTATTTATTTCAGATTTTTTCTAGTTTTATGAGTATTATGGCATGACTTAGTTTTAGAAGTCTCGTATTTATTTCATTTCTGTCTTATTTTAAATTTTTTTTCTTTGTGGGGTTTTAGCTTACCTACCAAGGATGGGTGGAGGTAGGTGCCATTATGACCTCAACTTTTGGGTCGTGAGAAATTGGTATCAGAGAGCTAGGTTCACCGGTATCATAAGTGAAAGAGCAAAATGTCTAGTAGAGTCTTGCGGATTGATATGTTGACGTCCATATCTATCTTGGAGAGGCTATATAAGATCTTTTGGAAAAACGCCTCTAAATTGATTCCTTATCGTGCGGGTTGTTCATACCCAATATTCTGAACTTGTATTCCATTCTTTTCTGCATAGATAGTGAGGTCTAGATTTAGAGATGTTGAGAATGCTGAGCCAACAACCGCCGTTGGAGCCCCAGTAAGGGAGCGGGGCAAGGATCATAGCCTAGAGGTAGAGCTCGAGCTTAAGGAGCTGCTCCGGCCAGAGAACGAGCTAGGGCGGCCTTACTACGATGAGGAGGATTATCAGACAGAGGATGCGGGACCAGCTTAGGCCCCTCAGGGTTTAGTTGCTACCCCGATGTTATAGGATTTGTTAATTCGTCTGTTGGGCCGTCTGGATGGAATTCCCAGAAAGATATTCCACCGAGTGTGTTGGGTATTTTTTAGATTCTAGAAAGTATTTAGCCGCTAGGGTAGGATTCTACTTATGGTTTTCTGACTCCTAGGGTACATCCAGCTACTGTGGTACCCCCACATATCAATACTTTGCCTACTAGACATGCTGTTCCTCCTATTACTTATGGTCCTATGATGTCTTCTGATGTTCAGAAGCGATTTGAGAGATATATTTGCTTGGCTCCTCTCAAGTTCAGTGGTACCATTGTACAGGATGCCTATGAGTTTTTGGTTGACTGCTAAGAGAGGTTGCATACTCAGATCCCTTGAGTCTCATGGTATTGCCTACACTACCTACCAGTTGATCGATGTGTCTAGGCAGTAATGAAGGTCTCTTTTTAGTTGTAGACCATTTGGTTCTCCTGCTATGACATGGACCTAATTTTTTGAGGCTTTTCTGGAGAGGTTCATGCCCTACAGTTTGAGGGATCAGATGAGAGAAGAGTTTGATCACCTGGAGTGGGGCTCCATGACTATTGCAGAGTATGAGGCACGTTTTCATGCACTATCTAGATATGTCAGTTCAAGTATCTCTACCAAGTCTGAGAGGATCAGGAAATTTGTCAAGGGTTTGGAAGACTCTTATCAGTTGGTGATGACTCAGCTTGTGGTTTTGGGTGGTCCTTTCCAGAGTATTGTAGAGCATGCTAAGTTGATTATCGATTCGTCAGGGCACGTAAGGTGGTGCTATGAAGATACATCGACAGGGCGAATTCAGTGGACATGCATCCTGAGGTAGGGATTTCTCCAACAAAGGTTCTCATGGTTATCATGGCTGACCAGTTCAAGCATCTTTACAGGGTTCGAATAGTAGGTTTATGGATTTTAGGGCTTCAGGCAGCTAGAGATCAGGTTATGCGGATAGGGGCTCTATTTTTGGCTCATTGGGGGCATGCAGGGCATTTTGGTTCTTTTGGGCCTTCTCAGCGTGAGTCCGATAGCAGAGGGTGCTACGTATGTGGTGAGTAAGGTCATTACACAAGGGATTTTCCTCGGGTCCTTCCCAATAGGGTTCTCAACTTCAACTTTGCCCTACTCTTATTTCTGCAGTTAGAGGTGGTTCACAGAGTGGCACGAGTGGTTTTAAGAGTGCTTAAGGCGTAGCTCAGGGAACTCATGGTAGGGGGCGAGAGGTTACACAGTCTGGTAGTGGATGGGGTCATAGCTATGTTATACGTGGGAGACCTAAGGCAAAGAATTTTGATGTAGTTATTACAGGTATCGTCCCCGTTTGCCATTGTTCTGCTTTCGTGTTATTTGACCCTGGGTCTATATTTTTCTATGTGTCTACCTATTTTTCTACTGAATTTGATGTTGCATGTGAGTCCCTTGCTATGCCTATTCGTGTGTCTACCCCCGTATGGGATTCTTTAGTAGTGGATCAAGTGTACCGATCTTGTGTAGTGATCTTTGTAAGGCGTGAGACCTGGGTAGACCTGATTATATTAGATATGGTTGATTTTGATATTATCTTTGGTATGGATTGGTTAGCTCCTTGTCATGCAATTTTTGATTGGTTTGCCAAGACCATGACTTTAGCTACTCCGGGTATGCCAAGGTTAGCATGGAAGGGTACTTCTAGTTTGAGTCCGAAGGGGGTTATATCTTTTCTACGTGCTCGTCATATGGTAGAAAAGGGGTGTCTTTCTTATTTGGCCTATGTGCGTGATACTAGTGTTACTTCACCGCCTCCCTTGGATTCTTTTCTAGTTGTTAGAGAGTTATAGGACGTGTTTTCTACGGATTTACCTGGTATGCCTCCAGATTGAGCTATTGATTTTTCTATTGATGTTAATCTGGGTACCAAGTCCATTTCCATTCCTCCTCATAGGATGGACCCAGCTGAGTTGAAGGAATTGAATGAGCAATTATAAGATATGTTGGGTAAAAGTTTTATTAGATTGAGTGTGTCTTCTTGGGGTGCGCCTATCTTATTTGTAATAAAGAATAGATCTATGCGCATGTGTATTGATTATCGGTAGTTGAACAAGGTGACCATCAAGAACAAGTATCTTCTTTCTCACATTGATGATTTATTTGATCAGTTTCAAGGTGCATCGGTGTTTTCTAAGATTGACTTGAGATCCGGTTACCATCAGTTGAGGATTAGGGCTTCAGATGTTCCAAAGACATCTTTTCGGATACAGTATTGTCATTTTGAGTTCTTGGTCATATCTTTTGGGCTGATAAATGCCCCATCAGCCTTCATGGAGTTGATGAACAGAGTATTTCGCCCTTACCTTGATTCTTTTGTAATTGTATTCATTGATGATATCTTGGTTTATTCCAAGAATGAGTTTGACTATGTGAGGCACTTGAGAACTTTACTTCAAAGGTTGCGAGATGAGAAGTTGTACGCTAAGTTCTCTAAGTGTGAGTTTTGGTTGAATTTTATTTCTTTCTTGGGTCATATTATGACTAAGGATAGTATTATGGTCGACCGGCCAAGATAGCGGCAGTTCTTGATTGGGATAGGCCCACTTCTCCTACCGAGATTTAGAGTTTCATTGAATTGGCGGGCTATTATTGGTGCTTTGTGCAGGATTTCTCTTCTATTATGGATTTTTTGACCAAGTTGACTCATAGGAAGATTGTATTTCAGTGGTCAAACGCTTTTGAGTAGAACTATCAAAAGCTCAAGGAGTTATTGATTTTGACTTCTTCTTGACTTTTCCCAAGAAGGGTGTGGGTTTTACCATGTTTTGCGATACTTCTTGAGTTGGCTTGGGTGGTGTGTTGATGGCGGAGGGTATGGTGCTTGCCTATGCTACTAAATAGTTGAAGCCTCATGAGAAAAATTACCCTACCCATGATTTAGAGTTGGCCACGATTGTGTTTGTGTTTAAGTTATGGCGACACTACTTGTATAGAGTCCATTGTGAGATTTTCTCCAATCATCATAGCCTTCATTACTTATTCACCCCATCAAGATCTTAATATGAGATAGTATTGGTGCTTGCGTTGCTTAAAGACTATGATCTCACTATTCTTATATGAGATAGCGGATGCCTTGAGCCGAAAAGTGGCGAGTATGGGGAGTTTAGCTCATCTTTTGACCCAGGATCAACCTTTGGCCTTAGAGGTTCAGTCTTTGGTTAACCATTTGGTTAGGCTTGATATTTTGTCACCCGGGCATGTTTTGGCCTTTGTTGAGGCTAGGTCTTCTTTAATAGAGCAGATTCGAGCTCATCAGTTTGATGATGAGAGATTGAGGGTGATTCATGATAGAGTGTTGCGGGGCGAGGCAAAGGCGGCATCTCTTGATTCCATGTTTTTTTTTTTTAGGATTAGTGGTCTTGTTTTGGTGCCTAGAGTTGGCGGTTGGTTTAGGTTGATCTTGGAAGAGGCTCATTGTTTGAGATATTCCATTCACCAAGTGGCGCCGAAGATGTGTCATGACCTGAAGCAGCATTATTAGTGGGGTGGTATGTAAAAGCACATTGTAGCATTTGTGGCTGAGTGTATGAGTTGACAACAAGTGAAGCTTGAGCATCAGTGACCGAGTGTTACAATGCAGAGAATGTCTATTTTCGAGTGGAAGTGGGAGCAAATCACCATGGATTTTTTAGTTGGCCTACCCCCGACTTTGGGGAAGTTTGATTCTATTTGGGTGATTGTAGATAGATTGACCAAATTAGCGCATTTTGTACCTGTGAGAGTGATTGTAATGCAGAGAAGTTATCCAAGATCTACATTAGAGAGGTGGTTCGATTGCATGGTGTTCCTATCTCTATTATTTCTGATAGAGGTACTCAGTTTACCTCAAACTTTTGGAGTACTATGCAGAGTGAATTGGGTACTGAACTTGATTTGAGCATATCTTTTCATCCTCAAATGGGCGGTCAATCTGAGAGGACTATTCAGGTTCTAGAGGACATGATTTGAGCATGTGTTATGGGATTTGGTGGTCATTGGGACCAGTACTTGCCCTTAGTAGATTTCGCCTACAATAACAATTACCATGCCAACATTCAGATGACACCTTTTGAGGCTTTGTATGGGTGGAGATATAGATCCCATGTGGGATGGCTTGATTCATTTGGGGTGAGACCTTGGGGCATAAATTTTTTTAGAGATTCGATGGATCATGTGAGATTGATTCAGAGGAGGCTTGTGTTTGCCCAGAGTAGGCAGAAGAGTTATGTCAACCGTCGAGCCTATGATGTTGTATTCACGAATGAGGGGCGGGTATTGTTGAAAGTTTCACCCATGATGGGTGTGATGAGGTTTGGGAAGAAAGGAAATCTTAGTCCGAGGTTTATTGGCCCTTTCGAGATCCTTGAGAAGTATGGAGATGTGGCGTATAGACTAGATTTGCCTCCACATCTACTATTCCTTGTTTTCATGTTAAAGAGATACTATCCAGATGATGCACATGTGATTTGGTGGGATTCCGTTGGATTAGACCAAGATTTATCCTTAGAGGAGGAGCCCATTGCTATCCTAGACAGGCAGGCTACGAAGTTGAGATCTAAGCCTATTGATTCAGAGATGGTCCAGTGGAGATAACACCCTATTGATGAGGCTACTTGGGAGGTCGATTCTGATTAGTGATGTAGATACCCCCAACTTTTTACCGCTTCAGATACTTTATTTGCTTTTAAGTTCGATGATGAACTTGTGTTTTAGTGGTAGATAATATAACAACCATAGTTGTGAATCTCACTTTTTTCTATATTTGACTATTTTGCCCTTCCCTATAGATGTAATATGCTATTTTTGAGTTGTGGGATTAGTTGGCATGGTCCTCAATACGTTCGGGAGTGATTTGAGCAAATTACGACCCTTAGAGGATTTTAAAATAGGTTCATTTGACTTTGGTCAATATTTTGTGATCCGATCGTCGGATGGTGATCTGGTCAGTTCCATTAGATCCAGAATATCAATTATAGTTTAGCAGCATAGTTAGTTTGGGTCCCGAGCCTTTGAAGTACATTTTGACCCTTTAGGCAGAAACTAGTTAAAAAAACTTAAAAGGGTTTTCGGGGGCTAATTCTTTGTAAACAACTTCTTTCCGTAAATTCGATGCTTTTATTGAATTTGAAACATCAAATTTAGACTAGTATAATATCTGGTTTCTTTATGTGGAGTCCCAAATATATCTCGAGGGTCCGTTAGGAGACATTTCATAACTTGTGAGATTGTTGGTTTTTCTGTAATCTGGCGCTGCTGAATCCTTCTTTGTGAATGCGGGCCCTTGGATGCGAATGAGGAGAAGGGAAATTTCCTTCATCGCGAATGCAATGGTGGAATCGTATTCTCAAAGGGTGACTCTGGGGATCGGGTTGGGTCATAATGCGTTCGCGACCGGACCTTCGCGTTCGCAAGTTGTCCGGGTCAACAGCCTTCGCGAATGCGGAGGTTTGACCGTGAACGTGAAGAAGAAACTTAGGTAGGTCAACATTGACCCTCGCGATGGCAAGGTGGGGACCATGATCGCGAGGTACTGTTCACCTAAACAGTATAAATTCATCATTTTCATGATTTTCACCATTTTTGGACTTGAAAACCTCGAGAAAGGCGATTTCAAGAGGGATTCTTCCTAAATATGGATTGGGTACTATCTAAACTCCCATTTTCATCTTATCCTATTGATTTTATCTTCTAGATAGATTTAAAACTTGTTTTTTAAACCTAGTTTTTGGGGTTTTTGCTCGGTAAAGTGTATAATTGGTTTTTCTTTGATTCAAAGTTTAATTTCAACTCTTTTTCACTTGAGTTTTTTAGATTTAGACTCCACTTGATAAGGGTAATATGACTCTAAAACAAAATTCCAGATTTACCCTTTTCGATTTCAAATTAATTTTTTGAACTATTTTTGGACCTGGATTAAATATAGCCAATATGGATATCATTAGTTCCCTTTTGATGTGTAAATTATGTTTTTGGTAGATTTAGTCTATTTCGAGACCATTCATGAAAGAAAGGCTCTGCGCTGAAGGGTCTAGGCTTGGATTTCGACTTTTTGGGGTAGGTTATGGCTTAACTTTCTTTAGACTGGACTGAGTAATTAACCATCCATGTAAAGAATTCTATGGGTTGGCGAATTAGTCGTGGGTATTATATTTCGAGATTATTCTTATCATCGTGTTGCTCGTGTGGGGGCTTATTTGCGTATGGTTGTTGACTTGAGAGAGTATATTTATTGTGATGCACATGTGGGGGGTTTTATTTTACATTATAGTCCTTATTTATGTATTAATTGTCATTATTATCATTGTGATGCCCGTGCAGAGGCTTGAATAGATAGTATAGGCCTTATATGAAGCATTATTGCCTCTGTCATTGTAGTGATGCCTGAGTGAGGGGTTTGAAATGATATTATCGATGTCTTACATGACTATTCATTCTAGTGATGCCGTTGAGGGCTTATATCATGAAATCATTGTCATATTGAGTTGATTTTTAGCTCATTTAAAACTATATCTTCGTGCGTAGTTAGTCCTTATAGATTTTATATTGTAGAATTGTTAGTGGAGACAGTGTGAGCTATCATTCAGGAACTTTTCTGTTTGTAGGTGGAAGTGTGCCTGTAGTATCTTTTACTTGTTTATTTTTCTAATTTGATCAGTCAGCCTATGATATATACTGAGTACAAGTGGACCGTACTCACTTCTATTTTTGTGCCTTTTTAGTGCAGATCCCCGTACTAGTGCGACTGGCGGTGGCTGACTTTGTGCTGTGAGTGATTGACTTCGAGGTACTAGTGAGCTCTAATGTTCGAGGCAGATTCCGGACCTCCTCCTATCTTATCTTATATTTATTTACTTTTAGAGATAGATTCATGTATTTTTGATTTCCAGTATTGTATTAGATGCTCTTCACACTTATAACACATGGTTTTGGAGATTTATTGTATTTTCTTCCAGATTTTTTCTAGTTTTATGAGTATTATGGCATGACTTCGTTCTAGAAGTCTCATATTTATTTCATTTCTGTCTTATTTTGAATTTCTCTTTTCTTTGTTTCAGCTTACCTACCAAGGATGGGTGGAGGTAGGTGCCATCATTACCTCACCTTTTTGGGTCATGAGAAATTGGTATCAGAGAGATAGGTTCACCGGTCTCATAAGTGAAAGAGTAAAATGTCTAGTAGAGTCTTGCGGATCGATACGTTGATGTCCGTATCTATCTTTGAGAGGTTATATGACATTTTTTGGAAAAACTTCTCTAAATTGATTCCTTATTGTGCGAGTTGTTTTTACCCAATATTCTATACTTGTATTCCATTCTTTTTTGTGCAGATGGTGAGGACTAGATCTAGAGATATTGAGGATGCTGAGCCAGCAATCACCGTTAGAGCCCCAGTCAGGGGGTGTAGCAAGGATTGTGGCCTAGAGGTAGAGGTCGAGCATAAAGAGCTGCTCTAGCCAAAAAAATGGGCTAGGGTGGCCTCTCCCGAGCTTGAGAGTTACTATGATGATGAGGATTATCAGACAGAGATTGCGGGGGTCCTGCTTAGGCCCCTCAAGGTTTAGTTGCTACCCGGTGTTATAGGATTTGTTGATTCGTCTGTTGGGCCGTCTGGATTGCATTCCCCAGACAGTTATTCCACTGAGTGTGCTGGGTATTTATCAGATTTTGGGAGGTATTCAGCCATCAGGGTAGGCTTCTACTTATGGTTTTTTGACTCCCGGGGTACAACCAACTATTGTGGTACCCCCACGTGTCGATACCTTGCCTACTAGACTTGTTGTTCCTCATATTGATTTTCATTCTATGATGTCTTCTGATGGTCAGAAGCAATTTGAGAGATTCATTCTCTTGGCTCCTCCTAAGTTCAGTGGTTCCATTAGAGAAAACTCTTATGAGTTTTTGCTTGACTGCTTGGAGAGGTTGCATAACCTCGGATCCTTTGAGTCTCATGGTATTGCCTACAATAACTACCAGTTGACCGATGTGGCTAGGTAGTGATGGAGGTCTCTTGTTAGTTGTAGACCATTGGGTTCTCTTGCTATGACATGGACCCAGTTTTTTTAGGCTTTTCTGGAGAGGTTTGTACCCTACAGTTTGAGTAATCAGATAAGAGACGAGTTTGATCACCTGGAGCAAGGCTCTTTGACTATTGCGGAGTATGAGGCACGTTTTCATGCACTATCCAGATATGCCACTGCCAATATATCCATCGAGACTGAGTGGATCAGGATGTTTGTCAAGGGTTTGGCAGGCTCCTATCAGTTGGCGATGACTCAACTTATGGTTTTAGGTGGTTCTTTCCAGAGTATTGTAGAGCATACTAAGTTGATTGAGTTGATTTGTTAGGGTACTCAAGGTGGTGCTAAGAAGATACATCTACAGGGTTTCAGTGAAGGTGTATCCCGAGGTAGGGATTTCTCCTGTAGAGGTTCTTATGGTTATCATGGAAGACCAGTTCAAGCTGCTTTACAGGGTTTGGATAGTAGGTTTGTGGTTTTTTGGGGAATCAGGCAGCCAGAGGTCAGTTCATGTGGGTAGGGGATCTAGTTTTGGTTCATCTGGGCATGGAGGGCATTTTGGATTTTTTGGGCCCTCTCAGCGTGAGTTAGGTAGTAAAGGTTGCTACGTATGTAGTGAGCCGGGTCATTACATGAGAGAGTGTCCTCGGGTCCTTTCCAATAGGGTTCTCAACTTCAACTTCGCCCTACTCTTATTTCTGCAGTTAGAAGTGATTCATAGAGTGGCAGGGGTGGTTTTAGGAGTGCTCGAGGCATAGCTCAGGGAGCTCGTAGTAGGGGGCAAGAGGTTACACAGTCTGGTAGAGGCCAGGGTCATTGCTATACTATACTTGGGAGACTTGAGGTAGAGACCTTTGATGCAGTTATCATAGGTATCATCCCCGTTTTCCATTGTTATGCTTTCGTGTTATTTGACCGTGGGTCTACATTCTCCTATGTGTCTACCTATTTTGCTACTGGATTTGATGCTGCATGTGAGTCCCTTGCTATGCCTATTCGTATTTCTACACCCGTACAGTATTTTTTAGTGGTGGATCGGGTGTACCAATCATCTGTAGTGACCTTTGCAAGGCGTGAGACCTGGGTAGACCTGATTATATTAGATATGGTTGATTTTATGTTATCTTGGGTATGGATTGGTTAGCTCCTTATCATGCAATTTTGGATTGTTTTGCCAAGACTGTGATTTTAGCTGCTCCAGGTGTGCCAAGTTTAGCATGGAAGGGTACTTCTAGTTCGGGTCCAAAGGGGGTTATATCTTTTCTACGTGCTCGTCGCATGGTAGAAAAGGGGTGTCTTTCTTACATAGCCTATGTGCGCAATACTAGTGTTGCTTCACCACCTCCTTTGGATTCTGTTCGAGTTGTTAGAGAGTTTCAGGTTCCTAATCTAAAAGAATAAAATGATCACCATAGTCATATACGTATCACAACATAAGTCAGTGTGAACCATTAGCAAATAAAATCAGATAACCAACCACCTTGTTTCTCTACAATAAGCACATAATCATCAATACACCTTGTACAACCTGAGTAAAAGAAATGAATTAATGATGGTAGTGCATATGCTGTGTACACATCCGCTGCAATGTAAAGCTAGTTGTTACCCATAGAGGCCTCGAGAGGTCCATGTACCAGCCAGGTGTGCCACTCCTTTCCCAATAATATCTGATGTGTAAGCAGTGCATTTCGATCTAGATTATATTATGCAGGCGTGCACTCCGATCCATCTAATATATATAATATGTAGGCGTGCACTCTGATCCTATATGAAATGCAATGTATGATGTGCAGACATGAAACTCCGATCCCATATCAATAATACAATTTAAACAAGGTATTTCATGTCACAAATCAAATCAAACATCAACTCAAAACTGGATCAACTCATTAAATGGGGGCACTGTCATGACCTAAATCACGGATTGTGTGGGGCACCTACCCAACTCTATCCTAGATAGGAGAACCCTTACCATCCAACCATTCAGTTAATGTGGAAGATATTTAACATATCCTTTAGTATAAATAATTAAATAAATCTTTTGTTTAAAGCACACTTACTACATCATACAATGTGTAAGTAAATTACACAATTTTTCAGAACCTAATCTAAATCAGTACAAGAGCACTAAACAATTGAAAGGATGACCCGAGACACAACATCTATGTATGAGTAAGATGACAAGAGCTGCTGAAGAATAATCACCGCTTTACCTATAGAAACTCCAACTGACCTGCAATATGACTATATCCCCAAATGGAGATATAGTAAGTGTAGTATCAGTACAACCACACGTATTGGTAGGTATCATCGGCCTACTAGGGTTAGAAACATATAATAACATATAGCAAACAAGAAAAAATCATGACAAGCATACAAACTTAATATCTGAGCATACTTAACTTACTTCAACTTCCAACCTTACCACCTTTCCTTTATTTAAGCAATATTAATTTACCGTCAGGGCGTGACTAAGTAACTATATTTCATTAATTAATCTAGCCCACAGTTCTTACGCACTTACCTTATTACAACAACTCTATATACTTCTCTTTCTCTCTCTCTCTCTCATTAATCCTCTTTCGTGACAATCATCTCTCCCTATTATACTACCATTAACCATCGGGATTGCAACAACCAAGATAATTAATAACATCAACAACTTTGCAAGAAGGGACACTGCAATATACATCATGTATATAGCTATATACATAGAAAAATAAGATTTATACACAATCCAGAATATACCTTGTACTCACACTTTGCTGCAATGCACAATCACAACCATCAACATAACCGGTCTACTCAAGGAACCATAATATCTCATCAAATAACTGGTCCACACAAGGAACCAATTACACTTAGGCAGATTCTTCAACAAGTTTCACCACAACATATATATAAATGTACATTCAATGCATATGATGAATGTATGTATGTGTATCATCTCTTTGTCATCTCAACATCATCATCATCATCTGTCATTTCATCAAGATCTCAATATCATCTCAGCATCATCATTAATATCATCAACTCATCTCCACATCATCGCAATATTCATCATCAATATTAATGTAAATGCAAATGTAGGATGTAGTCAATAATTATAAGTACTGCTCGAAAGAAAATTAAAAACACTAATTCAATCAGATGCAAGTAAAAACGATCAAAATAGAACTTACAATTAATGATAGCCAAGTAAATGCAGTCAAAAGTCAACATATTTATCATTTCAAGTAAACAACGAAGATGCACTAACACATGAAATCATAAGTATGCCCGTAGGCCAATTTACCACTTATTCAAATGAGCGTTATCAAACTCAATCATTAATCACAAACATGTCCAAAGACCAATCAATCAAGTATCCATTTTAGAAGTGCACATTCCACCAAGATCAATGTCTATACTCTAATTCGATATACCTATTTTATTCATCAATCTAACCCTCTTTTATTCACATTGAAATTGGTAAATTCAGTTACTAACTAGTAACCCTTACACTTAAGTCATCACAAAGTTGAAGACACCATCTCCTTTAGTCGATTATTCAACCACTCTGCTCTATTCAACTTACAATTCTAGCTAGAGTCATACACCTTTACACATTTTACTTCCTAGCATTTAGCCAAACTTGACTTTAGGTTCTTAAGTTATAACATCACGTCCTCTTATCACAATCAATCCTCCTAACTATCTTCTAGCAAAAATATCTCATACTGTAAAAATACACAATATCGGGTTCACCCCTTTTAAGGTATTAAAGACTAGTTCTATGGATTGCAAGTTCTCCTACTCCTTCTATTGTTACCCACATTCACGTATTAAACTTTGTAAATCATCAGGTAAGTTATAAGATTACAAACACCCATCAAGGGATCCACATAAAATACAACAACACACACTTATATCATTATTACCTTAATTTCATGTTTTATCCATCCAAACTCCGTGCCCGTAGGCCTAGACATGAAATCTCCCGTCAACTATAGTTATTATACGCAACTAATCCAAGTCTAGTACACATTAAATTATAACCTACCACTACCGAAGATCTTGGAACAAGCAAGCCACACCAAGGTTGCTATTTTCTTTCCTTCACGCATCCATTAGCCCAATCATCTAAAAATTAAACACTTATAGGAGTAATTAAGTAACTACTCTTCAAAAAACTGCTTTGGGAATTCAACCCACTAATTCTATCCTTATTCGTGGTCTAAAACACTATCCAAGAGTCAATTAACCATTAATGAAACTATCATACTCAACCTATCTTCATTAATGGAGTTTCAAAGCTAAAGATTCTATTTTTAAGGAATTCAAGGTCCCCAACCATCAATTCATGTTTTAGAATCACTAATTCATGTTAGGAATCGTTATTTAACAATATAAAAGTAATTCTAGATGATATTACTCCAACCCATAGGTTTTCCCCAAAATATCATGACCTTAGGGTTCAAATACCCAAGAATTCCACTATTAAAGATCGTTCTAATAATTTTAAGATGTTATTGGATTGAAAAATGAAGAAGGTGACGGAAAAACTTACCTTAACGAAGAATTTTCACCCAAAGGCTTGGAAAATCGCCCCGTAGGGTTTTAGGATGAAGTTTTTGAGTTAAAACCCCCCAAAACTTCAAAAATAAGGTTATATATTGCCGATTTACCCTTGCAGTGGCCCAATTACCGCTGTAGCGATACCGCTGCGGCGTCCAACTCTTCGGCTGGGATAGTATTAGTAAAATGGGCATAACTTTTTACTCCAAAGGTTGATTAACAAACGATCAGAGGCTACGAAAGAAGACTTAAAGAACTTTCGGTATTGAGCCCCATAACTCTTTATATTCTAAGAGTAGTGCTCATTTGAAGTTGACCCTTGTATAAACTTAGCTCAAAACTCAATCGGCAAGAACACTTCTAACTTAACTTTGAGCTAGAGGTATTGTATGACCATAGTTCATGTCTAATGTAGTCTAATACTAAAGAATTGGTCCTTTAACTTATGATAAATAAGGTTCTTATGCCTTTTCCGCAGATATTTTCAGTAACAACAAAACAGATCTTTACAGGCATCATCATGAACTAGTATGTTCAACAAGTCATTTTAACTACAATTCTCATCAACTATGATAGAAAATAAGGAAAAATATCCCAAACAAGCCAGTCAAATAATTTCTTTTAATCCTTCACATAACACCAGCACCCGCATAAATGCTCGTCATCTCATCTATACGGACCCCTATTCCCCATTACTCCTAATACATGTGACTAATACATAAACGCTTTGAAAAAGAGTCAAAGAAAGTCTCAACTTGCTTTAAAGAAGCTCGAATAATCAAATCAAAGCTTTACCTTCCGTAGAGCCTCTGAGCGAACCCAATCCAATAATGAAATCTTGAAAATTCTCTTTCAAATCTCTCAAAATCGAGCTCTCAAGCTTCAAACATGGACTAATGAGATCTTTGATCTAAAATTCATTTTTAAAACTAGCCAAGTGCTCCCTCCTCCATGATTGTGGGACTCACATCGTGATCGAGGTCCATTCGTGTTCACAAAGAGAGCTACCCGAACCCAACCATGACCTCCTTCGTGATCGCGATCAACCCTTCGTGATTGCTATGCTGGAGGAATTTCTCCTACACTATTGCAACAAGGGGATCATGTTCGCGATGAAGGCTCCATTGCACTAGATGACAACAACAACTACTGCAACAAAGCATGACCAAATACCCCTAATGAACCCTCAGAATGCATGAACATAATCCATCTATTCTACTTGACCAAATTCGACCTTTTGAACTAAATAAAATAGTCAAAATTTTCAATGGAGGTTGTCATCATCGAATATTGAACGAAGTCAATCCTATTCCTTAAAACTCCAACTTTCCGTCCAACTATCAAAACACCTTCGATTACCCCAAATCCAAACCAACCATGCTACTAACCTAAAATCGACGTTTTGGAGCTGATAGAACTGATGAAATTCCCATATAATGCTTTGATCTCTAAATATTGACCAAAATCAACCATTCCAACTTTAAATCCTTCAAAAATGAAAAATTCACTTAAAACTCGATCAAATACCTCGAAAATCGTGTCACTTACTCACGCACACTATAAACACCAATATGCTACTATGAAAAGGGACAAAATGGTTAAAGCATGTCAAAAGTTAAATATCACAACTAGGATTATTACACTAATAAATTATAAACTTTTACCATATGTGTAAAATATGAATAAATAATTTTGTACGTGTAGAGCTCTAGAATTCTAGTTTGATCACTTTGGTGACTAGCATATTATAAAATTTTAAACACATACATTACTCATTACATAACCTAATTTTTAATTATTAGATAATAATATTCTCATGATGCGGGAGAATGGACAATTATTATATAATTAATAGTAACATATTAGCTTAAAATTTGAGCAAAATCTTATGTCCCAGTAACTTCAACAATGAACTTCATTAATTGAATGATTTAAAATATTTAAATGACCCAAAATAAATTACTTTATGGTTCAAGTGAAAATAAGAAATTGGTAGTTTAATGACAATTCTTTATCTCAAATTACTAAAAGAAAGCAAGAAGCAAATTTGACACTAAATAACTACTTGGATACAAGGTCGTTCATTATATCTTTTGTATTAGGTTTGGTGGGTCAATAATTTAATAATAAAATTAATTTAAAATGTTAGATTTAAACCCTAAAATGGTCGTTTTTGTCATCACATATATTTCCATTTTCCTTTGTTTTTTAAGGATTTAAAGAAAATGAATTAATCAACAAGGACAATAATAATCCATTATCAGATTTATTATATAAAAGCAGAAAACATAAAGTATTTAAAGTTTCTTTTATATATATATATATATATATATACTTTAACAATTTTATATCTTTTAAAGAATATAAAATCAAAGATTTGAAATCTTGAAATCTCTCTTTCGTCACAGGGACTTAGCCCTTAAGCATAATATACATAATTTCTTTATGAAGACTAATAGTTCATATATATAGGTCTGGAGCCACATGCAAATTTAAACTAATTAATGCATATTAATATCTTAAACATGATAATCTTATAAAGAAGACGTTACTGAGAACATACCTGAAACGGAAGACATTATCACAGAGAGGAACAAAAGTGTTAGTTGAAAAATTAATTTCTACCACCTTATTCTAGCTTTATATTACCACAATCATTAGTGATGGAAAATATAAAAATTTATGTGGTAACCTTAATGAGGCGGAGAAAGTTTTTTTGGCAACTTTTGGGCTTTTATTAGTAATTTCAGAAATTAAAAAATAATTACTAAACTATGGACCAAAAAGGCCCAAGTCTTACCAAGCAGACGAAAATAAAGAAACAAAAAATGGAAACTACCTAAGGCCCCCTTGGGACATTATTAAATATATAAATAGGAATTGGTTTCTTAATCTAACCATACTCTTCCATTACCTACTCCTTTCAACAATTGAAAGAATGTTGTCACCGTGGTTCAATCTCCGACTCCGTTTCCTTCTTCTCTGGGTCATCAACACCATGATCCGTCGTGATTATTTCATTGCTGAATCAACTTGCAGAAGTATTTTCTTTCCCTTTCTGCTTTTCATTTTCTTCTTACTTTGAGCTAAACCCTCTACATTCTTCAGTTGTGTTCTATGATGGATGGGGTTGATGATGCTTCCTGCTTTTTGATTAGATTCTCCATCTTATGGATCCTTGGTAACACTCTAGGTAATGATCTCAATGCTTCATTTTCTATTTGAGTTTGGGACAGTCTTAACCCCATTTCTGTGCAGGTGAAGTGAGATGAAGTAATTAGGAAGCTCATATCCACATCCCCTTTGAGTTTACCTTGGTATCCCAGTTTCGAAACTTTAATCTAACACTGAAACCCTCTATTTTGTTGCGAGTCATTTTTGTTGGCTGATGTAGACTAGGCTATTTATCATCTTCAATATTTTTGTAGCCTTTTGGCTTTTGTAAATAACTATATGAAGCAATTTATTCTTTAGCCTCTTCTGCCCTCTCACCCTCTTCTTAGTAAAACTCTTTTATATGGGTAGTTTAACTTGTCACTGTTGATTAGACTCTTACTCTCTGATTCTAAGCAGTTAAAGATTGTGTATGTGCAGTTTCCTTTGTCTATGGCATGGTTTTCTAAGTAATTACAAACTTGTTTCCTTCCCTCATTATGTGTTGAATTGGAAATTGTTTTCTATCCAAAATGCATTTTATTTCTTTAAACCACACTGCTATGCTCTATGGACGTGACCAATTTCCTGATATTATTACTTGCTTTAATGACATGAAATCTGTTTGAATGATGACCCTTAAATGCTGTGATTGTTTACAATATTTGTATTCCTCTAAAATTACTTTAGCTTCAGCCTCTGTATTTGTTGTGTCCTCCATCTTAGCCAATTCTGCATGCACAAGATCTCTTTGTGAGTTCCTTAAGCAGAATGCATAAGAATTAGGTCTTAAGTTGCCTCTAGAAGCCCCATCTGTATTGTATTTAACCTATCTTTCAGGAGAAAACTTCCATAAGATCTTAGTCACCTTCACTCTAGGAGAGTATTTTTCTAGTTCCCTCATTATATCAGGCAATTTTTTAGGAAAATTTCTTGTAGGTCTTCTAATCTGAGCAACATGTGCAAAGTTTTGATCATATTGTAGATTACTGTTTGAGTTGATATATTCTGTCCTTTATGCTTGATGAAATTCCTTCTCTTCCAAAGTTCCCATTCTATTATTATAGGAATAGCTTGGTAGTATGGGTTCATCCCTTTATTTGTATTAGAACTCTACCACAACATTATAACTTTTCTTATATATGCAGTCTAATTATATTAAAATATGTAAAAAGAAAAGAAAAATAGGACAATGTATTGTTAGCAGTTAGGGACTTTATGAGCACATGTGATATGATTTATTGATCAGGGTTGGTACAACAATAACGCTTGGAAGGAATTTCATATCCCCATCTCCTTATTCTGTCATGTAATGACCTGATATGTGAGATTTGATCATTTTGTCCTTTTTCATAGTTGCTACATGTTTATTTTGAGGTGTGGGGATAGTTGGCACGGTTTTCAATGCTTTTGGGAGATTTTTGGGAAAGTTTGTGGTTTTTAAAGGCTTTGAAAGTTCTATAGTTGACTTCGATCAACATTTGATGTTCTGAGTGTCAGATAGCAATTTGGACAGTTCCATTGGATCCAGAATGTCAAATTTGGATTAATAGTGAGGTTGGTTCAGGTTCAGGACCTTTATATTGCATTTCGACCCTTATTGTGAAAACTAGTTAAAATAAGTTGAAAGGGGTCCCGGGGGTCAATTTTTTTGAAAACGATCCTTTTTCAAAAATTCAACGTTGCCATTAGGTCTGAAACGTCGAAAATAGCCTGGTAGCATGGATAGTTTATTTCTGTGGGGTCCCGAATAAATCTCGAGGGTTCGTTTGGAGCTTCTTTTGGCTTGCACAAACTCAGCACTTTCTGATATCTGGTGCAGGTGCTTAAGCAGCCAAAGACCGCTTCAGTGGTAGCCGCTTTAGTGAAGCTCAGCTGACAGTCCCGATCCACTAAAGCGAGCATTTTACCATTTTAGCGGATGCCGCTTTAGTGGATGTGGACCGCTTTAGCGGAGGCCAAGCCGCTTGTAACGACCCTCCTAGTCGTTTTGTGAATTCTTTTTATTTTTACCCTCCTCATAGTGTTTAGACGTAATTTATGACCTACGAGGATGGGTAGTGCCGATCCTCGAGGCGTTCGGAAGCTATTTAAGTCATTGGTTGGATTCTTGAGTTTAAGAATGTTAAGTGTGAATACGGCTACTTTCGATCAAGACGACCCAAATTGGTGTTTTAATGTTTCCAATAGGTTTGGAATGTACTTTTTATTCAATCTACATATTTAATTTATTTCTATAGGATTCCAAATAAATTTCGAAGATTTATTAGAAGTTTCGAATATTTTAGATAATTAGTAATTTAATGGGTCAAAACCACAATTTATTTACTTATGTGGCCAATACAAGAATGAATTTAAGTGAAAGGGTTTACCATATTTATTAATAATAACATCATAAAGTTGGGAGAAAAAGGGCACGAACCTAGAGTTTCAACGTCACAGTTTTGAAGAGGAGAGTCTCAACATCTTCAGGTGGAGTATTTGTGTGAATAACTTGTTTCTGCCTTACCTACCTACTGCTATATCTATCATAATGTGAGGAGATTAGGATTTACATGGTGGGTATATGGGTGAATTAATAAGATTAGGAGGGAATTGACAGCTAAATCTGGTGCAATAGAATTGGAAAGATTAATTAATGGTTGATTATATCTTAATTATAACAAAAATATTATGGCAAATTGTGGCAGTGATGCATGTGGGTGAGTAGAAGTTAGGCAGCAACCTGTAGACTAATAACAAGAATTATATAATTAGAGTATGATGGAGTAGGTAGGTAATTAATAGTTTGTAATAATTAAGTTATAATTTGGTGATAATTTGTTACGTTAATGATAGTAATGACGTTGGTTAGTGTACTATTAGTTGTTGAAAACGTGATATTGATAAGGAATTCTCGTGAATTGCTAGTATTGTTAAGGTGGGTTTGTATATAATCTTTTGAGTTTGAAAACTCTTTGGGAGGAAATTGAGGCCAATGATTGGAGGGATTAGTGCTATGATAAGGTAATAATAACCAATCATTGTGATAAGTGTATTGAAGTGTTGGTGTCTTTAGTTATAGTTCTCTACTGGTTGCGTTTCTCGACTTTACGGTTTCTAATTTGTTCTTGGCCTTAAGCTTCTGCAGATATCTCTTACGATACTATTAACTATTATTTTGACAAATTTAGATTTTAGGCCTAGGATTCTTAGAGTACGAATTTATAAATGGGTGTCATTAGATTTGTATTCTTACGTGTATTATGTAATTGAATAGATTTTGATCATTCGGAAGCTTTACAAAAGGGCAAGTTTGTAAATTGACTCTTGGGTTTCGATTTGAGGCAAGTTGAGACTTTCTTAGACTCTTTTTTGAAGTGCTTATGTGTTAGTTATGTGTAATGGGAATAATGGAAATGGGGGTCCCGTATATGAAGTGACGAGCATCTATGCGGGTACCGGTGTTATTTGAGGGATTAAAATCAGTTAATTGTCTGTTTGAATGATTTTTCCATATTTGCTAGCATGATTGGGCAAATTTGCTATTATAAACAAACTGTTGAAAATGTTAGCTAACGAGAATACTCCCACTTGATAAGTTGAGTTGATTTTGGAATTGATATCTATCTGGCATAAGACATGAAATGCTTTGCTTAATTTTATTGTTGATTTGGATCGGAGTTTCACGCCTGCACATCATGCATTGCATTTCATATGGGGTCGGAGTTTACGCTTGCACATTATTATCTATTATTGGGGTCGGAGTGCACGCCTGCACAATATATTTATTGGGATCGGAGTGCACGCCTGCACAATATTTTTCTTGGGATCGAAGTGCACGCCTGCACAGTACATAGACCTTGTGAGTCCCCCATGGGTCCTAACCTTGAAGCCATTGCTCGGTAGGCGTGTACACAACATATGCATTGCATTGCATTCGTCTTTTTCTTGTTCAGATTGAGTAAGGTGTATTTGTTGATTTTGTATTAGTTAATGAGTACTTGAATATCTGTTACTTGATTTCACTGTAACGAGGATTGCTTGGACTGTGTTATGATATCTTATGACTGTTAGACTTGATTATTCTTTTGAATTAGGGTGGCATTCCAAGTGCAGGTTGTATGGTTGATTTAGATGTCTAACATGGTGTCAGTCGTCACCACTTTGAATTAGGGTCAGTCGATGATGCTTGCTGAGTACATGTGGTTTCGTACTCACCCTTGCTTTTTCTGCACCTTTCGTGCAGGTACCGATCCAACGGCCTCTGGGCATTGACTCCAGTGATTTCTTCTGTGTTAGTATATTTAGAGATTCGAGGTAGTTGCTATTGATTTCAGAGACTACTGAAATCTCCTCCACTCTTATCTTTATGCATTTTTTCGCATTTTAAGATACTCAGACTTTTCTTTGATTTCTGTATTTAGAGGCTTGTATTAGTAACTACCAGATTTGGGATTATCTATATTTCGACGACACTACTTATTAATCCACTTTGGAAGATTATTTGGATTTTATTTTGCTCTTATTTCTTCCGCTTCTGTACATTTGGGATATTATATTTGGGATTGTGTTCTTGGCTTACTTATCACGGAAGGTTGGATAGGTGCCATCACGGTCCAAATTTTGTGTCGTGACACCGCTTTAGAGACCACCAGCCACTTAAGTGGTGACCGCTTTAGTGGTCATATAGTCGCTTAAGTGGCCAACGCTGGTATGGTATATAAGCTCTTTTTCACGATATTTTCACCATTTTTGGACCTTTGAGCTTTGGGTTTGGGCGATTTTTAGGGTTTCCATCACCATTTGAGCTTGGGTAAGCTCCAAAACCTTATTTTCATTATTTTACATTGATTATATCATCAAAAACACTCTTTAATCCTGATTTCAAAATAGATTTTGAGGAATTTTACGGTAAAGCTTAAAAATGTTTTTTCTTCAATTTGGACCTCGTTTTTAGCTTGTTTTCGCGTGGGTTTTTAACTATAGACTCCTATAACCTTGGGGAATGTATTTCTAAAATAAAATTTTGCTTTTCAAATCCATTTTTGGAACCCGTTTTGGACCCGACTTGAATATAACCAATATGGGTATGGTTAGCTTCCTTTTAATGCGTAGATATTGTATTTATATACTCCCTCCGTCCCATTTTATGTGACCTACTTTCCTTTTTGGTCCGTCCCAAAAAGAATGTCACATTTCCTTATTTGGTAACTTTTTAAAAACACAATTACTCTTTTACCCTTATTGGTCCCACTTAATTAAAAATAATAGTAGTACATTTTTAATAAAGGGCAATTTAGTAAACATCACCAAGTATTCTCTTATTTATTAAACTCTGTGCCCGGTCAAAGTAGGTCACATAAAATGGGACGGAGGGAGTATTTTAGTTGATTCTGAGGCCGTTCGGAAGGGGAAGGCTCCATGTTGAAGTACTTTAGGTTTGAATTTCGACGCTTCGAGGTAGGTTATGGCTTAGCTTTCTTCAGACTGGGTTGAGTAGTTAATAAATAAGTAAAGCATGCTATGGGTTGGGGAAAATAACTATGGGAACTGTTTTTGAGCTATTATATATTGCATGATCCCCGTGCGGAGGCTTATATTCCTATTGTTATTGATTGGTGATATTATATGTTGTGTGTTGCCTGAGTTGGGGCTTTATTTAACATCATTAGCCTTATTTGTGCATTTGAATTTCTTATTCTTAATGTGATGCCGTGCGGGGGATTGAATAGATATTATAGGCCTTATCGAGCATTGATTGCCTTTATCATGATGGAGATACCCGAATTAGGGGTTGGATATGATATTAATGATGTCCTACATGACTAATTTTCCGATGGTGGCCAATGAGATATTGAGATCTTGATTATTGACACAAATTGAGTTGATTTTAGCTCACTTTTACATGTATTGAATGGATTATCACCTTTATACTGATTGGATGTGAGCATTATATCCTCATGTCATACATACATATTCATGAGACATTGGTACCACTGAGAAATACTGATTTTGAATGAAAATGAGTCACTTTTAAAAATGCCTAAATGGATGGATGTGCCAATCGGGTTGCTTGAGCTATGAAAAATACTTTATAGACCTTGATCCGTAAATATTAGCTAGAGAAGTGGGTTAAGATTATGAGGCATGTAGATGGGTTGCGAACTCCCCATGGGCCCTATCTTGGGAGCGCAGAGGCTCGGTAGGTGTATACAGAAAGTCATGCGATAGCTTTCAAATCATTCATCATTATCCCATCTTTATTACATTGCATTGCATACGCATTCTTATGTTGTTTTCATATTCTTGGCGTGTATTTAGCTTCTGTACTTGTTTGATTATATCTGTTGCTACTCGTTCTTTATCGATATATATATATATATATATATATATATATATGTATGTATGTATGTATGTATATATTGGAACTATTTGTGGAGACGATGTGAGCTATCATTAGAGAACTTTTTTTCTTGTAAGTGACGTGCT
Organism: Capsicum rhomboideum; assembly: GCA_031232105.1. Taxonomy (NCBI): domain Eukaryota; kingdom Viridiplantae; phylum Streptophyta; class Magnoliopsida; order Solanales; family Solanaceae; genus Capsicum; species Capsicum rhomboideum. The sequence continues at coordinate 124,514,943 of CP124716.1, forward strand.
CATAGTATTTCTTTACTTATATTATTTTCTACTTTGCTCAGTCGGCCTATGATACCTACTAAGTACAAGTGGACCGTACTCAGCCCTTTTGTGCCTTTTTGGTGCAGATCCCAGTTCGAGAACCACACGTGGTAGTTGAGTTCGGGCGGTGTTGATCAGTTTTTGAGGTACTGGTTCGCTCCAAAGTTTGGGGCAGATTCCAGACCTCATCCTATTCATTATTTTGTCTTTTTTGGGCCAGAGACAGAATTTGTATTCCAGATCTAGATGATGTACTGAGGTGTTCTTACATTTGTGACACCAGTCTTGGGGAGTGTATGACATTCCTTCCGTTTTTCCGTTATTATTATGTATATGTGACTTGACTTCATTCTAGGAGTCTTGTTTTCTTTATTTTCTTTATTATATAGTATTTCTTTCCTTTTTGGGTGATTAGCTTACTTATCACGGCTGGACCGCGATAAGTGCCATCATGACCTCGAGTTTTTGGGTTGTGACATGTCATCCGTTGGGATTTTAAATTTCCATAAACCTCTACATAAAAAAGGCAATCCTTTCACCTAAATCTCTTGCTAAGATTTTGTTGATTTGCTCTCTATGCCTTATGTAATTCCCAGTAGCTTTGACTGTAAATGCCCCTCTAGCTTCTAGCATCCACCATGGCTTGTCTATTGTTTCTAAATCATATGGAGGTTGTATCTGATGTACAATGTGACTGACCAATTTTGATGGTAGTATTCTATACAGTTTACTTTCATCCCACCTTGTATCTGTCACTGGATCCCTCGCATTTTGGTACCTATCATTGTTACGATCGTTTTCGAAAAGTCAAAAACTTCATAACTTCGTGGCGAAAAAAAAGTCTATTTGATTTTATTTGAAAAAAATAATTTAGAGTCGCCACTTAATTTTAGAAAAATTAAGAAACCATTTAAAAAGGTAATTTTTAAAGTAAACCTTTAATAAAAAACAAAGTCTAGGTAAGGGTTCAAGTTAAATTCGAAAGAAGGTGTTAGACACTTTCAAAAATCCACAAAGTGTGGTTCCTGGAGGATTAAACTTATTTGGCTAATTTTAAATTTTTTTCGAGTATGTAAAAATCTTATAGGTGTAACTTGTTTGAAAAATTTATTTAAAAGAATAGAATTTATTCAATACTCGTCCATTTACTTATTCCGAATTGTGAAATAAATAAAATATCAGAGTTTCAAAAATAATTCTAACTTAAAAATCTTATCCGAGTCAAGTTTTTGAGTTAAATAGTTAACCCAATTACTAAATGTGGATTTAAGCTACTTAATAACTATGAAGGGATATAAAAAATTTCCCAAGTTATTGTACGAGCTTAAGTTTGCCTAAATAGAGCGGATTAAAGATATTAAATGACCAAAATAAAATAAATAATTTCAACATAAACTTGCTCCCCAAGGATTCATCTAGATTAATTAAATTAAATTATAAACAAATAATCAAATCAATTACAAGGAAATAAAGGAAGAAAAGTTAAAGTTTGGGCCCCTTTCTGGCCCCTTTCAGATGTTGAAATTCATGGACTTGGTTCCATTTTCTCTCTTGGTATACCAGTTGTATATCAACTGTATATCACATCCTTTTATCCTTACGTATTTCTGTATACATGGTGTATACCCATGCGCAAACCCTGCATATTTGTTTCCATTCTTCATTACACCACATATTGGTGTATACCTTCTACTTTTATGGCGTATGTTCGCAGTATATCACTGTATATCTGCTGTATCATCTGCATAAACAGCCTTGTGCTTCATACTTTTGGTCCACTTTGGAACTTGGGCATGAAGTTTGACTCGAATTCGGGGCTTGGCCCCATTGGAAGATGCGAAGGGAGATGAGAGTTCAAATGAACTCGTTGGGAGAGATAGGCATGCACACAAAAGAGAGAAAAGGATTAGATGAAAGGTAAAGAGAGATTAATATCAAACAAACAAATTAACATGACTTATGTCTAAGCTTTATAGATAGAAAATAAAAGAAAGGGAAAATTAATTAGAATCTAACCTAAGAGGTGAGGAGCACAAAAAGAGCAGCTTGTGTTCATTATGCTATCGATTAAGACATGTATCTAAGATGTGGAATTATTTTGGTCATAGCAGCAAGTGAACAACAACAACAAATGAAAGTTGAAGTCTTACATATTTCAAATTGAGATTTTTCGCAAGTAGCTAGGCACACAGGGAGGGAGATAGGATACGGAGATTCGATAAAGCGTAGGACCTCTTAGAGTATCAAACATATTTCAGCTAGACATTATGCTAGAACTTTTAAGGTGGGAAGATGGAAAGGAAAAACCCTTAAAAATAAGGATTTTCAAACAGAAAAGTTATTCACTTTGATTTACTATGAGCAAGGTGTTGGAAATAAGCCACAATTCCAAGTTATTTAGGCGCATAATTAGTTTAGCGTGAGAATTAGTTTAAGCTAACTTAGAGGAAATTCTATTAACAAGAACTGATTCTAGGGTAAACATGATGCAAAAGGGTTGAGTCTTTGTTCAACATCTCAAACTAAATTAGCATATAACTAATTCAAAGTTTTAGTATTTGTCATAAGACCAACAAAGACACGGAAAACACATAACAATCTAAAAATTCATATCTTTATCACAATTTGGACATGAGACAGTAAGAAACACATGTTGATCAAATTCTTTTCTAAATAGAAGATACTCTATTGTATAGTAAGGAGTTTTAAAAATCATTCAAATCAACTAACACTAACAATGAGAAGGTTCCATTTAAAACAGAATTGATTTGGAGAACTCATCATCTCAAAATCGAAAAATAAAGTGTCTAAATGGAACAAATTCAAACTTTGCCAAACTTTGGACGGAATGGAGAACATAAAGTAGGATGCAACAAGAATTTGATTCTGAAAGCTGTTGAAATCAGATTTTTATCCCAAAATTAGTAGCGACGAGAAGAGAAAGGCCATCGTGACGTTAAAAAACAGAACATAACAAAAAAAGATTCCATTTTTTTAATATTAAAATGTCCAGCCTAGCTCAACTATTTCACGAATAACTCATGTGAGATGCTAGACAACTTTTAAGAATACATAACGTCAACGATCAAAACTCAAATTGGTTATTGCTAAAGAAAACTCTCAGGTTATAAGAAAAAAAAACCCATAGTGAGGAATTTAAGAAAAAATATCAAATATATCATATGACATCCACACACGAACACGTATCTATTCTTCTAGGCACATATCGATACAAAACTCAAACGAATCATGGCTCATCCATTATTTAACTCGTAGTTATAAAAGAAAACGCTACTAACTTGGTTTTGTTTTAACAAAAAGGACAGAGATGACTTGAAAGTAAATCACATTCAACAGCAAAACTTAAACGAGCTCAGCAGCAACTACAAAAATTTGAGTCATTCAGGCTTCAATACAAACAAGACCAATTGATTTCCACACCTACAAATTACGCATACCAAAGCAAAATAAATTAAACGAGAGGGATTACTTTTTCGGAGCAGTGAGCTTGAGACGATGAGTTAAAAGCTATACCTTCACCTCTCTCTTTGATTAGGGAAGGACAAGGAAAATTGAAAACCGAGCCAAAATTCTCACAACTCCAGGCTGGGGATAGAAGTCCCAATCCTAACCGTGTAAAGAGAATTTTAGCTCTTTTTTTGGGACTGAAAATCGTGAGTCTAAAGAGTGAATGGGAGGGGTTTATATAGAACCCCAAAATCTCAAATTCATAACAAATTGACGAAGTGGGATAGGGATTTTCAAGGGTTCTTTGGAAATTAGGGTAAAAGGAAATTGGGGGGAAATCAACAATTCTTCAATGAACCAATGAAATTCGTCCAACTATGTACTACCTCAATTCGAATTCCGCAAATTGAGGCAGATTTCTTGGAGTATTACCATTTGAGAATGCCACATAGGGCAATTTCTAGAACATTCTTGCTTATGCCAGCATAGCATTGTCGGAGTTAAGGGATTTGGATGGAGTTTTGACAGAGTTAGGGTGGATTTGAAAGTCGTTTTGGTATTGCTAGTGTGTTAACGTTGCTGGGTTAAGGAAGAAGGGGATATAAGGGTAGTGGACTAGACCGGGTCGGTTATAGTTGTTGGGCCTAGGTTGGTTTTAAAGAGATGGGATGGTAGGGTTTAAGAAATATCCCACACAAAGAATTTCAAGATCAAATTTAGATAATATTTGGCCAATTTTAATTGAGACGGATCAAATCCTAAATTAAATAAATGAGATTCTTGATCTCAACTAGTTCAAAATAATTCTTTTCAAGATAAAATTAATACGTTTGGAAACAAAATCAACTTAATTACCTTTAAAAATTCCAAATCGGTCGGTTTTAAAAGATTTTTGACCAAATTAATCCTCAAAGTATTTCCTTAGCCAAAATCATCCAATTTCATATAATTAAATATGAACATATATTAGAATAGGAATACTTTGAAGAACATGCTTTATCAATATACCTTTTCCCCCATATGATAGAATAATTTGAAGAACATGCTTTATCAATATACCTCTTCCCCCATATGATAGTGATTTTCCTTTTCATGCCTGCAATTTTATATTGATTATGTGTATCATTTGATTATACTAGGACTTTTGCTTCCTCATGTAAAAAATAGGGCACCTTAAGTAGGTAAAGGGAAAATCCTTCCTGTGAATTCCAGTGGCTACCTCTACTACTATAACATCCCCTATTGATACATTTTTATGCGTGTATATGGCCCTTTTCTCCTTGTTGACCTTTTTTCCTGCCTGTTTCTCATACCTATCTAAGACATACATCACTACCTTCATGGTTCTCACCTCTTATTTGCAAAAAATAATCATATCATTAGCAAAGGCTATGTGAGTAATTCTAGTGCTTTCTTTTGACATTCCAAATTTTTTGAATTCCTTGTTGAGAATTAAAGAGTTCAACATTCTTGACATTACTTCAGCTGTCAATATAAAGAGTACAGGGGATAATGGGTCACCCTACTCCAGGCCCTTTGAAGAGGGGAAAAATCCCATTGGCTATCCATTTAGAAAAATAGAGTACCAATTATTCCCTAATAGTCTGAACACCATGTCTATTATTCTCTACCCAAATTCCATTCTCCTTAACTATAATAACCCTCATTGTGATTTTTAGAATTTTTTATATTTTGACTATTTTGCCCTTCCTCATTATTGTTTTATATCATTTATGAGTTGCAGGAATGATTTGTACGATCCCCGATGCGTTCAAGAGTGATTTATATGAGTTTGTGATTTTGAATAGCCTTTAGAGTGATTGGTTTGACTTCGGTCAACATTTTATAATCCAAGCATCAGATGGTAATTCTGATAGTTCTATTATATCTAGAATGTTCATTTTGGGTTAGTAACATATTTGGTTCGGGTCTCGAGGCCCTTTTGTGATTTTTGAGTGTTTGGTTGAGATATTAGCTTTTATTTTACCTAAAGTTAGTTTTAGAGGTAATTTATTGATAACTATCTCTTTTTACAAATCCGATGGTTCCGTTGAGTATAGAATATTGAATTCAGCCTAGTAGCATAGTTGGGTTGTGTTTGGAAGGTCTCAAATGAGTTTTAGGTACTTGTTCGAAGTTTGGAGTTTTACGTCATTGAGTTTTAATAGTATCACCTGTAGATAATGAGATATTTTGGTCATGTATATGGTACCATTATATTCGTATCAAAATTTTAGAACTAACGCAAAAAGATTCGATAAATTTTGAGTCCGTATGAGGAAGTTATGTCCGTTTTTGTGAAGTTTGAGGTTGCTGGTGGTGGTGCATCGCTAAGGTGACCAAATGGCTGCCTAAGCGGGTCCGCATAAGAAAAATAGGTTTTCCAAGGCGATGGGTTTCTAAGGCGATGGTGGGTTCGCTCAGGCGATGCCGCTTAAGCTATGAAATATCCACTTAAGCGAAAATTGCTGAGTTTAAGACCTTAACCGAATTTATTTCATATTTTTGACATTTTGGGAGCTAGTAAACTCTGTTTTAGGTGTTCTTGATGCTTTTTTCTCATATAATCATTGGGTATGTGATTCTACCTTTATTTTTTAATTTTTCAAGATTATCCATCTCTTTTTTCATGATTTTAATCCATAAAGTTGAGTTTTTAAATTCAAAGTTATGAAATAAAAAATTCTTGATTTGAAGGTTGATTTGGAATGGTTTTTCATTGATTTTTGAGATTTAAGGTCCTTGTATCGTGGGTAAATAGATTTTGACAAAAAAAATTCAAAATTTCTTGTTTTAAACCGCGTTTGATAATGGATTTTGGGGTTTTTACCCGATAAAGTACAAAATTGGTTTTTCATCGATTTCAAGTTCGATTTTATCTCATGTTTAGTTGGGTTTTCAGATTTACAACCCTAATACTATGAAAAATATGATTCTTAAATAAAATTTTGGTTTTACCCTTTTTCTTCGGGGTCAATTTTTGAAGTATTTTTGGACCCAAAATGAAAGTAGTTAATATGGGTATCGTTGGACTCCTTTTGATGTGTGGATGTCATATTTGACTAGATTGGATGTTTTTGAAGATAATTTGTGGGAGTAGAGCTTCCAGTTGATGTTTTGGAATGTATTTTGGTTTGCGGATCTCCTTTAAGGCAAGTTGAGATGTACCTTGACTCTTTTTTGAGGTGTTTATGTGTTGTATGCTTATTTGCTTGTGTTTTGTGAATTATTTAGGGTTTGGAGGCCCAGATTAGATGTAACAACGAGCATCTCCACAGGTACCAGAGTCTATTAATGGGTGGTAGTTATATAATTGTTTATCTTGTTTATTCTTGTTACTTGTGAATATACTTGGAGTAGATTATAGATAGATGACTTATTGATATTGAGTAATTGATAGTGGGTACCTATTTAAAAGCCTGAATTGTGGTTAGTGGATTTTGATGTGATGATCGGGGTTTGTGACCATTTAGGGGATAATCATGATATTATTGTTATTTGATGGAATGATTGAGATTTAGTAAATACTTAGAGTATAAGTAGATTTGTAATAGTTGATGTAATTATTGGGGTTTAGTAATTCTTAGGATGTAATCGACGATAATATAGATAAGCATTTAAGAAAGGAATCTTGGCTTAGTGATAGGTAAGCGAATGAAGACGAACCTTGGAGTATATTGTTAACTAGCATAATTCTCCCTTTAGTAATTTAGTCTAATGATGTCATCTTTGAAAAAGATGGGACTTATTGTATGAAATGAGCTAGGTTTTGGGTAAGTTCACTATTATTGTATTGTTTGGATTGTTTACTCTTTTCGTGTTGCCCGTGTGGAGGCTTATGTGAATATTATTTACTTGAGAGTTTATTATTATGAGTATGCTTTTTAATTAAATTGCTTATTATATGAATGTTGTTTCAAGAATTTCCACATAATAAATGATTGGGTGGTAAAAGGTTCTCCTATCTAGTTAGAATAGAATAGGTGTCGTACAATCTGGTAATTTGGGTCTTGACAATGTCATTTCAATGTATGCATCTGCTAGTACAAATCCCTTGCTTTAATGTAAAAAGCTAACGTAGATAGCAATTGAACATAATCTTCCAAACTGGTAAGCCTTATGAGGGTGTGCCTTGTATCAAGTACTTCAATAGTACATTCACCCTTAATTCTGCATTGCCCAAGAATAATTCTCCTCAATTCCCTAACATTTGGGTTTTCGTACGAGAATTTCCCAATGAATGCATATTGGAAATTTTTCTAAGTGATGAGACTTCTTACTTCTGAGGCTTTCCATGTGATATTAGTTTCTCCATGCAGCATGATGATAACGCTCAAATACACCCTAGAAATGAATGTACGCTGTCGTTAGCAATATATTTACCCAACTTAGAGTCGAGGTCGAATCTACGAGGAATGAAGGCGATAGATTCACCTTCAAGTGTCACAAGTGACTATATGCTTGTTCATAATGCTAAAAATAATGCAATAAAGTAAAATTGGGGGAGAAATTAAAACATTGTTATTTCAATTAGATTGCAAAAGTGAGTTCTAGAGTTTGTAATCAAGAGGGAAAGATACTTGGGGTTATGCTTTCATGAGAGTGAGTACATGTATGGGTAATTGGATATTTACCTAAGTTTGATTAATAGTTATGTATAGGCTAGGTCCTAGATTTTAATGCCAATCTTTCAATAAAAAATTAAACATCACAAGTGGGTTCTTTCGAACACCTCACAAGTGGTACATTATAACCAACCTACTACCTCGATTTAGTAGCCATATGTCTAAGAACTACTATTAAATGATAGATATCAAGTCATAATTGACCACTACTCCTCACCCTTATCTCCTTTGTCAAGGAGGGTAAGCGATCTAGGTTTAACTACAGTTTGCAACCTCCAATTATAAGTTAATAACACATAGAAGAGGTCAAACCCATAACAAATAATCAATTAAATAGGCAAATAAACAACACCTATACAATTATCACCACTCATTCATATATAACCCCAAGATAGAAATTTAGCCACTCATAACAAAAGATAAGAGAAATATACCCGTATTTTCATTTAAACCTGCCATAGAAACCAAAATAATTCAATAGAATCTTGAATTCAAAGCGAAAACTCAACAAAAATAGCTAAAATCCACTCTAGGGTTTCGATTACAAACTCCTAAATCTGAAAATTGACAAAGAATCCAGTTCCAAGCTGCCAAAAAGACTTAAATAGCTCCAGCAAAAATGGGCTTCAAAATTACAGAAATGACACCACGTCTAAATCGGCGGAAGAGGGGACCATCGCCGAACACTTCGGTGATACGCTGAAGTGACTTTGAGTCATCGAATTAGCATTAAAATTGAGCTTCAGGGGGTTGGCTTTTGATACTTTTGGCGATGGAGTTTTGCTTCGCCGATCCATTTGGTGATACGCAGAACCAATATTCTTTATCCCCGGATCATTTGAATTAGATCTGGGTCAAACTGTTATAGTTAGCAATAGAATCCGACATTCGGTGATTTGCAAGCCGTTTTGGCAATACACTAATTATCCCATGCGATGTTCTTTTGCACATTGAGCTACAATCTTCCATCATTTTGCTTTTTTTTGCTCTTTCAACCTCCTTTTGGCCTTAACCCTGAAAATAAACCAAATTAACATTAAAACTCATTCAAATTGGCATTAAGGACTTGATTTTGTACCATTTTTAGGCCAAATGAGTCACAATTTGCCGACTCATCAACACTCCCTACTTAAATCTTTGCTCGTCGTCGAGTAAATCAGTGCACACACAACAAAAATCAATAATGCCTACAAATAGTACTACTTAGGAGCTTAGACATATGCTTCTTTTGTGAAAACACTTTGCCCTCATGGTTTTGAAAACACTGGCATAAGTCTCACCTATCAAACACTCAATTTGTGAACAACAAGCCTCAAATGTTGACTAAATATTACCAAACCACATACATGCTTATAGACTCCAGCTAAGACCAAAGAGTGTTCAAGCATTACAATCAAGTTCCTTCACATAAAGAAGTCCCTTCCCGCAAGAAACGATCAATATTAAAACAATGGACTACTATGCATCACTCACACTCTCAAAAATGATCATGCACATGAGTACCACACCATAGGCTTGCCCATAAGCTCCATTTCACCACATTCAAGCATGCTACTTTGGAGATCACTAAGGTCTTGTTTCGGCTTGTAGCGTAGGCAACGGGTAAGGTAGGAAAAATTTAGGTTATAGTGACTCTATCCCCTCGAATTATCTAAAGAGACCTCAATTACACTTGTTTTTCCAAAATTTGCTTCTTATACAACTCCAAGGGCCAATTCTCAAAAAATTTCAAGCTATCTTCCTCTTCCTATCCTTTCAAACACTAAACTACTTCAAATATTTACAAACTAGAAACACAACTACAACTCTTTTTTTTCATTACTTTTCCATCTTTTTATCTTTTTTTAAAAAATATTTTTTATATATCTACAAAGGATACTAAGACAACTAGGAGAGGAAGTAAATTGTCCCCACTTCATGAACTTCCAATACTAACCTAATGGTTCCTCAACCCCCAACTTAGGGTTTTGGCATAAGTGGGTTTATGGCCTCACCTAGACACTTCAAGAAGGGTTTGGTTCAAAAGAGGGACTTGTGGAAAAAGGATTTTCGGCTTGTAATGAGGTTGTTCAAGAAAAAGGGATCCAAGGCTCAAATTAGGGATAAAATTGGTCACTCAATTCACAATGGGATGGCTATTTTGGTCAAATTGGAGGTTCACTCTCGATCAATGGACTAAGATTACTTCTCCAATATCGCACACTCTTTGCTTTAGCTATAGAACAACAGGACAAGTTTTAGATGGACTCAATGAGCGAGATCAAGTCGAATCCTCACCCACACTGACAGTCAACCGCATACTCAAAACACCTTTCCTCAATTGATGTACCATATTCACATCACATATTGAAGAGTTAGGCGCCTAACTAGTTCAACTAAACCAAAGAAATTTTTTGAAAAGGGGCACATTTTGAATAATAGAAAAATTCACAACGAATTATCATTTAAAAGAGTTGTGCATGTGAAAAATCTCCCCAAGAGTACCATTTGAGTCAAAGTGTTCTATTGCTAGTACACTTTTTTCTCTTAAGTACGCACACCAAAATGAATTTTTATTTGCGACTACACTAAGAACTACTAAGCTAAATTAAAAAGTAAGTAAATAAAAATGAAAAATCACACACCACACTCAAAGAAATCAAAGCACCAAATCTGAAATATTACAACCCAAACTATCCAAAACAATATCCAATATATCATCCGAACCACACACTAAAATAAAATAAAACATCCATAATAGAATATCAAGAGCAGGCTAAAATATTACAAATCCAAAAATAGATAACCCTCCCCCAACTCTAAAGTATGCATTGTCCTTAATGCAATAGGACTAAAGATTAAAAAAAAAAAGAATGAGAGCGCGGGTCCCCCTGATCATGACTAAGATTGTGGCGATGACTGACTCTCAAAATCCGCCTCTGTTTGTGTATCAGTGCCCAACTCAATCCCAAGAGTGGTCTGTGGGGATGGATCTGGTACGGTGTCCTCGGTCTCTATAGCAGCTGTACCGGAGGTCCCAACCTGGGTCATCTCTCGAGTTGAACTCTCTAAGATGACCGAGAAAATAACACCCTCTATCTCATAACTGTCAGCCTACATATCAGTCGGTACTTGATCCTCAAAGTAGGCATCAATCTGCGCCGCATTAATCTCCTTATAATCTGAAGGGCGATCCTCCTCATCCTCCTCCATGGCTACTACATCATCAGCACGGACAGGTGGTAGGACTAATGTATGAGATGGGGCTCCCCATAGATATGATAAATCTAGGAATTAGAGCTCAACCACATGCTTTCGGAGGGAAGCAAGCTCAGGGTCTCACGAATGCCCCGTAACTCATCATAAACCAGCACTATTGCATCGTTCACCACATCAGCAATCATCTAAGGCATCTGAGCCTCCTATTTGGATGATCTCATATTATCCGAATAAGCCAACTAGCCCATCTGAATGATAGCAGGCTAAGTCAATAGGGCCCTCGATGTGCCTGAAGTAGTGTATGGGTGAAAGCCGGTAGTAGTAGGTCCAGGAGGCTGAGTGGATGGACCTGTAGAGGAGTCTAGAGAAGTAGGAGTTGCGGTAGTAGGAGTAGGCTAGATGGAATCACTATCAAATAAGTCAAGATCAATCACCGGGGAATCATCCACCCGATCTTTCATCTTCTTCACTTCTTGAACAATTTTAAGGTGTGTAATATCAACAGTCGAGATGGGAAAGGACTCAAACTCTTTTTCTTTATCAAAGGGGACTCTAGCACGATGACATATATCTGTGATCAAACACGAAAAAGCATGGGAGGTTTGTTTTTGTTGGGCCCGTTGAGCAATATCCAGGGTAATGGGCATGGCAAGATTGAGCCTCTCCTTCACTATAATTGTACCTACTAGCACTTCCCGAGGATACATAAGAATTAATTCATTCTTAGAAGGCAAGATGTTGCTGCACACAAAGCTTAACCAATCCGAGCCTCCAAGTATATATCACTTTTTACACTTGAGGTTCTCGGAGTGAGCCATATAGGTGTCCCATCACTAAGCAAAGGGGCTAACCAACCCCAAAGATCATTAATAATCTGTAAAAAAATGGGTGGCGAAGTAATGATGTATGTTAACTTTATCTCTATAAATTTTATTAATCGTGGCCTCATAATACTTAACATTCAGACCCCGTACCTTCACGACATCTCGGGTATCTTAAGCTTTACCCTTCCTAATCTTTTCAGGCAACAACCTCCCGTAAGCTTCACAAAACTCCTGTACCTATGTCTCAACATATGGCTTCAATGGTTGAGTGAATTGCTTGAAATTGTGGTATCGGTTGACATCTAACACCTTAGGGTCTTTTCCTTCTAGCCCATCAAGGCTCAGTCTTTGCTCTTGTAACACCCCGTATATTTCTGAACCTATTTGATTACCGTAACATTTATGGAATTATTTAAACATAAGATTGTTGGGGTATTATACTTTAAATTTGGTGGGCTAGATTAGTCTTGTGCCATTGGGCTCAATTGAGGCCCAAAATTACACACAAGACATGGCCCAAAAAAATGAGAAAATGACCCATTCATAAAATGGAACAAGTAAACATGTCATCTTTGACCAAGAGTGGCTAAGTATGACTTTGAGGGACTATAAAAGGCAACAAAAATCAGATTTTATTCAACAAATCACACATGTCTCATTTCTAGATTTTTCCACAACCTTCTCTCATCTCACAAACCCTAAGGCAACCATCTTTTGGGACAAGATCATCACTTTGCAAGCTTGGGTAAGTGTTTATCGTTGTGGTTTAATATATTATATGCTTAATATGGTGTATAAATCATGTTTTTTATGTTGACAAAGTGGTGAGAAGTTCACTATGTGTGAAACAGTCTATGTTTGCATATCGGTAAAGGGTTTTGCCTTGTAACTTGGAAGAAGACTTATGGTCTTGAAGGAAGTGAATTTTATGGGTTAAATATCAACATGTAAGATGTGTTTATGTCCTTAACTATCTTTCTCTTTGTGTGAAACATTTGGAGTTGTTGTGAAATTTTACATGGAACCGGTGGCGTATTGAAAGGAAAATGTAGTTTTGGTGATGTTTATGTGCGTTGTGAAACCATGGATGTTCGTTGGCATATAAGATGATCTAAAATATGTTAATATAAGCTTAATTATGATCATGGACCATTCATTGCAAAAAAGGACCCTAAAATACCCCGGAGGCTGAAACGGGCATCCGCCTTCGCGGGCGGGGCACCTGCGGGCGCAGATGCCAACGAAGGTGGCCCTGGATACTGCCAAGGGGAACTTACGGATGTACCTCAACCACCTTCGGGTGCATGTGGCTTCGTAGGTCAGCCCAGAACCCCGTTTTGCATGTTTTTGTCTCTCTTTGATCCGCCGAAACCCCTATACCCTTTATGAATACAATTATCAACTTATGGTACCTTTTAAATGAATATAAAGGAATATACCAAAGTTATTTTGAATGATATCAAATATGTATTGTTGTTAATATGTTGTTATGAAAGGTATTGAGGTGACTTGATGGAATAATTGTGACGTAGTGTTAATGAGGAAGCGTAAAGGGTAAACTTGGTGTGAAATGTTATTGGTTTATGATGTCTTGGTCAATGTGTGGAATGTTATGGTATTTTTGGTATGGTAATACAATAAATGGTATTTTAAGAGGGAGAAATGACATTATACGACAGTCACGTAATTCATTGTTGTCGTATGCACTTGTAAGGTAGTTGGTTGTTAACATGAGCTTCGTTATATACTTGTGTTGTAGAGTAACATGTAAGGAAGGAGATGGATTATTGTATTCACATATAGGACTGTGTATTCATATTGAGAAGATAAGGTATGTAAGGTTACTCTTTTCGTATCCTCCTGCAGCATATTGTTCACATTGACATTGTACTTGTTTTATTCTGAAATGTCCAAAGGTATCTCAATTCAGGTTGTCATATCATATTACTCACAGGACCAATTGTGATTTACATGTCTCTCATTCATTGACTGAAGTTCCAAAGCTCTCACAATGTTTTAACTACTAAAAGAACTATTTCAAAGAAAGTAATGATGTAAAGAGAATCTATTCATTCCTGAGTAGCACTTCCAATAATGTTATGTTCCAAAGTTCCAACAATGTTATGTTCCAAAGTTCCAATAATGTTTCAATCACCAATGTATCAATCTATCACAAGTAAAGGTATCGATCTCTCAAAAGTAAGGAATGAAGTAACGTATCTATCTATCTATCTATCTATCTATATATATATATATATATATTATGGCCCACCGATAAGGTGGGTGATTGTTGATATTATATTATGGCCCATCGATAAGGTGGATGATTGTTGATATATATATATATACTATGGCCCACCGATAAGGTGGATGATTGTTGATATTTTACACTATTTATGTTAGAGCCCGCCGATGAGGTGGATGATTGTATTATAGACCACTGATCAGCTGGATGTATGATATATGGCCCACTGATCAGCTAAATGACTGGTAATGGTAAAAGCAAAGAAAGTAAAGCATTTGAACAAAAGTATATCACTTGAAGGAAGGTATATACGAATGATATTATATGAATGATAATGATGCAAATGAATGATCGAAAATGAAAATAACGAAAGCAATGTACATGGTTCCACTTATGCAGAATGAAGGTTTATCCATATTGATTATTTCACTTGTACTTGATATCATTGTCGTACTTATGTATCATACAGTTTTATATGGCCTTACATACTCAGTACATTCTTCGTACTGACCCCCTTGGGGGACTTACCTTACTTGCTGCAGGCACAGGTGCTAGTAGACCTCCACAGTAGGCTACGAGTCATTTGCAGATCTATGGTGAGCTCCAATTAGTTCGGGGATTTCTGAGTCACATGTGTACATTGGTTTTGGTATTATGTAAATGTTGTATAAAGCGGGGACTTGTCCCGACTGTAGGGTGGTTATGTACATGTATCTATTAGAGGCTTTGTAGACATATGTGGGAAGATGAAGGTAAGAGATGTATGTCCATTTTGACTTGATGGCTCTAACAGCCAAGTTTCATATACATAGCATATGTTTCCATGACTTTAGCATAATTTCATGAGATACAATGATGTTCATACAGAGTCATGCATATGAATGTACATGAGCAAAGATTGGTTCTCTCGAGCCTCAACGACTTCGGGTGCCAGTCCGCCCCGTTGGAATTCGGGGCGTGACAGCTCTTTAATGATTGTTTGCTTACTGGGAACCTTAAACCGATTGAGGAACCCGTGACCTCCCTGAGGAATAGGTTTTTCTGTAGCACAAAGAGTTTTGTTCAACTCTTGTCTTCTTTGACTGTGCAGCCTTTGGAGTTTTGGGTGGAGCATGAATGGGGGTGGTGTTTCCCTCCTTTGAGTAATTGAGATTGTACCTCTCGAAGTTTAAGCTATGCTCTAAACTCTGCTCCTCAACAATCAGAGCCTTGCTTCTAGTATCTTCAACCCTTTTTCTTTTGTACACCATACTTTTCGGTTGAGATTGATCCGTAATTTTTACCACTTTTTAAACCCTTGATGTTGGAAAATGAGAATAGATTTGTTTCTTATATAGGTGTTTGTTTCTAGGCATATCTTCAAATAAGAGAAGCAATGCACTCGGCCAAAGTTAGCAAAAATACACAAAAAAGTTCCCAGGTATGTATCGCCAAAGTGCTTTGGCGTATCGCTGAAGCATTGGGTGATGCACTACTTCCATCACCAAATAGAACAGTAAAGAAAGAGGGCAATTGTAGAGGGCTTTTGGGTTTTGGTAATACACTGATGGACTTGGTGATGCATATTGGCTATCGCCAACTATTACAGTCAGATATACAGGATTTGGCGAAGGAAAGTGGGGTATTGGCGATACGCCAAAGAGTTTGGCGATGCTGCATTGACAAAACATCACCTTCAATAGCCCAATCCACTGTGACTTTTGGCGATATAAAGAGCGCTTTGGCGATCCACTGCAAAGGTCGGTGCATTGTCAAAGCTCTCAACCCATCGCCGAGGGTCATCGTCCCCAACATTCAACTGGTTCGACTTCTCAAATCTTTCAAGCCTTTTTAATGGTGATTTCAATTCCCAATGACCATGGGTACTCAAACTTCCCTAGCTTTCAATCAACAAAACAATAAATCGACAATTTTTCCCTTAAGAACGAGTCACCTAATCTATCATTAGGCAAAATCATTCGATTTTAGAATCGATACAAACCCACAAACAACTTCATCCTAATATGCATAAAATTTAACCCAAAAAGCAAGAAACAATAAGATTAAGCATCAAATTCCCCATATTCAACAATTTAGAACTCAATTTCTCTAACTCCCAACTTCTAAAACATCAAATTCTACTATCTAAGCATACCCATCATCAAATTCGAACAAGAACAATAATGTACATCTTAAACGATATACAACCACAAATAATAGCAACCAAATGGGATTTAAACAAAAGTTTGAATTCTAACCTTTAAATCTATAGGGAAAACGTGAAAAAGGAGGTAAGAGAGTAGTGGTTCGCGATTTTGGTGAGTGCAATGGAACCGATGGTAGTGCTCGTGCAGTGGTATGATTTGAGAAAAAGATCGAGTGTATGTGTGTGTTTGTTGAGTAGGTTAAGTGATAGAATAGAGGGAAATGGGGAATAAGAAGAGTTTGAATAATATCAAGGGTCAAAAAAAATTGAAAAGTCAAGGGTCAAAGAAAGTCAAATAGTCATCTTTTAAAATGCGACCCAATTTGGCGATATGCTTAGCATCACTAATGATGTCGGTGATATGCCGAATTTACAATCCATCTCTAATTCTAACAGTGTGTACATCTTAGATTTCCTTTGTGGTGATCCAATTTGGCAATGGGCTGACCCATCTCCAAAATCATCGGTGATAGGACAAAAGTCGAAGCGCATCACCAAATACAATAGTTGATCAATATGGGGATCAATTTTTTGCGAAGGGCTGCAGGGATACGCTGATGGGTTTGGCGATTCGGTAAAGCCTTTTCTCTGGAGCTTTGCTCATGATCTCGAATATTTTTCAACTTCAACTTCATTTTCCATATTCCAACTCCTTCACACACCTGCACCATTTAGCAAACGTTATTCAAAACAATAAAAATGAAACTTGGGTTGTCTCCCAAGAAGCGTCTTAGTTATCATCATGGCACGATGTTGTTCATCATCAAGCAATATCTTTGAAATGGAGTGCCTTCACTTTAGTAGCTCCGAGACCACCAACAAAGAAGTGTTTGAACCCTTGACCATTCACCATGAACCTTCTCTTCTGATGGTGTTCAAATTCAATTTCACCACTAGGATACACATTAAACACCGTGAAAGGGCCTAACCACTAAGATTTTAGTTTATTCGCGAAAGGGCTTAACCACTAAGATTTGAGTTTATTCGCGAATATTTTGAACCTTAAATTGACAAGTAACACCTTATCTACCACACAAAACTCTCTCTTCAATATCTTGGCATCATGCTACCTTTTTATTCTCTCCTTGTAAAAAATTGAGCTATCATATGTCCGAAGACAAAATTGCTCCAATTTCTGTATTTGCTTAACTCTAGACTTGGAGGTCTCTTCCCAATCTATGTTAAGATTCATTAAAGCCCAAAGAGCTCGATGTTGTAACTTCATCGGTATGTGACATGCTTTACCAAACACAAGATGATAGGGAGACATACCAATAATCATTTTAAAAGTTGTTCGGTAGGCCCAAAGAGCGTCATCCAATAGCTTAGCCCAATTAGTAAGTCCCACATTCATGGTTTTCTCCAAGATTGATTTGATTTCTTGATTTGAAACTTCCACTTGGCCACTTGATTTGGGATGGTATGGGGTAGCCACCTTATGCTTCACCCTATACTTATCAAGTCTAGCACTAAACACACGATTACAAAAGTGAGAGCCTCCATCACTAAGAATTTCCCAGGGAGTCCCGAACCTTGTAAATATGTGCTTCTTCAAAAAGAAAGTGACACTCTTGCTCTCATTGTTTGGAAAAGCAATTGCTTCCACCCATTTTGACACATAACCAATGGCCACCAATATGTACTTGTTCGTATACGAACTCACTAAAGGCCCCATAAAATCAATTCCTCATACATCAAACAACTCCACCTCGCTGTTAGGCTTAAAGGGAATCTCATGCCTCCTTAAAATACCTTCTTGCATTTGGCATTGATTACAAGTTCTAACCAAGTCATGAGCATCCCAATAGAGTGTGGGCAAATAAAACTTATTTTGTAGGACTTTGGTGGCCGTTCTCACAGCACTGTAGTGACCACCAAATGGGGATGAATGGAAAGCCTCAAGAATGGCACACATATCTAATTTCATCACACTTCTACGAATCACTCCGTCCGTGCACTCTCTAAATAAATAGGGTTCATCCCAATAGTACTTCTTCACATCATGGAGGAATTTATTTTTTTGATAATGATTTACGTCATCGGGGAGCAAACCACATACCACATAATTCGCATAATCCGCATATCACAGTTCTGTACTCCCTGAGAGTTCCATGATAAGCTTATCGGGAAAGGTTTTATCAATCTTGATTTCACCCAACTTCTCCTTGTTGGTCTCAAGGCGGGATAGATGACCCGCCACTTGGTTTTCATAACCTTTACAATCCTTAACTTCAAAATCAAATTCTTGAAGGAGAAAAATCCACCAAATCAACCAAGGTTTGGCCTACGTTTTATCCATTAAACACCAAAGATCCGTTTAGTCAGTATGCACAATAACCTTCATGTCCAATAAGTAAGCACAAAATATTTCAAAAGCATAGACTTCGACAAGCAACTCTTGCTCCGTAGCCGTATAATTTTGTTGTACATCATTCAAGGACTTGCTAGCATAATATAATAGATGAAAAATTTTGTCCTTCCTTTGGCATAATACCGCACCCAACACCAAACCACTTGCATCACACATCAATTTAAAAAAAGTACCTAATTTGGGGCTATAATAATGGGAGCCGACACAAGTTTCTCCTTGAGGCAATTGAATACCCTCATACAATCACCATTAGTTGAATTTTGCTTCCTTTTTAGGAACCTTACACATTGGATGAGTGATCTTGGAAAAATCTTTGATGAACATTTGATTGAAGCCCGTATGCCCAAGAAAACTTCGAACGCCTTTCACGGAGATTGGAGGGGGTAACTTGGCAATCACTTGAACTTTAGCTTGATCAAGTTGAATACCTTGACCTAAGATCTTGTGCCCAAGTACAATGCCCTCTTTTACCATAAAATGGCATTTCTCCCAATTAAACACAAGATTAGTTTCAACACATCGTTCAAGCACCTTGCCCAAGTATTCAAGACATGATTTAAATATGTCACCCACAATGAAAAAATCATCCATAAATACCTCCATAGTATCCTCCACCATATCCAAAGATATTGATAGCCTACACCTTTGGAAAGTGGTGGGTGCATTGCATAACCCAAAGAGCATGCACTTGAAGGTAAAAGTACTATATTGACATGTGAAGGTAGTCTTCTCTTGGTTCTTGGGTGCAATGCAAATTTGGTTATAACTGAAGTAGATATCTAAGAAACAATACCAACCCCGCCCCGCCAAACAATCAAGCATTTGATCCATAAATGACTTGAGGAAGTGGTCCTTTTATGCCCATGAATTGAGTTTTTGATAATCCATACACACTCTCTAACCTATAACCGGTATTAAGGGGATAAGCTCATTATTTTCATTAGGGACCATCGTGATTCCCCCTTTTTTTTGGATGCAATGAACTGGGCTTACCCATGTTCTATTTGAGATTAGATACATGATGCCCGTATCTAACCACTTGATTATCTCCTTTTTCACCACTTCTTGCATCGAAGGGTTAGGCCTCCTTTGATGCTCAACACTCGATACACAATTGGGCTCCAACTTTATCTTATGAGTAAAAATGTTGGGAGCATTCTCGATAATATCCGTAATAGTCCACCTAATGGCTCGAATAAATTTTCTTACGACCGACTTCAATGCTTCTTTTTGCCACAACAACAACTCTTCCACAATAATAATGGGTAAGTTATTACCTTCCCCTAAAAATACATAGCGAATGTGTGCGGTAATATTTTAAACTCAAGTTATGGTGGCTCTTTAATTAAAGGTTTGGCAGGAGGACTCTCTCGAGTTTTCAAGTCAAGGTCTAATTTGCATGGGTTCTTGGTATAGAAACCAAGACCCATCAAAAAAGCTATGACCTCATCATACTCTTCAATCTCTTCACTCCCAAAGTTCCACAAGACCCTGCTAGTGGCTCACTAATTAAATTTACCTCCATAGCATCGGTCACCTTATTATCAATTATGTCAATCATGGAGATCACTTGAAAGTCCTTTGGTTTCTTTATGGACTTTCACACATTAAATGATACCGCTTTATTATTCACTCTAAACATCATCTCTCCATATTACATATCAACTAATTCCCTCCCAGTAGCAAGAAAAGGCCTACCAAGAATGATTGGAGCTTTGTAGTCTATCTCACAATCTAGGATCACAAAGTTAGCGGGAAATATTAATTTGTTGATCCGAGCAAGAATATTACATAGAATTCCCACTGGTCATTTAATAGAATAATCCACCATTAAGAGTCTCATGGTTGTGGACTTTAGAGCTCCCAATCCCAGCTTCTTGAATATAGCTAGAGGCATTAAGTTAATACTTGCCACTAAGTCACACAAAGCCTTGCCTTAACTTGATCCTAAATTTCACAAAGCCTTGCCAAATTGACACACCTCAATGGTGAAAGGGATGGTGAATGCACCGAGGTCTTCTTTCTTGACCACCATATTGCTTGATATAATAACTCTACAACTATGTGAGATCTCCAGCATTTCAAAGTCCATGGGTCTTTTCTTTGTTCACTGACAAGTTGATAAATTTGGAGAGGAACTTTTTGAACTTGGTGATATCCTCTTTCTTCTTGAACCTTTGTGGAAATGAAAGAGGTATTTTGATTGACAGCTTTGGAGCAACCGGACTTTCCTCCAAATTTGAGACCTTCACATCAACCATTTATGGTCTTTCATCACTTTAAACCCTCTCTTCCATTTTTTCCAGTTTATCAACACTTGGTTCATTTGGAATAGGGGCCTCATAATTTGACTAATCAAGCCTTTTCCTTTTTCCACATTCTTGCTCTTCAACTACCCTCTCATTGGGGTCTTCATCAAGATTTACAACATCATTACCGAGAGTCCTATCACTCCCAATGATAATTTTCATACAATGAGTATCACTTTTTGGATTAACCATGGTGTCACTATGGAGACCCCCCTTTTTGCCTTGTGTTCAAGTGAGATGAGATTTGGACCAATTGAGTTTCGAGTTGCTTTAATGAGGTCGAATGTGAAGTGAACATTTGATTGAGTTGTAAAAAGTCTCTCTTCATCTCCTTTAGCATCTTGTCACTCCCTTCAACCCCCATAAGAATACAAGCAAGCACATCCTCTTTCTTATAACTTTCCAGATTAATGGAGGTAGCTTCTTTACCTTTTTCCCTATCATGTGGAGGGATGTATCTATCATGGTCATGCCTTTTGTCTCTCAAATTGTGGTCCTTATCTCTCTCCCTTTTCTCTTCAATCTCGATCACGATTGTGTTCCCTCCAATCTCGATCCTTTTAATCTCTATCTTTCCAATCTCTATCCTTCCAACCTTGATTCCCGCCTTGCCTTTGGTAGGTAGGTCGAGAACCCCCTATTTGGTTCCATAAGACACGAATTTCTTCATCAAGAGACTCAACAACTTCATCCTTATATGATCTATTTCCCTTTGACTCTACGACACTGATCGCTTCTAGAGTTGAACCCGTGACATGTTTTGTGAGGAGATCCAACTGTGTTATTACTTTGGTCATGTTTTTGTATCTCTCATCATATTTCTTTATTTTCTCTTGGATCACCTAAGACATGGAGGGAGCCCCTATGGCCACCTCGGTATCTCGTATTTTCCATGCTCTATTTTACTTTGTCATTTTATCCAACAGTCCTGTGGCCACTCCAAACATTTGATTGATCAATGACCCACCGTCCAAGTTATTGGCCACGATTTTGTTTAATTGGTACAATGACCTATATAATATTTGAAGAAGCATTTTATCCAACAATTCATGACTAGGGCAATGTAGAGTTTTGTCTTGAACCTCAACCATGCTTCATAAATGGCTCACCACTTGTTTGTCAAAAGTTTGTGATCTCATCTCTCAATTGAAGCATATGAGATGGAGGGAAGAATCAATCTAGGAAGGCCTCTATCAACTCAACCCAAGATGTTATAGAGCCTTTGGGCAACTCTCGTAACCACAACACTACTTCACCTGTCAAAGAAAACGAGAACAATCTCAAACGGATGGACTCTTGTGGAATATTAGCAATGTCGAACGGGTTGCAAACGTCTATAAAAATTTTCAAATGGATGCTTGCATATTTGTGAGCTTTCCCCACGAATAATCCTTTCATTTGGAGTAAGTGAAGCATCACACTTGTGACATAAAATACAACATTGCCCACCGTAGGTGGTCTGCGAATTGCACTTACCCGTTCAGCGTCACCCAAGTGATCTTCGTCCTCAAGTTGCCCATCAAAGTAGCGGTATCGCTATCATGTTGACTCATATAGTCTTGTTGGTCTATGTTATCAGCTACACAAGACAAAAACAACAAATAAAGCAACATTTACACTACGGCTAACAAAAGTAACTTATAATACTATAATGAATAAATGCTACATTTTATTCCCCAACAACGGTGCCATTTTTGATAATGGTCAAATACCCCCTAGAAATGAATGTACGTGGTCATTAGCAATATATTTATCCAACTTAGAGTCAGGGTCGAATCCACGAGGAATGAAGGAGATAGGTTCACCTTTGAGTGTCACAATCTCGTAATGCTAAAAATAATGCAATAAAGTAAAAATGGGGGAGAAATTAAAGTGTTGTTATGTTCAATTTATCATATGTTCAATTAGATTGCAAAAGTGAGTTCTAGAGTTTGTAATCAAGAGTGAAAGATACTTGGGGTTATGCTTTCATGAGAGTGAGTACATATATGAGTAATTGGATATTTACCTAAGTTCGATTAATAGCGATGGGCAGGCTAGGTCCTAGATCTTAATGCCAATCTTTCAATAAAACATTAAACATCACAAGTGGGTTCTTTTGAACACCTCACACGTGGTATATTATAACCAACCTACTACATTAATTTAGTATCCTTATGTCTAAGAACTACTATTAAGTGATAGATATCAAGTCATAGTTAACCACTACTCCTCACCTTATCTCCTTTGTCAAGGAGGGTAAGAGATCTAGGTTTAACTAGAGTTTGCAACCTCTAATTATAAGTTAATAACACAGAGTAGAGGTCAAACCCATAACAAATAATCAATTAAAGAGGCAAATAAACAACATCCATACAATTATCACCACTCATTCATACATAACCCCAAGATAGAAATTTAGCTACTCATAACAAAAGACAAGAGAAATATACTCATATTTTCATTTAAATCTGTCATAGAATCAAAATAATCCAAGAGAATCTCGAATTCAAAGTAAAAACTTAACAAAAATAGCTAAAATCCACTCTAGGGTTTCGATTACAAAACTCTCAAATCTTAAAATTGACAAGGAATCCAGTTCCAAGCTGCCAAAAAGGCTTAAATAGCTCTAGCAAAAATGGGCTTCAAAATTATAAAAATGTCACTGCATCCAAATCGGCAGAAGAGGGGCCATCGTCGAATACGTTGGCGATACATCAAAGTGCCTTTGAGTCGTTGAATTGGTATTTAACTTGAACTTCAGGGGTTGGCTTCTGAGACTTTTGGTGATGGAGTTTTTCTTCACCGATCAGTTTGGTGATACGCCGAACCAATCTTCTTCATCGCCAAATCATTTGAATTAGACCTCGGTTGAAATGTTATAGTTGGTGATATAATTTGAGATTCGGCAATTCACAAGCTATTTTGGTGATACGCCAATTATCCCATGTGATGCTCTTTTGTACATTTAGCTCCAATCTTCCATCATTTTGCTTCTTTTCACTCTTTCAACCTCCTTTTGTACTTAACCCTAAAAATAAACCAAATTAACATTAAAATTCATTCAAATTGGTATTGAAGACTTGATTTTCTACCATTTTTAGTTCGAATGAGTAGCAAATTCCTGACTCGTCACATGACAACTGGTTTAGGAGAAACTTTTGGTAGGTTAATGGTAGGTACCTTTAGTTTGAGGGTATTAGTATAACAATGGGTAAAGGGTTCGATTTGGACTGTGTCTATAGGATTGGGAATGGATTGTAATAGAGGAGTAGCCTCCGATGGGTTCTGCCCACCGAAGGTAGGCATGCCACTCTGATCCCTATAAAATGCAATGCATAATATGCATACACAGAACTACGATCCCTAATCAATAAGTACATATTTCAAGCAATGCATTTCATGTCATTGTTCAATTTAATTATCAATTCAGGATCTTTTTTTCAAACTTCATAGTCAACATAGACACTCTTTTTCGATCTACATATAACTAGAATCTCAGTTTCACAAAATATCATCATAATCCTACTCCTATTCTTAAAGGAGAGTAAAAGCATCAATAACATGCTCATAAGTCACTTTAAGTTACATATACAGAAATCGTGCTCAAATCAAGGAAATAGTCCAAACAATTCAATTAATTATTAAAAATCCTTCACATAGCACTTGTACCCATATAGGTGCTCGTCATATGACCTATACGGAACCTCTGTTTCTTCATTACTCTCTGATACAGTGAATTAGCATATAAACACTTTGAAAAGAGTCAAAAAAAGCCTTAACATATCTTCAAGGAAATCTGTCGAGTCATATAGTGGGTTTACCCTTCCATAGAGCCTCATAATGAGCCAAATCTAATCAAATATGTAATGTACAAAAGTATATGAACCGTAGACATCCATATTGCACTACTTTATTCTAGGCCCAAAAAGTCAACCCCAAACTCGAAAGGGAAAAATTAAAATTTTATTTAAAAAATATATTATCCATAACTTAAGAAGCTCAACTATGAAATTTCATCAAAATATGGTTTAAATCAACCTACAAAACCCCCAAAAATGTTTTCATAACATTAGCTAGAAAATCCCCAATTTCTTAATTAAAGTTCATTGATTTAGAGGTAAAATCATATACAAAGTATTAGAGAATGTGTAAATACTAGTTAAGCTCATACCCAATAAAGAAATCTTTAAATTTAATTATTGAATCACCCAAAAATGAGTTTTCAAACTTCAAAAATCGAGTTATGGAGTCCAGATTTTTTAAAAAAAGACATTTGTCCAGGTCAATTCCTTCTTCACAATCGCGGTAGCTTCCTCATGATCAAAATGTTGATATGGTACAATCCATCATGATCGTGATGCCTATATCGCAAATGCAATGAAAAAATTAATTTTGAGTCGCACTCGCACTATTTACCCTTCACGATCAGAATCAACCCCCAATTCGCGAATGCGATGCAGAAGGTTGTTGCCCTTCGCGAACGCAAAGGCAAAAATGAGCTACACCAAAAAGCAACAACCAATAATTCCAAATTTCACAAAAAAACCCAAATGGACCCCAAAAATTTATAGATGTTTGGACGTTTACTTAGATTATAGGTGTATCAAGTAAACATTTGATGTTCCTTTTCTGAAGAAGCCTAAAGATTTTTCTATCTTATTTAGGACTGGAAATTTGTTTAGTTATTATGCCTCTTGGTATCATAATTAATAAGAGAAGTCAACTATTGCTTCTAAAACGACCCAGATACCACCTAAACTAGTACAACGTAGTATTCCTAAGAAAGCTAGAATAGCAATAGGAAATCTATCTAGTATTTACTAAGTAAAGATGGTGTTAGGGTTCCCACTAAGATGAATGTTATTGAACCCAAACATTAAAATTCATGCAATATAACAACCCAAATTATCTTTACGCCAAAATAGAGAGTAAAACCTTCGCCTAGTTTCCCCTAAGAGCAAAATTTAAAAATTTTGGGCTGGCTTAGTTTCAGGTGTAAATTGAGTGTGTGATGGTCTAGGGAAATATGGGAATTATTAGAGTGTTGGTTTATGTTTTTGATTTTATTATGTGTTAGAGGATGAGTTTAGAAAGTTGTAGAAACTTATGGTGCATAGAATGGGTTAGTAGAACTCCAGTTATAATGATTATGGTGAAATTGTCAGTTCATGTGTCAGATATTGATAAGTGTGTTGTGAAATAGCCAAAGATGGAACCAAGTCCCAAGCTACTGGTTGGGGGTCGTTGTAGCAACAAAAATCCCGCTGCAACGACAGAAGTGTCACCCTAGCGACAGTCCCAATTGGCCTAGGTGCTGCTGCAGTGGCAGATCCTTCACTGCAGCGGTACCGCTGCAGTGATGGAAATGCAGTATACCATTTTTTAAAATTAGAAAAACCATTTTTCATTCCTACTTTTCTGAAAAAAAAATCATTCAAGTGCTTAGCAGGGGTGATTCTTCATAATTTTTGGGGTTTTCCATCTTTGAGGTAAGGTTCCTTCACACTTCAAACTTGAATTGCTCCATTAGATTCTTAGGATTGTAAGAATCATAGCCATGGTGGAATTTGGAATTTAGCCCTAAGTTATGAATTAGTGGAAATTGGTAGGGAATAATGTTTTTATTAGTTATTATTGATTCTAGGATGTTAGAAAACTCTTCCTTTGGTAGAATTCATTATTGTTAGTTGAATTATGAAGAATTCAAATGAGTTTAAAGGGTAGAAAATCCTAAGGTGATAAACTAGGTTAAGTTCACGAGTTAATTTGATAAATGTGAATTCCTAATGCTTAGGAAGGGTGAATTATTGTGTTAACTATTGTATATCTATTTTTTACAGATAAAAAATGAACAAAAATCGAAAGAAAGGGCAAAACTGTGGTGTAATATTACTTTCATCCAAGGAATCGAGGTAGGTTATGGTTTAATAGTAGTAAAGACTTGCTTGATTATGTGCTTATATGTGAGTTAGGTGTTTTTAATTAGCTCTCGGGCATTGCTTGTGATTATTGACTGTATCATGCATAGAACATTAGATTTGAGATGATATTGAGATATTATATGGATCGGGGGTCACACCGATACTGTTATTAGAATGGGTGCCCTGCCGACACTGGTACATGGACTAAGCTCATCCATGTAGGTCATAACTGAGAGTCCCTATTGACTCTAGTATGGGTGTATATCTTGCATGCATGCAATCATCATTTTATTTGTACTTATATGTGTGATAGTTATTGTTAAAGGAATTTGCCTAAGTGTAATTGATTACTTGTATACATGTATCCTGTTGAGATGAAGTGTTATGACTGTACTTGCTTGTCAACCAATTCTAAGTTGTGTTTTGATTGATGTTACTTGCATTTCACTTGCATATTTGTATGGTATTGAGTTGAGTCGGCCGATAGTACCTACCCGTACTTAGTTGTTGTATAGAACCTGTACTATTCTTTTTGTTCAGTGTAGAGCATGTTCCAGCATTTGAGACAAGACCTTGACTCTAGTTTATGATTCAGGAATCGATTCAAGGGTTAGCACCATGTCAGGGCAACCATTGGATCACCTTTATGTTGGTTATGTCCTCTATTTTGGGACAGAGACATTCCTTTTATTCGATATTCTGGACATTGTTCAGACTTTGTTTTTGATAATCTTTAGAGTTCTTATACGATGACATTCGGGTCTCAGTGGTTGTAATAATTAGAGATATTTTTGCACTTTTTAAAATTATTTGATATTAAATGAGTTAGAACGATTTGGTTTGATTAATATTGTGTTTAGTAAGCTAAATAGTAGTATTGATATAGTGATGGTTTAGGTGAATTCTTAACAGTTGGTTAAGTGTTGGGTTAGAGGTTCTCCCACTGTAGAGTTAGGGTGGGTGTCAATCATGATCGATTGGGTCGTGATAAAAATGGTATCAGAGCAATGGGTTCATTGAACTCATCGTACAAGAACAAGTCTAGTAGAGTCTTACAGAATGGTACAGAGACGTCTGCAATTTTCTTCTAGAGCTACAGTACTTTAGGAAATAATTTTCACCTCTTTCTTTCTTTCATGCTAGTACTTGATTCCAATTTGTATATGGTGATCTAAATTTGTATCTAACCTCCTTCACTCTTGGTTTCATAGATGGTAAACACTCGTTCAACTAGAGCAACAGTAGCAGCACTAGCACCAGTACCGACCACTTAGTCTCGGGGTTAGGGCAGGCCTCGAGTTAGGGGTAGGGCGAGGAGAGGTGGATGAGAGGCAACACCTATCAGGGGTAGATCCTGGGGAGTTAGAGGACCGGCTAGATAGAGATCATTGTCCCCTCCCTCACAGCAGGATGCTCCAGACTTGGTTCAGAATGATGAGGTGATGGTTGAGGAGGAGGAAGTGGTAGTTCCAGAGAGTGTGGTACCAATGTTGAATGGTCCAACTCAGGTGCCTATGTCCGCAGAGTTGATTCGGTAGATATTAGGGTTTTGAGTAATTTGGCTGGGACCGATACTTCTCCAGCAGTTCCTGTATTTTCGTCTCCAGCCTTGCAGCATGCTGCTGCTGTAGCACCTCAGATAGATGAGGGCTCTGTGACGGAAGTATTTCCCTGACAAGTATTAGGACCAATGATGACTGATAATGAGCATAGACTGTTCTATAAGTTTATGAAGATGAAACCTTCGGTGTTCTAAGGTACTAAGTCAGAGGATGCATTTGAGTTCTTGATTGATTGTTACGAGTATCTGCATAAGATGGGCTTTGTGGAGAGGTATGGTGTAGAGTTTGTGACATTTCAGTTGCAGGCAGAGTCTAAGCAATGGTGGAGGTCTTTTGTTGAGTGTAGGGCTGGTTTACCTCTATTTACTTGGTTCCAATTTCAGAATATGTTCCTTGAGAAATATGTTCCTCATACCTATCGGGATGCGAAGAAGGATGGGTTCCTGAAACTTAAGCAGGGTGATATGTCTGTAGTGGCTTATAAGGTCAAGTTTTATGCCTTGTCTCGCTATACACTTCAGTTGATTACTTCAGAGAATGAGAGGATTAGGTATTTTGTGAAAGGTTTGAAATTAGGTCTTCAGGTGGTTGCACGACAAGTGGCTACGTTCGAAAAGACTTTTCAGGAAGTGGTCAAGTTTGTGAAGAAGGTGGAAGGGATTAAGAAGAAAGGAGAGGTGAAAGTACAGGAAAAGAAGGCCTAAAAATTGGGTTATTTTAGTGGTACTTATTTGAGGGCTCATGGTTTACAGGGTTACTCTTCTCGCCTATTCCATTCAGCTATCCTAATCTTCGTAGTGGCCCCATCAGGGGTCAGTAATCAGCCCTCCTGGATAGATAGTTATACACCTTCAACATCTTCAGTCTAGTGGCCTGCCTTAGATATCAGATGCCATGAGTGTAGGGATTGGGTCATATTCAAAGGTTTTGTCCTAACTACCTATTTACAGGGGAGTTGACTCAGCAGCCAGCTTGTAGTGCCTTAGTCCAGTGGGTCGTGATGGTTGAGGATACGGTATAGGTTATACATAGAGTGGGTGTGGTGGTTATAATGTAGGGATGGGTGGCTACCAAACCAACCATAGTGGAGGATGAGATTGTCTGGGTGGCGCACAGGCTGGTAGAGGTGGTGGTTAGGGTGGTGATATGGCCATCTTTATATTGTTCCAGCCCCATCTTAAAGTTGAAGCTTCTGATGTTGTAATCACAGGTACTATTCTTATCTGTGATCGTATGGCTTCTATGTTATTTGATCCTAGATCTACTTTCTCTTATGTGTTTGTAAAATTTGCCTTGGGTTGGGACTTAAAATGTGAATTTCTTGATGCACCCATGTATTGTCTATACCAGTTGGGATTTTTGTATGTGTTGATAAGGTTTTTTAGGCGAGTCTAGTGATGTTTATGGGGTATAGAACTTTGGCAGACTTAGTGATCTTAGATATGGAGAAGTTTGATATTATTTTGGGGATGAGTTGGTTGTCTTCTCATCGTGCTATTCTTGATTGCTATGCTAAAACTGTCACTGTAGCTATGCCCAAGATGGATAAGTTAGAATGAGAAGGTACTCTTAAGCCTATTTTTTTGAGAATTGTGTCAACTATTCATGTCCAAAAGTTAGTTAGACGGGGGTGTAGAGCATTCCTAGCTCATCTTCGGGATGGTAGTTCGGTAGTCCCTCTTATTGCTTTGGTTTCAGTAGTGTGTCAATTATTAGAAGTGTTTTTTTATGATTTTCCTAGTATGCCACCCGAACGTGATTTTGACTTTTGTATAGATTTAGAGACAGGAACCTGCCCTATATTTATCCCTTCTTATAGGATGGCACCGACAGAGTTAAGAGAATTGAAATCTCAGTTACAAGAGTTGTTGGGGAAGGGTTTTATTCGCCTGAGTGTTTTGCCTTAGGGTGCTTCTGTACTCTTTCTGAAAAAGAAGATTGGTAGTATGCGGATGTGCATAGACTATGACAGTTGAATTAGGTGACTATTCATAACAAGTATCCTTTGCCTAGAAATAAATGATCTATTTGACCATTTGCAGGGAGCCGCAGTGTTCTCAAAGATTGATTTGAGATCAAGTTACCATCAACTTAAGATTCGGGTTGAGGACATCCCAAAAACTACCTTCAGGACTCGTTATGGACATTTCGAGTTCTTGGTTATGTCCTTTGGTTTGACCTATGCCCCAGCTGCTTTTATGAGCTTGATGAATAGAGTGTTCAAGCGATTTTTGGATTCATTTGTTATTGTTTTCATTGATGATATTCTGGTTTACTCAAAGAGTAAGGAGGAGCATGGAGCTCACTTACATACAGTGTTGGGGCTACTTAAGGAGAAGCAACTTTATGCTAAGTATACGAAGTGTGAATTCTGGTTGTCTTCAGTGTTTTTTTTTGGGACATATGGTATCTAAGAAAGGGGTTATGGTAGACCCGCAGAAGGTGGAAGCTGTTAAAAACTGGGCTAGACCGATCAATGTTACATAGGTTCATAATTTATAAGGTTGGCCAGTTACTATCATCGATTTGTAAAGGGGTTCACCTTCATTGCTTTGCATATGACTCGCTTGACTCAGAAAGAGGTACCTACCTTTTATGTGGGATGATAAGTGTGAGGAGAGCTTTCAAAAGCTCAAGACTTTATCAACTTCAGCTCTTATTCTTACCTTACCTATTGAAGGTAAGGATTTCATTATGTATTGTGATGCTTCACGTTCTAGTTTAGGTGTTATTTGATGCAGCATCAGAATGTAATTGCTTATGCTTCGATGCAGCTGTAGCCATATGAGAAGAACTATCTCACCCACAATTTGGAATTAGCAGTAGAGGTTTTTTCTTTGAAAATTTGGAGACATTACCTCTACGGGGTGAAGTAGGAAGTTTTCACAAACCACCTTAGTTTGCAGCATGTGTTCACTCAGCGGGATCTGAATTTGAGGTAGAGGAGGTAGGTGAAGTTTATCAAAGATTATGATATCTCAATTTTACACCATCCGGGCAAGGCCAATGTGGTGGCAGACGCACTGAGCCTGGAGCCAGCAAGCATGAAAAGTTTGACATGGTAAGAGGTGTTGAGATGCTCATTGGCTAGAGAGGTACAAACTCTGACTAATGGTTTTATGAGATTGCAGGTGACTAGCAAGGAAGGAGTGTTAGCCCATGTTGAGGCTAAGTCTACTTTCTTTGAGAAGATTAAAAACAGGCAGTTTGAAGATAAGAAGTTGAGCAACCTTAGCGAGAAAGTGTTATAAGGTGAGGCTAAGGAGGCCATTCTTGGTGAAAAGGGGGTGTTGAGGATTTGGTGGGCGTGTATGTGTGTCTCGTGTAGGCAACTTGATTCCCACCATCCTTGTTGAGGCTCACAATACTAAGCACTCTATACATCCGGGTGAAACCAAAATGTATAGAGACTTAAGATAGCACTATTAGTGGTGTAGAATGAAGCGATACATTGTAGATTTTGTGGACAAGTGTCAAAACTATCAGCAAGTTAAGTATGAGCATAAAAAATCTAGTGGCACTTTTTAGAGGATGCCCATTCCAGAGTGGAAGTGTGAGAGATCATGGACTTTGTGGTGGGTCTTCCTAAGACTCTAAGGAATTGTGACTCTATATGGGTGATAGTCGATCGATTGACCAAGTCAGCATACTTTATTTCGGTAAGGGTGGACTATATTGTGAGACTTCATGGGGTGCCTGTTTACATATTATCAGATAGAGGTATGCAGTTTACCTCCAACTTTTGGGAGAAGTTTCAGTCAGAATTAGGTACTAGGTTGGACCTAAGTACACCTTTTCATCCACAGACTGACGGGCAGTCAGAACGGACGATTGAGGTGTTTGAAGATATGTTTTGGGCTTTTGTGATAGACTTGGTGGTTAGTGGGACCAATATCTTCCTTTGTGTGAATTTGCGTACAACAATAGCTACCACTCCAGTATTGACAAGGCTTTTTTTGAAGCCTTGTATGGAAGAAGATGTACATCGTTCATTGGATGATTGATGCTTTTGAGGTGAGACTTTCAGGTACTAATATGCTAAAGGAGTCAATGGAGAAAGTGAGGTTCATCCAGGAGAAGTTGATAGTAGCTCAGAGCGGACAGAAAGAGTATGCAGACAATAAGGTAAAGTATGTACAATTCGAGAAATGTGAGAGAGTTTTGCTTAAAGTGTCACCCATGAAGGGTGTAATGAGATTCGAAAAGAAAGGAAAATTGAGACTGAGGTACATCGAACCCTTTGAGGTTTTGAATAGAGTAGGGTTAGTGGTGTATAGGTTGGTTCTACCTCCTAGCTTGTCACGGGTTCATCTAGTGTTTCATGTGTCAATGCTCAAGAAGTACCACGAATATGGAGACTACATCATTCATTGGGATTCATAATTGTTTGATAAGGATCTCTAGTATAAAGAGGAGCCAATTGCGGTCTTGGATAGGGATGTGAGGAGGTTGAGGACTAAAGTCATTCCATTGGTAAAAGTTTAATGCATAAATAGTTCGGTTGAGGAAGCTACGTGGGAGATGGAGGCAGATATGCATAAGTGTTATCCACACTTATTCATCGATTTAGTTAATTCTTTTGCTCATTTGTTGTATTATTTTGATTAGTTGTTGTTAGAGGACAAACACGGGGTAAATTTGTATCTAATGTAATGAACCAAATCGTCGTTACATTGAAATAAAGAGCAAAACCTTCACCTAGTTTTCCCTTAGACCAAAATTTAAAAATTCTGGGCTGACCTAGTTTTAGGCTTAAATTGAGTGTGTGGTGGTCTAGGGAAACCTGGGAATTATTAGAGTGTTGGTTTGTATTTTTGATTTTATTATACGTTAGAGGATGAGTTTAGGAAGTCGTAGAAACTTTTGGTGTATAGTAATCTGTTTATAGTGATTACCGTGAAAGGGTCAGTTCATGATGTCAAATTTTGAAAAGTATGTTGTGAAATAGCTAGAGCTGGGACCAAGCCCTAAGCTATTGGTTTGGGGTCTCTGCAGTGACAGAAGTGTTGTTGCAGCGGCAGAAGTATCGCTGCGGCGACAGTCCCAATTAGCCTAGGTGTCGCTGCAGCGGCAGATCCTCCATTGCAGCGGTGCTGTTGCAATGATTGAAACACAGTATACCAGTTTTTAAAATAAAAAAACTCATTTTTTCTTTCCACTTTTCAAAAAAACGTTCAAGGGCTTAACAGGGGCGATTCTTTACAACTTTTGGGGTTACATCTTTGAGGTAAGGTTCCTTTACACTTCAAACTTATAGCCATAGTGGAATTTGGAATTTAGCCCTAAGTTATGACCTGGTGGGAATTGGTGGAGAATGATGTTTTTATCAGTTTTTATTGATTCTAGTGTATTAGAAAACGCTTCTTATGGTAGAATTCATGATTTTTAGTTGAATTATGAAGAATTTAAATGAGTTTAAAGGGTAGAAAACCCTAAGGTGATGGACTAGGTTAAGTTATGAGTTAATTTGATAATTGTGAGTTCCCAATGCTTAGGAAGGGTGTATTGTTGTGTTAAATACTGTGTATCTGTTGTTTATAGATAAAAAATGAGCAAAAATCTAAAGCAAGGGCAAAACTGTGGTGTAATATTATTTTCGGGCAAGGAATCGAGGTAGGTTATAGTTTAATAGTAGTAAAAACTTGCTTGAATTTATGCTTATATGTGAGTTGGGTGTTTATGATTAGCTTTCGGGCATTACTTGTGATTGTTGATTGTATAATGCATTGGACATTGGATTTGAGATGATATTGAGATGTTATATGGATCAGGTGTTACACCGATATTGTTATATGGATCGGGTGTCACGCCGACACTGTTATTGGAATTGGTGTCCTACCGACACTGGTACATTGATTGAGCTCTTCCCTATAGGTCATAGCTGAGAGTACCTGCCGACTCTAGTATGTGTGTACATCTTGCATGCATGCAATCATCATTTCATTTATACTTATATATGTGATAGTTATTGTTGAAGGAATCTGCCTAAGTGTAATTGATTACTTGTATACATATACCCTGTTGAGATGAAGTGTTGTGACTGTACTTGCTTGTCAACTAATTGTGAGTTGTGTTTTGATTGTTGTTACTTGCATTTCGCTTGCTTATTTGTATGGTTTTGAGTTGAGTCGGCCGATGATACCTACCAGTACTTAGTTGTTGTACTTATACTACCTGTACTCTTCTTTTTGTTGAGTGCAGAGCATGTTCCAGCATTTGAGACAAGACCTAGGCTCTAGTTCGTGATTCAGGCATCGATTCAAGAGTGAGCACCATGTCCAGGCAACAATTGGATCATCTTTGTGTTGGTTATGTCCTTTGTTTCGGGACAGAGACATTCCTTTTAATTCCGCATTCTGGTTATTGTTTAGACTTGGTTTTTGACATTCTTTAGAGTTTTTGTACGGTGACTTTTGGGTCCTGGGGGTTGTAATAATTAGAGATACTTCTGCATTCTCTTTTAATTGTTTGATATTAAATGAGTTAGTAACGATTTGGTTTGATTAATATTCCATTTAGTAAGTTAAATAGTAGTGAACTGATGCTACTGATGGTTTGGGTGAATTCTTGGTAGTTGGTTAAGTGTTGAGTTAGATGGTTCTCCCACTGTAGAGTTAAGGTGGGTTCCAATCATGACCGGTTGGGTCGTGACATGCAAAGAATTCATTCTACGTATATTGCTACTATCAGACCCCCAACATGGGGGAGATTAGCAACATGTGGGACCATATGAAAAAATTCAATAAATAAAAAAAGCCCATTTTCTTATAGTCAAGTGGTTTTCAGCTCCTTTCCTTAAGGGTTCGATGGACCAATGCCTTCGTATGTATATCACTTGAATTTCTTGATTCACAACCTCGAGTATTTGTACTTTAGATCTCATGACTCGGCCGGTAGATGGTGATACCACTGTCTTTAGCGACGTGATCCTTTCTTATTCACTTATACTGGTAGCGGAGAGGTCGACGCCTGTGTTCTGGATCTGGGAGGGGTCTTCCCTTTCTCAATCATGACGTACTCGGTTAGGTTACCATTTTGGTCTTGTGAACTGAAACCAAATTTGCCAATAAACTGAAAGCAACATTCTGAACTCAATGGAATCAATAAAATACTGAACCAAGGTCATCTTGATCGAATGCTGACCAAAGTCAACACTTTATCTTAGAATTTTGCAAAATTCCAACAAACTACTCAAAACTCATCTGAGGGCATCGGGACCCAAACCAAAGGTCTGACTTACCCCAAAATCACATTTCAAAACTGACGGGACTTTCAAAAATTTCATTCCAAGCTTGTTTGCACCAAATGTTGACTTTCGTAAACCATATCAAATTCTAAACCTTCCAAAATGAAAAACTCTCAAACTCATATCAAAACACCTAGGGATCCATGCTAGCTACTCCCACAGACCACAAATATCAAAATCAAACTGCGGAGATGGGTAAAACGGTAAAAATATACAAAAATCTAAAAATTGCTATGAGGGTTGTTTTGATGTCCCTTCCAACACTTTCAATAGCTTACATTATAATGCAACTCCCTAAAAACAATCCTTTATATTTTCTCTATCGTTGGCCCTCCTGTCAATAAATTAATTCATCAAGATTGAGGCAATGACAAACGATAAGGCATGCTTATGACTGCCCGTAATATGTTCAGCCTGCAGATGAAATATATATCAATAAATGTCATAATTATTGACCCAGAATATTCAGCCACAACCATGAATTACATATTCCACTATATAAATTTTTGTATAACTCTTTTGGTCTTAAAAGACAAAGGCTTCTTCACCAATGTTTTCTTCAATAACAACTTCAACTGTTGCTTGTTATCGAATGTTTGTTCAAGATAAAAATCAGTTCTATCAGAGAACGTGTGGTTTAGTTGTGATCCAGATTTCTGCTCAACACTACCATCACCCTCTTTTTTATCACTTTGAGGATCATCCATATTCGTAGGATGATCACCCATGCTCTTATATTACACCAAATCGTCATCGACTGACGACTGTGGTGGAAGTGGGGGTGGACCTGATGGTGCTGATATTGATAGTGTATCCTTCTTCTTGAGACCCCTCAACAATATTTATATTTAAAATAGACCTAGAACCATCAACAACAATATCAAGTATATAAAATCCCACGTGCCTATTTATAAAAGATGAATGTATCTTTTCCTTTTTAATCATCACATAACCAATGATCAGGTTTTTTGGAGAACAATTTAACTTTCGCTTTCTATTACGCTCACAATCATGTCGCTATACAAACCATTGCGACGCAACAATAGACACTGTCACCTTACTTACATATTTCTAATTCTAGCATTTTGTAGTCTCCTCCCATTCATCTGTGTAATCACCACCTACCACAACATATTCTGCAATCGACATAGAAAACCTACAATGATCGATGTCTCGACCATGAAACAATGACTGTGGCCTATAACTAGTCGATGACCGTAAAAAATTTAGAACAAGAAAGAGCATGGATGTATTTCTTACTAATAACGTGTTGAACTACTGAAACAAAGTCATGAGTGCACAAGTGGTTTCACAGTCCATAAACAACCTTTAATATAGCGATAGAGGATGGAATCCGTGACATAAAGTGAGCTTTTACAACAATGAGGAAATTAACTCAAGCTCTATGAAAGGAATTTTGAAAGCTTAGGACAACAATAGCTGAAGTGGAGAAGGTTTTACTCATTGTGGAGTGGATTTTCGATGAAAGCCAAATTTTTTGGCGGTGAAAAGGCACTAAAAGAGAGAAAAAGCGGGAGCTTTTCTAGCCTTTGAAGGTTAAAAAATAGTGTTTTATAGCACCCCAATGGTGTGGCCTAGTGGTTCAATGAAGTTGGGTTGACCACCATGAGGTCTTAGGTTCAATTCCCAACAGAGACAAACATTAGGTGATTTCTTTCCATCTGTTCTAGCCTTGGTGGACAGAGTTACCTGGTACCTGTTGGTGGTGGGAGGTGGGAGGTGGCAGGTATCCCGTGGAATTAGTCGAAGTGCGCGCAAACTGGTCCGGACACCACAATTATTAAAAAAAAAGTGTTTTATAATTAAATCGAGTAAGAGTGAAGTGTCAAAAATACACCTAAACAATCCTCTTTTTTTGAGTTTCATACCTAAACTATTGTGGGTGTCAGAAACACACCTAACTATTGGTAGGAGGGTCAGGATCTGAAGCAGGAGGAAGTTCCATCATTCCTCAACATACAAAGTTGAATTTCCCATGAATTAATGGTCACGAGGAACCTTTGGGATGGTTGACCAAATGTGAACACTTTTTTCACCATCAACAAACTCCAGAAGAAGAAAAGGTAGATCTTGCTTCTTTTCATTTGGAGAGGAATGCACAACTTTGGTTTCTTCAACTAGAGATAGATATGCTTCAACTGTCTTGAACTGAAAAAATAATGTGTTAGTAAAAAGAATAAAAATATGTCATATGGACTGATTTTTAATAGCTAGAAACACCTAAATAGTTTGTAAGCAAATATTTGGTCTAGTCGGTTTTTAATTATGTTTTTCAAACTAATAAGTGATAATTTAGGTGTGATTCTCAAACTATAAGTGATAATTTAAGTGTGTTTCTCAAATTAAAAATAATAATTTAGACGTGTTTCTTGCATTTATATTAGTTTAAGTATGAAACCCAAAAAAAAAAAAAAGTTTTAGGTATGTTTTTAATACTTTAGGAAAAAGAGTGAGAAAAGGAAAAGAACATTGTAAACAGAGTCAAACTGCATTGTGTGAGGCAGAAGAAGGTGGACAACATTGCCGGAAAGCGATTTCGCTTCTTCAAAAAGTCATTCTCAGGCATCACTAATTTCAATTCCACCAACAACAAGGTAACATCTTTCACATATTGATGCTCTTGAATTTCCCCCTGTTTGAACTCTTCCTAATGCCCTTTTGATTGCTATAATTACTTAACTCGTATGGCCATTCAATCCCGCAAGTGTTTGGCATTACAGGTCTTTTATATAGTTGTTGCTGCTTTGATTGCCATTTAATTATCTTTTGTCGCCAAATTTTTATACTTGTAGAAGCAAAATTTTGCTATTAACTTATCTGGAAGCGAGCTTTACATTATCTTCAATACAGCAGTTGATCGACCTACAAAATTCCTATCACTTAATTTCAGCTATGTATAGGATGGCTAAAATAACTAGAGCCTATTTTTTTTTTTTTGGGATAACTGTGGTGTCTAATTCCAATAGGATACCTGCCACCTAAAGAAAATGCCAGCTTGCTTGCACCTCAACTAATTCCATAGGATACGTGCCACCTACCACCAACAATAGATACCACATAACTCTATCCACCAAGGCTAGGACAAATGGGAAGAGATCACCTAGTGTTTTTGACTCTGGTGGGATTTGAACCTGAGACCTCATGGTTCTCACCTACTATTCTTCTTTTGTTTGCCTTTAGGGTAATTGATGTTAAGTACTACTCTAATAGTGGTGGTAGTTGCCTCAAGGATCATTATGATGCAAGTATAGATACATTCATTCTTCAATATCAATTGAGTGCTAGAATGTTTCTCAGCTAATGGTTTGTATAGGAAATTTGGACTTGTGGTTTCTAATCTACTTTTTCTTCTCTTTCATCTTGTATTTGGTTCTTTTCAGTTGTTTCTTTGATATGAATTAAGTGCTCTTGATCTTTCTTGGTCAAAGGTTATATAGGCATATTTGGTCTTGTTATACTATCTATCGGAAACAGCCTCTCTACCTTTGAGGAGAGGTGAAGTCTGTGTACACTCTATCCTCTCAAGTTTCCACTTGGTGGGATTATACTGGGTATGTCATTGTTGTTATTGTTGGTCTTGTTATTCTATCTTCTTTCCTTTTGTCTTCTTTTTGGTGTGCCACTGATTGTTTCCTTGGGGAGAGTTGGTGGATGAGTTAAGGTTTAGAACCACATATAACATGTTTGGTGAATAAATGTCAAGTTCCAGTCTTGAATGTTCTTCTAGTTTCTGTACAGATTCTTAACTAACGGTGAATGATGGTGGTGGTGCACATGGTTTCGGATAGTATAAGACAGACTTGAGGTTTTGGATTTCGTAAGCATGGTTCCTCTGTCCCTCCCCTCTTTGATGTAGAACATGGTTCCGCTGCCCTCTGTTTTGCCATACCTTTTCTTCCCACTTCTTGTAGTGGTGAAGCACATTGAATGATGAAAAAGAAGGTTCGTGTAATATGACACAGTTTTCTTGCAGTTCTGTTGCATTGTCTTTTGATTGTTCAAATTGTTGTCAATGGGCAGAGGAAGCTGGCCCCAACTTAAATGAGATAGATAGATTCTTTATGGTCCAATATTCTTGCCAATACATTGTCTTCATTTTGCGAGGGGGCAGAAAATTGCTTTTTTTGCCTTTCCCTTTTTCTATTTTATTTTTTCTTTCTTTTTTTTGGGTGTGGGGAGATAAAAAAATTGTTAACATGGATGTTCCCTTGTTCATCGATTGTCTATTTGTCTTTCTGATGTTCTTCAGGTTATGGCTTCTTTTGGGGACTCGTGGATCCAGGAATATAATGAAGCAGGAAAACTCGCGGATGACATCAATAACATGATATCTGAAAGAAGTTCGTTGCCCGCAACAGGCCCAGAAGCACAACGTCATTCATCTTCAATAAGGAGGAAGATCACAATATTAGGAACTAGACTTGATAGCTTACAGTCTATTGACTCTAAGCTTCCTGGAAAGCAACGTTTGTGAGTTTTCTTAATCTGAGTCTTCTTATGCTTAACGTTGTTTAAATGCGTTAAATTTCTTGTACTTTGGCAACCTGTTCATTTGACTCTCTTGTCATGCTGCTAGCAAATTGTATCTATTCCTAAAGAGCCAGTGGGTAATTGTATTTGACCTGCACTGAGTATATTTTTAGTTCATGATGGTGAATATGTATATTAGTAGAAATGTGTTTCTGGTCATATTTTCTTTAGAAATCATATTTTGGCTTCACATCCAGGGCGATCCATACCTAATCCACTTTAATATTGGTCAATCAAATTTTCCATCAGGAAAAAAAATATTTACTTGCTTCCTTCTTTACACTTCTAAATTAAGAAAGTAAAAGTTGATCTGATACAACAAATTGAGCTCACTTATCATGAACTATGCATACCCAATCTGCAACTACTGAATTATGCAAAGTCAAATATTTGCTTCCTTTCCCTTAAAAATGTAAAGCTCCACAAGGCATGCAATTTGAAATGGAGGGTGTAATAGGGAAATGGATATCAAAAACAAGTCATCC
Organism: Capsicum rhomboideum; assembly: GCA_031232105.1. Lineage (NCBI taxonomy): Eukaryota > Viridiplantae > Streptophyta > Magnoliopsida > Solanales > Solanaceae > Capsicum > Capsicum rhomboideum. Next base: position 124,555,936 of record CP124716.1, read on the forward strand.
CTCCTTTTTTCCCATAAGTTGTTCCTGAATTGTCCATAAGGAGGATTATTGGAGAGAAAGTATTTCAAATAATAGGCTCTCTTCTGTAGTCACTGTTGACAGTGTCCAGAGTCTCAGTTGTGTTGGTTTGCAGAACTTTTACTTTTATACTTTGGGAATAGTACCCTTTTGCTTATGAATATCGTGAGGGTGAGGGAGGGGAAAGTGTTACAAGAATTTGTTGCAGTTGTCTGTCTGTATATCTCTTTAAACACATTAGCGTAATAGCATTATTATTTGTATGGTATTTCTTGATATATTTGTTAAGTCTTCTTCATCTTCTATGCAGAACAGAGAAAGAGATGAATCGTCGCAAGGATATGCTTGCAGATTTAAAATCAAAAGCAACCCAAATGGCCTCCACTTTGGATATGTCGAACTTTGCCAATAGGGACAGCTTGCTTGGACCAGAAACAAAGGCAGCGGATGCTATGAGAACTACAGGCCTTGACAATTATGGTGTTGTTGGTCTACAAAGGCAAATTATGAAAGGCAAGTTGTTATATACTTTGGAAACTTCTCCTGCTATTGGTTTTTTCTGTTTCTTTTGTATGTTATAAGTTGGCTTTACTATTAATGCAGAACAAGATGAGGGGCTTGAGAAATTAGAGCAGACTGTGATGAGCACCAAACATATAGCATTAGCAGTTAATGAGGAGCTCGAGTTGCATACAAGACTCATTGTATGAGTTACATAGTTGCTTATTCCTATTGAACTACCTCTACAGCCTATTTTCCCTGTGAAATACTGCTTTTCTACTATTGAAATAGGATATTGACTTCATCGCGTTTTCATCATCTGGCTCAATGCAGGATACCCTAGACGAACATGTTGATGTTACTGACTCAAAACTTCAGGTGACAGTTTTGTTGCTTTTGGAACAGCTCATGAAAACCTGATATTGTTGGTTGTTAATGTTGGTACTAATTTTTTCTGGGGCACTTCATAACTTCACTAAGAGTCTAGAGTGGTATATGTGGGTTCACAGGAATCCAGTAGCTGTTTTTCAAACCCTGTATATGATCAAAATATCCACTAAATATCTGTAAATATTTGACTCCGACTAGTTATTGTTGTATTTTAAAATTGAGGTTGTCATAGGAACCCATAAACTTTATATTCTGGATCTGCCTCCGACGGAAATGAGTCTTGGCAGGCGTTTAGACATGCGATTTCATCTCGTGATTTGAAAGCATGAGATTAAATCAGCGTTTGGACATGCTATTTCATCTCATGATTTCAAATCATGAGATGAAATCCCAAATTCTCCAGAATCCTTGATTTGGGAATTTCATATTATGATTTAACCTTTTTCAAATACAAAATTGATCCATAAGTTATATTTTGTAAAAGAACCCCATCATTTTAAATTTTGCTAAAAAAACTCATGCTCGACGTAAATTACCATGTGAAAAAATTATATTAAATAATAACTAGTTATTATTATTGTTGACTAGTGGATCTTTATAAAATCATGTATACTTGAAAGTTTGGCAAACATATATTCATAAAAGGAACATGAAGATATGCAATTTACCAATGCAATGCCTTAACATGTTATGATATCCTATTTATGGATTTCACAAATTGTGGGGTTTTGATGTTTATGAGAAAACATACAACTTAAAATGTCCAAATTGCATGTCCAAACAAAACTTCAACTTCATCTCAAATGATTTCATATCTTGATTTCATGTCGCATGGCCAAACGGGCCCTTAGTATAGAAGTCAATACCATTTGGGTCATTTCAGTTATATGAATCCCCAAACTTCATTCCTCAAACTTAACTATTGTTGCTCTTGCCATCAACCTACTGCAACCTGTCTCATTTACACAGGAGGCGGAATTAATGGGTCCTTTTGATGACATTGACAATTGTTAATTATGTGGTATCTTATGACCTTCAAAACAAATCTTTACTCTTTTTTTTTTTTTTTTGGGGGGGGGGGGGGGGGGGGATTGGCGGTGGGTGCTCTAAGCAAGTTGAGATGGTTCGGACATGTGATGAGGAGATCCAGTGCGGAGGTGTGAGAGATTGACTATGGATAGATTCAGGAGAGGTAGAGGTAGACCAAAGAAGTATTTAGGAGAGGTGATTAGACAGGACAAGGCGCAGCTGCAGTTTACCGAGGACATGACCTTAGATACAAACTTGTGGAGGATACGAATTAGGTAGAGGGTTAATAGGTAGGAGTGCGTCCATACTAGTAGATAGGAGCACATTGTCTTGTTTGCCTTGCTAGTAGCCGTAGGGCTACTCTTGTAGTTTCTTGTTCTTCGATTTCTGTCACTATCTTTTGTTTCATGTAGTTTGATTGTAGGATTATCTTGTTGTAGTACTGTTTTGCTACTATCTGTTGTTTTTGTTACTATCTATTGTCTCTTATCCAGAAGCACCTCTTTTCTGTCACATTGTCTCTTTGTTACTAACTGTTTCAAACTTTCTTCTATTTCTCTCCTTCCGTAAGTGCAATGGGTGCTGCCTAATTCACACTGTCTACTCTGTTTCAACCTTTGAAATTCTACCATAACCTTTCTTGACACCAGCCGTTCAATTCCAACCATGTTCCAGGATATGCACCATATGTATGGAATCAGGTAATGACACTAAACGGTTCATTATGCTCTAGGGTTTATTGAATCTTCATCTATAGACCTTAATGCGTTACATTCACCATAGAAAAATGGGAAAAGAGGGGCATGTGACAGTTTCCTGGAGTACACACATGGATGAGTAAGGAAAAAGTAACTATTTTTACTAAACATAGTGTTCGGTACCATGGATTCTCATAAATATATGATGCAGTTTGTAGAATTTTGGAGCTTATATATCTGTCCACTGTGAAATAAACTACTTCTGCACATGATTTATTTCTTTTATAATGTGCAAATGTAGCTATATATTCTCAAGAAATATGTGCATTGGTTTATAAGAAAGGGGGAGTGCCATCATCTTTGGAAATTAGGGAATTTTGCAAATTACAGAGTTCCTCGAATCCACCATCTTATCCAGAAGCTTTAGATCCGTCCCGGTTTGATATCAAAGCATGTTGTCTAGGATCTTTAAGCGGAAAAGAAAGAGAAAACAAGAAAAGAAAATGCCCTATTACTCTGATACTTGTGAACTTGCAATTTGAGGGACAAAATACTTTTTGTGTTGAGGATGATAAGTTTGTATAAATGAAGCACCAGAGGGACAAAATATTTAACATATATTCGTAGCCAAAGAACTTCCAACTCTGGGCTCTTAGGAGAATAAAGAGTTTGACCTGGAAAATTTTTGGTGGTTCTGCTGCTGATCTTACCTCAGGGACTTACACTAAAAGTTTGTCTTTGTATCTCTTTCAAGTTTGCTTGGCCCTCTATACTCCATTGATTGCTTGAGTATGTATTTGTTGGATGGGAGAATGTAATAGATCTCAATGTATATTAACAGAGCAGTTATATACTTAATGAATCTTGGTGATATTTTTCAGTTTTCTGCTTTCATGCACGCTTGTACTAGTTGCCGGATATTGATAGAGCAATGCAGTACTTTCCTTCATCTTTTTTCTTCTACATTACTATTACTGTCTTGGTGATAATTCACTGTTCACATTTAACTTAGTGTTTCCTCTTCGTTTTCCTGATACAGCGAGTCGGGAGGAAGCTTGCAATTTTGAACAAACGCACAAAGGGTGGTTGCTCTTGCATGTGCATGCTTTTGTCAGTGATTGGGATTGTACTACTTGTCGCTGTTATATATCTGTTGATCAAGTATCTGTAAAAGAGTGGAAAAAAGGTAAACTGTAAATGCAAAAGAACTAATACATTGAGTATGTGTAGGGAGAATTCGAACTTGAATCTTCCCTCTGCTTCTCTTTCCATGCATTGATTGTTGTGATTTGATAATTGATATGTTCCATGATCTTGAATTCTTGATTCTAAGCTCATGTTCTACTGGGCAAGTTTTCGAAACGACTGAAGGGGAGTGGAATATAAGTTGTCGAATTGAATATAATTTTCAAGTGGGAACAAAAAAAATAAAAATATTTGTTATAAGTAAAACGTTATTGAGTAGTGTGGGAAGAAAAAAGAAAAATATTAGTTGCTGATTTTAATTCCTCTGGAAACAAATACTAGGTGACTGGGAAAATCAAAAGGGAAAAAGGAAAAAGGCTCACATAAACTTTTAGAAATGTTTGGCTCTTTTATGGCACTGTTGTTAAAAGTTTGGTTCATTTATACCACTGAAGTTATAGAAAAGGTTCATTCATATTATTATTTTTTAATGGTGGTTTTGCAAAATCATTTTTGCTACATGGCCTTTTGTTAGAAGTCCACGTCATCAAATCTAAATTAACCAATATTACTTAAAATCAAAACTAAAAATCGAACCCACTAAAATAAAATCCGACCCATGCCGTTAAATAAAAATTGAACTCATAAAAATAAAAATTGTACCCATTAATTGGGAAGGATATGGGTCGTGTTTTATTTAATGGGTTCGATTTTTAATTTTAATTTTAAGTAATATTGGTTGATTTGGATTTGGTAACGTTGACCTCTAATAAGAGGTCACGTGAAAAAGATGATTTTGCAAAACCACCGTTAAAAAATAATGGCACAAATGAACCTTTTTTGTAATGGCAGTGACATAGATGAATTAAATTTTTAATGGATGACATAAATGAGCCACTTTTGATAGTTTAATGACATATTTGAGTCTTTTCCCAAATCTAAAACATAGTTTCTCCTCGAGGCTTTGATGTGCTGACAAATAAAAGAATAAAAAATTAAGGTGACATTTTGGTTTTGGTTTAATTGTTTGTTGAAATGTTTCTTTCTTCTTTTTCTTTTCTCTCTTTAAATTGGGGTAGGGGAAAAGGGAAGGGGATTATAATGTGGGGAATTGGACCATCACCAACAAGGTGGGAGTTCAGGTAGCCAACGAATTGAGCTACTAAGATTCCCCTATTTAAACGTTTCCAGAAATGTGTTGAGGAAATATTTTTTGGGAAAGAACTGTGTTGTGGGTTGCGTTTTAATCATTATAATTCGATGATAGCACCTGATTAGCAAGAAATTCCCTGCTCCCTCTAAATTATTTTCTAGTATAAACCAAAATATTTTTGAGAAAACTTCTTTATTAGCAACTTATATCTGTACTATCCTTGATCAGTAAAACTTTTTAACATTGATAATGACATTAAATGAAGTCATTTCTCCTTTTCGAGGACATTTCATAGTAACCAAACACCAAAATTATGAATTTATCATGGAAATCTTATTCTTTTTTTATGGAAAACACATTTCTAGAAGATGACTTTTGAATTCATCACATGTTGTGAATTTTTCAGCTATGAATTCTAGGAGCTTTATCTGTCAATTAGAACTGCATCTCTAAACCAAACGTAGTGAAATCTTGAAGCTAATCCGGTGATAGAATGGTTAAACCATAAACACCATACCAAAATCGATATGAATGGAAGATGTTTTTGGAACTTGTTTTCGACATAAAGATATCAGAGAAATGTCACGCACAGGGGAGTGGTACCTAGAGCTTGCGGTGTGGTACGCGCAAGGTTGTTACTCCTCCATCCCATTTTAGTTGGACACATTCCATTTTACATGGTGATTAAGAAATCATAAATGGAGTGATTGTTTTTACTATTTTACCCTTAACCCATATTAATGATATTCATTGGGCATAGGAATGGATATTGGATTTGTAATTAATTGTAGGGGTAAAATGGGAAAAAAATAATTAATTTTATCTTGATTTAGTAAGTGATCAACTAATATGAGACATTTATTTTTAGTAAAATGACCAACTAAAATGGAACGGAGGGAGTACGAGTTAGTTACTACAGTTCAGGGTCACACTTCAGCCCCTTTTATTTGTAGAACTGATCCTACTTACGCATTAAGCATTTTTCCATTTAGCACTTTAGTCCCACGGTTTAGTCACCTTTTGTGGATGGTTGACTGAATATATGTAAGGATTCATCAACTTCATTTGGAATAATGAATGAGATCTCATAGATTTATAGCCTGTTTGGGATTGTTTTTTTCTCAAAAAAAGTATTTTTTTTTTAAAAGAAGGGTGTTTGATAAATTTGCAAAAGTGCTTTTAAAAAGAAGCAGAAACAGTTTTTCTGCTGTTAGGAAGAAGCAGAAAATTTCTGCTTTTCAAAAAAAGCAGAAGCAGAAAATTATTTTTTTCATGACAAAAATATTCCTATCACTCACATACACACACACACAAAAAAAATCAAAATATCCCTTATTACATAATTAGCATATCTTATAAGTTTGATTTTAAAATTTTATACTTATATTTACATCATAAATCTTTATTTCATTCTATGATTTATATGTTATTATTTTATTTTTTACTCATTTTTTTTAAATAAAATAAAAAATATCATTGATGATGATGATTGAAGAATAAACAACTCTTTAATTTTTACTATTAATAATAATAAATAACAGACGAATCACGTTGGAAGATCAAATGGTATTTTGATAGCACTTGTAAAAAAAATTTCTCAAATATTTAATTTTAAATAAATAATTTATGAAAAGTGACATATTTGTTATCATATAGTGTACATATATGATTGTTCGTTCTTAATAAATTTTGACTCAGTAAAAATGTATAAAAAAAAAAAAAAAGGTAACAAATAACAAATAGAAATACAAGACAGATCTTCTACTAGTATAGAGACATTGCGTGATAAAATTAAGGATGAAATCATTGAGAATTTTTGTGATGTATGAAGGACTTCTTATTTTTTTGGTGAATTTTTTCATATGTATTGATTTAATTTATGGAATAATTTTTAAATTCATTTTTTTTTTATGTTTTTAAGTAATATTTAAATTATTTTAATAATATTATATTATTATTTTTTAATGTATCTATGTATTTAAATATTGATTGAAAATTTTATGGTACGTACTTTTTAATTAAATAAAAATAAAATTTTAATTAAAAATATTATAATAGATATTTAAAAATTAAATTTTCTCTATAAAATGGTCTTAGTAGTAAAAGTTTATTCATACATGTCCTTTTTGGTCATTTGTCTCTCAAAAACACTTTTTGAAAAAGATTATCCAAACACAATTTGTTTATCAAAAGCACTTTTCTAATGTACTTTTCTGAAAAGCTATTTTAAAAAAATACTTCTCAAATAAGCAGTTTCTACCAGCAATCCCAAACGAGCCTTTAATCTTCTTCCTTAGCTAGTTTTATCTCCCCAACTTGTTAAATTCTCCATTTCTGTTCGAATCTACATACAAACAGAGGCAAATTAATTACATAATTCATTACTCAATCAAGTGCACCATGTAATGTTTTGGTAGCATGAGTGTCAACAGATTATATTATACCAATTTTTGAATATATATACATAAGATATCTAGTTTTATAATGAGATCATGGCTTCACGTGCCCCATATTTTAACCTATGAATTCTCCCATGGGTACAAAGTCGCTCGACTGAAAGGAGGGAAAATAACCACAATGTTACACCCAAAACTATACGGAGCCCTTCAGAATGACCTAGATATAGGTTGTTCAAGTGAAAATTATAAAAACAACAAACTTCTCCAATCAAGTTGATAATATTATGAATGCTCTGCTTGCCAGAAAGGAAATAATCAACTGGTACAAAATGTTACACAGACAGTAAACCTACTGTACAAGTATGTTAGTATAAGAGAACACTAAATTATGTTATGCATCTCATAAAACCTTGTAACGATTTCTACAGCCACATACAAACCACAAATCCGACCACCCCTTGTGGAACAAATAACTAGAGTGCAAGGAATCTCCCACCCAAAAAAAGAACGCAGAGATAACAAACTAAGAAGGAGCTAAAAGAACAGCTTCCGACCAGGTGGTGGAGGTTTTGTGGAAGGAGAGTTTGTTGAGTTTAGAGTATCAGGTGATACCGTGCTTTCTGTGGTTCCTCTGCCTTTATCAGCTAGCTTTGCTCCTCGGGGGTTAGTTAAAAGAGTATTCTGAAAGGACTGTGTGAAGCCAGTTGCAATTATAGTCACGTGTATCTCTCCATTGTAACGTTCATCCACAACAGCACCAAATATTATGTTGGCGGATGGATCAGCCATACTTGTGACAACCTGTGAGGTAGTATTGCCAAGCAATCAACTATACAAATACTGCTTGTGTAAATGAAGGATAAAGGTTTCTTTCAATAACTTGTTGGGATAGAATGAAAACTATATGTATACTTGAAGGTTTGGAAAAACTAAATAAATAAAGAAGTTCAGTGCACCTGGGATACCCTATTGACCTCCTGCAAAGTTATATCTTTCCCTCCAGTAATGTTATATACAACCCCAGTTGCAGATTGAATTGAAGATCCAATTAGAGGAGCCAGAGTTGCTTGTTCAGCTGCTTCTTCAGCACGATTCCTACTTGAAGAAGCCCCAACTCCAAGCATAGCCGTTCCAGAATCTTTCATGATTGCCTTTACATCTGCAAAATCCACATTTACCAGCCCCGGTATCTGCAAATAAACAGAATGGATTGATCATATATCTACCAGATGGCCATTCATCAAAATAGAGAAGCAGCTAACAACAGTGATGGTAATAAACTGGATCCAATCAGAAAAGGAAGTGCATGTTGCACTCACCGCTTGCATGTTCTTAACATTTTTGCACTTTCATGTCCAGACAGAAAACATGCAATGTTGATCACAAAATAACAATGCCTATTTCTACGTGTGTTCTGTAGCAGGGAGATCAAGCGGGGATTATGTACGTATAAATAAATAAACCCAGTACAACAGCTTATATTATAGATCAACTACATCGATTCCCAAATTAGTTGAGTTTGGTTATATGAATCATCTGGTGCCGATCCGCTATAATCAGCCTATACGTTTTATATTAAAGAAAACTATACCATGAAATTCAAAAGAGAACTTATAAGGATCAGATACTGAAAGAAAAAGAATGTCTGATGAAGGAACTCACAGTGATTATATCAGATATTCCTTGAACGCCTTGACAAAGTACATCATCAGCAAGAAGAAAAGCATTTTGAAGTGGTGTCTGCTCGCCAGCAATATCGAGAAGGCGATCATTGTGAATTACTATAAGAGTATCCACATTTTTTTGAAGTTTTTCAATTGCTTCCAGAGCCTGAAGGTCACAAAGATCGTATTACAATCACGAAAGCATTTTGGATGACAGGGAACATATAATTTAGCATGGAAAAGAAAGTCAACCAGTTAGTACAACTTTAAGAATCTTGTTGATGTTTAGACTGCGGTACAATGTTGCCTTAGAGTGGACTCAAAATTCTATAGATTCACCATAGGCCACCTATCTACCAGTATTTCCATTTTCTTCGGATAAGAGTTGGTGTATTCCAACTTCCCCCCATCCCCACTCCCGAATACACACATATGGTAAACCCCACATCCACACCATCCCTACCGAGGATCCAAACAGTGGATTCCCACATAAAAGGAAAAGAAGCATTTATCTATACCGCCTGAAAATAATGTTTGGACCCAATAGTGTGATATCCAGCAACTTCACCTTCCTTTTGATAGAAACCTTTAACGTATCCTATAGATGCCTTGGATCCCATTAGCATTATGCCTTAAAAGTTGAAGCAACATTTAGTAGAACTTCATTTACACATTTAAGAATTTTCATCGTAAACCACCATCATGCCACCTTATAATCTTCTTTCGGAGCACTATTTTTGTATAGTTCAGCCAACCTGTTGTCATACTCTGCATTATTTTCCTATTTAAACTAACTTTTTTTAAAAATTGGTAATGTTGTATTCATCAGCATTTCCTAAATGCTGGGTACCATATTTACAACAAAAGAGAGACCAAACACTAGTAATGGAAAAGAAAACCTTGTTCCTCTTACAAGGTTTTTACAAAGATTCTAGGAAGTCTAATAAACATTCTGTATTCTTCTACACATCTTACTTTACACCAAAAATATAAGGATCGTACACAGTTCATCTTCAATCTCTGTATTGAACTGCTTTTCCCTTCAAAGCATCTTGCTTTCCTCTCTTTCCATATAGTCCACCAACGGACCACACACAAGCTGGGATAGTACCCCACCATTTCTTATGTATTCCACTACCTCCCCCTTTTCTCCAACAATTTACTAACTCCATTGTGGTTCCTGGCATGGTCTATTTGAGTCCAGACATACTCAAAAAGATCTGCCACAACTATCCAGTCACCTTGCAATGCATGAATAAGTGGCTATTGGTTTCTGCACTTTCCTGACATAAAAAACATCACGAGGATAGCTGAATTCTCCTTCTTTGTAGAGTTTCATGAGTCAGACATGCTCTGCTAATCACCATCCAAGAAAAGCACCTTATTTTCAATGGGGCTTTTGCCTTCTACATTTTCCTCCAGTGACAGCTTTGTACATGCTGTCCAGTGGAGTTCAAAAGTAAATATGCTGACTTAACTGTGAACCCCTTCCTCTCATCCCTTTTCCATATGATGGAGTCTTCATTCTGGACTGTCCCCTTGAAACTTCCCCGAATCTTTAGAAGCTCAATAGCTCTAGTGACCTCTCAATCATTTAATAATCTTCTAAAAACAATGTTCCAGCCTTGCAAACTCCAGGATATTGAACTAACTGAATTCCACATAAATCATTCTCTGAGATTTCATGGATATTAAATGCATCTAACGACGAATATTTCTAGTTCTTATGGGAGAACAGAGATCTATATTTTAGACCTCAAGCAACTAGTTGAACCACGACCAAACTATATCCTTTTTTGCCTTCTTTTTACATGCTTGCTCTTTATTTTCTTACACTTCTTCGAACCCCTTAGGTGACCTACCTTTTTACTCTTAGTTGTCCGGCATGGAACAAAACATTTCCAGAAGTTCAGCAGATAGGGACAATCATAATTAGCTTCTTCAAAGAAGATAAAAATGGCACTTGCCTGCAAAGATCTTTTGCGTCCTTCAAAGCTGAACGGATACGTGACTACACCAACAGTCAAATAACCTGCTTCTTTTGCTATTTGAGCAACAACGGGAGCAGCACCAGATCCTGTACCTCCGCCCATGCCTGCTGTTATAAACACCATATCTGAACCTTTAAGAGCATTTGCAATGCCTTCCTTTGACTCCTCCGCTGCCTGTTCACCCAACAGAGGATTGCCACCAGTACCTGCATCTCTAGACGCGACTTATATGAGCATTACTTTCACTAGAATAAATAAAGATTTAAAAGCATAAAGATGTTGAACAAGTTACACTACCTTCAAAAGGTAATAGCAAACAAAATGCATCCCGCTAGCTAAAACAATGTATGATTTCAAGTTATCGTATAGATAAAGTAATGCGCTGTCATTTCTTGAGTGATTAGATTTATAATACAGAAAATCTGTAGTTGTCTCTGGAGCTGGCTTGGGCTATCATACTGTAACTGTCTTGCTAAAGCTTTTTCAACAGGATTTATAATATAGAAAAGAACAAAAAGATAAAGTATATGTTTAGCTTTACAAAAATAAAAACTGCTCTGAAAGAGAGCCTGTGAAGAATAATTTTTTCTACAGAAAGACGAAGGTGCAAACCAAGTCCACGAGTTAGAAGCTCTCCAATTTGAATCGAGTTTTCAGCTGTAGACTGCAACAATGCTTGAGTATCCGTGTTTATAGCATAGAAGTCAACACCCTATTATTGGACATGAAACGTTGAGATTTATCATGTCAAATGAAGATGTTAACAGTTGAATGTAAGGCATTTTATGTTCTAGAATTGGGGTACATTTGTGCTTGGTTGAGTTTGTTATGGTGGCGGATTAACTAATTTAAGGAGAAGCAAGAAATTAAGTGATAAATTATAAGAGCGGTCAGATCAAACAGCCAGTAAAAGTGATTTCTATGCCCACAAGTTTGCATAACTCACAAGGAGAATGCAACATATGACAGTATAATTTGAATGCAAAGTATACAACCATATGATCTTTGGAAGAGGCATTATATGGACATCATAATTCAAATCAATACTAAAGCATCTTCCACTAGACAGAAAATTCAAATCTGGCTACCATCTTAAGAAAAAAAAAAAACAGCTAGGTGCACAAAGCATCTCGCATTAGCAAGGTCCAGGGAAGAGCCACACCTTAAGAGTGTGATATAGACAGTCTAACCTTACCATAGTAAAAAGCAAATCTTAAGGCGATTGAAGGAAAATGGTGATTGTGCTAAAAACAAGTTAAAAGGACAAGTTTTGATTACTAGTTTACCACTAAGAAGAATGGCCAGGAAATTAATTAAGTATCTGCACGATCCATTAAATAATTTAATAAAATAAGCACTCAAAGACAACAGACGAAAGCATCAGATTTAGGAAACGCAAAGATGGAAAAAAAAAAAATGAAACTAAAAAACAAATCCCACCTGTAACCCGGTGCCTATCATACGGTTAACAGCATTGTTGCCGCCGCCGCCGACACCAACAACCTTAATTTTGGCAGAGTTCTTTGCGGACAAAGAGCTGGAAATGCTGAAACGTTGTCGTTTGCAGAGGTTTTTCCGGCGAGACCTCGGAGAAAAACATCGTATAGGGACGAAAGAAGAGAGAGTAGTGTGGTAAAATTCCAAGGAATTGGAAGAAGAAGAAGAAGAAGAAGAAGAAGAAGAAGAAGATAATATATGTGCTGTGTTTGAGAATCCTAAAATGGCCATTGATGCAACTATGTAGTATCTCAAAAGTTTCTTTGGCTTTTCTACTTTTTGATTGATGATTTTGACCTTTCAGGTGAGGACAGTGTTGACGGTTAGATTTGATTATGTTTTTACCTCAAACAACTAACGGTTTATTACTAATCAACACAATCAAATTTAGTGAATTGCTTTATACGTATCATATATTTAGGACCGGTCATGAAATCATGATTTATGAGATAAAATTGAAATTTTATTTGGATATGCAATTTAGATTTTTTTATGTTGTATATTTTTTCATGAACATAAAAATCTCATAAGTTGTGAAAACTATCAAAATTGTTCTTAGATTTTTTATGTTGTATATTTTTTCATGAACATAAAAATCTCATAAGTTGTGAAAACTATCAAAATTATCTCAATTCTTTATACAATCTTACCAAATAAATAAAAGTTTATAACAAAGTATAATGCACTATAACAAAATTATTATAAAAAATACAACATTTATTGATTAAACTTTAGTTCAATAAGAAAGTAAATTGAACATGAGTTGTAGTGTACTACTCTTTAATATAATCCTCCTACATAGGTAAAGTGGTAGTTGATTTGAAGTAATAATAAATTTTATGTTGGTGAGAGTAATAGTTATATGAGATATAAATAGTTTAAAGAGTAATAATATGAACTATAAATTTTATTTACATATTAAATAAATTGTTGTTAGATATAAATGGTGGAGTATTTTTTTTACAAAATATAAACTTGTGGGTCAACTTTTGTATTTAAAAAAATTTAAATCATGATATGAAATCCCAAATCACACTTTTTAGAGAATTTGGAATTTCATATCATGATATGAAACCATGAGATGAAATCATATGTCCAAACGCTGATTTCATCTCATAATTTCAAATTACATACTTCATATCGCATGTCCAAACGCCTACTTACAGTTTTTAATCATTGAAATTATACCTTAAGGGTTGTTTGGACATGATAAGGTGATTTAAAATCATGTTTATTTGAAGTTGAAATTTTATTTGAATAAGTAATTTATGTTTTTTTCAGTCGTATTTTTTTCATAAATATAAAAGCCTCATAATTTGTAAAACTATTAAGATTTCTCCAACTCTTATACATGATTATGATATGGTTGACAAAGTTTTATGCTATTTGAGTTGGTATAGATTTATTCTTTTACTTGGTTAAATTCAGATGTTTCATTTATCTTGATTATATTTTTCTTTGACTATTGAACTGTTTTAATTGGAATTTTACTCTAATATTTTTGTTAAGTGTTGAGGAAAGTAATGACAGGATCAACTCACACTAGGGGTGGGCGTTCGGTTCTTCGGTTCGGTTTTTTAAAAGTTCGGTTCGGTTCTTCGGTTTTCGGTTTTGGAAAAATGAGCACCGAACACCGCACCAAACTAATTCGGTTCGGTTCGGTTTTTTGAACTTCGGTTCGGTTTTATTCGGGTTTTTTAATTCGATTTTTCAGTGCAAGTTGCAAGTGAGAAATACAAATATCAAAATATATCCACAATTTCTTATAAAATCCAAAAACATGGCAAATTAGCACCAGCAGTCATACTAGTATTTTAATAACATAACAGTAGCAGCAGCAGACTAGCAGCTATACTTAAAGTCTTAATATAACATGGCAACAACACTCTAAATATTAATAATAACATAGCAGCAGCAGACTAACAGAAGTCAGAAGATAGAAATGTAAATGTGCATAAGGAATTAGGGTAGATTGTAGAAAATAGAAATATATGGGTCTGGCCTGACAACTAGTGCTAGTGGACTTTTCTTTTAATATAAATGTGAAAATGAAATGTAATATAAATATTTTTTTAAAAATTTAATTAATTGGTATTTCGGTTCTTCGGTGCACCGAAGAACCGAAACCCTCAAACCAAACACCGAACCGAAGAACCGAAATACCAAAAAAAAAACCCGACACCGAACCGAAGAACCGAACTAATTCGGTTCGGTTCGGTTTTTCGGTTCTCCGGTTTTTATGCCCACCCCTAACTCACACCATCCCTTTTGAAAAGGATCGACTGACATGTTGTTAAAGTAGATGTATTATTTTGTACTCGCTATATACTTGTTGCACCTTTTGTGTGTAGGTTAAGTAACCGATTCAAGCATCATTTGAGTTGGTACCCAGTCTTAAGGTGACCATAGTATTAGTCTAGAGTGACTTGTTTGGCTGTTCCGCATCACTAAATTTGGAATCTAGTAAATAACCATAGCAGATTCATATGAAGCCGCTAGCTAAGACAACTTAAATGGGGCCACATAATGGCTTTCATTACTACTCTGCATGTCTCAAATTACTTAAAGAGTAATAATATGAACTATAAATTTTATTTACATATGAAATAAATGGTTGTTAGATATAAATGGTGGGGTATTTTTTTTACAAAATATAAACTTGTGGGCTAACTTTTGTATTTAAAAAATTCCAAATCATGATATGAAATCCCAAATCACACTTTTTGGAGAATTTGGAATTTCATATCATGATATGAAATCATGAGATGAAATCACATATCCAAACGCTGATTTCATCTCATGATTTCAAATTACATACTTCATATCGCATGTCCAAACACCTATTTAGAGTTTTTAATCACCGAAATTACACCTTAAGGGTTGTTTGGACATGATAAGGTGATTTAAAATCATGTTTATTTGAAGTTGAAATTTTATTTGAATAAGTAATTTATGTTTTTTTAAGTCGTATTTTTTTTTCATAAATATAAAAGCCTCATAATTTGTAAAACTATTAAGATTTCTCCAACTCTTATACATGATTATGATGTGGTTGACAAGGTTTTATGCTATTTGGAGATAGTATAGATTTATTCTTTTACTTGGTTAAACTCGGATATTTCATTTATCTTGATTATATTTTTCTTTGACTATTGTACTGTTTTAATTAGAATTTCACTCTAATATTTCTGTTAAGTGTTGAGGAAAGTAGTGACAGGATCAACTCACACCATCCCTTCTGAAAAGGATCGGTCGACATGTTGTTAAGTAGATGTATTATTTTGTACTCGCTTTATACTTGTTGCACGTTGCGCCTTTTGTGTGTAGGTTAAGTAACCGATTCAAGCAACATTTGAGTTGGTACTGAGTCTTAAGGTGACCATAGTATTAGTCTAGAGTGACTTGTTTGGCTGTTCCGCACCACTGAATTCAGAATCTAGTAAATAACCATAGCAGATTCATATGAAGCCGCTAGCTAAGACAACTTAAATGGGGCCACGTAACGACTTCTATTACTACTCCGTATGTCTCAAATTACTTGACATGTTTTCTAAAAAAATTTGTCTAAAAATAGTTGGGATGTTTTTTTAAAAAATTGTCTCAAAATAGTTGACATATTTAAAAATTTAAGAGATACTATTTTTTTTCAACTATATCCATATTAATTGAAGAAAATTTATCTAATTAAAAAATAAATAAAGTCATATTAATCAATTTACACTTTTTATTAATTTCTCATTTAAGAATTGTGAAAAAACCAACCTTGCAAAGTAATTTGAGACGAAGGGATTTAATTAAGTTGCTTAATGGTGTTTATAGTTACTAAATAAACTCACAGTTTTTGTTGCCTTTGTAAAACTGACACTTTGAAACTTTTTAAAATTGCTACTTAAAACCTCTCTTTTTTTCCTCCATCTCCTTCGTCGTCCTGTGGAAGCCACATATAGTTCACATTCCCGAGGAAATTGGGACACTTTCTCCGGCTATTCTCGCCTGCAATGTGGAATCTCCGGTCTCTCATATGCTTATTATTGCTCCTCACTTGCTTCTCCCTCACAATAATTGCTGCTCAAAGAGCTAACAATGCAACCACTAAATGGCTAACACTAAACGGTAACTTCTTTTACTTCTTCGAGTCAGCTGAAGCATTTTAGGAGAGCGTACAAGCCTGGATTTTTATTCAGGAAATGGAGAAATTTTTTAAATTAACCCCCGAAGTTTCCTTTATGTTAGAGATATAACTTAGAGGGATTGTGAATGATTTTCACTCCTTATTTACAGATTTAGTTTTCCTATTTTAGCTTATTCATAACTGTAAATATTCTCATTTATTTTGATTGATTGTATTGATTTCTTTCCTGATCCTCATGGATCCACCCTCTTGTATAAATACCCTACTCATTATTAATAAAAGAATCAACAATCTCTTCTGTAAATTGCTTTATGGTATCAGGGCTATTGTGCTTTACAGCCAACAAGTTTTCTGGGCAGTAATTTTTTTTTTCCCAGCAGCCATGGCTCCCTCAAATAGCACCTCTGATTCCCACACAACCCCAACAAACCAAACATCGTCACCCGAAAACCAAACTACTCCATCGACTAACCATCAAAACATTCCTGCATCCTCTAACATCATCTCCTTGAACAACAATGACCAACTTATCTCAATCAATGCTGTCGCCCAAGCACCATTGAAACTCACCACCACCAATTACCAATCTTGGCAATATCAGTGGGAAACACTACTTACTGCCTATGATTTTCTTCAGTTCATAAATGAACGACCATCCACCACAACTACCTCTACCTATAAACGACAAGATCGTCTCATTAGAAGTGCCATGGTTGCATCCCTTTCACCAGAAATTATACCCTTTGTTACTGATGATAAAACTTCCTATGCGCTTTGGCAAAACCTTGCCACGACTTATGCCAAGCCGTCGCGTGCTCGTATAATGAGCCTGAGAGAAGAGTTGAATACTATTCAAAAGGGAAATCTCTCCATCACTGTGTATTTGCAGAAAATCAAAGAGATTTGTGCCAAGCTCGCTTCGGTTGGTGTTCATATATCCGCTGATGAAGTTTTTCTTCATGCCGTACACGGTCTTCCTTCCGAGTATGATAGCATTGCCTCTGCACTTCGTGCTCGTGAAACAGTCATAACCTTTCAAGAGCTTCATGAAAAGTTGACTGACTTTGAAGCTTATTTGACTCGTCGTTCATCACAAACTGTGGCGCCAATCATGGCGAACTTTGCTGCTAAACCTCCTACATCCACTAACCGGAATTCCAATCGAAATACCAATAACTCACGTTCCAATCAAAGGAATTTCCCTCCTTTCAATCGGAATGGAAATGGCAACAATCAAGGAGGCCATTCTGGTAGCCAAAACAATCGACCTAGGGTCACTTGTCAATTATGCGACAAACCTGGCCATCATGTCAAGCAATGCAGGAAATTACTTTCCATTCTTTCTGCTATCACAGGTACCAGATCTAGTGGATCTTCCAGCAACTTCAACCGATCCAACGATCAGCAACCCAAAGCCAATTTTGCTTCACAGTCCACCAATGCGGATCCAAATTGGCTTGTCGATTCTGGTGCCTCGCACCATGTTACACAAGACTTACAAAACCTTTCTCTTCACTCTGAATATGATGGTACTGAGGATGTCATGCTTGGTGATGGTAAATCTCACAAGATTACCCATACAGGATCTACTCTTTTACCCTCTTCCTCTACCCCTCTCAATTTAACTAATGTTTTATGTGTGCCTCATATGAAAAAGAATCTTATCTCTGTTTATAAATTGTGTAGTGATAATCATGTCTCGGTTAACTTCTCACCTTACTCGTTTGTTGTGAAGGATTATTTTACGGGGACACTACTGGTAGCAGGGAAGCCTAAGGGCGGTGTATACCCTTGGCCTTCCAAGTCTGCTCTCCAAGCTATATCTAACGCTCAAGTCAACACCACTTCCATCACCACCGCTCCCAACTGGCATCGACGTCTTGGGCATCCCTCCACTCCTACTCTTCGTCATATTTTGAAGCTTTTGAATATTTCTTCATCTTTAGAGAAGAATTTTTTTTGCAATTCTTGTAAATGCAATAAAATGCATAAGACTCCCTTTTATAAATCCTCAATACAGAGTTCTGCTCCTTTAGAATATATCTATTCGGATGTTTGGGGTGCTGCACCAGAAGTTTCTATTGATGGTTTTAAACATTATTTAATATTTGTGGATCATTATACGAAATATATCTGGCTATTTCCTCTAAAGAGAAAATCTGATGTTTCAATTGTGTTTCCAAAATTCAAACGAACTGTTGAGAAATTGTTTCAAAAGCCCATAATATGCTTTTATTCTGACAATGGCGGAGAATTTCTTCATCTCCGTTCATTCTTTGAAGAGAATGGGATATCCCATCTTCTCACTCCCCCCTACACACCTGAACATAATGCCACTGCCGAGCGTCGTCATCGCCATGTTGTGGAGACAGGTATCAGATTATTACACAATGCCAATCTTCCTCTAAAGTTTTGGTCTTATGCCTTCACTATTGCTGCTTACTTAATCAACAGGTTGCCCACCCGAACTTTAGATGGTGATTCACCTTATTTCAAACTATATGGTACTCAAGCAAACTATAACAAACTCCGGGTCTTTGGTTGTTTATGTTATCCATGGTTGCGTCCTTATAATCAGAATAAATTACAGCCTCGCTCTACTCCTTGTCTTTTCCTAGGCTATTCACAAAATCAGAGTGCTTATAAGTGTTATGATCCTGTGACGTCTCGCCTTTATTTATCTCGTCATGTTGATTTTGTGGAACACTCTTTTCCTTATATGTCTCTTGAACTAACAGAAAGTAGGCCACAAAATGACACTGTTGACTCTTGGGTCCCCAACCACTTTGTAATCCCTCTTACACGTGGCGAACCTTCATCTATCACCTCTTCTACAACCTCTACTACACCGCCCCTTGGTCCCACATCTTCCAGCGGTGCGCCTGACAATGCTTCTTCACCAAACAAGACTGGGAATTCATCCAATCACCACTAAGGTATGTCTCTTTCTCCTTCGTCATCCTCTGTTAGTTCTACCTCTTTACCATCTTCTGACCCCTCTATACCTAATAACACCAATGTGTCAAATAATAACATTCATAAACTCGTTCAAAAATTGTGTCTGAGTGCTACTGCTCATGATACTGCTAATCTTAATGTATCCCAGGTCTCACCATTAACCAAACCATCTCCAGCAACCAACACCTCTACCAAGCTAATACATTTTTCCTTACCTAAGCCGATAGAACCTCGTACTGTTCGTCAAGCCTTAAAAGATCCAAATTGGTGTGCTGCTATGAATGCAGAGGTTTCAGCATTGCAAAGTCAAGGTACTTGGTCTCTTGTGCCTTCTGTTCCTCATGCAAAACCAGTGGGTTGCAAATGGGTATTTCTTGTTAAGTATAATTCGGATGGCAGCATTGGACGTTATAAAGCTCGGTTGGTTGCTAAAGGTTATCTTCAACGACCTGGTGTGGATTATTTTGAGACTTACTCTCCTGTTGCCAAACATACTACTGTGAGGGTTGTTATTTCTCTCGCAATTTCTAAAGATTGGCCACTTAGGCAATTAGATGTCAATAATGCATTTCTACATGGGCATTTATCTGAGGAAGTCTACATCTCTCAGCCACCTGGATTTGTCAATTAGAATTTTCCCAATCATATTTGTCGATTACACAAGGCTATCTATGGCTTGAAGCAAGCTCCACGTGCCTGGTATGATGAACTGAAAGTTTATCTTTTGTCTCTTGGTTTTCATCACTCTGAGTGTGATCATTGTCTCTTCATCTATGCAAAACTTGGAGTTATTAACTATATTGTTGTTTATGTTGACGATCTCATAATTACTGACAATCAGTCACACCATGTTGAAGAATTTATCAAGCAGCTTGGTACTCGGTTCTCCATAAAAGATCTTGGTGATCTGAATTTTTTCTTGGGTGTTGAAGTCATTCGGTCACCTGCTGGTCTATTTCTTAACCAACAGAAATATGTATGTGAGATATTTGAACGAACCAACATGGCAGATGCAAAACCAGTGAGA
Organism: Capsicum rhomboideum; assembly: GCA_031232105.1. NCBI lineage: Eukaryota > Viridiplantae > Streptophyta > Magnoliopsida > Solanales > Solanaceae > Capsicum > Capsicum rhomboideum. Next base: position 124,576,578 of record CP124716.1, read on the forward strand.
ACACCTACGGGTTGTGGCTCATGTCCAGGTTCTAAAGATGGTTCTCCTCTTGAAGACCCCACACAATACAGGAATGTAGTTGGAAGCTTGCAGTATTTGCAGTTTACTCGCCCAGATGTTGCTTTTATAGTCAACAAGTTGTCTCAGTTTACAAGCTATCCCACGACAACTCATTGGACCATGGCAAAACGTGTCTTGCGCTATCTCGCAGGGACTTCTGACCGTGGTCTATTTCTTCGAAAAGACTCTCCTCTCTTGCTTCATGCATTTTCCGACTCTGATTGGGCTGGAGATCGCGATGATCGCTCATCTACTACAAGCTATGTCGTGTTTCTTGGCTCTCATCCAGTCTCATGGAATTCTAAGAAACAACGAGCTGTAGCTCGCTCTTCGACAGAGGCAGAATACAGGGCCATTGCCTCTACCACTGCTGAACTTTGTTGGGTGCATAATCTTCTCAAAGAGTTATCGATTACTCCCGCTCAGCCACCGGTCATCTACTGCGATAATCTTGGTTCTACATATGTTTGTGCTAACCCTGTGTTCCACTCTCGCATGAAGCACATTGAAATTGATTTATCATTTTGTCCGTAAATTAGTCCAGCAAGGTCTCCTTTGGGTTTCACATGTTTCATCGAAGGACCAACTAGCTGATATGCTCACAAAATCTCATCCAAGCAGTTCTTTTGAGCTGTTACGTTCCAAGATTGGTATCTCTAATCGACCTACCATCTTGCAGGGGCATGTTAGAGATATATCTTAGAGGGATTGTGAATGATTTTCACTCCTTATTTGCAGATTTAGTTTTCCTATTTTAGCTTATTCATAACTGTAAATATTCTCATTTATTTTGATTGATTGTATTGATTTCTTTCCTGATCCTCATGGATCCACCCTCTTGTATAAATACCCTACTCATTATTAATAAAAGAATCAACAATCTCTTCTGTAAATTGCTTTACTTTAGTAGTCTAGATTTTTTTTATTTTTTTTTTCACCAAAAATTTGTTATGATAGTTGATATACATGACATGCAAGGAAGATAGATGAGCTATTCTGTTGAAGTAATGTAAATGTACATTAGGAGCCACGTGTTTTCCTAAACTTCTTTGCCAGTACTGGTTGTTGGGTGATAAAGAAGCTTGAAATTGTTTCACTGAAATTAAGAGCTAAACAAGTTACGCCCTCTGTCCAATTTATATGACGAACTTTCACTTTTAGTCGGTTCCAAAAAGAATCACATTTCTATATTTAGTAATAGTTAGTAACAATTCTTATTTAACTTTAAAATAAGTATCAATTTTACCCTTAATGAGATGATTTATGGATACATAAATGTCTTTAACTTATTTTAGACCAAAAATTTGCACCCAAGGGTGTGGCCTAGTGGTCAATGAAGTGGGTTGAGAATCTCAAGAGTCGGGTTCAAATCCCAGCAGAGAAAAAAAACATTAGGTCATTCTTCCCATCTGTCCTGTCCTTGCTGGTGGGAGGTTAATCTGTTTGCTTTCATATTATTTACAATGTTTCCTAGTCTGCATATAGATACAAATGGTCCAATGGGAGCAAGAATTTCCAGTAACATTTGGAACAGTCCATTTCGGAGCAGAAGAGCCGTTTTCAAGTAGTGTTCGATCGATTACGTATTAATCAATAATTGATTGATTGTTCTGAGGTAATCGACAAAAAAGATTTATTTGTGTGCTTTGCAGGAGATGCACCATTAGTTATAGCTCACGGTGGATTTTCTGGATTATTTCCTGATTCAAGCTATGATGCATATATTATGGCAATGGAAACTAGCTTGGCCAACGTAATTATTTTGTGTGATGTGCAACTCACGAAAGATGGGGTTGGCATCTGTTTTCCTGACCTCAAGCTTGACAATGCTTCTGACATTGATGTCTACTACAAAAACAACAAGAGTAAATACTTAGTGAATGGAATTCCAACACAAGGATGGTTTTCTATAGATTTCAATTTCGATGATCTGGCGCCTGTCACCTGTAAGTCCACTATGTTCCACATATCACGTTGTGCATGACTGTAAGTGCAAGATTCTGAAATCAATGTCCAAGAATAGCAATTTTGCTGCAATATCAAACTTCCTACGGTTTATAATATAACAACTAATTGAAGGGGCTTTGACTCATTTAGTGTCTTAAAGGATGGTCAGACTCTTCTTTCTTCCCTTTTTATGCTCTAAATAATTTAGGGTCCTGCCATGTTGGATTTTTTCCTCCCTTTTTTTCTTTCTTGAGATGGCATGTTGCATATGTATATTTATTTGCGGGCCAGTGGGTAGTTTGCAACTCCTTGATGAACTGCAAAAGAAAGGACACATCGTTTCTAGGTTTATCAGGACTGAATGTGGCCACGTCTTTCTAAAGTTGACTCTTTTGGTGAAGTGTGAATTGGCATTGTTAGAACATTATGCTAGTATTTATAATCCAGTTGAAATAAAACCTTTCTTTCCATAAGTAATTTGAAATACACTTTTGATTTTTTTCATGATTTTTATGTTTAAATCAAAGACAACCAGTGATGATGTCTGATAGCTCGGCTTTTAAGACAAATGCCTGCTGTAAAATGTTAAAATTGGTCATATAATCTAGAGAACCATAGCCTTGTTAGGGATGTTGAACCTATTACTTTGCTTGTAGCAGTTATTTCCGGTGACTGAAATATTACTTACTTTGGACAGTGAGGCAAGGAGTTTATTCACGAACTCAAAGATTTGATGGAACACAGCAGAGAATTCTTACTGTCCAGGATGTGGTAAACTAAGTCAAACCTCCGGGATTATGGTTGAACATCCAGGTACTTATTCAGTTGTGAAGCATTTCCACTTATAAAGATATAGTTGTCTGGTTTTAATTTTTTTCATTTTCTTTTCATCTAAAGTTATCAATTAATGTGTTGTTACAACATATTGCTGTATATCATTGGATCTTGCTAAAATCTTGCCTTGAGTTTGTCTTGGTACTGCTTTTATTGATCCTTTGTTTGGCAAATCCTTTTTGCAGCATGACACCTTCTTCAGCCAGCATAATCTGAGTATGAGAAGTTCTATTATATCCCTGTCCAGGAGTGTTCCCATCAACTATATTTCATCACCTGAGGTGAATTTCCTCAGAAGTATTCTGGCACGATTCAATCCACTAGTTACAAAACTCGTTTTCCAATTCCTTGGAAAGGATGATGTTGAGCCCTCAACAAATCAAACATATGCTTCTTTATTGAAGAACCTCAAATTTATCAAAACCTTTGCGTCTGGAATTCTTATTCCCAAATCTTATATCTGGCCAGTGGACAACTCACTCTACTTACAACCTGTTATAGAATCTGTATAGTAATGTAGGTGGATAACATAACTGATTTGTAGGGATTTAAATATTTAGTTTCCATAGTTAGCTTATTCCCTCATGTATTTATACAATTGTAGTCTTTGAATAATATACAAGAAAATTCTCCATACCTTTGTATTTTACTTGGTATCAGAGCCTATGGACTAGGCTTTCGATCTTGTTTTGTTCTGTTTCAAGGCTCGATGTTGATTTGTATTGCTGCTAGAAAGAGTGACCGGAGTTTCATATCGATCACTTTAAAGTGGTCATTTCTGTCACCACCACCACAGAAAGAGGCGGGCCACTTTTCCCAGCCATACCAGTTCTCTCCGGCGATTGGGTGTGACACGAGTGTACTTCACACGCCACCTGTACCTGACGCCGGTACTTCACGCTCCGGCGCGTGTGAGCGCGTGCTCCGTCAGAATCGTCTAGGATTTGGTTTGTGGAGTCGGATCATCATCTCTGACATACCCCAAATTGGTTCTGGTGTTAAAGCACTGATTGGAGAAATTGCTCACCTTCCAGGTTCGTATTTTTGCATCGTCTTTGTGACGTAAATTCTGACATCCAGTTTGGTGGATCTGTGACTGCTAGTTACTATTAATTTGGGGTTGTTTTGCTGCTGCCTTGGTCTCTTATCGCTGGTATTGTCATACTCACTGATATTGTTGGGCGATTTGTGCACTATTTGTTGAAATCTGAAATTATTAGGGGCTTTCAGTAATTTATATTGGGAAGTTTATTGTGTTGGTTATTTTTTTTGAATACTTTCAGATTAAGTCATTTGTTGATTTCACCAACATTTGATACTTTGGGGTATTTGAACAATAAGTAAGGAGGAAATATGACTACAGATGTAAGTGGTACAACAATATTAGTGTCGGCGGAAGAGTTTGCTAAATTCTCTCAATATCAAAAATCAGTAAAGGAATTTACTTCAGGTAATGCTTTTGGTGCGACTAATAAAACATGTCTTATCACCTCTTCAAATAAATGGGTGATTGATTCTGGTGCCACAAATCACATGACAGGAAATCCTAATTTTTTTTCTAGTTTTCAATCACATAAAGCACCTTCTCCAGTTACTGTAGCTGATGGATCAATGTGTAACAGTATTGGATTTGGGATTGTTAAACCAACCTCCTCCATTACTCTGTCGTCTGTATTAAATCTGCCGAAGTTGGCCTTTAATTTAATTTCTGTCAGTAAAGTTACCAGAGACCTTCATTGTTATATCTCATTCTTTCCCGTTCACTGTTTGTTTCGTGATCTTACAACAAATAAGGTTATTGGTAAAGGACATGTGTTTGATGATCTTTATATCCTTGATGAATGGGAATCTCGATTTGTTGCCTGCTCTAGTGTTGTATCTCCCTTTGAAGCACATTGTCGATTGGGGCACCCTTCTTTACCTCTGTTAAAGAAGCTTTGTCCTCAGTTCCAGAATATTTCTTCACTGGAATGTGAGTCATGTCGATTTGCAAAACATCATCGCACCCCATTAAGTCCAAGGGTTAATAAGCGGGCTGAATCATCTTTTGAGTTAGTTCATTCTGATGTTTGGGGACCGTGTCCTGTCGTTTCTAAAACTGGGCATAAGTATTTTGTCACTTTTGTGGATGACTTCTCTTGAATGACTTGGATTTATTTTAGGAAGAGTCGCTCAGAAGTGTTCACTCACTTTTGTGCCTTTTGTGCTGAAGTGAAAACTCAATTCAATGCACCAGTACGTATTTTACGGAGTGACAATGCTTAAGAATATATGTCAGAGATATTTCAGTCATATATGAGACAACACGGTCTCCTCCATCAGTCTTCATGTGTTGACACACCTTCTCAAAATGGAGTTGCTGAGAGAAAGAATAGACACCTACTTGAGACAGCTCGAGCACTTTTGCTCCAAATGAAAGTTCCTAAACAATTTTGGGAAGATGCAGTCTCTACGGCTTGTTTTCTGATTAATCGCATGCCATCCACTGTGCTTGCTGGTAATATGCCTTACAGTGTTCTTTTTCCGAACAAGTCACTATTTCCGGTGGAGCCGAAGGTATTCGGAAGCACATGTTATGTTCGAGATGTTCGACCGTTTGTTACCAAGTTGGATCCCAAAGCATTGAAGTGTTTTTTTTGGGGTATTCTCGCCTTCAGAAAGGGTATCGGTGTTATTCTACTGAACTTGGAAAATATTTGGTGTCAAATGATGTGACATTTTCAGAGACTACACCATTCTTCTACACACCACCTATTTCTACAAGTCAGGGGGAAGAAGATGAGTGGTTAGTCTATCAGGTCACTCGTGTTTTGACAGAAGATTCAGATGTTGTCACTCCATCTCTCAGTTCTTCTATTATGGATCAATCATCTATTGTACCATCAGTTCCTGCTTCATCTTCGATAGCAAGACCACCAATTGTTCAAGTTTACTCGAGGAGGAGAGAGTCCAATGATCCATGTCCCGCACCAATCCCTTTGTCATCGGATCCTAATATGCCTGCTCCTCCAGCAGATCTTGACCTCCCCATAGCTCTTCGCAAAGGTACACGTAGTTGCAAATCCACATATTCCATTGCTTATTTTGTTTCATATGGCCACTTATCCTCTACGTCGAGATCTTTGATTGCTTCTCTAGACTCCATCTTTGTACCCAAAACAGTGAAGGAGTCTTTGAATCATTCTGGATGGTTTGCTGCAATGCTTGATGAAAAACTTCACCGATTCATTGAACTCTCTGTATTGATTTTTCGAATTTAAAACCTATGAGTTTTCACTCTGTTTGAATTTGATTCTGAATTGAAGAACATAAAAACTTCGTCAGGTTTCAAAGTTCATTCGGTTGACGATTTGAAGACATAAAAACTTCATTATTGACTAGAAACAAGTTGTTTAATGATTCAGTCTTTATTGTTAGTATTCTGAAATACTAAATTGATTGTCAAAACTTGATAGGAAAATGATGAATGAAACTGAATAATAAATTAATTCGGTTGTGAATGGTTTTGTCCCAACGACAACTAATGTTGTGTCATTATGCCATTCTAATGTTGCTTTCGTAATGGCAACAACAGAGAAACCAATTTTTTTTTTTCTGGTGTGAACTTCAAAGAATGGCAGCAAATGATGTTCTTTTGGCTAACAAAGCTTGAAATGCAAAGGTTCACATGTAGAGATCCTTATGTTTCTGAAAAAGGAATGTTTGAAAACCAACTGTCTAGTTTGAAAGATCTTGTGATTCTTCTCAAGATTGAAAAGGACAATAAGTTGCATGAGAGATCAGCAATAGTGGGTGCAAATCTTTTTAAAGATGATGCTACACATATAAGAAGAGGAAAAAGTCTTCTGGACAAGAGAAAGAGCAGAACAAGAAAAGGTTCAAAGGCAAGTGCTACTATTGTAGTGACGTTGGCCACAAAGCTCTAAATTGTCAAGTTCTGAAGAAGAACAAGAAATGAAATCAGATAAACATGGTGGAAGCAACTGGAAAGATTGAAAATCTGTGTACTAGTTGGAAATCTAAATGAATGGTGGTTTGATTCAGGATCCACTCGACATGTTTGTGTGGACAAAGAAGCTTTCACTACTTATGATACCGCTGGTCTCAAAGAAGTGATCTTCATGGGAAATACTGCAACAGCCAAGGTTGAAGAAAGTGGAAGATATTCCTAAAAATGACTTCCGGCAAGGTGTTGACTCTCAACAATGTTCTCTATGTCCCTACTATTAGGAAGAACTTAGTGTCTAAAACACTTTTCATTAAAAATGGGTTGAAGTGTGCGTTTGTTTTGGAGAAAGTTGTAATAAGCAAGAATGAAATGTACATAGGAAAGGGCTACCTCAATGAGGGCCTTTTCAAACTTGATGTAATGATTGTTGAAATGAATAAAGCTGAGGCTTCTTCTTACTTGCTTGAGTCAAATGAATTATGGCATGAACGTTTAGGACATGTAAATTACAAAACCTTGCGAAAACTTATTAGTTTGGAAGTTTTGCCTAACTTTGAGTGTAATAAATCAAAGTCTCAAACATGTGTTGAATCTAAGTATGCTAAGAATTTGTATAAGTCCGTTGAAAGGAATTCAAAGCCCTTAGACTTAATTCACACAGATGTTTGTGATATGAAGTCAACACCATCTCGTGGTGGAAAAACGTATTTCATAACTTTTATTGATGGTTGCACTAGATATTGTTATGTTTATTTGCTGAATAGTAAGGACAAAACAATAGAAGGATTTAGGCAATATAAGACTGAAGATGAAAATCAGTTGGATAAAAAGATTAAAATGATAAGAAGTGATAGGGGCGGAGAGTATGAATCTTTTTTTTTTTTTTGCAGAGATATAGTTGGAAAATGGAATTGTCCATCAAACTACTGCCCCGTACTCATCTCAATCAAATGGAATTGCAAAAAAGAAAAACTGAATGTTGAATAAAATGATAAATGCCTTACTTATAAGTTCAGGTTTACCGTAAAACTTGTGGGGGGAAGCTATCCTTACAGCAAACCGAATACTCAATCGAGTGCCCCATAGTAAGACACAATCTATTCCATATGAGAAATGGAAAGGAAGGAAACCCAACTTAAAATATTTCAAAGTGTGGGGGTGTCTAGCCAAAGGCCAAGTTCCTATACACAAAAGGGTGAAAATAGGGCCAAAGACCGTGGATTGTGTTTTTATCAAATATGCTACAAACAGTAAAGCATGTCAATTTTTGGTTCATAAATCCAAACATTTGGATATCCATGATAATACGGTAATTGAATAAGATAATGTTGAGTTCTTTGAACACATTTATCCGTATAAAACTAGACATGAGCTGTCTAGTGAAGGGTCTAAATAACCTAGGAATGAACCAAAGAAGAATGTACTTAATAATGAGAATCCAAAACGTAGTAAATGACAAAGGACGTCGACTTCCTTCGGATCAGATTTTCTAATATATCTTCTTAAAAATAAGCCTCAAACATTCAAAGAAGCGATGTCGTCTGTGAACTTATCTTTTTGGAAAGAGGCAGTTAATAGTGAGATTGATTCAATCTTGAGTAACCATACTTGGGAGTTGGTTGACCTTCCTCCAGGAAATAAACCTTTAGGTTCTAAATGGATCTTTAAAAGGAAAATGAAAGTTGATGGTACTATTGACAAATACAAGGCAAGACTTGTTGTGAAAGGCTTTAGACAAAAATAATGCCTTGATTATTTCGACACATACTCGCCAGTAACAAGGATAACGCTCATTCGAATGTTGGTTGCATTAGCGGCTGTATATGGTCTTGAAATCTATCAAATGGATGTGAAAATAACTTTCTTAAATAGTGAATTGGTGGAAGAAATTTACATGGAACAACCTGAGGGTTTTGTGGTTCTTGGTAAGGAAAGGAAAGTGTGCAAACTTGTTAAGTCATTATATGGACTAAAGCAAGCACCCAAACAGTGGCATGTAAAATTTGACAAAACCAAATTGGCAAACGGATTCAAGATAAATGAATGTGATAAATGTGTTTACATTAAAGACACTTCAAATCACAAAGCCATTGTTTGTTTGTATGTGGATGACATGTTGGTCATCAATAGAGATATTTCTGACATAAATGCTATAAAAAGAATGCTAGAAAACAAATTTGATATAAAAGACCTTGGAGTTGCTGATGTGATCTTAGGGATAAGAATTCATAGAACTCTATACGGGTTGGCATTGTCACAGTCTCATTAAATTGAAAAGGTACTTGACAAATAAAGCAGCATGTCAATTTTTGGTTCATAAATCCAAACATTCGAATATCCATGATAATACAATAATTGAATAAGATAATGTTGAGTTCTTTGAACACATTTATCTGTATAAAACTAGACATGAGCTGTCTAGTGAAGGGTATAAACGACCTAGGAATGAACCAAAGGAGAATATACTTAATGAAGAGAATCAAAGGCTTACTAAACGACAAAAGACGTCGACTTCCTTCGGATCAGATTTTGTAATATTTCTTCTTGAAAATGAGCCTCAAACATTCAAAGAAGCGATGTCGTTTGTGAACTTATCCTTTTGAAAAGAGGTAGTTAATAGTGAGGTTGAGTTCAATCTTGAGCAACCATACTTGGGAGTTGGTTGGCCTTCCTCCAGGAAATAAACCTTTAGGTTCTAAATGGATCTTCAAAAGGAAAATGAAAGTTGATGGTACTATTGACAAATACAAGGCAAGACTTGTTGTGAAAGGCTTTAGAAAAAAAGAATGCCTTGATTATTTCGACACATTCTCGCCAGTAACAAGGATAACGTTCATTCAGATGTTGGTTGCATTAGCGGCGGTATATGATCTTGAAATCCATCAAATGGATGTGAAAACAACTTTCTTAAATAGAGAATTAGAGGAAGAAATTTACGTGGAACAACCTGAGGGTTTTGTGGTTCCTGGTAAGGAAAAGAAAGTGTGCAAACTTGTTAAGTCACTATATAAACTAAAGCAAGCACCCAAACAGTGGCATGCAAAATTTGACCAAACCATATTGACAAATGGATTCAAGATAAATGAATGTGATAAATGTGTTTACATTAAAGACACTCCAAATCACAGAGTCATTGTTTGTTTGTATGTGGATGACATGTTGATCATCAGTAGAGACATTTCTGACATAAATGCTATGAAGAGAATGCTAGAAAACAAATTTAATATGAAAGACCTTGAAGTTACTGATGTGATCTTAGGGATAAGAATTCATAGAGAACTCTACACGGGTTGGCATTGTCACAATCTCATTACATTGAAAAGGTACTTGACAAGTTCAGGTATTTGGATTTTAATATTACCAAGACACCATTCGATGTGAGCTTTGCACTTTAAAATAATGAAGGTGAAAGTGACTCACAATTGGAATATGCAAGAGTGTTGGAAAGTTTGATGTATATCATGAATTGAACGCGATCAGATATAGCATGTGCTATTAGTAAATTGAGTCGGTACACGAGTAATCCCAATCAAACTTATTGGATGGCAATGAAAAGAGTTTTGGGGTATATAAAACATACTCAAGACTATACTTTGCATTATAACAAACATCCTGCAGTAATTGAAGGATATAGTGATGCAAATAGGATCACCAGATCAAATGAAGTAAAATCCACGAGTGGATATGTATTTACTCTTGGTGGAGGAGTAGTCTCTTGGAAATCATCCAAACAAACATGTATTACCCTCTCTACAATGGAATCTGAATTTATCGCGTTAGATAAAGTCAGTGAAGAAGCTGAATGGCTCCAAAATTTCTTGGAAGATATTCCTTTTTAGCCCAAATCTTTGGCACCAGTATGCATACACTGTGATAGTCAAACTGCAATAGGTAGGGCAGGGAGCATGATGTATAATGGTAAATCTCGTCATCTAAGATGGAGATATAATACCATTAAAGAATTACTCTCTAGTGGAATTATCACGATTGACTATGTGAGGTCAAAGGATAATGTGTCGGATCCACTTACAAAAGGCCTAACTAGAGAGGGAGTTGAGAGATCATCGAAGGGAATGGGTTTACGGCCTAGGACAAGTCATCACGGTGGTAACTCTACCTAGTAGACTGGAGATCCCAAGAGCTAGGTTCAAGGAGATCAAACAAAGTTGTGACTGACGGTTCAACATTGTCAATTAACTCAACCCATTCTCATAATAAAGACAATGTTCAGGAAACAAGGATAAGGCTTATGGTTGAAGCTTTTTAATGGTTTCTAAGTTTGGCAGGTATGACCAAATAGATTGATCTATAGGATTAAACGTTTAGGAATCACCTATGTGAGGGTGAAGTGGAAACCGCTTCAAGGAGAATGATAGTAAAGACCTATTCTCTAAGCTCTTATGAAACAAGGAAGTGTTCATGAACGGATCGAATAGACTCGTGAGAATCATAAATGGTAAAAGACTAGTTTTGTTACTTGTGTTATCTAGGTGTACACAAAAGTTCGGCGGGTCAAAGATATCACATCTACCGATTGACCGAGTGCATCCGATACAAGTTCACTACAAAAATTCAAAGGAAAACTTACTTATCCAGATGTAATTAGTCTTTGCTACTAGATCACACACTTGTCCGTATATTTTTATAAAATAGTCATTCCCCATTCATGTGGGGGATTGTTGGGTTCTAGTAAAATGTGAATGAAAAATAGAAGGAATAAAAATGGAGGAAAAGTAAAATGTGTATTCACTTTATGAAAAGAGTGTTCTTCCGCATTGGTGGGAGAAGAAAATATTCTTATGCTTGAATATAGAACCATTCCTTCATGTGGATATGAGGTAAGAAGAAGACAAGCCTCGTTTCGTCGTCGTCACTTGCTCGGCTTTGGATTCAGATTCAGATTTAGATTGTCAAGTTAATGATAGTTTAATCCTATAATCCGATGTAAAAATATTCTCCATTTGCGGGCGCACACGAGCATGTGCGGACGCATGCCACAATGCACCTCGAAGGGACACAACCCTTTGAAAATTAAAATGGGACCTCCAGGTGTAGGTCACCATCTGCGGAAGCAGATGGGGTCTGCAGGTGAGACAAAACTTTCTGTTTAGGGTAAACATACGACCTGTGGACGTAGTTCGCCATCTACGGCTGCAGGTGGGCCCGATGGTCTGAAACAGTGTTATTTTTCAGAACCATTGCTTCTTTTCTGAAGCACTACCTTTTGATTATAAATACCTGATTTTTTCCTCAGGTATAGGTACGAAATTTTGAAGTAAAAACACTCCTCTTTCTTGAAAAACTCAAGTGTGATTTACTATCGTTGAGTGAGTTCGTAGTTCGACAGGGTTTGAGGTACCACTATTCTGTCGAAGTGATTCATTTTATCCTGGGAGGATATTTTTCATAACCTCGGGTACTTGAGGGGAATAATTTTATTAAGGACACATCGTGAATTCGGTGGACTTGAATCTTTCAATCTTCATCTCTTTCTAAATGTTTGGTTTTATTATTTTTTAGAAAATAGTTTGAACTTCATTTTTGTTGTTCATAAGTTGGGTTGAACTTATTGTTAAAATTCAAAATTGTGAATACAGAGTTACAATTTCATTTAATTGTTCATACTTTACTTTAAACATGTGTTTGAAGTTCTTGTTGAAAAAATACAGATTTTACTAAATTTGAAAAATAACAATTAATCTACAATGATGTTTATCCTTTGGTAATGTGAATAAAACAAGAGTGAAGTAATATGAATAGCGATGCAATTAATTAAGGCGAGATAATTGATAAAGTAAAAGAGAGAATTCTTATCGACTCCACTGGCTCAGATGATGAGAATTACAGAAGAACAGTGATGAATAGTCGAGTTTACATATAATAATCCTAAAGTTATTTGCAATCAGGTGAGAATTAGATAGATCAATTGAGTGAGTGGAAATTTTCATAGGATAATTAAGAGTATATGCTAGATCCTCGCCCATTTCAGTCGTTATGTGACTCAGATTAAGGGTGTTAAATAAGATTAAATGGAGTCCTTGAGATCTTGAAGCCTGGTTGTTATATGGGTTATCCTTTGTTCGGGTAAAGTTTTTTCCGAATAGTTTGTTCAAGCTCTTGTTATTTGCTACCAACGAGGCGTGTCCAGATGATGATTCTCTATTGATCTGACTAGTCCTTAGTTTGACTGGCATAGGCAAATTCAACAGTTGACCGTTGTCTTCTCTATGCTTGCCACATGTCTGATCAAATTAATAGTCTTCGCTTTCGGTAAATTTTTATCAATACAGATAGTCCTCCCACTTTTCAGGCAGATCTCAAGAGCTGCCCAAGAAGTGGAATCATTTAGGCATGAATGTAAGCATAACTGTCACCGTGGAACTTAGGTGGAAATGTAAGTATAACTTTCATCATGACCCTAACACCTGAACCGGCGACACATTTTTGACTTTGAGTTAGTGGCATGTGGCACGCTCGAGATGGTCACTTTAATGTTGTTTATCGAGCTAATGATGGCGCTTTAGCCTATAAATACATATTTTCTTCCTCAATTCTTCCTCCTCATTTTCTTTGCATTTAGACTGGAGCACTTTAGATCTCTCAAAAAGTATTTGCTTCCTCTTCCCTTACGTTTAATCTCATAGCTTTCTTTCTCTTTCCATCTTCAATTTCTTATACTAAAATCATGTCTTCACGAGACTAGTGCCTTCATTTTACCTTGAAATTTATAAAGGAATATTAGCTGACATGCGTAATTGTATTTCCAGGTGCAACATTTCCATTAGATGTAGTACTTTAGGGTTCGAGTGAGATTTTCCTATTGATTGATGTATTATTTTTATTTCCTAAAAATAGTAGTTTACACTTACTTGTAAAGGGTTGGATTTTGACAACACTAGGCAATATATTGATATTCTCGCGCTCCAAGTTTTCTATTATTTTTACATTCTTTACTGAGTCTTACCTCTCAACAACTTAAGGTAAAACATCTCCGAGTCCAGAAACGGCCACAATTCATTGTCTCGAAAATCAGGCCAAAACATCAAGCATCTAAACTCTAGTTTCCTTGATTTACTTTACTCTATTACTATTCTTATTAAGCTCACTTTTTAATATATTTATCTGCTAAAAAACTAATCAACGAGCTAGTTAATTCGATTTGCATGTCCTTGACCTCATAACAAATTCAATTGTATCATTTTCCAATAAACAAACATCCATGGTCACTTTTGTTAAAGTCTCCGACATTGAAGACATGGCCAAGTCCACCCTAGACATTTCCACCAATGAAATACCATTATGTAATAGCGGCAATTCAAATTACAGAACTTCGACGAATTCAACAAATGGAGCAAATCACATGACTGAAAAAAATACAGAGAACAATTTAAAGGGGAGAAGACTTCAGATTTCAGTGTATCTATATTTTTTGTGTCTGAAATTTGAAGTAAAACCTCTCTAAATTTATAGACGATGAAAAGGTGAGATGGAGAGGTACAATCTCAAAAATATATTTTCTCATTTCCTATCCACTCCTTCAATCCCAACAAAATCCTCTTGTATTTTATTAGCTTATAGGAGTAACTTTTATCCTAACAGAATAAAGAACACATTTCTTTCCCAAAAGATAAGTCAATTACTAAATGATGACAACAAATTATTCAAACTTGATATTGAAATAAAATGAGATTAACTTTAACACTTAAATTAAAGTAATAATACATGACACGTGATCATTATTAAAAGATAACGTATGAAAAACCTTTTTTCTTGCATTCATTAATTTGATATAAAGACTAATTTGCATTCATTAATTTGATATATTTTCTTACTTTTTCCTATACATATATATATTCCCACATAACACTAATGATAGTATCTCTTTGTAAGACAATAAAATTCGCGACCGAGAAAATAATAATCGGGACAGAAAAATATTGCAACAATCGTTTATTGATTTCAATATGTGAGTGTTACAATCTCTATGAATCCTCTGATTCGCCTTTCTAAATATAAATTCAAGGGCTTCGAGCTTAATCTTGAATTTGATGAACTTGAACTTGATTTGTGGATTTAATGAACTTGATCTTGACTTGTGAATTTGGATTCAAGGGCTGTTGAGCTTGATCTTGAATCTTCGTCTTGATCTTCAGTTGTTTATGAACTTGAATGCTTGAACTTGTAGCTTGTAGAGAAATTTGTGGTGTTTGATCCACGAGCTCTCTCTTGCTTCTTGTTCGAATTGTTCGTCCTCTTTTCTGAATTACGAGACCCCTATTTATAGTTGTAGGAAGGAAAGAGTCATGGTGAAGATGAGCTTCTTTTGGCCAATCAGATTTAAGTGACGTGGCGCATTCTTATGGGCTTTTGATTTCACTAGGCTTGCTGCATCATTTTGACATGTGGCACGGTCCTATTAACTCCTTTACTTGACTTGGCATGCCACATCATTTGACACGTGGCGCCAAATTGGGCCTCTAGAATAAGATGACATATTGGGCTTAACCAAGTGGGCTCATTATTTGTAGCCCAAATTAATGGACTAGCCCGATGAATTTTGGACTTTAATTAAATCCATATTTATTGGACTTAAATAATTAATCCAATTATATTAATCCACCATATTTATTTGGACTAATATATTTAAAATTCATATGATCACAAATGCCCTCACTTCGAGACTTGTCGGAGATATTTAATCTTTCGAAGACTAGGCTCGAAGTATTGACTTGACTTTTTCCTTGTTTGCGCATCTTCAGGATACTCCTTTCCATTTCGGGAATGAAATTCTTCTACTCCATAACCAATCATTCTCCAATTAGAATTAGGATGTCTATATTCCTACAAACTTGAAGTGTCCCAATTCCACTCCAATTAGGAGTATGCCACCTCCTTAAAGACTAGAAAACTTCTCCTAGTTTTATTTCAACAAGGAGACTATTAATGCCTTGCCGCATCTATAAATAGATGGATGCTCTCTATTATTTTGATATTGCAGCATCGGGAGTCACACAAAGGAGAACAATCCCAGGTAATATATTCTTCTCTTTTAATTTTCGTCACTCTTTTCAGCCCAGCATGTTAGTGGTAGAAAATTCATATCTCATTGTAGAAATATCGAAATCCTGAACCGTTTAACATTCCAGAAACTAGACTTAGAGATCTACAACATATCCAAAATTCAGAATTGAACTCCTTCAATTTCGTTCTATTCAATTTCTTGAAATTTAGGTTTAAATTCTGTCATACTGAGAATTTCAGATCTGCATAGCTTCACCAAAACTTGCATATCTTGATGTAGGAAGGAAGAAATCACAAGCCGCTTGATTATTCAGAAACTAGACATCCATATCTATAATATATCCAAAATTCATAATTTAATACATTCGGTATCTTTTCAGATGTTATCCCGAATTCAATTTTGGATTTTGGCGCCCCGGCAGTTTCAGATTTGCGCGACGACACAAAAAAAATTGTTTATCAATGTGGGAGTACCGAAATCATGAACCGCTTAATTCTATAGAAACCAGACACATGCATATATAACATATCCAAAAATTAGAATTTAACACCTCCCGGAGCGTTCTAGAAATTTTTTTGAAGTTAACCCTAAATTCTGTCTCGCAGAGAATTTCAGATTTGCATTGTCTCACTAAATAATTTATATCATGATGTCGGACCGTCACCATCAAAAAGGTGTTTTGATTGATGGAAACCAGAATTCAAGGGATTCATTCTCACCAAAACATCTTGTCTCAAGCCTATCCGCGTTGGTGATGTATGGCTTCCGAATTTGAAACGTCTTGACAGGTAACAATCTCTCTTCTTCTTGTGCCTTTTTTTTTTGTGTGTGTTGTCTTTTCCTTTCTTCTTTTGCAGGATTGAAAAAAATAGCATTCATGAAAGGTCAGCTTAAGGTGCGAGAGTTTAAATTCGCCTCCGTCACCTTGAGACCTGACAAGTTCGGCTTCAAGTATGGTCCCTATGCAACAGTCAGCTTAAGGTGCGAGAGTTTAACTTCGCCTCCGTCACCTTGAGACCTGACAAGTTCGGCTTCAAGTATGGTCCCTTTCAAGTATGGTCCCTATGCAATGGTCAGCTTAAGGTGCGAGAGTTTAACTTCGCCTCCGTCACCTTGAGACCTGACAAGTTCGGCTTCAAGTATGGTCCCTTTCAAGTATGGTCCCTATGCAATGGTCAGCTTAAGGTGCGAGAGTTTAACTTCGCCTCCGTCACCTTGAGACCTGACAAGTTCGGCTTCAAGTATGGTCCCTTTTACCGATGTTCCTACGCAATAGTCAGCTTAAGGTGCAAAGGGACAAATTTTGTCCACCTTAAGGCATGGAGATTTATAGATCCTTTTAGGGATAAACCTGTGAAAAGGCCAGCTTAAGGTGCAAAGGGACAAATTTCGTCCACCTTAAGGCATGGAAGTTTAGAAGGCCTCAACTTGAAACTTGGAGGTATTGATGGTTCCACCTTGCAAACTTGGCGAATTTGAAGACTTCAGCTTGCAGACTTGGTAGATTTGAGATTTCATCTTGCAGAATTGCTGAACTTTGACGACTTTAGTATGCAGATGTGGTGAACCTGAGACTTCAACGTTACTGACTTGCTGAATTTTGACTTTAACAAGCGCGCTTCAATTCGCAGGCTTGGAAGACTTACAACTTCAACTTGTAGGCTCGGAGAACTTGAGGGTCTCAAATCCTATTGCAGAAGCTTACCTTTTATATGGAGCTCTGCCCTCATTGAGTCATGAACATTCTGTGTAAGCCCAAAGTTTAATCAGAATATTTGCAGACTTAACTTTCGTATGGCGGATCAAGCGGGAACATATATTTTTTGACACTCATGCAACTGAACTTAGAATGAAACTTCTAAGCGCCTACGTACCTCGGTGAAGAGGATCAAGTCACAACGTAGTTCTGGAATAGTGTATATTTTTTTATTTTTTTTTTTGGTCCTAACTTTTGCCTAGGCCGCCTCTTTCGAGATTTTCAACCTAGCGGATTTTTTTTTTTTTTTTTTTTGAGCCGTACACAGTTTATACTCTTGCGGGCTAGGAGTGGACATGCAGTTTATGCTCGTGCTTTAAGGAGCGTTATCTTCCCTCAAGGATAGTACTTCTTCAAGAATTTGGCGTTGATAGGACCAATTTTCACGCCATCTGCATCGACAAGCTTGTAAGCGCCATTTGAATATGTCTCTTGTATGACATATGGTCCATCCCACTTAGAGGTGAATTTGCCGCCAGATTTATGAGAAGTGATAATGGGCCTTCTTACTGCTAGGACTTGATCTCCAACTTGGAAACACCTCAAGCGAACCCTTTTATTGAAAGAACGAGATAGACAGGCTTGATAACATTCAAGATTTTGTTGAGCCTCTAGCCTCTTCTCATCAAGAGCTTCTAACTCCACAAGACGCAACTTAGCATTTTCTTCTTCGGTGAGCCCTTCTTGAATAGCAAGTCTTAAAGAAGGAATTTGACGCTCAAGTGGTAGGACTGCTTCAACTCCAAAAGCAAGTGAGTATGGGGTTGCTTACGTCGGTGTGCGGTGAGTCGTCCTATATGCCCACAAAGCTTCTTCCATTCGTTCATGCCAGTCTCGTTTGGATTTGGAGATGACTTTCTTCAATAGGTTGCATAAGGTCTTATTGAACGCTTCAGCTAGACCATTGGCGGCAGCATGGTACATAGAAGATTTATGCTGCTTGAAACCAAAGAGATCACAAATCTTGTTCATCAGCTTGTTATCAAATACTTGCCATTGTCAGTTATTATGTAATGGGGAATTCCAAAGCGGTAGATGATATTTACTCTAATGAAGTTTGCAACATTCTCCTTCTTCACTTCTTTGAGAGCAACAGCTTCGGCCTATTTTGAGAAGTAATCTGTCGCAGCCAAGATGTACAAGTGTCCACCAGAAGATTTTGGTAGTAGTCCAACAACATCCAATCCCCAAGCATTGAATGGCCAAGATGCGATAGTGGGGTGTAATATTTCAGGAGTCTAATGTATGAAATTCACATGAAATTGACAGGCCTTGCATCTTCTAGCATAGTCCAAGCAATCTTTCACCATCGTTGGCCAATAATATCCCATCCTTTTTATGTGAAAGTGGAGCTTCGGGCCAGACTGATGAGATCCACATACTCCCGAGTATGCTTCCTGCAAAGCTTGAACTGCTTCTTCCTCTCCTAAACATCGCAAGAGTACTCCTTCAAATGACCTTCTGTATAGCGTGTCCTTGTAGTAAAGAAAATGAGGTGCACGACAATGGATGTCAGTCTTTTTCCTTGGATCTTCAGGAAGTATTCCATAACACAAGTAGTCAATAATTGGTTGTCGCCAATCTTCCTTTACGGCTTCAGACACAGCGACGAAATGCTCAAGTTTGTTTTCTGTACATTCTTCCTCATCCAGTGGTGGTACCACCCATTCTCGGCGGATAGTAACTCGTGTTTGATCTGGAAGAGTTAGGGTTGAAGTTAAAGCAGCCAATGCATCGGCCTGCTTATTTTCCTTTCTTGGCACGTGATGGAGGGTAACTTCTCCAAGCCATCCTATCAACTTCTGAGCATAACTATGATATGGGCGTAACTCGGGCTTTTTGACTTCATAGTCTCCCAAGAGCTGCTTGATCACCAATTGGGAGTCACCAAAGACTTGCAATTGTAGTTGCTTCATGTCGACGGCCATTTCAAGTCCAAATATCAACGCTTGGTATTCAGCGACATTGTTAGAGCAACATTGTGTCAAAGTAAAGGAGTATGGGATAACCTCTTCCTGTGGAGTGACAAACACTACGCCAGCACCAGCTCCACCACGGTGTGCCGTACCATCAAAGTACATCTTCCATGGAGGTCGAACTTCAATAACCATTGCATCCTCATCAGGAAGTTCATCAGTTAGCTCCCAATTATCTGGTATTGGGTGGTCTGCCAAAAAGTCTGCTAATGCCTGTCCCTTTACGGCCTTCTGAGGGATGTATATAATCTCAAACTGTTGAAACTGAAGGTACCACCTTGCAAGTCGATCACTGAGGACTGGTTTCAACATTACAAACTTGATGGGATTTGCTTTAGACACGAGATGAACAACATGAGCTTGAAAGTAGTGCTTCATCTTTTGGATTGAGAAGACCAACGCCAAACACAACTTTTCAATAGGTGAATAATTCAGCTCATTTGGCGGCATCATTCTGCTCAGGTAATAAAGAGAGTTCTCTTTACCTTCACTATTTTCTTGGGCCAATAATGCTCCAACTGACCTTTCTTGTGCAGCGATGTAGAGAATTAACGATTTTCCAGGTATAGGTGCCACAAGAACTGGAGGCTTTATCAAGTAAGATTTGATATTTTCAAAGGCCTTACTACAAGTTTGGTCCCATTCGAAAGGGGCACCCTTCTTCATGAGATGGCTAAATGGTTGACATTTTCCCGCCAAATTTGAGATGAACCTCCTTAAGTATGCTAGTTTCCCTTGAAGGCTTTTTAATTCATGAATGTTTTGAGGCTCGGGCATCTTCAAAATTGCATCAACCTTGTGTTGATCAATTTTAATTCCTCGGTGTCGTACAATAAAGCCAAGGAACTTTCCGGAAGTAACTCCAAAGGCGCATTTCAACGGATTCATCCTAAGCTGATATCTTTGGAGCAACTCAAATACCATTCTTAAGTCTTTCAAGTGGTCGTTCTTCTTTCTTGACTTTACCACTAAATCATCCACATAACATTCAATATTTTTATGGAGTAGATCATCAAAGATGTTTTGCATAACCCTTTGATAAGTGGCACCAGCGTTCTTCAAACCAAAAGGCATCACCTTGTAACAATAAATACCTTTAGGTGTACGAAATGCAGTGAGTTCTTCATCTTTTGGTGCCATGCGAATTTGGTTATAGCCGGATGATCCATCCATAAAAGACATCGCCTCAAAACCAGTAGTAGCATCAATCATCAACTCTGGAATAGGGATTGGAAACTCATCCTTAGGGCATGCGTTGTTGAGATCCCTAAAGTTGACACAAACTCGAATTTGGCCATTCTTCTTCCGTACTGGAACAATGTTTGATATCCATGTGGGGTACTTAACTTCACGAATAAAGCCTGCTTCAATGAGTTTGTTAACCTCATTTTCAATCAATGGAACCAAGTTGGGTCTGAAACGTCTTTGGGCCTGCTGAACAGGACGAGCTCCATTCTTGACTGCTAACTGATGAACTGCTACTTTTAGATCTAAGCCAGGCATCTCCTTATAACTCCAAGCGAAAACATCTCTATATTCTTTGAGTAAGTCCATGTAAGCGATTTCTTCATCCATTTCTAGAAAAGCGCTTAGGAAAGTTGGTCTTGGGTCTTCATCAGTGCCAAGATTAACTTCCTTTAGGGGATCTACTGTCACCTTTACTCCTTCTTTAAGTTCTGACAGAGCATCTCCGGCATCTTCCTCTTCTTGAGGATCATTGTCATTGACAGATATATGGCAAAACTAGGAAATATCTTCCAACTCTTCAACCTTTATTAGAGATGATGTATCGTACTCACTCTGGGTTGTAATATGATATGAAGAGCCTACACTCTCTTTGTCATCCTCATGTTCCTTGGTATAAACCACAGTATGAGTCTTTGCCTTTAACACCTCCTTACACGAAATCACAAGCTCCGTCTGTCGCCTCATTCTAGAAGGAATCAAACTTTGAAAATACTTTTGGATTCTAGGTGAAGAGTGTGTCATAGTGCCTTGATAACTTCTCCGAGGTTTGTTACTTTTCTTTTTCTTCAGTGGACCCAAACTCTCAAACACAGAAGTTCTTGTGGTTGATTCTCCAAGTCGATCAAAGACAGAAGGCCTTTTGCTGGAAGTAGTAGACTCCTCTTCCACAGTGATGTAGTCGCTAGCCACCCTTCTAATAGAGATACGCACCGGCGGTGGTGGCATGTACCCTAAGCCTTCGCCTGCTTGCCTGGTAGTGGATTCTGATGGGATTTTCCCCAAATTTGGTGGCTCATTAGGGTTATATCCAACCTTTACAAATAACTTGTAAGCGTTTGGATCAAAACCCTCTTTCGTACGCTTTGAAGGGAGTGTCATATCTCGCGATAAATTTTGAGCCATAAATTCCCCAAGTGGCTTTGAGGGCAAATTTATTGCATCTATTCCCTTTACCGGAAGAGTTAGCCCCCCTAGTACATTATATTTGACATCAGATGAGTGTCCTTCTTCTTTCCCCACCTTTGGTACATAGCGGAGCACAGAAGCTGTCTTTTTCTTAAAGTATGTGACATTTCCTTTATTTGAAGTGGAGGGAGGCTTTTCAATGACCACGTTTTCAACAGCCACCTCAACCTTCTTAGCTGCAAGATCATCACAATTGGTTGATGTGTTATCATCAACCTTTTTCTCCTTCACGACATAATTTTTCAAGTAGAATTTTGCATCTGCGAAGTGTGATTCAGCTTCAGTGAATGGCTTATCATCGGCCACTATCTTTATCTCTACTCCATTTTCAAGATACTTCAGGCATTGATAGTAGGAGGATGAAACAATTTTGTTCTCGTGTACCCAAGGCCTACCAAGCAATATATTATATGAAGTTTTGGCATCGATCACATGCATCAATACATTTGATCATAAATCGTCCATATGAATCTCTAACTTGATGGATCCTATGGCCCTCTGACCCCTTTGATTGAACCCTTGGATCATCAAATGGCTTTCAGTAAGTTCATCAGTTGTGATGCCAAGTTCCTTCAGTATGCGAATAGGTAATATGTTTACTCCAGACCCTTCATCTATCAGGATTCTATTTATCTTCTTCTCTAGAACATAACCTACCATATACAAGGGACGATTGTGTAGTGTTTCACCAAAAAGGAGATCATCATCTGTAAATGTGATTTTTGTATTACATACATGTGCTTCTTGGTGAAGAGATTTAGTAGGACTTTCAGGAGAAGGAGGTTCCATCAATAGGCTTTCGCCCTTTGCTTCTTCTTTGTCAGTATTGAAACAAGATGCCTCAATGTTGTCTTGAGTAGTCTTGGCGCAGAACCAACTTGGAAAGAATTCTTCCAAGGTCACAGGACACCGTGGTTTTTGGTGGTGATTCTCCACTACACTCGCCCTCTTTGGCAGCTCAACCAGCCTCTGTTTCCTCGGTTTCTTCACCATTCTCCTTCTGGTTGACTGCTTGGATGAGTATTTTCGTAGACTCGTCATATTGTTGCGTCTCTGCCTAGTCACCAAAGTCCAACCTTCATCATCACCTTCATCAATTAGAGACTTGTCATGTTTTAATGGCTCCTTATTACGCTCTTTGAAGTTGTATATTTGGACCGAATTGAGTGAGCCAAAAGTGATGGAGATTTGATGAGAACTGACCTTCTCATCATCAAGCACGATCTTCTTCTCATTAGCCAGTTGCATTATTTTATCCTTGAAGACAAAACATTTCTCCAAAGGGTGACCCACAAGCCTGTGATACTTGCAATAGTTTGGGTCATCAGTTTTTCCAGCTTCGTCGGGCCGCTTCATTTCTGGTAGATCAATGATCTTCAGCTCAAGAAGTTCATCAAAAATTTCAGAAACGTCAGAATCAAGGAATGGGAATTCTTTTTCCTGCATCTCCTTGAAAGTCAACTTCTGGTTTGGACGCGCTTGAGAAGTAGTCTTTACGCTTTGCTTCTTGCTCACCTTTATAGTGAGCTTCACAGGAGACACGTTGACATTCATGGATTCTTTGTTGTCGCTTTTGGGGACAAACTTGGTCCATCTCCTGGGTTCCTGTTTGTCCTTTCCCTTTCGAGGGTCATGGATGGGTGCTACTCCTTTTCCGGCAGAAGACATGCTCAACTCCATGTCGTGAGCACGAGTAGCTAACTCTTCAAAGGATTTTGGCTTAATTCCTTGCAAAATATAGAGAAGCTCCCAGTGCATTCCTTGGATACATATCTCTATTGCGGAAGTTTCACTGAGCCTATCTTTACAATTTAGGCTAGCATTCCTCCATCGATTGATGAAGTTAATAACTGGCTCATTCTTTCTTTGACGAGTATTTGTGAGTTCTACCATGCTCACTGTACGCCTCGTGCTATAAAATCGATTTAGGAACTCATGCTCCAGTTGCTCCCAGCTATCAATTGAATTGGGTTCGAGGTCCGTATACCAATCAAAGGCATTTCCCTTTAGGGAGCGGACAAATTGCTTGACGAGATAATCACCATATGTTCCGGCATTGTTACATGTCTCAACAAAGTGGGCGACATGTTGCTTTGGATTCCCTTTGCCCTCAAATTGTTGAAATTTGGGGGGTTGATAGCCTGCAGACATCTTGAAGCTATCAATCCTAGCAGTGTAAGGCTTGGCATACGTCAGGGAAGACTTGGTAGTAACGTCGTACTTGTCCTTAAGGGTCCCTTCAATGAACTCCTTCAATAGATCAATTGGGATCATTCCGCCAGAAGCGACTGGCACCTCCTTAGTAGGCGGTGTCTGTTTGGTAGGAGGATCTATCTCTTGAACTTCTGGAGCCTTTCCAGGTGCATGGCTAGAATCTCCATCTATTAAGCCTTCCATTCGATCCATCAACTTATCAATCCGAGTGTCTTGAGTTTGCACATACTTGGTCAAACCTTCAATCGCTTTCGCCATATTCGCAAGTTGCTCCTCCATGGATGAGACATCAGTTACCATTGTTTGCATGATTATTGGAGACATCGGAGAGTAGCACGGATTGTCACATAAGTTGATCTCTGAAGTCCTTGGCTCGCGTGGAGTAAGTGGAGATGACATGTTGGTTGAATGACCATCGTTCTTTGCCCCAGAGTTTTTTAAACCAGATAGATCAAGTAGAGCCAGAGTTTTCTTGATTTTCTCTGCCATACTGCTTCCTTCTTCTGAAGCATTTGTAGAGGACCTTGTTCTTTTTGGGGTTGAAGACCCAAAAACTGGAGTTGATGTCGTCGACACTCGATGTGTTTGTTGCCCCATCATGTTGGCCTTGCTCCTTGTGACGGCCCCAAAGCTTCCAAAAGTAACATCAAGGATGCTTTCTACCTCGGCGGAGAACTTGGAATCAGCAGCCTTAGGGGCAGTGGATTGAGAGTTGACCTTCTTCGAAGTCATTTCAATTTTCTTGAACTTTGAAGTTGGAAAGTTGAGATGAGAGGTAGAGATTGTCCCACTGGGCGTGCCAGAATTTGTAAGACAATAAAATTCGCGACCGAGAAAATAATAATCGGGACAGAAAAATATTGCAACAATCGTTTATTGATTTCAATATGTGAGTGTTACAATCTCTATGAATCCTCTGATTCGCCTTTCTAAATATAAATTCAAGGGCTTCGAGCTTAATCTTGAATTTGATGAACTTGAACTTGATTTGTGGATTTAATGAACTTGATCTTGACTTGTGAATTTGGATTCAAGGGCTGTTGAGCTTGATATTGAATCTTCGTCTTGATCTTCAGTTGTTTATGAACTTGAATGCTTGAACTTGTAGCTTGTAGAGAAATTTGTGGTGTTTGATCCACGAGCTCTCTCTTGCTTCTTGTTCGAATTGTTCGTCCTCTTTTCTGAATTACGAGACCCCTATTTATAGTTGTAGGAAGGAAAGAGTCATGGTGAAGATGAGCTTCTTTTGGCCAATCAGATTTAAGTGACGTGGCGCATTCTTATGGGCTTTTGATTTCACTAGGCTTGCTGCATCATTTTGACATGTGGCACGGTCCTATTAACTCCTTTACTTGACTTGGCATGCCACGTCATTTGACACGTGGCGCCAAATTGGGCCTCTAGAATAAGATGACATATTGGGCTTAACCAAGTGGGCTCATTATTTGTAGCCCAAATTAATGGACTAGCCCGATGAATTTTGGACTTTAATTAAATCCATATTTATTGGACTTAAATAATTAATCCAATTATATTAATCCACCATATTTATTTGGACTAATATATTTAAAATTCATATGATCACACTCTTTTCTAATCTTCTTCATTTTCAATGATAGGAGTGACAAGCTTGTAAATTTTACAATTTTTATCAATTTTATTTTTTTCTTATTCGTGACACCAAGAATTCTGTTGAGTTTTTTTATATTTATACTAAAAAGGTATCCACATGATGAATCTTTGTACAGTGGGGGACATGCCAAAACGAGACTTATCGTTTGCTAAGAAAATGGGGGACTCAAATTGGGTGCTTTGGATATATTGAAAACCTTAAAATAATCATCGGAAAATGAGGGAAAATAACAAACGAATCAATGATTATTAACTCTTTTTTTTTTTGGTAGGAAATGATGATTAACTACTTGCAAGAAAATGACGAAAATGGATCCTTATCTGAGTATGTTAAAATAATTTCTTAAATATCAGTTAGAGTAATTTCAATCCTTTAAGTTTATCAAAAATAAGTATTTTTACTCTTCATTAAATATTTATTAAACTTTGACGGTTAAAATTGTGATTTTTTTAAACAGAGAATTATACATTAAAAAGTTATACTAGACTCTTGAAATAAATAAAAATAACATAAACTGCAAAATATGTACTTCTAAATGTGAGTACCCTTTATATATTTTTTATTGTCACGATTTTGAATAAATTTAACAATCAAAATTTGATAAATATTTGACGGAGGCAAAAAATACACTCTTTGACAAACTTAATAGATCGAAACTGATCAAGTAATACTGAAGAGACTATTTCGAACCTACTACCAAAGTTAATAAACTATTTTTGTCCTTTTTTCAACACTAATAATCAAGGCCAATTCTTGCTTGAGACCTCCAATGCTTGGCTTTTTCAAAACCATTAGTATAATTGTCAAAATCTCCAACAGTTTGATCAATTTCTTGCTGAGTATTCATCACAAAAGGTCCCAATTGTGCTACTGGTTCACCCAATGGTTCACCACCCACCAATATGAACCTTAATGGTTTTGTTGACTTGTTCCATGCCTCAAGTCCATCACCAGAGCCACTCAATAGAAGTAAATTATGTGCTGCTACTGATGTTGATTCATGTGGCCCAAAAATGCCTTCACCTTCCAAGACATACACAAATGCATTGTATGATTTTGGAATTGGTTGTTGAAGATGGGATCCTGGCTTTAGAGTGAAATCCAAATACATTGTTGGAGTCCTTGTGTATATTGGTGATTTTGCTCCTAATGATTCTCCTGCTATTATTCTCACCTTGATCCCATCTTTTGCTGCTTCTGCTATGTCCTCGCTTGGTATCTCTTGGTACCGCGGTTGTATCCTGTCGTATAAAAAGAACAAATTAGACAAAAGCATATCCAGAATACAGAGATGTTACTAAGCGCACTGACTATTTAAGTTACTCAGTTCGAAATTCAATAATTGTAAACATAGTAAGTTTTTTGGCATAATTGAGAAAAAAAATATTGAGTTCGACTTAATTCATAGATAGTTTGTCCTAGAATTTAGTTGAAGATTATGTATGCCTTTTGCACTCGAAGATAAATTTAGAATTTAAGTTTGATGAATTCGACATTTATTACGCCTTTGAAAAATTTGAGTTCAGAATTTAAATATACATGTATTTAAATTTCATATCAAAGCTATCTGGTATAGTCGAATCCATTAAATAAGGTTGCACCCTGCCTATGTTCCCACTTGCAATCCATACGAAGGTGTCTTTGGACGTATGTAAACTCACTTTTAATATGTTGTAACAAGTAATATGAGTTATATTTTTATGTTATTAATTTTATTTTTTTATGATTTTTTTTTTTAGATGATTTGATAAAGATCTAAAAAGAAATTATGTTGTTAGTGGATAAAAGATAATTTTTTCTGGTAATAAAATAGAAGGAATGATGCCTACATTTTATGTTTGGAGGAGAGATTAATCCACAACTGTAAACCCTTTTGAGTTCCCTCAGAAGCAGGCATTTCAGAATGAACTATTCCTCTTCCAGCAGTCATCCACTGTAAATCACCAGCTTTAATGGTACCTTTGTGACCTTCAAAATCTTCATGTGTCACAGCTCCCTGCAATGTCAAAATTAATTGATTTTCAACAATATAGTATTATGATTAGCTAGCATAGTACTATTAAAGTTGTCTATCTAATTAAGAATTGAAAAAGATAAAAATTATCCATTAGTTTTCTCTAATATAAGCACAAACTCTTCTAGAAGAAGCATGTTATAATTATCAGTCATGATCATGTACTTTTTTCGCCATTGCTCGGCCACAAAAGTTGATGACCACATTGAATTTGAATGAATTTCATTATTTCAAGAAAATGCACTACGTACTAAATACGTCACTTTGTAATTATTTTACGTACTAAATACGTCACTTTGTAATTATTTTTTCATTTTAAAGATAGTAAACAAAATACTCATTTTCAAATTATGTGAACCTATTTATTTATTTAACTTGACTCTATGTTTTTTTTTAAAAAAAGACTTTTGAAACTTACGAGCTTAAACTGATCAGAAAATTTGTGTGGCTATAAAATTTTTGAAACTTATGATTTTAAATATGTCATAATATTTGTGTAATTATAAAACTTTTCATCAAAAATAAAATGGAAAGTTTGAATTAAATTACTTTTCAAATTTAGAAAAGGATATTTTTCCTTTTTAAAATAGACTTAAAAGAATAAAGTGTCAAATAAATTGAAATGGAGGGAGTAATACATAATTACATATGCAATTAGCCTTGATATTTACATTCCAGAGTAGTTGAACATTGCTTATTTGATCAGCATGCGTCAGCAGCATAAACAGGATATTTTGTATTTGTTTTTCTTTTTCAATTTTTGTAAACAAGTAGTAGCATATAAGTTGGTTTGCTTTCTTGGACGTTAGACAGTCACATCTGCTCAACTACTGCCTTCCAAAATGTGGAAAGATATTTAATTAATATTAGTAATTCATTAGTTTAGTGTTTGACAATCCACACAAACAATCTATGAATACGACTTCAAACGAAAAAGCTATGATTATGTCTGTAATTGGGTTTTTTCTTTTTAATAAAGAGAGAAACAAAGTGACTGTTATAAAATAATACCTGTAACATGTAGGTGACCGTTTCAAAGCCTGTAACATTCATAAAACACACAAGTTTGAGAATTAAATAATATCAGTGAAGAAAAAATTGATAATTTAGCATTGAGGGTAAATTTATATACATAATAAGATCAGGTCACCTTTACTTATTGTAATGGTTAACAAACAAATGTTTATTTTCAAGATTATCAATCTTACATAATCTTACATTTTAAGAAAATTTATTTACAGCTAGATATTCTTTGACTAACTTGATTGTGTAAACAATATTTTATATTAATAACGTATATAACTTAAACACTTTAGCATTAAAGAGAAAAGTTATGGGGAATAAATTACAAAAAGAATGATTAGAATGTGACCTCTATGTGGATGATCAGGAAACCCAGCAGGAGCAGAAACTGAGAATTCATCCAAAACAAGAAAAGGATCAAAGTATCTCAACTCAAACCTGAAAAAAAAAAAAAGATAAAAAAGGAGTTAACATTTGGGATATACATTAAAAAAAATTAAAAAATTAACAGTATATATACAGTATAAGTAATTTTCCAACAATACGGATGAACCCTTTTGCGGCCCTAACTCCGTCTATATATAAAGTAGCATACCTTCCAATGCTTCTTCTAACAACAGCACCAAGTCCTTCATGCTGAGGCCTTGCAAGAAATTTCTTGACGACACAACGCGGCGGCATTTCTTAGCTACTGATGATATATTTTATTCTCTGTTTTTTCTTCTATTCAATGAGCCAATGCTGCTTGTATAAAATAGTGAGTTTTTTGTTCCAATTTATAGAGGGTGTTTGTTAGTTGAAAATGGCAAGTCAAAAGAACAATTTTTTTTCTCTCTCTCTCTCTCTCTTTTTTTCTTCTCTAATATGGTTTTCACGTCAGCCTAACGTTTTCATGATGTCTTTGCCAATTAACTTCCGCATTCAATTCACATTGCCCCATCCTTCACCTATTAATTCTCTCATTTATTTTTCTTTTCCCCAAACACATAATAGTTGGCTTAAGTTAAGTTTGTATTTTATATGATTAAGTTGATTATTTGATGAACTTTTGAAAACATGCCTAAAAGTTTTTAAAAGTGTTTAATAGAAATATTTTATCATGTATTTCAATGGTTACTGAAAAATTTAAAAGTTGCCAACATATTAAGCCAAAATTTTAAAATGTTTAAAATTATATTTTTATTTAATTAATTATATCTTCAGTATGTTCCTTCATATGCATCGAATAAAAAAGTTAACCAAAAAAAATTATTTTATAAGGAGTGAGGTGAAACATTTCGCTCGAATTTGAAATATTTGATTATCGATGTTCCGCCACCGATAACCCTACCCTAACCTGATAACCCTATATTCCACCACCGACATGGCCGGTCAGGCCACTGGCCAGCCTGGTGAGGCTGACCAAGTAATTGCTCTTTCATCTTTCATCTCCTACTGTTTTCCCAAAACTCCATCACCCCAATTCCCCTTCGAAAGCTTTTTTGAATAACGAGCCTGTAGAGTTGCCTAGCGTTGATGACAAATCAAAAGAACAAACTAGTGACGATAACCCCAACAAGTTAAAGTATGTGGATCTCGTGAAACCCATTAACAATCTCTTAATCAATATGAAAGATGATTCACAGGCGATTCCTATGAAGGCAGTGGAGTATGTTAAAGGAATCCCACGTATTACTTGGACATGGACAGAGGAAGAAGTTCATAAGATGAATTTAATTGAGGGCCTGCAATTTGCAGTTATAGGAAAATTTTCTATGGATGGCCAGATATTGAAGAATTGAGAAACCAAATTCCCAAACAGTGCAACATTAAAGGAGATTGTAAGATTGGATTACTAAGAAACAGGCACATACTGATTAGGCTGAACCTAATGAAGGACTTTGTGAATATCATGTCAAAGAATGTGTACTATATAACTGCTAAGGACGGAGTGACATATCAAATGAAACCTCTCATTTATGATGCCAAGTTTAAATAGAATAGGACACTACATTAACTATGGCATGCATTTCTTTTCCGGACCTTCTACCAACTTTTTATGTGAAGGAATCACTATTTTCTATGACAGTTGCAGTTGGAAAGCCTATTCATCTAGATATGACTACAATAAATAAAATCCAACCTAGTTGTGCGAGGATGAAGGTTCAAATAGATTTGGCTGATAAACTACCTGACTGTGTGGAGATAGAGGTGGTGGATAATAAGACATAACAAGATTGCAAACAATAAGGATTCAATATAATATGCTTCTAAAATATTGTCACACCTGCAAACTGCAGGGTCATGAAGAATCAGAGTGTAGGAAGTTGCATCCAGAGCTAAAGAGGTAGGAGCAGAAAGAGCATGAGGAAGATGTGAACCAACAAGAAAAAACACATGTACAGAGAAGATATGAGAAGATATGTGAATGTAAAGATGATTGTTGCAAAATTGAACCCTACACGTAGGAGATTGAGAATTGAAAAAGGAGCAGAATTAGGATTGATGAATGCTACTGCACAAGAAGCTGACACACCCAACAAAGAAGTTACACTCTCTAATCCTTTTGATGTTTTACAAGAAGAAGGGGATGGAAATAGGGAGGTGCATGTTCAAAGTAACAACACCGAAGTGATGGATGACAGTGCAAGCAATAAGGATAAAAATAAAAAGGTAACAACAATGCAACAACAACAACCCACAAAGCATAAGTCAAAA
This sequence comes from Capsicum rhomboideum, assembly GCA_031232105.1. Taxonomy (NCBI): domain Eukaryota; kingdom Viridiplantae; phylum Streptophyta; class Magnoliopsida; order Solanales; family Solanaceae; genus Capsicum; species Capsicum rhomboideum. The sequence continues at coordinate 124,608,136 of CP124716.1, forward strand.
ACAATACCAAAAGCAGATACATCAGTTACAACAATAGATACAATAATAAAATCAACAATTACAACAACAAAAACCAACAGTGGGGAACTGTTTACATATATAACAACAGATATGGAGAAAAAATTAGCACTAGCTACTGAGTCTACAAAGGATTGGATAACCAAATATTTCCCTAAAGATCTTATGGTAGGTACTTCTTCTTCTTCAAAACCTGTAGTAGACCAACAAGAGTGTAATGAGTAAAACAACAGTGAAAAGAAATCAGAAAAGGTTCAAGACATTACAAGAGGTATGGATGAGGGGAGTACAACAACACCTACAGATTCTACATCAGTAAACAACAGTCCACTTCAGAGTATGAACAAAATCAGTGAGCATAAAGAGAGTACAACAATGTTAGCAGGAGAAATCACAAGAAGTCAGATTAATTTTCAGAACCCTCTTTCAGTAGTAGAAGTACCTGAAGTAGTACAGACAGATGAGTCACTTGTTGCTTTGAGTGCTATAAAATCTCCAAATAAAGCTTTTCATGATATTGTCACTCACAACTTGGGAGACAAATTAGGAATACCTGAAAATAGAAAAGGGGATAGTGAGAAATATGATGATTTAAGTGAAGATCAAATTTCCAGAGATGCAGATATTTCCCCAAGGGCAATCAAGATGATTAAATCAGTCAGAAAAGGAAAAAACCAAGATAATAGAGAGGCTACTCAACCTGTAAGGGTGCGGTGCAACCAAAGAGGAATGTGGGGCCCCATCAAAGTTGTTAAATGATGAAAGCTTTTATATGGAATATAAGGTCAGTAAAGTAACAAAAAACATTTTAGAGAGTTACGAATGGGGATAATAATGATTTTAGAACATTTATAGAGTATTGTGATCTTGCATAGGTCTCTTTTAAGGGTAGCCCTTTTATATGGTGGAATGGTAGAGCTAGAAGTGATTGTATCTTTAAAAGGCTTGACAAAATTCTTTTGAATTTCAAGAATTATTTGCTCATGCAGAAATGGAGCATTTGCCTAGAAATGGCTCAGATCATGCACCATTGCTTCTGTCTTGTCTTTTTGATTCTCCCAAGTTCAGTAAACCTTTTAAGTTCCTTAAATTCTGGACTTCTCATGAGTCTTTTAAGAAAGTGGTAAGGCTGAATTGGGATACTGAAGCTCCTTCTAACCCATTTTTGGATTTTAAGAAGAAAATAAGAAAGATTAAAAAGGCCCTGACTTTGTAGAGTAAGGAGACCTTTGGTGATATATTTCAGTAATTGATAATTAGATATAGCAAGAATCTTAAGAGGACCCATCTGTTGAGAATATATCTATCATGCAAAAAACTAAATATGAATATAATAAATACTTAGCTTTTGAGGAATCTTATTGACAACAGAAGGTAGGGTATGTATGGTGTGAAAATGGAGACAAGAAGTCCAGATTTTTTTTTATAGTGTGGTGAAAGGTAGAAGGCACAGGCTGAAAGTGAAGAAAATTCAAGATTCTCAGGGCTGCTGGTTGGAAAATGAAGGAGAAATAGCAAAAGCTACAATATCTTCCTGCCAGAATAAGTTTCAGCAAGAAAGAGATTATGATAATTTTTTACTTCTGTCTCATATTCCAGAAATAGTTAGTGTAGAAGATAATGAGATGCTGGAAAATATACCAGAACTGGAGAAGATGAAGAAAGTTGTTTTTAGTCTCAAAGGGGATAGTTCTTGTGGTCCTGATGGACTATCTGGCAGATTCTATCAAGAATATTGGGAGATAGTTGGGTCAGATATTTTGAGAATGGTTCTGGATTTCTTTGCAGGTAACTCCCTTCCCAAATCAGTTACTCATACTAACTTGGTTCTCATTTCTAAGAAAGAACTAGTTAAAACTTTCTCTGATTTGAGACCAATTAGTTTGAGTACTTTTATTAACAAAATTCTCTCAACGATTGTTCATGATAGATTGGGAAAGGTGCTCCCAAGAATTATTTCTACTAATCAGTCAGGATTTGTCAAAGGGGGGAGTATTATTAAAAATGTGTTGCTAACTCAAGAATTAGTGATTGATATTGACAAGAGGGGTAAACTAGCAAATGTGGTCATTGAACTTGATATGGACAAAACTTATGACAGGGTTGCCTGGTATTTCTCAATGAAAGTGTTACAAAATATGGGTTTCTCTACTATGGTGATAGATATGATATAGAGTCTGATTTCTAATAATTACTACTCAATATTAATTAATGGTCAGTCTCATAGTTTCTTCCACTCCACTAGGAGAGTGAAGCAAGGGGATCCCCTATCCCCTATCCCTGCTTTATTCATTCTTTCTTCTGAAGTACTCATAAGGGCTCTTAATTCATTATTCCTGGAGGATCATTTTATATGCTATGGGATGCCTAAATGGAGCCCTAATCTGAATCATTTGGCTTATGAATATGATACAATTATATTCTCTTTAACTGATGAATTTTCTTTGAAGAAGATTATGGAGACTCTACAGAATTATGAGAGACAATCTGATCAGAAGGTGAATACTGAAAAAAGCTGCTATTTCATGCAGCAAAATATAGCAAGGGCTACAGCAAGTAAGGTTGAACTGTGTTTGAAGATGAAGAGAGGCTCTTTTCCTATGAAATATCTATGATGTCCCATCACTCACACCAAAAAGAGAAAGGAACATTATGTAGAGTTGATCGAAAAATTTAAAGGAAAATTACAAATTTGGAAAGGTAAGATGCTGTCTTATGGAGGTAAATAGGTGCTTATTTCTAGTATCTTATAAAGTACTCCTATTTATGTTCTCTATGCTATTGTTCCCCCTATTTTTGTCATAAAAGAAATTCACAGAATTTTGCTAAAATTTTCTGGAGTAATAAGGAAATAGGCAGACGCAAACATTGGACTGCTTAGAATAAAGTTTGTCTACCAAAACAGAAAGGGGGTATTGATTTTAGATCCATGTGTGATGTTTCTTAAACTTTATATGCCAAGCTTTGGTTGAAATTTAGAACCTAAAATAATATGTGATTCAATTTTCTTTGGAACAAATATGGTAAACAATAAATTCCCGCACTTGTAGAATGGAAAGGAAACTCTCAAGTGTGGAACCATATGTTAGAGAATAGAGATAATATTGAGCAGGTTTTGTGGTGGAAGCCTAAGGAAGGTACTTCTAGTATTTGGTATGAGAGTTGAACAAATTTAGGTTCTCTTTTCAAACACCAAACTAAGGTACAATCCTATCATGTTATGAAAGATGTTGATAAATTTCTTACAGGCAAGGATGAGACTTTGACAATAAAGAAATTTGTTTCAGAATATGTAGTGGCACATATTAGGAACACCATAACTCAGTCAAAGTTGTTTAACCAAGGGAATAAACCTTGGTGGACTGTTACAAGCAGAGGTAACTTCAGTGTTAAAAGTGTATGGGAGATGCTAAGGAACAAAGGAGATATATGTGATGATTTAAAGAAGTTGTGGTGTAAAGATGTACCTTTCAAATTCTCATTCATGGCTTGGAGAATCTGAGGGGAAAAACTGGTACTTGACCCTTTCAGATTCTCCAAGCCATGAATTACTTTTTGAAGTTTTTTGAGGGGAAAAACTACAAAAGTCATTTGACATTACTTTACAAGAGCAGTAGGGTTTAAACCTTTATTTAACTTGAAATAGAGTATTAGAAAGTGGTGGAGCTTTGATGGAAATGCAAGACTTAGAGGGGTTTACCAAATGGTTCCAATTCTTATTCTATGATATTTATGGGAAAAAAGGAATACTATAATATATGGGGGTTCCTTCTGTACTGGGAAAGTCATTTGGGAGACAACAGAGATGATAAGGAAATTCATTCATAGCAGATTTAAGGTGTACCTTAAGAATAAAAATTGGCCTTCAATTATTGTTGTTTTGGAGGGTTATAGTCCAGTTTACAATTATAAAATTGTTAGGTGGCTCCCAACTCCTGTTGATTGGTTTAAATGCAATACAGATGAAGCTTCTAGGGGCAATCCTAGCCCTAGTTCAGCTGCTTTCTGTATTAGAAATTCAGAGGGTGATTTGGTTTTTGCTAAAGGCATCAGAATTCATGACACCACTAATCTAGTGGCAGAAGCAAGGGCCATAAAAGAGGATTTGATATACTACAGGGACAACGGTATCAACAACATAATTCTAGAATCTGATTCCATAGCACTAGTGCAGATTTTGAAAGGAGATTGGGAAGTTCCATGGAGTATATCAGTGGAAGTGCATTGCATTAATGCTATAAGAAATTCATTATCAGTGAGAGTACAACACCCTTCGGGAGGAAAATACTCTCACTGTTTCTTTTGCCAATCTTTTTTTTTTTTTTTTGCAGGTGATTATCAGATAAACCAGTTTCAAGAGATACCAAACACATACAAGAGATTACTGAACTTAGATAAAGCAGGAACATGAAACATTCAAAGGTTTTTAGTACACACATCATGAGAAAAGGAGTGGACATATAAGTGAAAAGCATCATTAAGCGGGTTTTTTGTTAATATTTTCTCAGATATCAGATTTTAAGAGAATAAGCACCTAGATAGCCACTTTATCTGAAGTAATTTCAAGTGATTTGAGTATTTCACCTGTGAGAACTTTTAGGTGTTCCTTAAATACCAAATCACGACAAGTATGCATCAGGGTCTTTACTCTTTCATTTGAACCTTAAAAGCTTGATTCAATCTGCAAAAGATGATGCATCAAAAACTTCTCGTTATTGTCATTTGTGGTTTCCCTTTTAGCTTTAGATCTGGTGGTGGTATCAATTTCAGAAGAGATTCAACCCACTGATTTAAAGAAAAGGGGAAAGTAATAATGAGCAAATGAGAACAAGAAGGTTATAATTATCTGCGATATAAAGATGATGGGATGGCATAACTATCTTGGATTTAGGAGCTGAGCAGTATCTTCAAGAACAAAAAACATGAATTGTCTTAGATTTCATCCGTCAGAAGCTTTTTGAGCTTACAATGAAGCTCAAAAGCAGCACATCATTAAGAAAATGGGCGATATGAAGAGAGCAATGATGGTAATCAACGAAATTCACAAATCGGAAAAGAAAGGTCGACATCGATATAGCAGCTAGGAAGCTTCTAAAAGCTTCTCTCTGGTATTTCCTAAAATGAGCAGATAGTTTAGTGCTTGTTTGGACCAGCTTTGTTTAGTTCTTCTAGGCCGGGTCACTTTAGGATCTACCTCAATTTTGTATATATTTATAAATTAAAAAAAGAGTGAGGTGAAACATGAATTTAAGATTTTTTTTCTGTTATGATATCGCGTTAAAACGTGTGATCATCTTATGTAATTTTTTTAGAGCAAGTATGTTCTTATTTTTTTAATGATATCTTAAATACCTTAATTTTTAAAACTATTGAATAAATGTTTTAACAACATAATTCCGTGAAAAGGAGGGACACATTTAACTGTAAAGGACAACTGGGTCCAACAGTTGAAGAGCCACATTTTTAACCCGGAAATTAGAGGTAATTGTAGTCCACTAGATATACCGAGGACAAATTTACATAATTTCTAATACGTTAAGAATATTTTTGATCATTTTTTATTTATTAAGTGTGAGATACGAAATAGAACTCAAGAAACTTAATTGTTATTACCTTATAGTCCCTTTGTTTTTCTTTACTTGTCCATTTTTGACTTGACACATATCTTAAGAAATAATAAATAGAGGGTTGATTTTATTATATCACCCTTTAAATATAATAAATTTTTTGCTTTGAAAAATGCATTGAGGGATGAATAGTATTTAATATCAAGGGTAAAATAGGAAAAAAAGGATAAGTTATGTGCTGGTTTTTCAAACTGGACAAGTATTGTTGTACATCCCAAAATAGAAAAGTGGACAAGTAAAGATGAACGGAGAGTACTTATAAGTGATCTACTTGTCTAAATATATTTTACGCACCAACTTTTTATTTAATAGGTCACTTTCTTTAGAATAAACTATCAGAATAAAAAACAAACATTTCATTACCATCAACAAAACGAGTAAGACGTAATAATATGAGAAAATATGAATGCCCTGATAATTCTGTTGAATTTGGGAAAGGAAATTATGAATCAGTTACATCGTTTCTAAGAGTTTGAAAACATGTCTTATCAAATTAGTCTTTGAACTTATCCAATACGTGATAAATTAAATTTATTAATTATATTTAATTTTTTGTACATGGAAGAATATGGAGGAGCTCTAGTAGAATTACAGGATAAGCACAAGTCATAACTAATTTGATTTACGTACATGTTCTTGCTAATGTTTTAGTCAGACTATTTACCAGATTTGAATAATTTATGACTTGGACGAAATAGAAATTGGAAGGACCAAAGACTATATATATTCGCAATGGAAGTGTAAATTCTTTACTCTAGCTATTTGGTCAACTTGACGTACAGCAATACGTAATTCCCTTTTCATATTAAGTAGGATATTGTATCTTGCAAGATAAAGTAACAACATATTATTACCATTGCACTACTAATATAATTTTAATTTTTTTTTTCCACAATTCTTGTATAATAACTCCTCTAACAGACTTGTGATTTTTGGTTTGATGAACAAGATTTTTTTTCATCCTTTGATTAGAGGTTTCGGATACAAAGCTTGAGAGAAAAAAAACTCTAATAGGAAACAACTTTTTCTTTAATGAGCTTTACTAACGTAAATTCAAATTAATTACCACCTCAAACCAAATATTGGACATCTAAATGAGAAACAAAAAAAAACTACTTGAACTAAAAATGAATGATCTAATAATCTGTTTTGTCAGAGATGTATAAAGACTAGATTACATTGTGAAAAATATAAGAGTGGAGGAAAAAGGTTGATTTCTCATATAATTACTCATTTCATAATTTTTATGAAATAATAATTATTAATTAAGTAATCATCTCAAAAATAACTCGTAAGAAAAATAAATCTATGGTGGGACAGTGAGAGTTGTATTCCTCATGGTATGGTCTACTTGGGATTCCCTAACCCATCAAATATTTATTCCATACACAAAAATCAGATAGTGAAAGGGAATTAATGGCGTGGCTGAAGTAACAACAAAATGGTTGATTATATTGCCGTCTATCAAACTCTTGAATTACCCATTCCCTCTTTCAACACGTCTTTAACACTACTTCCCCTCTATTTCTTTCATTCTTTCTTTGGCACCACTATCAATTATCATTTAACAAGTCAAATTATTTTAATTACTTTATCTATGATTTTCAAAACAAACTAATTACTTTAGTTGATAAAAAATTAAAACAATAAGTTTGCACAACGATAAAAGTTTCCATGGTATGACTAGAAAGTCACATGTGCAAACTAAGAAAATAACTTGGTATAAATAAGGTTACTTATAATAAATTTAGCATAATCCGATGCTTTTCGAAACTTGGACACAACAAAAGTTTAGTGCGCCAAATTGTCATTTTTAAAAGTCTAGTTTATACTTAGTATTTTTGCATACTCCCTCCGTTCATCTTTACTTGTCCAATATTGAAAAACCATTGAATAATTCATTTTATCTTTACTATTAAATATTTGTATTATAGTGAATGTCTACTTGTATGCTTATTAGGAGAAAATTTAGGAATTCTAACTTTGGGACCAAGTCAACTCCCCTTATAAATAAATGAGGTTCTCTTCCTTGTAATTCATCTCTCTTCCCTCAAGAGAAAAAAGAAGCTCTCTCTTCTCTTTCCCTTATTCTTCTTATTCTTGCTATATTAGTGTATAATACGTTATCAACACGAGACTCTATCATTTAAGCTAACCAGAAAACTATTACTAACAAATAGATCACAGTGGTATTAACAAAATAGTATTTGATATGTATACAAACATCAACTTTGTTTGTATACAACTTACTAATTGTGGATCCGTGATGATCTTTTCCGTCGCGGCTTTTTTTTGCACAATTTCATTCAAAGTCAGGTATAGATTTATATTTGTTGTATTTCATAAATTTCGTTGTGATTAAATTTATTGTTTCTATTATCACTAAAAGTTGTTGGATTTTATGGTGCTTTACAATTTCTAAAGCAACAATTGTTTTGAAGTCTGGTATATTCTGAAAGATATGTTAGAGAAAGATTCTCTGCATCATACGTATGCCTCAATTTGCTCCGGAAATAGAAATATCTTTGAAAGAGGTTCTAAGTTATTATAATTTGATAGGCTTAACACACGTTCAAATATTTATGCTCCATTCCATGAGGAGAATGTGGTAGCAGTGCATAACAAGTTTAAAAGAAGACAAACGGTTAAAGATATATTCAAATAAATATGTTCTATTCCTGAAGAATGAGAACTTTTGATTGATTACGTTCCATTGCTGTAGAATGAAAACTTTTTATTGATTACGTTCCATTCCTGAAGAATGAGAACTTTTGATAAATATCACAAATATAGATTCATTCTCCGGGGTGAATGTGATAGTATTTTATAAAATTTATAAATACGAATGTGTTCTTGGTTGTGAAGATATCACAATCCACCTCCATAAGAGGTATAATGATTGAAAGATTGAATATCTCCAAGTTACTATAGTAAGGAACACGAATATGAAAAGTTACCCGAGCATGATAAGATCACATGCCATAATAAACTAGGAGTTTATTGATATAAAATTCATATCATAGTAAACCAGAAGTTTACTAAAGCAAAAAGCACATGTCATGGTAAACTTGGAGTATACTAGAACAAATTATTTTATGTGTTGGCATGAATAATTTTGTCATCCCGAAGATATGCATATTGAGTATTAGACATATATTGAAGAACTAGAAGATTATTCAAAGAATTCTTTTATGTTGTTTGTTCTCGTGATAAGTTGATTAGATCGGCTATGTTGGGATTGAATCCCCAAAATGCTCGAAAGTATAAAAGGTGAATATGGCCCGTTCATCTATCATGTGACTTGATGCATCCATAAGGTGGTCACATGTGTGTTTATTGCCAACGTTTAGTTTGACATTCATAAAATTGCTTGCTCAATAAAAATTGAGTTAAGAGCATAACTTTCAGAAATGTATAATCAAGACAATTCATCTTGATAATGTTGGTTTGGTGTTGAATGCCTCAGATAAATAGCTAAACCATTTCTTAGGAGAATAAAGCTTCATGTATTGATCTGAAATATGATAGCTGCATATTCTAGCACTTGTATGCATCAGACCAATAAATTATAATTGTTTTTTCTCTTTCAATTGGTTTAAGATCAGGAACCTAATATTTTTCATCTAAAAATTTTAATGTGCTATATAATTAATAAATATACCATGATTCATAAAGATGGATTCTCTAAAGTAGATTGATATATATATATATATATACACACACACTCCCCCCGTTTAAAAAAGAATGACCTAGTTTGATTTGGCACGGAGTTTAAGAAAATAAAGAAGACTTTTGAATCTTGTGGTCCTAAATTAAAGTTATGACAAATGTACTAAAATGCCCTTTAATCTTGTGGTCTTAAACATGCCATGTGAAAAGTTGGAATTAAAGTGTTGCCAAAAAAGGAAAGGGTCATTCTTTTTTAAACTGACTAAAAAGGAAAGTAGGTCATTCTTTTTGAAACGGAGGGAGTATTAGTTTTCCTAACATAAAGGGGATACAATAAGTATCTAAGAAATATGTTGTGAATTATCATCAATATAATCGTCATTCAAAAGATAATTCAAGTCAAATGTTAGGAGCATTTGCTAACCCAAAATTAATTTCATATTTAGCTGCGAATGCTCCTATTATGTGTTCCCAAAGGAAAAAATTCTACGCATGCATGAAGCATGGTAGACCAATCGATTCCAAATGAAATAATCCTTAAAAAGAAAATAGAGCAAATGATCATAATAAGAAGGCAATGTGCTCTTGAATAGCCTATGACATAAGACTTCTTGAAACCTTATGAAAGGTTTAGGTACCTAAGAAAAATAATGAAGTGATAAGATCTCAATAGGTTATGTCTCATTGTAAACTGATACAAAATGATATATCGTCGATGATATATTTGATACAATATGGCCCAATATTGTAAAAGATTATGAGGATCTGAATTCTACATTTATTTAAGCATGCCGACGTAGAAATATTTATCAGGTGACATGGGATGCATCTTGGTAAGCATAAAGCTTATTTGATTTGCGGTTCAGACACTAGAAGATGTCATACTTTAATGTTGAATATTGTCACTTGACAAAATCTGTATGAAAATTCCTGAAGTATTCAAAATGCTTGAAGCATGTATAAATTTTTGTAGAATTTGTTTATAATCCTTATATGGTACAAATTGATGAATTCAATATTATCTCTTGAAAAAATTTCAAAAGCAAGAGATTATTTGCTGAAATGAGAAACATGCAGAATTGGATTGGATCCTAAAGTAACATATCTCGTACAATTGATGCATTTATACATCTTATTATAACTATGAGTATGATATAATTTTACTCTTATATGGAGATACTGAAATAAGATCACTTGCATATGGCAAATGAAAGGTCTCTGTCACGACCCAATGTCTTAGATCATGATGAAACCTACTTTAACCCACCAATAGGTAACCCAAGCCATAGCCCGAAACGACAAGTAATAGAGTGATAGCCAAAAAATAAAGGAACACATAGATAAGATCGATATATAACAATAACATAAGCAGAAGTAAGGAGATATACATATATAACGTGTTGCACGAGAGAGGGAGAGGGAAAAATGAACAAAAAGAATCCCTTCAAAGACCTGGTAAGATCGGTACTAGATACTAGACAGTATCCAAAATATGCATATATACAGTAGTCTTGGAACACAAAAGACTGTAACTGAAACAGATGGAGGAGGATCAGCCTCGGACTCTAGAAAGCTCACCCCGTCTCCGGATCAGTAGCTGGGCCTGAGAATAAGGTCAATGACGGTGGATCGTACCCAGATCTGCATCAGGTAAAAGATGCAGAAGTGCAGTACGAGTATCAAAACAATAGGTACTTAGTAGACATCATCAGCCGACTGAGCTCAAATATAGTAAAAACATAAAAATAATGCAACTGTGTAAGACAAGGGTAAAATGAAAGTTTCTATCGTACTAAAAAAGAGAAATAAAGGGAATAAATAACTCAGAATGTAAGATAAATGAACTAACTACAACCTAACTGGGCCCCCATAAGCCCAGAAGACACACATAAGAAGACAATTAAGCCTACCAAGCCCCATAAGCCGACGGGTGCAAACAAGAGAAAACTACAATGGAAAACGTAAATCTCCAGTAGCTGAACCGATCTCAAGTAACTTTTGTATCCCCAAATCCATGATAAAAAATTCAGATATGTACCAGGCTCAAACCGACACCAATGGGTAGTAACGAGAGGCCAGACGCCTGGTTCAAACCAGAAATAATGGATAATAACGAGAGGCCACATGAATCATGTACAACAGAACTCAGTACCACTGCCAATACTCCTAGTAACAACTGTAAACAACTCCTGAACATCCACACCATATCATAAACCAATGCCGGAATCGAACCAAAACTCATAGTAACCATACCGTAACCAGAAATAAGTGATCCCATAAGTAGTCAATCTCAACTGTACAACTGATGCCAAAACCATATCGGAGCTCGTAATTAGTAACCATAACCATGATCGATACTAGCACCGTGCCAGAACTCATAACAGAAATAATAATAAAGCATAAGCTAGACTTGAACCGGAACTGAAATACATTTATATAGAATTAAGCATAACTAGCTAGCGGGAGGAAATCAAAGGGTTTCAAGCATATTTACAAGCCATAAGGTCATAAATATATCCATCTCGGGCGGATAAGTTCACTAAGACAAGGTGGGTCCCAAATACTAGGTCAAGGGAGTGCGGTCCAGGTCAGTTACTACTCTACCCGGGAAAAAGAGGCTAAAATAAGCCAGAAACCAAGACTAAGTCAAACCCAACCCAAGTTAATAGCCTAAAATAGTAGTCAAGAATCTAACTAAACCTGAAGAATCTTCATGTCAAAATACACTATCTCAAAAGGGCAGTAGGGCCCACTATAGGGTCTCGATAATCAAACCTACACCAGAACCTACTCGAGTCTAGTCTAAGGCTTTATATACCCATCTCAAGGTACTAATAGTACAAATTCTAGCCCTAAAGGATGATAATACACTATACTATTGGAGAACGGGCCTGAAATCTATCGAAACGGGGCCCTAACTGGCTAAATAAAATAAAAGTGCTAAAACGGTACCGCGCTAAAACTACCTGCCCAAGACTAGCACAATAGTATACTAATACCATAAGTAAGCTAAATCTAAAAGCAAAGCCTAGCCTACCTGATCGCCGCCGAACGCTTGCCAACACCGCCGAACGCCTGCCAAATCCTCTTAACGGGAGCTTTCCCCTTTCGAGAGGCCTCCGAGAGTTGTCACGGGAATTATCGATGATTACAAGCCTACCAACATGCCCCCACGCTAATCCCGATCTCGAACACTCAATTCCCTCGCAAATTTGGAGCTTTTAATATTAAAGAATGGTGGTTGACACTTAGCTCAAAGAGCTGAAAATGGTGAAGGGTGGTATATATAAAATATCAGCAATGACCGCTTTAGCTGCTAAATGACTGCTAAAGCTCCCTAGGGTCGCTTAAGCGACCTGCCCCAGCTTTCCAGGCTCCGCTTAAGTGCTCAAGGGCCACTAAAGCGGCTACTACTTAAGCTCCTAAGAGGCCGCTGAAGTAGTCAGGCCAAGGCTGGTCCAGCTCCGCAAAAGTGGTTCAGGGCAGCTAAAGCGGTCCCCTGCCTGCTTAAGCGGCTGCACCAGATACTTGGCACCAGCCAAATTTAACTAGTCCCAACGGACTTCGATTGGGTGCTCGGGATTGGTTTGGAATCTTGTGCTCGCAAGCGAACTATGCTACCCTACCAAATTCGACATTCCAGACTCAACAGTGTAATCAAAATTTCCAATCGGGGTCATTTCGATAAAAAGTAGGTCCTACACCGCCAAGAGCCATTTTAACCAAATTATACTCAATAGCCCAAAATAAGTCCGGAAGCCTTGGGACCTGAACCATGAGTCCCCCCAGCCTAAAATTAAAGTTTCGAAGCTAATAAGACTGTCAAAAATGCATCCGAGGTCCTTTGCCTGAGGTTTGGGCCCGAGACCCTATTTAACTTCAAAAGCTCCAAAATAGGAAAATAGTTCTAAAAACCAAACGAAATCCTTGGTAACCCAACAGTCAATCCCAACAAGTAATAAATGACCAAGGGAGGCTGTGGGAAAGCTCTAAATGCAGTAAAAGCACTAAAATAGGGAAGATAACCTGGAGGGTCATTACACCCTCCACTATTAAAAGGACTTTCGTCCGCAAAAGTAAAGGATCAAGATGTACCTGAAGGCTCGAACAGGTAGGGATACTGGGTCCGCATATCATGCTCAGTCTCCCAGGTAGCCTCCCCGACTAAACGGTGACGCCACTAAACCTTAACCACAGGAATGTCTTCGAAGCGCAACTGTCTGACATCTCTAGCCAAAATAGACACAGGCTCCTCTGTAAAAGTCAACCTCTCATCCAACTGAACTGAGACCCACCAAAGCACGTGAGACTCATCCAAAATTTAGCTCCACAACATAGATATATAGAAAACTGGATGGATGGCTGACAAGGTTGGACGCAAAGCTAACTCATATGCTACCTCACTAACTGTCTGTAGGATCTCAAACGGTCCGATATACCTGGGGCTGAACTTGCCCTTCCTTTCGAACCTCATCATGCCCTTCATGGGTGATACTAGCAGAAAAACTCGGTCACCCGAAACCTCAAGGTACGAAGTCTACAGTCAGCATAACCTTTCTGTCTGCTCTGAGCTGCCCGTAGCCTATCTTGAATCACCCAAACCCAATCCAAAGACTCACGAAGTAAATTCGTACCACATGGCCTAACCTTAGAAGTCTTGAACCAACTAACTATAGACCGACAACGCCTACCATACAACACCTCAAATGGATCCATCTTAATACTCGAATGGTAGTTGTTGTTATAAGCAAACTCTACCAAAGCTAAGAACTGGTCCCACTGACCTCCAAAATTCAACACACAAGAGTGGAGCATATTCTTCAAAACTTAAATAGTCCACTCTGACTGCCCATTAGTCTGGGGATGAAAAGTGGTACTAAGATCAACTTGGGTACCCAACTCCTCCTTAAATGTCCTCTAGAAGCTAAAAGTAAAATGAGACCCTCGATCTAAAATAATGGACATGGGTACCCCATGAAGGTGAACTACCTCTCGAATATAGATACGGGCTAACCTCTCGACACTAAAAGAAGTATGAACAGGGATGAAATGGGCAGACTTGGTCAATCGATCCACGATGACCCAAATGCTATTGGAACCACGAGAAGTGCGAGGCAAACCACCTACTAAATCCATATTGACTTGCTCCCACTTCCACTCGGGAATAGGTAACCTCTGAAGTAATCCACCAGGTCTCTGATGCTTGGCCTTTACCTGCTGACAACATAGGCACCGAGCCACAAACTTCGTTATAGCTCTCTGCATACCACTCCACCAGTAATGCTGCCTCAAATCCCTATACATCTTAACTGTCCTAGGGTGAATAGAATATCTGGAGCTATAAGCCTTACAAAGTATCAACTGAATCAAATCTCTGACCCTTAGAACACAAATCCAACCGTCAAATCTAAGAACACCCTCAGAATCTAAGGTAGCCCTCCTAGATTCGCCTCTCAACACCTATCCTCGAGTGCTACGAAGCCTGTCATCTTCAAACTAACGACCCCGAATCTGCTCCAATAAGGTAGATCTGGCCTCAACACTAACAAGAATCCTTATGGGGTCAGAAATATCAAGAGAAACCATCATGCTGGCTAAGGACTAGGTATCCACAGCCAACGGCTGCTGCAAAACTAAAATAAAGGCCAAGCTACCCATACTCATTGCCTTTCGGCTCGAAGAGTCTGCTACTGCATTTGCCTTACCTAAATGGTATAGAATAGAGATATATTAGTCCTTCAGCAACTCAACCCATCTGCGCTGCCTCGAATTAAGCTCCCTCTAGGTCATAATGTACTGAAGACTATGGTGGTCAGTGAAGATCTCGGAACGAACACCATACAAGTAATGCCTTCAAATCTTAAGCGCAAAAACTACCGTTGTCAACTCCAAATCATGAGTGGGGTAGTTGCACTCATGCACCTTCAGCTGCCTCAATGCATTTGCAATAACACGACCCCACTGCATCAGAACACACCCCAAACCAACACTAAAAGCATCACAGTAGACGGTGAACCTCTCGCCCTCAATTGGAAGAGTCAGAATAGGAGCTGAAGTGAGAAAGTCCTTGAGCTTAAGAAAGCTCACCTCACAACTCGTGAACCACTAAAATGAAACCTTTTTTCTAGTTAATCTAGTCATAGGGGCTACAATAGAGGCAAAACTTTCGACGAACCGCCTGTAGGAGCCTGCTAACCCAACGAAACTGCGAACCTCAGTAGGAGACGTAGGCCTAGTTCAATCACGAATAGTCTCAACCTTCGCTAGGTCCACCATAATACCATCCTTGGACACCACATGCCCCAAGAAAGCTATAGACTTAAGCCATAGCTCCCACTTTGAGAATTTGGCATAAAGCCTATGATCTCTCAAAGTGTGGAGCATAATCCTCAAGTACTGCTCATGCTCCTCCCTTCTCTTTGAATATACCAGAATGTTATCAATGAAAATGACCACGAAGAAGTTTAAATAAGGCCTGAAAATGCGGTTCATCAAATCCATAAATGTTGCTGGGGCATTAGTTAAACCAAAAGACATTACTAGGAACTCATAATAGAAGTAACGAGTCGTGAAGGCTGTCCTAGGGATGTCCTCAGTCCTAATCCTTAACTGATGGTAACCAGACCTCAAATCAGTCTTAGAAAACAGTGTTGCACCCTGAAGATAGTCAAATAAATCATCGATACGAGGCATGTGATACTTATTCTTCACTGTCACCTTATTCAGCTGCCTGTAGTCAATACACATATAAATACAACCATCTTTATTCTTCACAAATAGAACTGGAGCACCCCAAGGTGATACACTCGGTCTGATGAAACCCTTACCCAAAAGATTCTGAAGCTGAATATTTAGCTCCTTTATCTCGGCAGGAGCCATACGATAAGGAGCTATAAAAATAGGTTGAGTTCCCAGCTTGAGATCAATAGCAAACTCTATATCACACTCAGGAGGAAGGCTAGGTAGGTCAGTAGAAAAAACATCAGAAAAATCACGAACAAAAAAAATGGAGTTAAGCGAAGGACTCTCAATGCTAACATCCCAAACATAAGTAAGGAGTGACTTACAACCCCTCGATACCAGTCTCCTAGCCCAAATATAAGAAATAATCCCCGTCGGTGAGTGGCTCAAAGAACCTTACCATACAATTGGGGGTATGCCAAGCATGGCTAAGGTAACAGTCTTGGTAAAACAATCCAAGACCACATAATAGGGGGATAACCAGGCTATGCCCAAAATCACGTCAAAATCTACCATATCTAACACAATACGATCAACCCCCAGTACTAAACTCTCAACAATCACCAAACATGATCTATATACTTGATCCACTACTAAAGAATCACCTACGGCGGTAGCTATAAGCAGTGGCAAAGATAAAGATTACATAGACAAACCCATCCGCGGTACATGATAAGCAGAAACATACAAAAATTAGAGCCGGGATAAAATAAAGCAGAAGCTGGCTGATGGCATACTAAAATCGTCCTTGTAATCATAGCATCCAAAGCCTTAGCCTCTGGCCTACCTGGTATAGCAGACAAATGGCCCTGTCCGCTATCGAACTAGGTGTCTGCCCGACCACCTGTCCTACCTGCCTGAGGACCACCTCTGAAACCCTGGGGACCACCCCTGTGACCCGAAGCACCACCCCTAACCGGCTGCGGCCCTGATCTGATCGGTTGAGCACTCTGAACTGCAGGCTCAATCACCCCACGGTGGGGGCACTCTCTGGCAAAGTGGCCAACAACACCACACTCATAACAAGCTCCTGGCACCCTGCTTTGTCTAGAAGGTTCGACTGACTCAGAATTTCCACCTTAACCTGATGACCCTAACTGAACACCCCTCACTGGCTGACTACTGCTCTGACCACCCAAACTACCATAGTTAGGATGACCCCCATCTGAAATCTGAAGCACTGCCTGAACGGTCCTACTAGACTGTCCTTGGTGTTGATAAGGATGACGCTAGGGCTACCTACCCTGAAATCCTCAGCCCCTGAACTGTGAGCCGTTGTGTCTTCCACTAAAACTACCCTGATAACCGGGCCTCTTATCGATGCCCTCTTGGGCCTCATGATCCATCTCCTCAATAGTATAGACATGGTCAGCAATATCAGTAAAAAACTTCCCCTAAGTCACCAAACTCTGAGTAGCCCTGCGGAGCGATAGTCTCAACCCTCTGACAAAGCACTGAATCCTTTCGTACTCTATAGGTAGAATCATAGTAGCATGCTAGGCTAGCTCATGAAACCTCGCTTCATACTCAGCCAAAGTCATAAAACCCTGTATCAACGTAGAAAACTCATCCATGAGGTGCTCGTGTATACTGCGAGGCAGAAACTTCCCCAAGAAAGCCTCGAAGAACAGAGTCTAAGTCACAGGTGGGGATCCAGCTAGCCTAGAATCAAGATAACCTCTCCACTACTGTCTCGCTGCCCTGTCAAGCTGATAAGTAGTATAATCCACACTGTGAGACTCGACCAACCCCAAATTATGCAACTTCTCCTCATAATTGGTGAGGAACTCATAAGCATACTCTTATGGGGCCCCCACAAACCTGGGTGGAGTCAATTTTGGAAATTGGCCCAACATCTTCTGCTTCTCTACAGTCATAACTGGCTGGGCTACTACTGGCTGTGGAATTACCAGTGCTGGCAGAACCTCTGCTCTGGGAGCCGCAGCTGCAGGCTGCGCCCCTAAACCAATACCACCCTGGCTACTATCTGAGCCCCGTCTATCGGTGGACCATCAACTAACCCCAATAACTAAACCAAAGCATCTCTGAGCACTGCGGAAGATATGAACTCGGGTGGGGCCTGGGTTGCCCCTGGCCCACCTACTGCTGTGGCGGCGGTACCTATGGTTCTATCTCTAGCTCAAGAGCAACAATATGATTTGGCGACGGCTCCCTAGACTGATCTCGACCTATGCCCCAAACTTGCGCTTTAGCAGTAGGCTTGGGGTCCTGATCCCTGGCTGGCGTGCCTCGCCTCCTAACTATCTGCGAACGGGTGAAACAAAATAAGAATTTGGAAACCAACACCGACACAGTGCACAGAAGTGAACCAAAAAGGTGAGATTTTTCTAAAAATGTCCTGTAGCCTCCTGAAAATAGAATACGTACGTCTCCGTACTGATCCACGGGACTCTACTAAATATTGGCTCTTGTACCAATAATATCGATGAACCTTGGCTCTGATACCAAGCTGTCATGACTCAATTTTTCAGGCCATGATAGCACCTACTTTAACCCAACAGTAGGTAAGCCAAGCCATATCCCGAAATGATAAGTAATGGGCTGACATGCGAAAAATAAAGGAACACAAGGATAAGATCAATATACAATAATAACATAAGCGGAAGTAAGGAGATATACATATATAACGTGCTGTACAAGAGAGAGATAGGACAAAATGAATGAAATGTATCCTTCTCAAGACCTGGTAAAGTTGATACTAGAGCCACTACTACCAAAAAGAAGAGTAATAGATAGTATCCAAAATATACATATATACAGTAGTCTTGGAACACAAAAACTGTAACCGAAACATACGGAGGAGGATCTACCTTGGACTCTAGAAAGCTCACCCCATTTTCAGACCAGTAGCTGGGCCTGAGAATAACGTCAACACCAGTGGCTCGTACCCGAATCTGCACCAGGGAAAAAATGCAAAAGTGCAGTATGAGTACCAAAACAAGGGGTACTCAGTAGACATCATCGGCCGACTGAGCTCAAATATAGTAAAAGCTTGAAAATGGGAAAGATGACCTGGAGGGTCATTACAGCCTCATATGAATGTATTTATGCTAATGAATATTGTCAAGTTTCTTAATATACAGGATATTCATATGATCGACATAAGGGTTCCATACAGACATATTACATATTGTCAAGAAAGGCTACTGTTATATCAAGTTATTTTACATGACATTCAAATCATGCTGAGATAATAGTTATTCATGAAACAATCGAGAATGTGTGTGACTGGGTCAAATTTGAGAAGATTGTGGCTTGGAATGCAACAAAATACCCAAGATTTTATATTAAAATAATGCAGCATGCATAGCATAATTAAAAGGCGAATTCATACAAGGAGATACAATGAAGCACATTTCACCAAATTCTTTCTACACTCATGATCTCCAAAAGAATGGTGATATCAACATGCAAAAAATTTGTTCGAGAGATAATATAGTTGATTTATTCACAAAATCTCTACCAACTACAATTTTCGAGAAGATGATGCACAAGATTGGAATGCAATGATTCAAGATTTTGAATTGATGTTCTCACCAGGGAGAGTCAATACGCGTTGTACTCTTTTTTCCTTTCAAGGTTTTGTCCTACTAGGTTTTTCTTGTAAGGTTTTTAATGAGGCAACCAAAATACTTATTATTAGAGGCGTGTACTCTTTTTCCTTTACTAGAAGTTTTTGCCATTGGCTTTTTTTTGCAAGGTTTTAACGAGGCACATTATCTATTAAATAGACATTCAAGGGAGAGTGTTTATAAATATATTTGTATTATGGTGAATTTCTACTTGTATGTTTATTAAGAGAAAAGTTAGGAACCTTAACTTTGGGACCAAGTCAACTTCCCCTATAAATAAAGGGTTCTCTTCCTTGTAATTCATTTCTCATCCCTCTAGAGAAATAAGAAGCTCTCTCTTCTCTCTCCCTTAATATTCTTGTTCTTGTTATATTAGTTTATATGAATATTATTTATTGTCCAATGCATTTTTCAAAATATTAAATTCATTATATTCAAAGAGTGATATAGTAAAACTATCTCTGTTATTTATTATTTCTTAAGATATGTGTCAAGTCAATATTAGAAAAGTAAAAATGGACAGAGGGAGTAGTTTTTAATACTTATTTTTAGTTTGAGAAAGATCAAAAGATCGTTATTTAGAGTGTGTTTGGTATGAAGAAAAACATTTTCTGGAAAATATTTTCCAATTTTCTCATGTTTGGTTGGCTTAAATGTTTTGGAAAATGTTTTCCAAATGAACTTATTGTCCTAAAATTTAAGAAAAATGACTTCACTTCAAAAAGTAAGGAAAATACTTTCCAAAACTCTCTTTCAACCTCACACCTCAATTTTTCACACAACTCAAGTTTTGGGTACTAATTCCCGACACTGATCCGAAATCCGACTTCTGACCCTGATTCCCGATTCCTGACTCGAGACCCAACTCCTGACCTGGATTAGAGACCCAACTCCCAATCCCAACACTCGACTCTCGACTAAACCCGACTCTCAACCCTGATCAAAGACATAGGACCTAGGATCCGACCTCGACTCGAGATCCGACTCCCAAATCTGGCTTGAGTTTAGATGCCTGACCTCGATTTGGACCCAAGACTCGACCCGACCCTGAACTCAATCCAAGAACAACTCCCGACACCAACAGGAGATCTAACATGGAGATGGAAATCAAGGTCTGATATGGACGTAACTCCCAACCTCCGGCTCCGACTCTAACTCTGTCCCTGAATCGTGACCCGTCTTTCTGCCCCAACCCTGATTTAGATTTCACTTCAAAAGTTAGGGTTAGATCCCAGCTTTGGAGTCGGGAGCGTGGGTCGGGTGTCGAGGTGAGTTCCCGAGTTGGGAGTTAGAGTTGGGTCTCGAGTTAGGAGTTGAGAATCAGGATCGGATCCCGGGTTGGAAGTCAAAGTCACTTATCGGGTCAGGTCTTGGGATTGGGTCTTGGGTCAGGAGTAGAGATCAAGTCTCGAGTTGGGTGCCGGGGTCGGAACTCGAGTTGGGAATCAAGGTCGAATCTTGAGTCAGGAGTCGTAGTTGGGTCCCAGTTTGGGTGTCGGGGTCAGGTCCTGTGTTGGTAGTCGGGGTCGAGACTAGGATAGGGTGTCGGGGTTGGTGTAGGGAGTCGGGTCTCGAGTCGAGAGTTAGAGTCAGATCATGGATTGGGTGTCAGGGTTGGGTCCCGATTTGGGAGTCGGGGTCGGGTCCCAAGTTGGGTGTGGTGGTCGTGTCTTGGATTGGTTGTCGGGGTCGGATCCCGATTCAGGTGTTAGGGACGGGTCTTAGTTCGGATGTTGGGGTTGGGTCTCGATTCAGGTGTCGGTATTGGATCTCGAGTCGAGAGTTGGGGTAGGGTCCACAGTCGGGTGTCGATGTCGGGTGTCAGTAGGTAGTCGGTGTCTAGTCCTGGGTCGGGATAGGGTCCCCAGGTCGGGAATCGAGGTCGATGCTCTAGTCGGGAGTAGGGAGTCGTGTTTTAGTTCGAGTTGGGAGTCAGGTGTCGGGATTGGGTCTCGGGTTGAGAGTCGGATCGGGGTTGGGCCCCCGTTCGGGGGTCGGGTCTTGGATCGGTCGTCGGGGTTGGTTCTCGAGTCAGAAACTGTTTTCCTAAAAAGTATTTTCTAGTCTCTAGCCAATCACCAAAAGATATTTTCTAGAAAATGTTTTTCATTCACCAACCAAACACTAGAAAATATTTTTAGAAAAATGTTTTCCTCTCACCAACCAAACATGAGAAAATAAGTAAGAAACTAACTTGTTTTCCATGAAAACATTTTTGATGGAAAACATTTTCCTTCATACAAAACACACCCTTAAGCAAGATCAAGAATTAGAAAAGTTGACTCTCATACTCCAAATTAAAGTATACTCTATAAATTTTATTTAAACGGGTAAAGCATTAGTTTTCTCCATCTATTCTCAAGTCTTACTTTATCTCAGTTTATTAGGAAGTTTCTCATTTGAGACGTGACAATTATTTGATAAAATTCCATATTTCTACCATATTTATAGTTTTCAATCCAATTAAACTATAGAAATTTTTATGTTTGCGATATGATATTCTCTTTTTCAAACTAGTAGTATTTTAACATCACTTTAATATTTATTCTACTATGATTTTTCTATGTCCTAAAACAATAAATTGCTCGTATTATGAAGGTCAAACAATAGAATTTCCGCTCTCAATTCATATATCGATTTCTTATATTTTAATGATAAAATATTTATATTTAAGAAGTACGTATAAACTAATATAAGTATGAATTTTATAATTTAAATCTATTAACATAAGAAAATAAATTCAAAGAAATTTGTTTTTAGTCTTGGTGTCTCATTAGATGAGGCGTAAGCTACATTACACGGCCAATCGAATCAATATTGTCACATAAGTGGATGAATTTTTTTATTTTTTTAAAAAAGCTTTACTTTCCAGTATATACAATCAAAATTCGTTATAATGATATTTTACTAAAATGGATTAATTTTCTTCAGAATTGATTTTTCATATTATATTTTATTTTCTCTATAATAACATTCTACCTATAACGATAATGACATTTATCATAGCGGTATATTTTTTTAATATAAAATTACCCTTCTATAACAATCTTACTCATATATTGTGTAATACTCCCTCCGTCCCATTTTATGTGACCTACTTTCCTTTTTGGTCCGTCCCAAAAAGAATGTCCTATTTAAAGTGAATGCATTACCTTTTATTTTTTAAAGGACAATATGATAAACATTATTAAGTCAAAGCTTATTTCTTAAACTTCGTACCCAGTCAAATTAGGCCACATAAAATAGGACGGAGGGAGTAATATTTTGTAAGAAATATATCATGTATAAAATAAAATATTAAAATATTGATGTTAATCATCATTAGTGTCTTGAATGTAATAGATTTTAAAGACAAATATCTAAAAGAAAAAATATATTTAAATAATACTCATGTCATTAGTTATCGTCATAACTTCACGAGAAATGACTATTGGTGTTTGTCTTTTTTACATTTACTTCTTCTAGTTTTTTTGGTCAAATTAATTATCTATTACTACATTCATTCTTTTAGAGAAGCAAAATCATTATATTAATTTTTACATACTTTTATTTATAATAATTAAATAAAATCTAAACGTCATTATATACATATATAATAGCATCTTACTTTAATAATCATAGAATTTTGAGATAAATACTGTCATTATAACAAGATTTGACTATGCTATTTTAGTTTCAAAGGGATGAACAATTTTAAAAAGAATCTTGTAAAAAAGAAAAATTGGGGGAAAATATCAGAGGCTTAGCTATGTGGGAATAAAATGAGCCACAATAAATTAAAAGTGACAAAAATAAGCCACTGATTTCGTTTGCAACCAAAATAGGCTACCCAGACTTTTTTTTTTTCGTTTTACCATTTTTGGTTAACGTCCCGTTAACTGACGTGAACAGTGAAGAAGTCGGAAAAACGGATTAAAAAAGTCCGGGTTATAAAACGGAACTAAAAGTTCCGGGGTTTGAAATAATTTATTCTTAACCCGGAACTATTTGTTCAGTGTAATTTTTTAATTTTTTTTTACGTAAAACGGAATTATTTATTCCGGGGTATGAAATAATTAATTTTTTTTTCAAACACGGAATAAATTGTTCCGGGTAACTGTTTTTTTTTATTTTTAATATTGGAACACGGAACAATTTGTTCCGTTTTATGTCCATCTTTTTTTTTTTTAATAACACGGAATTAATAATTCTGTGTTCTGAATAAATATCTTTGAAATCCGGAGTTATTAATTTCGGGCTATTAAAAAAAATTCATTTTAAATAACCCAAAATTATTTATTCCGTTTTAAAAACCTGCTTTGTGTATTATTTTTGCAGAATTTGTCACGGATTAAATATAATGTCGGCATTGATTTGACATTTCATAAAAACGGACTAAATAACTCTGTTTTGTATTTTTATAAAAAGGTCTTAAACACTACAGTAAACAGCATTTTCATCAATATTTGTTTCTTCCTTTCAATCACACAAAATGTCTTGGGAACCAAAAGTTAGAGTTTCTTTTTTTTGGAATGGTGACATTATTTATGACGGAAACACCATACATTATAGTTGCCCCCCGAAATACAATGTTAAGTATCCAGTTAATCTTTATTTTCAAAAATTATGTGATTCACTGTATAAAAGGATGAATTTGAATAGTGCAGATTATACATTGATTATAGTTGGAAAATATCCGACGTCAATTTTAGCACACGGGCAGGTTAATTTTGGTGAGTGGATTATTAATGATGATGATTCTTTGAGAGATTTTTTAAGCGCTCCGAATGACTTTATAGATCAAATCAAGCTAAATGTGCTTGAAGTCTATGTTCGGACTGAGCGTACGAGTCGTCGTCGGCTTTCTCCTATACCGAGTGATGTTCATCCTCAAGTTGAAAATCATAATAGTGTTGATGAAGTCCCCGTAACTCAGTCATCTTATTTTCCTCACCTAACTCAATACCAAAATCTTCTTACAGGCAAATATGATATTGATTTGAATGAAGATATTAATGAAAATGATAGGTGATGTCCATAAAATTTGTGTTATGTCAACTTCCAAATTCATTTTTTTCATCAATTTTAGTTTTTGATTAATATTTATTTTTATAGCAGTTTACCTCAAAATGAGATGAATGTTGCTTCAAGTTATGGACAAGATCACCATTTTGGACAATTGTCACAGGTTGGGTTGATAGAAAATATTGGAACATCCTCAAATGTGCATGCCTCGTCTAGTTTTGGTGTAGCTGATTGTTATTGGTATGTCCACCATTGAAGTTTTAATTATGTAATCTTAATATGTGTGATGTCTCATATTATTTTTTTTTAAACATATAGGGAAAATCTAAGGCAAGATAAGCCCAATGCTCCCACAAATATCAATGATGTTGATCAACCAAACTATCGATCAAGTTCACAGAGTGATAGCGATTATTTGCCTAATGCTGATATATCTGAAGATGAACTCCCATTTGTAGCGTCATCCAGTGATGATGAATTTATAATTCCCAACCGATCAGCAAGATCTATGTCGATCAGTCCAATTCATGCGGAAGTATCTTCGCCACCAGCAAATCTGCAGTTAGTTGGCAGGGCTCCATCAATGCATATGCCTGAATTTTATTATCGTGAAATTTCTTTTCTTGACCATCCCCTAGATGGTCCAGATGTGTTTATGGATACCCATGGTGATACACATACAAAACAAGGTACGTGGCGTGAACCGCAAGATTTTATGAATAGTAATTTTTATCTTGAAGAAGGCATGTTGTTCAAGACAAAGAAGGAGTTGCAAAGGGCGTTTAATCTTTTGCACTTAAAGAGTGCGAGGGAGTATCATGTCACTAAGTCGACCAAAACATCATGGCGAATTTGCTGTAAGCGTGCAGATCAAGGGTGTGGATTTAAAGCCACGAATTATAAGTCCAAAGAGACTAATATGTGGACAATTGGGACATACCATGATGAACACACATGTAATATGGGTACATGTCGTGAAGGTCACTTCAACCTGAATGTTGAGATGATTGCTTCCATTCTCCTCACTGATATAGAAAAAACGCCAAGGTACTAATTCATTCTTAGATCATTTAATTTTAATTAAGGATTACATTATTTTCTCTGAACCTTAATACGATTCAAACATGCCAGGTTTCCTATCAAAGACTGCCAAACAGCTGTCCTTAAATCATATGGAAAAACGGTAAGTAGAAGAAAGGCCTATCTTGGACGCAAGCGTGCTTTTGAAAAGATCTATGGTACTTGGGAAGGCTCTTTCAGCCAGCTGCCGCGGTATATGACTGCTTTGAAATGGTACAATCCAGGCACTGTAGTTGAATGGAAGTTAGAGCTTCATGATAATGTTTCTAAAGATGTATTTAACTACGTTTTCTGGACATTCAAGCCATGTATTGATGGATTTTTTTATTGTCGTCCTGTGATATCAATTGACGGAACACATGTGTACGGCAAATATGATATGAAAATGTTGATTGCAGTTGGAACGGACGGCAACAGTTCTATATTTCCCTTGGCCTTTGCAATAGCTGCGAATGAGAGCAAAGAGACTTGGACCTTATTTTTGAATCATTTGCATCAGCATGTTGTCAGGGGTCGTAGAGGCGTAACACTATTATCTGATAGGCATCAAGGAATCCTTTCAACTTTGTATAGTTCGCCTAATTGGCAGGCCCCATTTGCTTACCATCGTTATTGTTTAAGGCATTTGAAGGCTAACTTTCAAAAACAATTCAAAAATGCTACTCTAAACAATCTTCTATGGGCAGCTGCAACACACCATCAAGAGAAGAAATTTTTGGAAAAAATGAAGGAGATCAAACATATTAACGAGGAAGCCTATGCATGGTTAATGAGGTTTGAT
Organism: Capsicum rhomboideum; assembly: GCA_031232105.1. Taxonomy (NCBI): domain Eukaryota; kingdom Viridiplantae; phylum Streptophyta; class Magnoliopsida; order Solanales; family Solanaceae; genus Capsicum; species Capsicum rhomboideum. The sequence continues at coordinate 124,634,649 of CP124716.1, forward strand.
CTTGACAAATGGACAGTGCACCAGGACGGTGGTAAGAGATGGGGCATGATGACTACAAATAGCTCCGAGTCCTTCAACGGGATCCTAAAATCAGCTAGGGGCCTACCAGTTACTGCGATGGTGACACTTGCCTATAAACAGGTTGTGGGTCAGTTTGTTACAAGATCGGCTTATGGTATGCGGTTAATTTCGGAAAAACAAAAATGGATGCCAAATCCATTCAAGCATTTCGAGGATAACCGAAAAAAGTCAGAGGGACACACGCTCATCAACTATCACCAACAAAGGGAAAATATATTTGAGGTCGAAACATGTAGTTACCGTGGTCGTGGTGGAAATAAGCACATCGTTGATGCGTCGCAAGGAATATGTCAATGTGGTAAATGGCAGTCATTTCACATTCCATGTTCTCATGCCATTAGGGGTTTTGACCAAATTGGATATGAAGCATGGGATCACATAGCACAAGAATATAGTGTGCGCAACTATGTAAAAGCGTACTCCGGACAATTCAATCCGCTTGGTGGTGAGTCGTATTGGCCCCAAAGTCCCTTTATTATGATAGCCAACAAAAGATTTTTACGAAAATTGGGATAAAAAAAATGACTCGCTATCTCGGAAGTGCTCATTGTGCAAACATGTTGGTCACGATAAACGCAATTGTCCTTCGCGAGATAGGAATGTTAGTTCATCTCAAGTTACAAATAACTCATGTGATGGTAGTACTTTTCGTAGTTGATGTTGTTGTACTAGTTTTCATCATTTGTTGGATATTTGTTATGTACTAATGTAACGATTTTTCTGATGTCATGTCTATGCAATTTGTTTTTGTGGATGGTTTTTTTTGCTTAGAATTTTTGAACAATTATAAATAAATGGATATCGTCAATAACACCTTAAAAACATTATTCATAATAATCACCCTTCCTGAGTTTCAGGAACGAAATCTACGTCATCTTCATCGCTACAATTCATACCCCAATTTTCTTTCATTTTATGAGTAGGGTCCAAAGAAAAACTTAACTGATTTATACAACAATATGGGACTCCATAATCTAATATTTGTGGTAAATATTTTTTTCTACCCAACCATTCGTTAACTGTTGGGTATACAGGATAGGTAGCATCCCTATGCAAGTGTTGATTTTCTAGTAGTTTCCAGTGTGCTTCTTCATCGGCTCGTTGATAGTTAAGATCGTCTAAGGCGTGGTAGAGCTCTAATGATTTTTCCATTTCATGTATTTCCTTCTTCAAATGTTCAATAACTTCTGGTTCGTCCTTAAATCTATATACTTGAAAAGTCGATGAAATAGCCTGTGGTACAGTCAAACCATGCCATCGACATAAGACCTCATAATCACATCTTTTTGAATATAGCTTGGGCCACTGAAGTGTTTCACCCCAAATCCTAACACCCTCTGGTTTGTTGGATTGTGCTTCTCCAAGAATGACGTGGTCAGCAACATGTAAATCATATAGATAGAAATAGGTTTATTTACAAATGGGCGAAGTTTTCCATACCATTTTTTACCTGTCAGGTCGGTGTAGCAACCAAAAAATTGCTTTGTATTGTTAGAGCTTCCCTCTCCTTTTTCTGTTCGTAAATCAAACCAACTTTTGTATTGTTTTTTTCCATGCATTGTTAAAGACGAATATTTTTAATTCCGTTTTCCATCTTATTTATTACCGATGGTGGTATAATGTGTCATATAAAGTAGAAACTTTTTATGACTGGTCAATCACCGAATGACATATCGGATTAATTTATTCCGTTTTCCATCTTATTTATTACCGATGGTGGTATAATGTGTCATATAAAGTAGAAACTTTTTATGACCGGTCAATCACCGAATGACATATCGGATTAATTTATTCCGTTTTCCATCTTATTTATTACCGATGGTGGTATAATGTGTCATATAAAGTAGAAACTTTTTATGACCGGTCAATCACCGAATGACATATCGGATTAAATTATTCCGTTTTCCATCTTATTTATTACCGATGGTGGTATAATGTGTCATATAAAGTAGAAACTTTTTATGACCGGTCAATCACCGAATGACATATCGGATAAAATTATTCCGTTTTCCATCTGTATACATAATGTATTTGAATTATCAAAGTTAAGTTGAACAAACTATTATATCATGTCTTTTTATAGGTAAGTTGTGCATTCCAATATCCTTCTATTAGTGAAACATTTGTTAAAAGTGAAATAAAAATACATGGAACAATAATATTTTTGAATAGCTAATGAAGGATATAACATTTCCAAAATAAAACCAATGCCAAAACCATACAAATAACTTGATAAGTAGTGATTACTTTGTCTTTCTCATTAACTTTTTCTCTCAACACGTCTCTCTCCCGAAGGGTATTCCTCAGCAAAGTTCTAAGAAAATCCCGATCTTCTCTGACTTCATTGAAATTGTTACGTGAAGTAACGTTGTCAGTTTCCACCACTGGCCTTCGATTTGTTGTAAAATTGTACTCCCAACGAAAATAATCGCATCCACCGTTTGCCTAAAATTTTTTAAAGAGAACAAATAATTACATTAGTTCACCTAGGTTACTGACTAATGCCCTTAAAGAATGGTAGAAAACAATCTTACTTACCTGAGCAACTTTGCAACCCCAGAATAATCGACCTGGATTTTCAGTAGTCCGTGATGTTTTAATTCTACACCGATCTCCGCAATAACATATATCTGGTTGGATAGAGGACATCGACACTCCAGAGACTTGAGACATGATTTATGACTCACAGTAAGATGGAATAGGGCAAAGTGGTTTATATAATGAAGTAACCATAACCCGGAAGAAATTGTTACGTTTTCAAATTCTTTTAAAAGTTTTAAAATTTATATTCAACAATATATTTTCAAAATCAAACAGTCGAAAAAATATGTTAATAAGCCTTAATATAAAATTAAGTTAATACTGCAATATGCTAATAATATATTTACATTGGTTGCGATACGAAAAAAAAAAGACTTAATATAAAAAACAAAAAAAAGGAATAACTTAGTACAGAACAATAAATATACAAGCGAAACTAATATGAAATACTATGTTCCACAACCCCCCTTTGGTGGTCTTAGAACATTAATTGGCCTAAATCCATCACCATCCCGCCTTCTCTTTACCGGTACAATCGCCTCACCCGGTTCTTTGTTTCGTTGCTTTCTAACCCTCTTAACAGGCAATTTCTTCCCAGGTGTCCATGTCAATTGGTCATCTTCCATAACGAAATTCTCCGGAGATGAACCTCCAGGACATATAGCATCAACCTAACAAAGAAATTAATACCAAATAATTATGTTAGTAGGAATATATTAAGGTTACTTTCAATGAAGGAAAAACATAACATAACTATTTAATCAAACCTGTGCTTCAACGGGATCTCCAATCGATGCCTGAAGGATATCAGCCTGATCAGCGGTGGGTGGTGGACTAGAACTCGGAAGCTAAATAAATAGGTAAAAAAACAAATAAATTTAAACAATAATAAATTTTCATCAAGTAAAACTAAAGGTGAATAACGTATTTAAACAAGAGGTTACACTATACCTGTGCCAAAACTGAAGCAGCAGTACATGCCGGGACGCTACCGACCTCGTCAGCCTGATCAGCGGTGGGTGGTGGACTAGAACTCGGAAGCTAAACAAATAGGTAAAAAAATAAATAAATCGAGACAATAATAAATATTCATCAAGTAAAACTAAAAGTGAATAACGTATTTAAACAGGAGGTTACACTATACCTGTGCCAAAATTGAAGCCGCAGTACATGCCAGGACGCTACCGACCTCGTCAGCCTGATCAGCGGTGGGTGGTGGAATAGAACTCGAAAGCTAAACAAATAGGTAAAAAAACAAATAAATTTAAACAATAATAAATTTTCATCAAGTAAAACTAAAGGTGAATAACGTATTTAAACAAGAGGTTACACTATACCTGTGCCAAAACTGAAGCAGCAGTACATGCCGGGACGCTACCGACCTCGTCAGCCTGATCAGCGGTGGCTGGTGGACTCGAACTCGGAAGCTAAACATATAGGTAAAAAAACAAGTAAATTGAGACAATAATAAATATTCATCAAGTAAAACTAAAAGTGAATAACGTATTTAAACAAGAAGTTACACTATACCTGTGCCAAAATTGAAACAGCAGTACATGCCGGGACGCTACCGACCTCATCAGCCTGATCAACGGTGGGTGGTGGATTAGAACTCGGAAGCTAAACAAATAGGTAAAAAAACAAATAAATTTAAATAATAATAAATATTCATCAAGTAAAACTAAAAGTGAATAACGTATTTAAACAAGAGATTACTAAAAAATAGTTGAATCAACATAAAAAATTTATTAACCTGTGTCTCGACTTCATTGACACCCGAAGCCGACAACGTATCGTCAATCGTCGTCTGGCAGGCAGGATCCAAGGTGGGCATACCATGCAGCTCGACATGCTCATGATCAAACAAATCATTAAAAAAATCAGAATTTGAAAAATCAGTATTACCCTGCACAGGTGTTTGATCACCAAGGTCTTGTGTACCAGATGGGCCCTACAACCAAAAACAAGTATGACATTAAAATTAAATTATAATGTTTTAGTGGATGAAATAGATGATATTAGTTACCGGCATATCCATCATATCCGGCATATAATCATCAGCGCCTATAGCAGATCCATAGGTCAAACGTGCTACTCCCGCTACATCCCGCGTAGGTCTCTCGCCTGCACCCGTCTGTGCAACATCCCAAGGCATGGGGTAAAGACTCCCAAAGTCTGAACTAGACTGAGTAGATGGACCTGCAGGAGTGGCCGGTAATGGCTCATCAAGTAAAGCATGTAGAACAGCGTCGGTGCCTCGGCATCTTTCAGCACGACGTCCTCTTCCTCTACCACGTCCAGCACGAGGAGCACGAGAATTATCACGTCGACCACCTCTAGCATTCGTATTCATAAAGAAGGCATCTCCGGTAAAAACTGGCTCGCCTGTCTTTACGGGATCCCTAGCCTCCTGTAGTGTGTCCATAACCATCCTATGTATCGTACTGCCACACGATGCACGGGCAGGATCCTCTTGCCAATGTAAAGCAACCTGTAGTAACTTATGGAGCCCTCTAGACATCGCAGCACAACTCCCAGCACTATGAACAAAGCCTGGTGCTCCAAGAACCTGTAATGCAGGGTTGCCTATCAGCAACCGTCCATGCTCTAAGTACCACTGTGTATAATCTGACTCTACAGCACCCGAAACAGGCCTGATAGATCTCTCACTCCGCAAGGCCCACTGATCAAAACAACCATCTAACATCTCAAGGACGTTTTCATCCAACTTCTTACGATGATCATGTCGAAAGTGCCAGAGATCCCACACTGGGGGCTCTGGTATGTGCTGTGGGTGATTAAACTGTCGCATCACTCGATCAGGTGCGTGGAACTCAGCTATCTCTACGCAAAGCATAGGGACTCGTACAGTCCATAAATTCTGGTCAACCGTGCAGCATGGGGGCAGTGTATGCAAAATTTCATCGTGCGGTGTCCACACAAACTATGTTAAATTAACACAATCAGGATTCAACAATTACGTAATTTTGCACTAAGCAATATGTGGTTGATCATGCCAAAAAAAAAATACAGTAAGGAAACACAATAAAATGATACTTTGAGAAGGGATAAATAAGAACATGATGTTCATATAAAATAACGTACTGAATGTACTACTAAATGTACTTAAGAACATGATCTAGTAATACTAATAATAATTATAACGTGTCATAGAAAAATAACAACTAAATGAAAATTGATTGATCTACGTAGCAATATATTGTGGCTTCACTTTAAATTTTATATTAATTTTAAACCCAAAACTAAAATCTGGAGTTGGTCAAGGTACTTCTGCGGGTGTATATTGTAATAACACTATTAAATGGCTAAATATTTAATACTCCACTCATCTTATTACTTTCAATACTTAGTATTGCACTCTTAAAACGTAATAACAATACAAATTTCAATTTTTTTAAATAATTACTAGATGATTTAAATGTTGGTATTACTTTCGGGTTATATAAAAAATAATTGTATAGTGGAACACGAAAATAAAAATTCCGTGTTTTTTAAAATTAATTTGTTAAAATAACACGAAAGTAATAATTTCGGGTTTTAAATTATTTTATTTGTAACCCGGACTTTTTACTTCCATGTTATATAACTCGGATGTGATTTTTTCATTTTTAAAGATTTTTAGCTTTCCCGACAGTTAACGGAGATGTTAGCTAAATATGATAAAATGGAACAAATAATTCCGGGTAGCCTATTTTGGTTACTAATTAAATCAGTGTCTTATTTTGGTCACTTTCTTGCTACCTCGGCTCATTTCAGTCGCGAGTTGTATGTACATATATGTTTACATATTTCATGTAGTTATATTTAAATACTTGACACATTGTCTGTGTGTGTACAATGTGTCAACATATAAAATTGTTGACAGTTCACAATATACTCCTACGGAGTGTTCTTTTTTGGTGACTCTTAAATAATCATATTCCCTAATCTTTAAAAGTAAAAATAACGAAACATGGTTTTATTGAATTGTGGATAAATGACTAATTTTAATTTTTTTAAACTATTTACTTGGATGATGTTAATCTTCGGATTTGTAAAGAAAGTAAATGGAAAAATGATTCCAGATTATACAAAATGCAAAATTCATTTTTTTACAAGATTTCAAACAATGCAATAATTGAATGGGTGGAAAAAATACAATAAAATTGTACTTAAAAAAAAAAAGTAAAGCGTACCTGCTCAGCCGTCATTCTGTCAATCTGATCTCTCATTGGGATGATACTGTGGTGTGTCTCAATATCCTGATCAACCCCCATCGTCCATCTTCTAGCGTATGGGAGTAATGGGTCATAAACACCCAAGTCACTTAACCTTGGTTGTAGAGGAAGCATCCTCTCCCAACACCAAACCTTAAAGGGACAAAATAAATTAGTTAAGTTAGCTCAAAAATACTATGCTTTAGCTATAATGTAACATAAGCCACTAAATTACCTGAATAAGAGGAAGAAAACCGCATAAGTCACTCGCATCTTTGATGGATGACCGACAAAGTGACCTATATAGGTACGCTAGGACTGCGCTACCCCAACTATAGCTACCGACATCATGGATGGGATCTACAAACCATAAGAATCGTAGGCTGATGACATCTCCCGATGTGTTTGGGAATAAAATCCCTCCTAGTATAACAAACATATATAGTCGGGCAATACGCTCAACAATCTCAATGGGAGTGTCATCTGCTATGGGATGATCCTCTAACTGCTGTCTAATAAAATCTGTAATCTGGATGATATTGACAAAGCTCCTGCCTTCAATAGGCCCATCATATCCCGTCAATTGCTGAAGCATAGCACCCCATGGCTAATTCCTCTGTCCGCCATCCTGTATATACACGGGCCGACCATCTATACGCAAGCCAAATAGGACTTGGACGTCCTGTAGCATGATAGTGACCTCGCCAAAAGGTAGATGAAAACAGTGACTCTCAGGCCTCCATCGCTCAACCATGGCAGTCAAAAGTGAGCGATCATACTGAATCCTACCGATTTTTACCACATTAAGCAGTCCAGCAGTAGATAAATACTCCGCCACACGATGGGGAGGTGGGTGTGAAATAAATAATTTCCAAACCTTATCTAATCGGTCAGGCCTCATACATGATCCTATAGGTATCTTTCCCTTCCAAAGCCACTCGGACCTATGATCATCCTGTATACGAAGAAGGGTACCAACTACAGGACCTGGGTTAACAACACGCTCCATCTTTAATAGCAACCTGCACGCATATATTTATTTAATTTTTTTATTAACTTTATTCACTATTAAATTAACCTTATAAATTTTTTTAAGACATTTCCTTAACAATTGAACAAAATTATATCCACCATAGTAATAGGTTAATAACAAATTATAAGAGAGGAAAATCAAATACTATCCTTGTTACATCTTTTATTTTTTCATATTTTCTTACTATTGACTACTATTGAATTGAATGACTAAATAGTCAGTCCGATGTACTAAAATTTTAGCTATTTTTGCAGGATCTAAGGGAAGGTTGAATCATAAAAGTTTACTATATGTAGATTTATCTTGTAGTTTTTCAAGAGATTGGTTCTACGACGAACTCTTCTACGTCTTTGAATTTGTAATCTCCCGATCATATTTTAGTAACTTTATCAATTATTCCAACACTTTTCTTAATTGAATTGAATGAGCAAGGCATGTAAAATATTTGTTCTTTAATTTTGTCACTTTTTGACTTTAATAGCAAAAGCATATGTTGACCATTGAGACTTTTACTTGTGTAAAGTATCCAAGATAGAACATTTTTTTGGAGGTGGCCGTCTTGTTTATTCCTTTGATTTCCCATTAAGATGACGAAAGCACCTCACACTATGTGACATATAATCATTACTTTGTCCATTTATGTTCTCTCAAATATAAACATAGACCTAATGTAATTATCAGATTCACCTAATTCAAGACTATACTATTGTCGCGTGCTAAGTAGGATGTCAATGTTACGATTTGGATGGTTATTTTAACAAAAATTATATTATATATTTTTTTTTATTTAATTGTATATAACTAAAATAGACTTTTGAAAATTGTTTCATAACGGTTTCTCTATGATATCGTTATGATTCGATTAATTTTCGATATTTATTAAAAATTAATATAAGATTCACAAGTAGAAGTTAGAAAGAGATATAGTACATACCTCCCTAATTTACTATTTAAAAGGTGATGAATTAAGGAAACATAAAAGAAGACAAAAATAGAAATTAATTCCGCTATTTTACAGTTGTGTAAAACAATGTAAAGGCAAAATAATGATCTAATCACACGAGTCGAAAGAAATTAATCAAGATGAAACTCAATAAGTGAGTCTATTAAGATCAAGTATCCAATAGGAAAAAAATTAAATGATATGAGAGAAACGATATTTAATACCTTATGACCCGTTTGGTAGGATGTACTAATTAAAATAATCCTTGTATTAAAATTTAGCACACCCAATACTATGTTTGATTGCTAAATTCAACTCAAACACACCTAATACATGGATAACTTAATACACCATAGGAGGTCTTATCTTATACAGAGGAAATCATGGGATTACTAATACAAGGTTTAACAATACATGGATAAGACAACAAAATGACTAAACTACCCCTCAATCTCTTAATACCTTGTGTAGATTAATGACTTGATGTCCTCTTTTTGAATGTTAACTTAATTTTTAATCAAAGTCATGTATGTATTAGAACACAAATTCCTTTTTTTTTTTTATCGTTTTCTATCGTTATCTTTAAAACCAATTAACACCTTACTTTCCATATTTCGGACCTAAAATTATGTTACTATTATATAATCCTTTAATTGAGTTTTATACAACTTGAACCTAAGTAGTGATGCAAATAAATTCCTAAACAACCTAATTTATAAGTTACTATTATTATTATTAGTAGTAGTTTTTTTATTTTATTTAGCCAAGGATTAATAATAAGTAACTAGTTCAAAAAGGGCATATAATTGACGAACTATTGAACACATTATGATATGGAAAATTTTAATTTCAATATGATTACAACCAAAAGCAAGTGCAACAATGCACCATTCCGAAAACAATACAATAAATCACAATTCCAAACAAAAAATAAAAAAAAAAACACGAAAGTTTCATTCTTTTACAAAATGAAATTCAATTAATTTTTACCAATTCCAAACACAAGTATCTAACAAGGTGATTAAATAAATGGGTGGCAAATACATACAACGGAATTATATCATCGGAATAGAAAAAGATTAATTGAAAGAAATTTTTTTTTAAAAAATACCTAAATAGTGAAGTCCAACAATAACCGAGCTTAAGCTTCGTAGATGCGACCCCTTTACGTCCGTTGATCTTTTCTATTGGACGTTCAAGATGGTTTTCAAATTGTTTTCGAGTTGGACAATCGGGGTCGGGGGTGGGGGGGACCAGATTTGGTGAAAAAAAATGAAAAGGGTAAAGCAATGGTGGAGCCGATGATGGTGTTGATTTTTCACCTAAAATGGATATTTATATTCCGGGTTCCCAAAAAAAATAAACTAACCCGGAATAATTTGTTCCGGGTTACTAAAAAATTTTTTTATTACAAAACGGAACTTTTACTTCCGTTTTAGTTTTTATTTTTTTATTTTTATCAAATCCCGGAACTGTTAGTTCCGTTTTATAACCCGGACTTTTTTAATCCGTTTTTCCGACTTCTTCACTGTTCACGTCAGTTAACGGGACGTTAATCAAAAATGGTAAAACGGAAAAAAAAAGTCCGGGTAGCCTATTTTGATTGCAAACTAAATCAGTGGCTTATTTTTGTCACTTTTAATTTATTGTGGCTCATTTTAGTCGCCGGTTCATAAAATGACATAGGGAATAAAGCGGTCCAATCAAAAAGACATAAAAAGGCTTTCACGTATATGTGATGATTACCCTCATTATTCCTACTCCCATTTTTAACTTGCAAATTTGGAAACTTCTATAGTCATATGGTTGATGTCATAAAAACACAAGCATGACGACAGCAAAGCCAGTCCATTAGAGGATTACACATTATTTGTTGCAATTTATGATGCCGATTAAAAAGGGATGGAGGGAAGTTGTACCAATGAAACTACTTGGTGGATGGTTGTATTGTACTGCCTTGCCTCTGTTTAAAAAAAATGAAATACTTTTCTTTTTAGTCTATTTTAAAAAAAAATGACCCTTTCCTTTTTTGATAATACTTTAATTTTAACTTTTCACATGACATATTTAAGATTAGAAGATTAAAAGATATTTTGGTATATTTGACACAATTTTAATTTACAACCACAAAATTCAAAAATCTTTTTTATTTTCTTAAATTTCGTGTCAAGTCAATATAGGTCATTCTTTTTAAAACGGAGGGAGTATGTCACAGAGATTTATTTAGGTTGTTTAAACATTTAAGTTCGAGCGAAGAGCGGTAATATTTAATATTTAGTAGGGTTTTTTTTATGATATTTAAAAAAAATAATATTTTAAAAAATAGGTTAAAAAGGATATTTTAAAGTCAAAGTTGTGTTGAATGTATATTTAAATTGATAAAAAGTAGAAGTTTTATTCGTAGAAAACTCATTTGAAAAATCAATCGAAATAACTTTTTCAAACTTGAAATTCATCTTCAAATTTACTTTTGAAAAAATCTAATATCTAAATAAAAGTTACTTTGATTTTTTCTTTCAAAAAAGGAACGGGAAAAATTAGCTCTAAATGGCCCCAACATTAGACAGACTAAATAATATTTTAATTTAAAATTAAATAAAGATACTTTTATCTTCATTATATTGAATAAATAAATGTGTGATAAAAGTATGTATCTTTATATATTTGATGTAAATATTGAAAGGGGATAAATCCGATGACATTTTTTATATGCCACTTTTTTGTGGTTTAACAAGCAGAGATGGAGCCAAAATTTCAGCTAAAGGGGTTTAATATTTGAAGAAAAACTAGGCGAAGGGGGTTCAACACCTACTATATATACATAAAAAATAATTTTAATCATATATAAATAGTATATTTTTCTGTCAAAGGGGGTTCGGATGAACCCACTAGCCAAAGACTGGCTTCGCCCCTGTTAACAAGTTAGTAGACTCAAATTTAGTTGACTCAAAAAACTGTAAAATTTTGAATCCACTCTTATTATGAGATTAAAATTTTATGATCGTTTTATAAGAAATTTTCAATTTTATGCTTAAAAAGTCTTTACTTTTATATATAAAAGATCTGAAAATACTTTTTCTTCTACTATTTATTTTGTAAGTGATCAACAATCTCAATTCATTGATAAAAAAAGTGTCTCACATAACTAATATCAACTGCACATAGACATAAAATTTTCAAAAAAATTGGTGAGGAAGTTTGGAAGTGTCCACATTCATCAATCACATTATTTTAAGCTTTTAATAAGCCAAATCGTGCTGTTGGCTACGCCCCTCGCCTCGTTGAACTAGCATAGCATGATTTTAGAAAGAAAATTAAAGAAAAGAAAACCAAATGGATTAATGACAAGTTAAAATGGATAGAGTCAAATAACGAGTTATGATATTATATGCCGATTTTATTTTTTTTGGTCAAAACGAAATAGATTAATGAGAAACTTACCCGTGTTTACATTAATTTTTTTTTGGTCTTAATTCCAATTCAATACTAAACAAGTTCGAACTAATTGAATAGTTATTTACTCTATTAAATCACTTAAATCAGATTAAACTAAATTAATTTGGTACAGATTAAACATTTAATGTAAATAAGTATTTACCGTAGATCAATAGGAGTTAAATCACATGTAAACTAGTTCACCTAAAATAAGTTTGAGCATGTTGAATGATTTGAATTTTATAGGTCAAACTAGACACATGATAGATACTGAATGGAGTATATGTTATGATGTTTAAATGGATAAAACTAGTGGAGTCAGCAAACAAGTGTGGAGACAAGTGATTTTTGACCCTCTTCAAACTTTAATCTATTTTAGCTTTAAATATTTTTTTTTTATATGTTTAATCTTTGTTTTAGCTTCTATTTCATTTTTAGTAGGTTTCCTTTGAAAAATTGTATAAAAGTTTCAATAAATGAGTCACATTTTAGGATAAGTTGTGTTCTTACATTTTAAAAGAAAAAAAGAATTTCTTTCAAAAATTAATGTTTTCTTTTATTTATTTTTTTTATATTTTTTTTATATATAAATAAGCTAGTAGTTTTATTATATTTTTTCTTTTCTTAGCCATGTATTTTAGGACTAGCTATTTAACTTTTTCTATATTTTTATTAATTTTAAATAGTTAGCTAATACTACTTTAGTTATTTATTTATTTTTATAAATTTATTTATTTATTTATTTTAAAAAAAAAAAAAAAAAAAAAAGAGTAAATAAAAAATCCTAACCTAACTACCCTTCCCCCACCTGCACAGCCCTCACTCCCTCATTCTCCCTCACATTCCCCCCACAATCCAACACACACACGCACGTCCCAACTTCCCCTACCCTCACCCCTCCACAATCACAACACTGCACACACACACGACACAAACAAAACAACAACAACTATATATATGACACACACGCACACAGAAAAAAAAGAGAAAGAGGGGGAGATAGAAAAAAAAGTGAGAAGAGAGGAGAAAAGCAAGATAGAAAAGTAAGAAAAATATAGAAAAAGAGGGGAGGAAAAACAGTAAGAAAAAAAGAGATAGCAAAAAACGGACAGAGGGCATCAATTAAAAAATAAAATAGAGAGTTCAAGAAAAAAAAAACATAGAGCAAAAAGGAAAACAACAAGTGTCTTGAAGGTTCGGGAGTTAGAGTTTGAGTTCAAAGTTTGGTCCTGGCTTGAATTTTCGGTGACGGTATTCTTGCTTTTATACTCGGTTTACTTCGGCGCACAGGTTCTTATCCAATCTTGTACTATTATGTTCATAGCTTTTATTGTAAATCAATGCATGAATGAAGTTGTTCACATGGCTTCATTCATTATTTAGTATGTACAAGTGATTGCTTATTTGGATTTTGTTTTAGTTACGAAAGGGACGTTTACTTCTTTGTTGATCCTTCGTGGTTTTTTTTATTAAACTTTATAATTATTGTACTATAGTCAATGTGAGACCATGTGTTGACATTTATCAATAAGGCCAAATGATCTTACGTTGCTCACAAGTTTTTTTTTGTGTTGTCCTAAATAAATGAAAAGAAATATGCCATAGGAAATACAAAAGTATATTTTGAATAAATGCATGGATTGCACTTTTGTGATAAATTGGAGTTGTTATGTAGTGTAACTCAATTTATTCCACCACCAAATGTCCTTTGATGATTTGGATAAGTGTTTTATTTTGGAGGAGTAATGTCAACGTGATATATCCTCGAAGAGTGTAAATTAATGAGGGTGTTAAGGTCTCAAATTATCTCGATCATGAAAAAATATTATAATAATAAAAAATAACAAAAAAAAAATAGTTAATGAAAACTTCTTTGTTTTTAGGAATGATTAGTTTTTTTTTTGGGGTGTGTTTAATCTAAAACAAACACTTATATAAAATAGAGGGAGTACTATTCCATATTTTTGACTTAAAACACTTAAATAATGTAATGCCAGGCTCTAAATCTTATTGTATATAAAATAAAAAAATGTTACAAAATTTAAGATAGAGAAATTAATTTTAATACCTTAACGGTCCTCTAATATATGCTTGGGATCAAATTATTCAAATTTTGCAAGTGATAAAAATAATAATATTTTTAATAGGCTCAAACAAGTAAATAATAGTAAGTTTTTAGGATATTTTTCCTCTAACACACTCCGTGCATCGCTCGGGTACGTACATTAGTTAGTCAGAAAATAGTAAAAGAGGAGAACAAATTTGAATTAATAATATATCGAAGTTGATCATGTGTGTGGCTACGCTCCTTGATCAACTTCCGTAATTACAAGGCTCTGTGTGTGGTTACGCTCCTCAGCCGAAAATATAAGTCATAGTTTCTCTTATAATCTTTAGGCGAATGGAGCAACTAATCAAACCTAATGTATCCTAAAGAATTAACTTAAGCCAATTATAAGTCAATAAAGCGACCGTGCTAAAACCACGGGACTCGAGGGATGCCTAACCCCTTCCCCTCGGTCAACAGAATTCCTTATCCGAATTTCTAGTCCGCAGACCAATAATAAGAAGAGTCATTCTTTTTGAGTAGGGATTCAATAAGGTGACTTGGAACACCATAACTCAATTTCAAGTGGCGACTCTGTAAATAAAATAATCCCTATTCAAAATCGTCACTTCAATTGGAAAAACCCTTCGACACCGAGCGAAAAAGGGGTGTGACATCTCTGGCGACTCCGCTGGGGAATATTAACTAGAATTCGAGCTTTGAATATTGCCTTATTTTTGACTTTCTTTAATTCTTGGATATATTGTGTTTGTTGGCCTAATGTGCTCTTTGCTTGTTTGTTTATCGCTTTAATATTATCTGAATTGCAATATAAATTGTCTTCTTTCGCGCACCCATCTGAGTCTCTGAATATACCTATCACTATTTATTGTGTGTGCGGCTACGCTCCACAAAAACCTTCTATCTGAGATGAACCAGTGTTCGGTTACGCTCCTGGTTTAAGGAATATTAGTCACACATGTTAGGCGGGGTTGGATCACCAGTAGAACCGGAATAGCTCTGCTACCGGTAAACTGACCCTCCCCGATCCGAGTTGTCTACTTGGATAAGCCAGTCTAGACACCATCTCTATCAGGTTAAACTTAGTAGAACTGAAACTCAGACGCGGCCATCCCTATTAGGCTCCGCTTTATCTGCATCATGTGCATTTGACTAGCGGGACTCGGCACAGGGGTCGAGTCCTTCTAGGACAGGTGTCCCTCTTTATATGACCAACATATGCATCTTATGTGCTCTTTGACATTTATTTGGAAGGCCCGCTCTATTGTTGACCGGCTTTAGGCAACTTAATGAAATAGAAAAAGGTAAAAAAATAAAATTAAAAAATAATAATAATAATAATAATAATAATAATAATAATAATAATAAAAATTTTCTCTAACTTTTATAATCGTTCGCTTAAAAAATATATATTTTTGAAGAATAAAACGGGAAAAATCACCCATTGATTGAGGGTCATTTTGAAAATATGACTACCTTCATTATTATTTTCTTATCCTCAAATTTATTATTTATACATATATCTTAATGACCCTGAACCTTTAGGGGTCATAAGGCTAAATTTTTTACAAATATATATACATATACCCTAATAGCCCGAAACCTTTAGAGGTCATGAGGTTGAGTTTTAAAGAAAATTTTCATATGCATGTATCTTAATAATCCTGAACCTTTAGGAGTCATGAATTTGAGTTTTGCAAAAATATATAAAATAATTGTATTTTTCTTCTAAGTTACTATTATTATCATTGTTATCAGTCCCTAAAAATAAAACAAGAATAATAAAATAAGAGAAAAAAAATAAATCTTTGCTTTTAAGCATCTTTTCTTACTACTAAACAAATTTGTATTTAGGTAGATGTTAACATTTTTTTAATTATTTTTCTCAAAAGGTATAACATGAATCCGCGAACTAGAGGGAAGTGTGAGAAAAGGCCCAGGGATGAAGGAATACCAAAATTTATGATCGTCGATCAGACTCCTCTACTTTTGTGGCAATGGTGGAATGGAATGGAGGAGCAGGACAAGAGGATAGTGAAAGACTATTTGGGACATCTTGTGCATATGATGGAAATTAATCCCAGAAGAGACGTGTTTGAAGCATTGATTGAAGCTTGGGATCACAACAACAATGTGTTTCGGTTCTCAAACTTTGAGATGACCCCAACTCTAGAGGAATTAGCAACCTTCATGGGGGTAGGCACCATTCGCCGAGGTTCAGATCTTCGAAACAAGAGACCTATAGTTCCTAAGAATGTGGATGGGATCAAGTTTTTGAAATCACTGAATATCAATCAGATGAATATAGAAAGTTTGAAGGAAGGTTGGATTTCTTTGGAATTTTTATTCCAGAGATTTGGTCGAGAGGAAGGATTCAAGGAGTATCAGGGTCAATTGTACAACAAAGGAAACTTGCAAGAATGGAAGAAACACAGTCGTTTTGCTTTCATGGTTACATTCTTGGGGAGGATGGTTTTTCCGGAGCGTGATGGAAATATTGATATTCGTCTAGCTGGAGTAGTGCAAGCACTAACCACGATGGATAACCCCACTCTTGTACCTATGATTCTTGGAGATGTCTTTCGCGCACTAACCAAGTGCAAAAAGGGTGCCACATACTTTGAAGGGTGCAATATTTTTCTGCAGATATGGTTTCTGGAACACTTCTATTATTATCCTTATGCTCCGGGAGCCAGCGATTGGTTAAATCGTGTGACTAGTCATGAAGAGAGGGCCAATAAAAGTAAACTCCCAATCGGGATCAACGCATGGAAGGAAAAGGTTTCTAAGTTGACTGACGATCAGATTATCTGGAACTACTACTGGTTCCCAGCCCAAGATGTCATTTGTATGTCCTCATACCATTCTTTTTTGGTATTGATTGGGTTTAGAGGGGTCCAGCCTTATGTGCCGCTTCGAGTAATGCGCCAATTGGGTCGACTTCAGGAGATTCCTCGCGGAAAGAACATGGGTGAATTCATGTATGACACTCCTCCAGGTTTTTTGTTTAATAGTGATGAGATACTGAAGTTTTGGTATGGGAGTATAATATCTGAGAAGAGTGAAATGGTGGAAGATCGTGACAAGGGGAAAGTGGTTCCTGGGTACCTTTCATGGTTGTATAGCCCTTCTCCAGTTGAAGAGGAACCCGGAGATTCTGGGAAAAGAAAATGGGATAAAGAATCAGAGGTTCGAGCGAGAGTCAGACAAGCCCGTCTTGAGGTGGAACATGAATTTCAAAAGAAATTGAATGAGCAGCAAGCTGAATATGAAGCAAGAATCGCACAGACTCGGGAAGAAATGGAAAGAGACCAACAGTTAGCTCTCCAAGTTGTGAAAGAGGACCTAAGGTGCGTCAAACGAAAATACGGTCAATTGGAGAAAGAGTTGGAGAACAAAGTTGAGTCGGCACAGAGAAAATCTGAGGTAGACAAACACCTGATTCGGGTTTTGCAAGAAGATTTGGGTATCATTGAGGTGGCAATGGGGAAACAACAAGATGAGTTCGAGAAGGAAAAGGCCAAATTGATGTACACCCAAGATAGGCTTCAGGCTCAAGTGAAAGCCTCCATGGAACGAGAGAGGGAAATTGCCAAGCGCTTCACAGCTTATCAGAAAGAATTTGAAAGTGAGAAAAAACAGTGGGAGATTGAGCGTGGTGCACTTCACCACCAAGTGGAGGAGCTTCAGGAACGGGAGGATGGTTTGAGGCAGGCAGTCTACACTCTTCAAGAGTGGTTGCAGAACTGCCACGGAAATATGAATGAAGCTAAAGAGCAAGTGCTTCGGCTTAAGGACATTCTCGTCGATGTGTATGCTGGTTATCTCCACCGTGATGATGAAAGTTTGGGAGAACAGGCACGTGTTCTCGCCCCACGTTTGCCAGAGGCATTATCCAGCATATACTCCAGTCTAGGAGGGCAGTAAAGGCCACAAAGAACACCCGGAAGAAGACATTTTTTTTATGGTCTTTTTTTTAGAGTCTGTTTCTTTTTAAGTTATTTGGTCTTATCCCATGTTTTTTTGTAGTTTTTAGTTATTTTGAGTCTATAGCAGTTTTAGTACTTTTATCATTTCCTTCATTTGAGTCTTGTAGAGTGCATATTTGAAAATGAATGAAAAAGATTTTCTTTTGTTTAAAATCTTTTATTTATTTATTTTGTTATAAAAAATAAAATAAAATAAATAAATAAATAAATAAAAATATAAATAAATAAATAAATAAAATAAAATAAAGGACCTTGATTTTATTTTTCGAACTACGCAGTGATCTGATTCATGTTCCGGCATGATACGTAGGCAACCCTACAACGGGTTCGATCAAAGCTTTCAATTTCAAAATAAATAAATAAATAAATAAATAAACAAAAATAAATAAATAAATATATATATATATATAGAAAAGGAAACGCGCCTAGATAAGCCGGGATGAAACATAAGGCCTCCCACATTAAGATGGAAAATGCATGTAGAGGCATAACATACGATGTGTTATATAATTTTAATGTGCAATACTCACCCATTTGCCACTTGTCACAGAAAAGGTTAAAATTTTATAAGGTGGTTGGTTTGTGGTTACACTGGCATCTCATCCGTACAATACCAGATCCAAAGGAAAGGGAAAAATGGCACACAAAGAGGGGATAGGGTCAGACAGCGAAGAAGAACAAAATCAGTTGATTCAATAAGAAGTCGCATCGATAGAGGAGAATAAGTTATTGAAACAGCAGATGGCAGAAATGTATCAAGCCTGGATGAATGGGCAAGCGGCCCCTTCCTCAATCCCTGGACTTTTGAACACGACTGTTCCAATTTCCACTCAGGCCCAAACTGATGATCCGTTTTACCCACCAGGATTCGGCCCATATACTAATATGCCTAGCACAGTTGGGACCTCCACTGTGCGCCCCCCAAATCCATCTCTCACAAATAACCCGCTCTTTATTCCCGCAGTACCAACTACTATAGATCCTCAACCAAAGCTGATACCGAAGTCAGCGGGTGAGCTACCTCGTGATCAATTCTATTCCACTGGAGTAACTTTTAAGGTCCCAGAATCCTCCAATCCTGCTTATATGCACAACTCCCCTATTGTGATTGAAAAGACGACGAAGAATGAGGAACAAGAGGAGATGGCCAAAAAAATGAGAAGTTTGGAGCAAAGCATGAGGAACATGCAAGGATTAGGAGGGAACAAGAGTGTCTCTTACAAAGATTTGTGCATGTTCCCCGACGTCCACTTGCCTCTAGGATTCAAAACCCCAAAGTTTGACAAGTACGACGGCCATGGTGATCCTTTAGCTCATTTGAAAAGGTTTTGTAATCAACTGAGAGGAGCAGGGGGAAAAGAAGAGCTACTTATGGCTTATTTTGGAGAGAGTTTGACGGGGATAGCTTCAGAATGGTTTATCGATCAGGATATCTCTCGTTGGCATGTTTGGGATGATTTGGCTAGGGATTTTGTCCAGCAATTTCAATACAATATTGACATAATTCCAGATCGCACCACACTTGCCAATCTGAGGAAAAAGACTACTGAGGGTTTCCGTGAATATGCTATTAGGTGGAGAGAGCAAGCTGCCAGAGTTAAGCCCGCAATTAAGGAGTCAGAGATGATTGATATTTTTCTCCAAGCACAGGAACCTGACTACTTCCATCATTTACTTTCTGCTGTTGGAAAAACATTTGCTGAAGTCATTAAGGTTGGCGAAATGGTGGAAAATGGAATTAAGTCAGGAAAGATTATAAGCCAAGCTGCTTTAAAGGCTACGACACAGGCAATTCAAAATGGTTCGGGAGGTATTGGGGGAAAGAAAAGGAAGGAAGATGTGGCTACCATTGTGCCAGGGCCACGACAAACCCCAAGGGGTCCGCCTCACCAATATGCACAATCTCAACCCCAGATATATACCCAAGACCCATATAATCACCCACAACACTACCCACTATATTCCATACCATTTCCTCAGTATCCCATTTATAATGCACAGCCATATGCCCAACCCCCTTCTTACCCGCAATGGCGTGCACCAGCCCCTCAAAATCATCCTTCACCCCCACAAGTTTACCAAGGCCCTCCTAAATTCAATTTTCGACCAAGGGCAGAGTATAAAAGAGGTAACGTAGCCAAAGATAATTTCACTCCGATTGGAGAATCATATGCTAGCTTATTTCAGAGGCTAAGGGCCTTGAATGTGTTGAGCCCAATTGAGAGGAAAGTATCAAACCCTCCCCCAAAAAATATGGATTATTCTCGAAGATGTGCATATTGTTCCGATGCCCCAGGACACGATACAGAGAAATGTTGGTTCTTGAAAAAGGCCATCCAAGAGTTGATTGATACACAACAAATTGTGGTGCAAAACTCAGATGCTCCAAACATTAATCAAAACCCTCTGCCAACTCACACTGAAACAAATATGCTTGAGTTGATACACGGCGGTGAAGAATCCATAATTTCCTACAAACCTATCATTAAGATCAAAAGTGATGAAGAAAAGACAACTAATGTGGTGGATTTGACAAAAGTAGTATCTTCAGGAGTGAACGAGACGCCCATAAAGCCCAAACAATCGAATACTCCCATGGTTATTGTGAAAGGAGCTTCAGAAAGTGTTGGTTCAAGTCAGATGATCCCAAAGTTGATTGCTCCAAGAATGCCTGCCAAGCCCCTCTTAATTGTGAAAGGAGCTCTCACAGCTCCTATTATTATTAAGCCAGTGTCACAACTTCCAATGGTTAACACCAAGACAGTCCCTTGGAACTATAATCGCACGACAGTGACATATAAGGGAAAAGAAGTCTTTGCAGAAGTGGATGGAATAGGGGGGTTGACTCGTTCAGGGAGGTGTTTTACCCCAGAAGAGTTAAGAAAAGATAGAGACGACCAGAGACCAGTCAAGAAGCCGGTTACCGCGGAGGAGGCTGAGGAGTTCTTGAAAAAGATGAAGTTGCCAGAATATTCTGTCGTGGAACAGTTGAGGAAGACGCCAGCCCAAATCTCTTTGTTGTCTTTACTGATCCACTCAGAAGAGCATCGCAAAGCTATAATAAAGATTTTGAATGAGGCACATGTACCTAGTGAGATTACAGTAAATCAATTGGAGAAAATTGTTGGAAGAATCTTTGAGGTAAATAGGGTCACCTTCTCGGACGATGAACTACCCGTGGAAGGTACTGGACATAATCACGGCCTCTATATTACTGTAAAATGTGAGCATTCCTATGTCACTCGAGTCTTGATTGATGGAGGATCTGGTGCTAATATTTGTCCTCTATCAACTCTGCAAAAATTAAATGTTAGTACAGAAAGGATCCGACCTAATAATGTTTGTGTCAGAGCTTTTGATGGAGCAAAAACGAATGCCATTGGTGAGATAGAACTTGTATTGACAATAGGGCCTATTGATTTTACCATAGATTTCCAAGTCTTGAACATCGACGCCTCCTACAATCTGTTATTGGGGAGGCCATGGGTTCATAGGGCTGGGGAAGTCCCATCCACATTGCATCAAATGATCAAGTTTGAACATGACAGAAAAGAAATAGTCATTCACGGAGAAGGGGACTTGTCCATGTACAAAGAATCATCCATTTCCTTCATTGACGCAGGAAATGTACATGGAGCGCTGATTTATCAGGATTTTGAGGTAGTGGTTGTTGAGCATATCCTCGAGGGGAATCTCATTCCGAGACCACAGTTGCCATCTGCATCTGTCATGGTAGTAAGTGAGATGTTAAAACATGGTTTTGAACTAGGAAAAGGATTAGGGATGTCTTTACAGGGTCGAGCTCATCCAATATGCCTTCGTGAGAACCTGGGTACCTTTGGTTTAGGGTATGAACCCGCTTTTGAAGATAGGAAGAAAGCTAAGAAGCAGAAAAAAGAGTTATGGTCACTTGTCAAGCCGATACCGCCACTCAACCGGTCTTTCATCAGAACCAGTGCTATTGGGTCCCCCATGTCACCAGTCTCTGAACAAATATTTGAGGATGATACAGAGTTGACTGGCCTTTTTCGAAACATGTTTTTTGAGGCTGATATGGTTAAAATTGGGGAAGGCACCAGTAATGCAGATGTGCAGTTTATCGGCCCTGATATCCAACTCAACAATTGGGAGGCCACTCCTCTTCCCACTAAGAAGGAGTCTTGGTAGTTTGTTTTATTTTCCTTTCTGAAATTTGAATTATTCCAGGGTTGTAATTCAGACCTTTATCTTGTTTGTTTTATGTTCAAACCCTTCTATCTTTATTTTCAATGAAATGCAATTTCCCTTTTTCTATTTTGAGTCTAATATTTACTTATTTATTTCCTATTGTACAGTTCTTTCTATGCCGATTCTAGTGATATGACATGCATGCAGAATTTTCAGCCAGATCTTAAAACTCAAACTAATCATGAAATAACGAATGAAGAAGTTGAATATGATCAGGATGAAGTATTAGAGGAAATAAGCAAGGATTTCGAATAGTTTGAGAATAAGTCCAATCCTAATATGAATGAAACGGAGTCAATCAATCTAGGAGATCATGAAAATATTAGGGAGACTAAGATAAGTGTATATGCGCAACCACAACAAAAGGAGGAAATAATTGAGGCCTTGCTTGATTATAAGGACATATTTGCTTGGTCTTATGATGATATGCCTGGTTTGAGCACTGATCTAGTAGTTCATAAATTGCCAACAGATCCCGCCTTTCCTCCGGTCAAACAAAAGTTGAGGAAACTCAAAACTGACATGAGTGTATTAGTTAAAGAGGAAATCACAAAGCAACTTGAGGCTAAGGTCATTCGAGTCGCTCAATATCCTACTTGGTTAGCCAATATCGTCCCCGTCCCAAAGAAAGATGGCAAAGTTCGAATGTGTGTTGATTATCGGGATCTAAATAAAGCGAGTCCAAAAGATGACTTTCCGCTTCCTAACATCCATATTCTGCTGGACAATTGTGCCAAGCATGAACTTGCATCTTTTGTGGATTGTTACGCGGGATACCATCAGATCATCATGGCCCATGAAGACGCAGAAAAGACATCATTTATCACATCATGGGGGACATACTGTTATCGAGTCATGCCATTTGGACTAAAGAATGCAGGAGCAACTTACATGAGGGCAATGACTACTATGTTTCACGACATGATGCATAAAGAGATCGAGGTTTATGTGGATGATGTGATAATTAAGTCAAGAAAGCAGTCAGACCATGTCAAAGATCTGAGAAAATTTTTCGACAGGCTTCGCAGGTACAATCTCAAACTTAACCCAGCAAAATGCGTATTTGGGGTCCCGTCTGGAAAGCTTTTGGGGTTTATAGTCAGTCGGCGTAGTATTGAATTAGATCCTTCAAAGATAAAAGCTATTCAGGAATTGCCTCCACCAAAGAATAAAACCGAGGTGATGAGCTTGTTGGGAAGGTTGAATTATATCAGTAGATTCATTGCCCAACTCACGACAACATGTGAGCCCATTTTTAAATTATTGAAGAAGAACGCTGCAGTTGAATGGACTGAAGAATGTCAAGAGGCATTCGATAGAATCAAAAGATACTTATCAAATCCACCTGTGTTGGTCCCACCTGAGCCAGGCAGGCCCTTGATATTGTATATGTCTGTTCTGGACAACTCTTTTGGCTGTGTATTGGGTCAACATGATATCACAGGAAAAAAGGAGCAAGCCATCTACTACCTCAGCAAGAAGTTTACCACTTATGAGGCTAAGTACACACTTCTCGAAAGGACGTGTTGTGCCCTGACTTGGGTAGCACAAAAGTTGAAGCATTATCTTTCATCCTACACCACTTACCTCATATCCCGCATGGATCCCTTAAAGTATATTTTTCAGAAGCCTATGCCCACAGGCAGACTCGCAAAATGGCAGATATTGCTCACAAAATTTGATATCGTCTATGTGACGCGGACTGCAATGAAAACCCAAGCGCTAGCGGATCATTTGGCCGAAAACCCCATTGATGAAGGTTATGAGCCATTAAAGACTTATTTTCCTGATGAAGAAGTATCATGTGTCGACAAAGCTGTCTCTGATGATAGCCATCAAGGTTGGAAGTTGTTCTTTGATGGGGCTGCTAATGTGAAAGGAGTTGGAATAGGAGCAGTTCTTATTTCGGAATCAGAGCAATATTATCCCATAACAGCCCAACTTCGATTCTATTGTACCAATAATATGGAGGAGTATGAAGCCTGCATCTTGGGCCTGCGACTGGCTATCGACATGGGAATTCAAGAACTGTTGGTGTTAGGTGACTCAGACTTGTTAGTCCACCAGATCCAAGGAGATTGGGAAACTCGCGACTTGAAGCTTATACCATATCGAGATTGTTTGCAAGACCTTTGTCGGCGATTTGTATTGGTAAAGTTTCAACACATTCCTAGAGTTCATAACGAGATTGCTGATGCCTTAGCAACCTTATCTTCGATGCTCCAACATCCCGACAAGACTCATATTGACCCCTTGCATATACAAATTCATGATCAGCACGCTTATTGCAATGTGATCGAAGAAGAACTCGATGGTAAACCTTGGTTCCATGATATCAAAAAATACATTCAATCCGGAGAATATCCAATACATGCCGATGGTAACCAAAAGAGGACTATTCGACGACTGGCTAGCGGATTTTTCTTAAGTGGGGGGATCTTGTACAAAAGGACTCCAGATTTAGGACTTTTAAGGTGTGTAGATGCCAGAGAAGCTTCCACTATCATGACTGAAATACATTCTGGAGTTTGTGGGCCGCATATGAATGGGTATGTGTTGAAAAAGAAAATACTTCAGGCAGGTTATTATTGGCTTACCATGGAGCGAGATTCCATTCGATTCGTCCGTAAATGTCATGAATGCCAAGTGCACGGGGATTTGATACATTCTCCTCCTTCTGAGTTACATACAATGTCTGCTCCATGGCCCTTCGTGGCTTGGGGAATGGATGTGATTGGACCTATTGAACTGAAAGCATCAAATGGGCACAGGTTCATCTTGGTAGCAATTGATTACTTTACAAAGTGGGTGGAAGCAGTAACTTTCAAGTCGGTGACCAAAAAAGTTGTGGTGAATTTTGTTCACTTCAACATCATTTGCCGATTTGGTATCCCAAAAATAATTATTACAGACAATGCTGCAAATCTCAATAGTCATTTGATGCAAGAGGTATGCCAACAATTTAAGAACCTAAAGAAGATACTCCGAAAGATGGTGCAAGGTTCCCGACAATGGCATGAAAAGTTACCTTTCGCTCTATTGGGTTATCGTACTACAGTTCGTACTTCAATAGGTGCGACTCCCTACTCGCTAGTATATGGAACTGAAGCAGTTATACCTGCAGAAATTGAGATTCCATCTCTTCGAGTCATTGTGGAAGCCGAGATTGACGATGATCAGTGGGTCAAGACTCGATTGGAGCAACTGAGCTTGATTGATGAAAAAAGATTAACATCAGTATGTCATGGCCAACTATACCAGAAGAGAATGGCACGTACATATAATAGAAAAGTGCGTCCTAGACATTTTGAAGTCGGTCAGTTAGTATTGAGGCGCATCCTCCCCCATCAGGTTGAAGCTAAAGGCAAGTTTTCCCCGAACTGGCAAGGTCCTTTCATGGTGAAGAAAGTGTTGCCCAATGGTGCATTATATTTGACCGATGTAGAAGGCAAAATGGTAGAAGTGGCTATCAATGCCGATGCGGTTAAAAGATATTATGTATGATCTTTATTTATCATTATTGCTATTCGCATGTTTGGTTTTGGCATATTTAAAAGATTGATATGACGAAGGCATTTTATTCCACTATCCAAATATTGTGTCATCATTTGTCTATCCCATTTGAGCTTAAGTTTTACTTTCTTTCGTACCCCTCTTTTGGAATCAAAATAGAATAAAAAAAAAATGATAAAAGTGTCGAAAAAGAAAAATGGAGTCAGGAAAAAAATCCAAAACAGAGAAGTGTCTCACAAAAAAAAAAAAAAAAAAAAAAAAAAAGAAGAAGAAGAAGTCAAAAAAAAAAAAAATGAAAATAAAAATATAAATCAAAATCAAGCAAAAGAATAAATTTCATGAACTACGTTTGACCTGATTCTTGCTATGACAAGATACGTAGGCAGCCCTACTCTGGGGTTCGGTCCAACCAAGTAAAAAGTTCAAGTTACCCCGTTTAAAAGAAACTGGGGCAAAAGTTATTTTCTCTGTGAGTCGATTCCAAAAGTTGTAAGTCTCACCCTATGTTAAGTGTCTTTTGAGCCTTATGCCACCCTTCCTTTCTAATCCTATCCAAAAGCCACGTTACAACCAAAGAAAGACCTTCAGATCAATCTTTGAAAATGTCGAGGCTAAGCATGGTATGGTGAAATGATGTTCTATATTCCGGGCCACACCTGTCTTTATCAGCATAAAGGAATTACGACAGAAACAAAAATGAGAGAGCCTTGTTGGTGAAAACCCTCACGGGCACCATAAGGCGATGGTGAGATGAAAAATAAAAATAAAAATAAAATGAGAGAGTCTTATTGGTGAAAAACCTCACGGGCACCATAAGGCGATGGTGAGATGAGAGAGGTTTGCTGGTGAAAGCTCTTTGGGGCTTCGCTAGCCGGATGAGGTTTGTGACATAGAGGCGACAGGCTCAAAAGCAAAAATCAGTTTTGAATTCAATAAGTTGGCAAAGGTGGCTAAATGGTTGAGATTGAAAGATCGGGCTGCTTGATACCAAATGCATGTCATAATCACTAGAACCGGCTATAATATTCAGATAAGTTTTCTTTCCTTCTTTTGGGAAACAAGGTCGCCTGTCATGTTTCTTTCCGGTCAATATTTCCATTTTTTTTTTCTTGTCTTTGTTATCAAAATGAAAAATCACCGTCCTCATTCGTCTATTGTCTCTGAGTCAAGTCCATGGCAAAACAAGTAAGAAAGGACTTCAAAATTTGCTATCAACTCCTTCAATGGTGCAAAGCAGAGGAAAGGGCCAACACATAAAAGAAACATGATTCAAAGTGAAACAAAACACCTAAGAATGGTCATCATCTGACAGTTTCCGAATTCGTAAGAATACGAAGGGGCGACGGAAGTTAAAATTCAGAGGCGCCATGAAATGAAAATATGATTTGAGTTACAGTCATTGGGTAACCGAAATTTTGGGGTCGATAGTACAACAAGTTAATGATACTATCAATGGATCGAAACAGAGCTGAACATGACAAGTGCAGGAGCAATCGCATCAAAAGTCAAAAGCCATGAACCAACCACCATGTTGTAAAACTCACAATTTTTCTTTGTCTGAAACAGAGATAGGTGTTGCCTGCAAATCAAAAGCTTCGTAGCCTGGATATCAGAAAGGGGCAATTCTTCACTTCAGCGAATGCAAGAAGCAATATTGCGATATAAGTTTGCTAGATTACAGTTATGGTAAAAATTTATTATCTTTAACCTTTGAGAGATGCACTTCCTGGAATGGGGCAGGGCTTGGATTCACCCTCTTCATTTTCAAATAGTTACGATTTTTCAAATACTCACAAAAATTATGCTACAAACTGGGGCAAAATTTTTTGTTCGTATTATTTGGGATTTTACTTTTCAACTCAGGACCCTCCTGGAAAATGGGACTTTATTTTTAGCTCAGGACCCTCCTGGAAAATGGGATCAACAGGACCCTCCTGAAAAATGGGACTTTATTTTTAGCTCAGGACCCTCCTGGAAAATGGGAGCAACAGGACCCTCCTGAATAATGGGACTTTACCTTTCTGCTCAGGACCCTCCTGGAAAATGGGATCAACAGGACCCTCCTGAAAAATGGGACTTTATTTTT
Source organism: Capsicum rhomboideum (assembly GCA_031232105.1). Classification (NCBI taxonomy): domain Eukaryota; kingdom Viridiplantae; phylum Streptophyta; class Magnoliopsida; order Solanales; family Solanaceae; genus Capsicum; species Capsicum rhomboideum. The sequence goes on from CP124716.1 coordinate 124,662,782, forward strand.
AGCTCAGGACCTTCCTGGAAAATGGGAGCAACAGGACCCTCCTGAATAATGGGACTTTACCTTTCTGCTCAGGACCCTCCTGGAAAATGGGATCAACAGGACCCTCCTGAAAAATGGGACTTTATTTTCTGCTCAGGACCCTCCTGAATAATGGGACTTTTATTCTCTGCTCAGGACCCTCTTGAAAAATGGGATCAACAGGACCCTCCTGGAAAATGGGACTTTATTTTCTGCTCAGGACCCTCCTGAAAAATGGGATTTTTATTTTCTGCTCAGGACCCTCCTGGAAAATGGGATCAACAGGACCCTCCTGGAAAATGGGACTTTATTTTCTGCTCAGGACCCTCCTGAAAAATGGGATTTTTATTTTCTATTCAGGACCCTCCTGAAAAATGGGATCAACAGGACCCTCCTGGAAAATGGGACTTTACCTTTCTGCTCAGGACCCTCCTGGAAAATGGGACTTTACTTTTTTGCTCAGGACCCTCCTGGAAAATGGGATCAACAGGACCCTCCTGAAAAATGGGACTTCACCTTTCTGCTCAGGTCCCTCCTGGAAAATGGGACTTTACCTTTTGTTCAGGACCCTCCTGGAAAATGGGATCAACAGGACCCTCCTGAAAAATGGGACTTTACCTTTCTGCTCAGGACCCTCCTGGAAAATGGGACTTTACTTTTTTATTCAGGACCCTCCTGGAAAATGGGATCAACAGGACCCTCCTGAAAAATGGGACTTTACCTTTCTGCTCAGGGCCCTTCTGGAAAATGGGACTTGACCTTTCTGCTCAGGGCCCTCCTGAAAAATGGGACTTTACCTTTCTGCTCAGGACCCTCCTGAAAAATGGGACTTTACTTTTCTGCTCAGGACCCTCCTGGAAAATGGGATCAACAGGACCCTCCTGAAAAATGGGACTTTATTTTATGTTCAGGACCCTCCTGAAAAATGGGATTTACTGCTCTAGTTCGCTATTTATTTTGAGTTCAGGAACATGTTTGGAGAACAAGGATTACTTTTAGTTTGAAGCTCAGGAGCCCGCCTGGAGAATAGGGTGAATTTTCAATTCAAGCTCAGGAGTCCGCCTGAAGAATAGGATGAACTTTCAATTCAAGCTTTGGAGCTCGCGTAAAGGACATGGCGATTTTCAAACTCAATGTCAGAAGGAGCAAGTATTCGCCTGAAGAATAAGGTCGATTTTCAAGTTCATCTCTAATAACCGAAATCGACATGAAGAAAATCTCACTGTCAAGTTCAACTCAAGAGGAGAGTAGACATATCATCACTTGAGGAAGCGTGAAGATTCAAGTCAAGATTCAACAGAAGCTGAATAGATAGGATTTTGTACTTGAAGAATCATTTTTATTCTTGTCTTTCATTTTGATGTAAAAACAGGAGCCGCGAACCGGAGACTCGACGGGACCTCACTCGACCTCTAACTCATCGTCTCACCATTCCACCTCATTGAACTACACGTGACCTGATTCCCTTATAACCCGGGATATGTAGGCTGTCCGAAACCAGGACTCGGTCGCATCTTTTCCTTCTTTTCTTTTTCATTTCAAATAACAGTAGGGTCAAAACTTGTCTCGTTGTCTACTTCTTTGTCTGAAAATTCTTCGTGTTCTCAGACAAAGAGGGGCAAATGTAGACACGTGATTTTTGACCCTCTTCAAACTTTAATCTATTTTAGCTTTAAATTTTTTTTTTTTATATGTTTAATCTTTGTTTTAGCTTCTATTTCATTTTTAGTAGGTTTCCTTTGAAAAATTGTATAAAAGTTTCAATAAATGAGTCACATTTTAGGATAAGTTGTGTTCTTACATTTTAAAAGAAAAAAAGAATTTCTTTCAAAAATTAATGTTTTCTTTTATTTATTTTTTTTTTATTTTTTTTATATATAAATAAGCTAGTAGTTTTATTATATTTTTTCTTTTCTTAGCCATGTATTTTAGGACTAGCTATTTAACTTTTTCTATATTTTTATTAATTTTAAATAGTTAGCTAATACTACTTTATTTATTTATTTATTTTTATAAATTTATTTATTTATTTATTTTTTTTAAAAAAAAAAAAAAAAAAAGAGTAAATAAAAAATCCTAACCTAACTACCCTTCCCCCACCTGCACAGCCCTCACTCCCTCATTCTCCCTCACATTCCCCCCACAATCCAACACACACACGCACGTCCCAACTTCCCCTACCCTCACCCCTCCACAATCACAACACTGCACACACACACGACACAAACAAAACAACAACAACTATATATATGACACACACGCACACAGAAAAAAAAGAGAAAGAGGGGGAGATAGAAAAAAAAGTGAGAAGAGAGGAGAAAAGCAAGATAGAAAAGTAAGAAAAATATAGAAAAAGAGGGGAGGAAAAACAGTAAGAAAAAAAGGGATAGCAAAAAACGGACAGAGGGCATCAATTAAAAAATAAAATAAAGAGTTCAAGAAAAAAAAAACATAGAGCAAAAAGGAAAACAACAAGTGTCTTGAAGGTTCGGGAGTTAGAGTTTGAGTTCAAAGTTTGGTCCTGGCTTGAATTTTCGGTGACGGTATTCTTGCTTTTATACTTGGTTTACTTCGGCACACAGGTTCTTATCCAATCTTGTACTATTATGTTCATAGCTTTTATTGTAAATCAATGCATGAATAAAGTTGTTCACATGGCTTCATGCATTATTTAGTATGTACAAGTGATTGCTTATTTGGATTTTGTTTTAGTTACGAAAGGGACGTTTACATCTTTGTTGATCCTTCGTGGTTTTTTTTATTAAACTTTATAATTATTGTACTATAGTCAATGTGAGACCATGTGTTGACATTTATCAATAAGGCCAAATGATCTTACGTTGCTCACAAGTTTTTTTTTGTGTTGTCCTAAATAAATGAAAAGAAATATGCCATAGGAAATACAAAAGTATATTTTGAATAAATGCATGGATTGCACTTTTGTGATAAATTGGAGTTGTTATGTAGTGTAACTCAATTTATTCCACCATCAAATGTCCTTTGATGATTTGGATAAGTGTTTTATTTTGGAGGAGTAATGTCAACGTGATATATCCTCGAAGAATGTAAATTAATGAGGGTGTTAAGGTCTCAAATTATCTCGATCATGAAAAAATATTATAATAATAAAAAATAACAAAAAAAAAATAGTTAATGAAAACTTCTTTGTTTTTAGGAATGATTAGTTTTTTTTTTGGGGTGTGTTTAATCTAAAACAAACACTTATATAAAATAGAGGGAGTACTATTCCATATTTTTGACTTAAAACACTTAAATAATGTAATGCCAGGCTCTAAATCTTATTGTATATAAAATAAAAAAATGTTACAAAATTTAAGATAGAGAAATTAATTTTAATACCTTAACGGTCCTCTAATATATGCTTGGGATCAAATTATTCAAATTTTGCAAGTGATAAAAATAATAATATTTTTAATAGGCTCAAACAAGTAAATAATAGTAAGTTTTTAGGATATTTTTCCTCTAACACACTCCGTGCATCGCTCGGGTACGTACATTAGTTAGTCAGAAAATAGTAAAAGAGGAGAACAAATTTGAATTAATAATATATCGAAGTTGATCATGTGTGTGGCTACGCTCCTTGATCAACTTCCGTAATTACAAGGCTCTGTGTGTGGTTACGCTCCTCAGCCGAAAATATAAGTCATAGTTTCTCTTATAATCTTTAGGCGAATGGAGCAACTAATCAAACCTAATGTATCCTAAAGAATTAACTTAAGCCAATTATAAGTCAATAAAGCGACCGTGCTAAAACCACGGGACTCGAGGGATGCTTAACCCCTTTCCCTCGGTCAACAGAATTCCTTATCCGAATTTCTAGTCCGCAGACCAATAATAAGAAGAGTCATTCTTTTTGAGTAGGGATTCAATAAGGTGACTTGGAACACCATAACTCAATTCCAAGTGGCGACTCTGTAAATAAAATAATCCCTATTCAAAATCGTCACTTCAATTGGAAAAACCCTTCGACACCGAGCGAAAAAGGGTTGTGACAAAGTGGAATAGTGGATGAGCAGAACCAACTAAACATTTTTTTGTTTAAAATCAACAAATCTATATATGGGGGAATTTCTTCGTTGAAATTTGATTTAATAGTGTAATTTCTAAATTATTTCTTATTGATAGTCGATTTTTCATAGCGTTTTGGGTTTCATTTTAATTTTGGAGTTGATTTCATTGTTCTTCTGACTGTACGGGAGGATTCACCATGAAATATGTTTGCTTAAAATTTGACATATCACATACATTTGGGCCTTTTCAAAACTATTTTTCAGGGCTTTTGTTTATTTATGTTAATTGGGTCACTAGGAAGAATATCCCTAATTTAGGGTTGTCTTTAATTTTTACCCTTCAGCATTTTAAGTAATATAAAAAAAGGACAAAAATATCCTTGACATTGAAAAAAATGCGGAAGGCAAAGGTTTATATTTTTGTATGTCATAATATAGCACAAGTTGTGCCTTCCGAAGCATAACAAGTTATGCCTCTTAATTCCTACGAAGACATGCTTTCAGTTCATAATCCACATGTTATTCTTTACAAGACATAACTTAGTTCCTACATAATGTATGTCGTTCAGTTTCAGAACGTTATGTCTTAAGAAGTTCATAACCCACAAGTCATGCTTTACAAGGCATAACTTAGTTCCTACGGAACTTATTCCGATAGAAACATAAGTTC